>RCIC01000027.1:0-1211624 GCA_018883505.1 Ceratosolen fusciceps
TTTTCAGCTTAAATAATTAATAATATTAATTATAACAAATAATCTTATAAAGAGTTTATCATTTATGAATTTATTTTTATTAATTATATTATTATTCGTAATTGGAATATATTTAATTATGTATTTGATGTATTTATATTTCAATTAATATTTTACTTGTTAAATTTTAGAATCACAAAATTTTGAAAGTATGAGAAAGTGTATTTTAAGTTGCGAAGGTAAAAAATTAATATACATTTTTGTAAATTTATAAAAATATTTAATTATTTTAGAAATTATTTTATTTAGTTAATAGAATTAGTTTAAACTATACAGATATTTATAATTTTATTAAATTAATATAAGCAAATAATTAAAAGTTAAATATTAAAGAGTCACACGTTCAATTCTATTATATTAAAAATAAATATTAAAAATATATAAAATTTCTTATAGTAATTTTTAATAAAAATTAAATATTTATCTTTAGTACTTGTTGCGGAATGTCAAGGAGAATGTAAATATGCATGTAGAACTGCACATATTAGTAAGGAAATTTATATAAAAATAATTATATGATACTTTTTATCTGTTCTAAATAATTCAATACTAGTGATACATTTATTTAGATAAGGGAAAAAAATCGAAACATTCTACAGGCCAACTATCATTAGGAATTTCGAAAAATAAAGCGTAATCCAGTATTGTTTTAGCATTAAAATAAATAAAATAACCAATTATATGTATGAACGTTTAAATTTATACGTATAAACGTATAAATGCATACAAGCATGCTACGCGCCTACACGTGCACTTATGCATTTAAATACCTATATATATATAACTTGTATAACCTAGGATAAAAACATTAGATTCTAAAATTTAATTAATTCAGAGTATACTAACCTTTATAACAAAATAATATTTATTAAGTTCAAAATATTAGACTTAAATAATTTATATTCCATTAATTTGTTATTTTAACGATTACATAGCTAAATAAAATGTATTATGCTTAAATGTTTATCTGTTCAAAATGGTTTTAATTTTAATTCATAAATAAAAGTAAATTATTACACTTATTTTTAATTTTTAAATCTTCTAATAATCTGAATATTATTAAATTTAAGAACAAAATTTAAGAGTAGTTTAATTATTAACTTTACTATTTTATAAAATTTTATTATACATTTTTCTTTTTATGTTAACATAAAAGTTTCGTTTCACGCTATAGCTTTCCTGTCCTTTTCTGCTTTAATTTTTCTTCTGCAATAGCTTTCCGTCCTAAATAAATAAATTTTTATATTTATATTTAATTGTTATCTTTCGCAATATATATATATATATATATATATATATAATTAGTCTCACAAATATAATTAATTATAAATACTACTTCTTATTTTTATTCTACAATCTTCTCTACATGTTTCTCTACATGCCTCATGAATAGCTGAATTAAGAAATGTAGAAATGTAATAAAAAACAAATATTAATTTGCTAATTTTATATAAACCAAGGGCGTGAAGGAGCAAGGGAGTGAGCGGGCAAAGGAGGGGAGAACGAGATGGACCAAGGAAGGCGAGAGGGCCAAACGGAGGAATCGGAGGAACCTAGGAAGAGGAACAATGACCGCAAAGGGAAAAAAAGTACGTGAAGGAAAAAAAGGGCAAAGAGGGGAGACAGGGTCGAGAGGCAGACAGGAGCGGCGGGAAGGAACGAGGACGGTAAGATGACACGGGAGAGGAAGAAAAAAGGCCAAGTAGGGAGGAAGAAAACCAGAGCCGGGAGGGGCGCGTTGGTGGGCAGGGGATGGAGTGGGGGCGCGGACCGCAACGGGGGAGTGAGGGGAGATCAGCACGCGGACATCAGGGGGAAACACGGCGGAAACCGGGCAGCGAAGGGCCCAGGGAAAAATACCGCGAGACGGAGCAGGGGGCGGGGCAATCGGGAGTCCGGAGACCGACGGGGAGAGCCGAGCCAAAGAGAAGCCGGAAGCGCGGTACAGGCGAAGGAACGGGAACACCCGAAGGCTTGCGCAGAAGAGGCCAATGAGGCCGAACGGAGAAGGACGCAGGGGGCACACGAGAAGAGGGCCGGGGAGAGGCGGCAAGTCGGCGGCGGGCGAGCAAGAGGAGAGAGGGAGGCAGCCAGGAAGCCACCAGGAGGGTAGGCAGCCAGGCGGCAGCCGTAGACCACGGCGCGACAGAAGGAAGTGGGAACACGACAGAAGAGGGGTAGGCGGAGGGGCGAGGACGAAAGAGCCAGAGGCGGGACAGGGGGACACGCGGAAACAGGGAAGTGAACACCAGAAAGAAAGCGGAGGAGGGAAGAGGGAAAAACGGAAGTAGGGAGAAGGTGACAAAAAAAACGGGGAACAAGAGAAAGGCAGAAAGTGGTCGGGGAGGAAAAAGGGAGAGATGCAGAGTAGAGATAAAGGAGGATGAGAGAAGGCTGAGAGGAAGAGAGAAGAACGATGGGACGTGCAGAAGCACCGGCAAGAGGGGGGAGACAAGGGGGGATGAGACGAAATCCGGGTACCACGCCGGGAGAAGAAACCAAGCAGGAGAGGAAGTGGATCAGGGCAGAAAGGCAAAGAACAGAGGGGGGGACCCAGAAGAAAAAGGAGGAAAACATAGATCAGAAAGATCACAGGAAAAGCGAGAAAACGAAACGCGAACGGACAAGGAAAAAAACAGCTAGACGGAGTAAGAAAAATGGAGGAAAAGCGGAAAGAGGGGATAAAAAGGGGAATCAAAGACGAGGGAAAATCGATATAGGAGGAGACTAGGAGGCGTAGAAGAGAGGCATGGGGAACAGGGCCTAGGTATGATGAGAGCGAAGGCGTCTTGCGGGGGGTACAGAAGGTTGAGACCAGGGAGGGCGGGTGAGGAAGAAAGATGGAAAACTGGTAGGGGGCGAGGAGGGAAAAGGGGCAAGTGACACAGGGTAAAGGCAGGGGGATTGATAAGCGAGAAGAGTGGGGCCCGTTGGAATGCAATGGGGCATGACGGGAGATGAAGGGAGGGCAGAAGAGCAGGGAGCATGGGGGGATGTTTTATGTATTGCCATGTATTATCATAATATAAAATTATTTAATTATAAATAATAGCGAAAAAATCATTATTATAAAATTGTATAGAACACGCATCATATCTTTTAATTGTATTTATTTAATAAACAGATTGCTATAATTTACTGTATACTTATGGAATTTTTTTCAAGTATTCGGAAAATATTTTTGATATATTTTAATGAAATAGATTAACCAATCTGTTGATTATTATCTTCAATAAATGATATTTATCAATAATTTTAATTGAATATTTTTATTCTAATAATATTTATAATAATGTTTTTATTATTATTTCAAAATAAACAAATTATTTTTAAAAATATAAAAAATAGACTTTAGAAATATTGAATTATTATGTTTGACTAAAAGTGACTTACTTTGATATCTAACGGCACAGCTTGATTTACAGGCAAGTACTTGATTCAGTTCAATTACTAAATTTGAATGTAAAAAATTAATTTTAATTTGTTCTGATGACTAAATATATGTATGAATCGTCCATTCAGAAGGTATTTTAATTCTATAATTTTTTAATATTTATATTTTTATAAAATGCAATGTGATCTAATTAATATGTAAAGAAATCCCAAAAACATGCTAATTATTCACTAAAGGTAGCAACAATGGAAGTCAATGATTCCACAGATGCTAATGATGTAAGAAGAAAAGAAAGTATCTGCACGGATGTAAAAAATCCAAAGTAGTGATCACTTATCACTTATTACTTAAAGAAGAATAAAAACGAAAATTTCACGTACTGCATTGAAACCGAGTTATGAACACTTACCAGCGAACGCGCGAATCGAACACAATAATTTTATTAAAGATAAATTTTTGTATACAAAAATGTACTCTGTGTTCATTTATATAAATTTTATAAATAAATTCTTTTACGTATTATTAGTATTTATTAAAAAATATTTTTTACATCGATAATAACTATATTCAGAAAAATTTAACGTTTTATATAATATTTTAATAAATTTGATTAGTTTTAAGTAACAATATTTTATTTTCATTTTATAATCACATCCTAGAAACACTATTAAATTAAAAAGTTTAAAAATGCAATATCTAAAATTATATCTAAATGATAGAAAAGTATCATAAATAATTTATGTATTATTTGGGATGAAATTGAAAATTTATTTAATATAATATTATGAATATTATATTTTTAAGCTATTTTAAAAACTATATGTGCCTCGATCTATATTTAGAAAGAAGTATTCTTACAACCACAGCAATCCATACAATCTTGTTTAGTCCATTCACTGGTAGTTCCTACATAATACAGATAAATTATTTATATAGAGATAACCAGATAAATATATACATACCTGAAATAAAAAATTCGTAAGACGTGAAAAATAAAAAAATGCCAATCGTATACTTCATTTTGAATAATCTAAGTATTAAATTTCAATTGATAGTTTCTTTTATATCTATAATCTTATCTATTATTTTATTAAATCATTAAAATATTTTCTCTATTCATATTTCTTTCAAAAGCGTGTTTCAACACTAATATAATATAAAATATTTAATAATATTATTTAATATTTTTATTATTTGAACATTACCTTATTTACGTACATATAATAAATATAAATTAATTGTACAAAGGTAGGATAATTTTTAAAAAATTCATGAAAATTATATTAACAATTCACATAGAAAACTGTATTTAATAATATTGCTTTTTATATGTTACTATAGATTTTTTGATAAATAAAATAAAATTTTTATTTACAAGCTATTAACAAGTTTTATTTTATATTTAAATTAAAAAATTGTTTTATTTATATTAAACAAATAACAACATTAAAGTTGCCCATTAATATGATCTATATCTGAAAAAGTTATATAGAATAAAATAATTATATTCATTTGTTAGTTCAACTAAAAATGTATATATTTTATAAATAAAAAGCAATTATGATTATACAAATCATAATAGCTAACAAGAATGTGTCTACATATAAATAAAAATAATACTTTGGTGTTAAATTACAAAAGAACATCTAAAGATATGAAAACGATTTTAAAGAATAAATTTAAAATTTTCATTGTAATTGTGAAAAATGGTATATAAATTAAAAATATGATTGCAACTTAATTCAATTTTATGTAATACTAATATTTTTTGGTATTTATATGGACATACACGCCGATTTCTAAAACTGATATAAATTTTTTAAACTTCTTTTGTTCAAAAACTTATTTATTAAATAGAATTATAACGTAATTTAATTTTAGAAAATGAATCTCAAAATATGCATATCAACAGAAATTATTTCAAACAACGTTTATAATAATTTTTCAAGAATTGCAAATACCTAATAAATAGAAAATATATAATTCAAAGATCAACAGCATAACATTTTATGTATATAATTTATTGCATTTAGAATAATAAGACTATTAATAAAATATTATGAATAAAATTTAATTGTTTTATAGCTACATTATTTATAAAAATATTATAAATACAGATAAGACTTTCTAGAATAATATATCTTTTTTTTTTAATATTATTCTATACTGTAGAATTCGAAATAAAAACAAGAACTTTAAAAATGTTAAATTTAAAAATAAATTATATTTTAATATTTATTTGTACGTGTTTGTTATTTTACTTAAAATTTTGTCAAGGTAATATAATAATATAGAAAAAGAAATATAATAATGAAAGTAAAACTCAATAATATGAGAAAATTATTTTGTAATATTTGCAGGTTTTTATACGTTCAAAAAAGATGATTGCTATGCTTGCTGTAATAGTACGTGACTATTTTTTATAATAAAATTAATAAATAATTAAAAGATATTTTTTATGAAAAACTAAACAAAAATAGTTTTTACAAAGTATTATTTTATTAAAATATTATTTTACAAAATAATTTAATGATATTATGAATATCTGATATCTGATATTCAAATTATAATATAATCAAAGTAATCTGAGTATGAAACACCTAAAAATATAACTATTATAATTAATATTTCATGGGATATAAATTATATATATATTACAAAAACATATTTAAAACAGTTTTATTAGTAACTATTTATTTTTCATATTCCTCATTCTATTTTTATAATCACAACGTTTTATCACATTTTGTGTATTTATTGAATATCTTACTTATCAATATTTTATACGATTAATTCTAATTAATATAAATATATAGATGAGTTTAATTATAGAGTTTCCGTAATCAATAATGTACTTAATGTTGGTTTATAGCTATTGATTTTTTTTAAGTGATCACAAAAACTTTCGGTCCTTACATCTCTACATGAAAATGTAAAATTCAATGAAAATATGATTAAATTTATATTTGATATTAAATTTTAGTTATAATTCTTTACTTATTATTTAAATATTACATTAAATGCTAGATAAAATAAATATATCATAATAGAAACTGAATGTATTTGATTAATGTTATGGTCATTACGAGATTTATTTAAAAAGTCAAATCTAGAAAAGAATCTTTATCATGTATGCTTCTAAAAATTATGAAACTCTTTAAAATATATTTAATATTGCTATTGTATAACTAAAAAATGAAAGTTAAATTAATTTAGGTTTATACAAACCGACATTGCATTATTTAAAATTATAAAAAAATTTTTTAATAACCCTGTAAATTTACTTATAGCCTTCGCAACTACTGATAAGAATGATTGCTTAGGCAAATGTAATCTACGATTTTACAGTAAGTACTATTACATTTGAAGACATTAATTAAAATTATTTTTTTTTAATATAAAATATTAAAATATTAAATTAATAAGAACAACAGCATTATTCAATATAATAAAATTATAATTCAACATTATAAATGTTGAACATTATAATTGGACAAAAATAATCATTTAAGGAAATCTCCAGTGACTGTATGGATGCGAAATTGTGGTAAAAAAGCTAACGGTTCGAGTGGGATAGAGAAATACAGTCTTTTATTTTCTTCATTTTATTCAAATATATATTATCCACCAAAATTTATACATTCGCCGAAATAAATCCTTAATAAATCCGAAATAAAATTTGCAACTGACGAGTTTCTCATATTTCGTAACTTTTCAAAAAAAGAAATTTTATTCGATTAAAAATTGAAAATAGTTTTTAATTTAGTTTTTAATATTTGAAAATAATATTTCGGTGGAGAATTAACAATGATTATATATATACTTTTTATAATATAATATAATTATTATTATATGTTATACTTATTATAGGATACCAATTATATTCAGATATTATTGTTTTTTGTTTAAAAATTAAAGTTTGAAACATAACTGAGTACATTAATTTGTTTCTGAGATAAAATTTCAAATGAATATAATAAAATTCTTAAACTTGTTTCAACTTAAAAATATGAATGCATACTAGAATTTTATTATTTCTTTAAATTAAAAAATTTTTTCTATATCATGTTCTTCACAGATATCAAAAATACAAAAATTAATGAGCATAAATTTTATTTTTAGAAAATAAAAAGTATCGTTCTATCCGACAATGTATATTATCTTGCGACAGTAAGTTTATTAATATTCTTGATCGCTATTAAAATATGAAATATGTATCATTTTATTTAAAACTAATAACCTAAATTAGTCAGTACATATGTAAATATATCCTATGAAGTTTAGAAATTAATTAAAAATATGTATTCATAATTATTTATTACATAAAAAATATTATTATGATAATTTAAACAATTAAAATTTCAGTTTTTTAAATAATAGTATATTGAATTATAAATATTTATTAAAAAATCACGTTTTCTTTTATGTACTATTCGTTATTAATGTTATTTGTTCACTTAATATAGTATTGAGTAATTACTGTCAAAATGACTGTAAACATTCATGTCGGGAGGCACATAGTAGTACGTAACAGCGTTTTTAACATAATTCTCATATTTATTGCATTTAAAATTTTTTATTTTAATCAAAATTCATATATTTTTTTTAGAACGTGGATCGATGGATAAATCTAACGGGCGTGGAAAGAATCTTCAACTGAATATACCTGGTGGTATCAATTGATACTAGAGTTATAGTATTCAAATTATTTTATATGTTCTTTTAATTTTATTAGTAAAAATTAAAAATATTTGTATATTAATAATAGTATATTGATTTACAACTTCAAAATAACCATAGAAGTAACATAAAGAACAAAACTAAATAAGTAAATTAAAACGTTTATAATTTTTGAAATATTGTGAGATTCTTAATTTAGATAAAATGTTTATTCGAATATGGATTTGTACTAGCTTAACAATATCTTACGTTTAAAATATCTTTGCATACCTCGTCATCTGCAAAACCACTACACTTTGGTCTAATTATCACTGACTCATGCATTCAACCCATTTTCACCCTCTCCGCTCTTTCTCCATCAGTGTGCTTCTCTCTGTTTCTCTCTTTCCATCTCATTCCAAAATATAAAGATTTATAAAACAATTGTGCATAAATAAATCTACATAAATTATAAAAAAATGTATTGTGTACGCGTTTATTTACAGTACATATTTTACAGTAAAAATACAATAAATATATAAATTTGTTAATATTATTCATGTTTCAATATATAATGTATTAAATAATAAAAAATATAATAAAAAATAATTCTTTATCCTATACTATATTATCGTTATATATTGTTATATCATATTTATTATTGAATTAATAAAAATAAATAAATGAGAAATTATTATAACCTTTCATTGATTTTCATAAAATTTTAGTATTAATTTGTAGCATATTATTTTTGTATTATGTATAGAAAGTTTTTATATAAAAAATTTTAATCATTGAATAATTAATTTGCTTAATACCTCACTACCTTATAAGTTATGTTTTAAATATACTAATTTTTATATTTATCTAAATACTAGAAAATATATCTACGACGATATTAATATGAAACTTTTTTATAAAAATGAATTACGTTTTATTTGTATAGAAAGAACAATTTTATTATTAATTTTCTTGACACTGATCTAAACCTTAGAATTAATAAGATAATCGTGTGTTTAGTGTCACCAATTATTATAAATAAATAACAATAATACGAAAAATTTTACACGAGAACGTTAATGATATTAGAATAAATTATAGTTGAATATGTGAATATTTATTGATTCGTAGATATAAGAAAATATTGAATTTTGTTGAACGAAGAGAAGCTTTGGCGCATGGCATAAAAAACCTTTTCTGGAAAGTGAAAAAAGTCCTTCGTGTGCAAAGTCGATTATTTTACATATAAAAGAAAATAATAACTGCCACTAAAGTTAGAATGAATTTTTTATTAGTTTTAATGATATTACTGTAGAGCTTACCTTAATATATACAAGAATATTCATACAAGAATTTTAATTTCTACTCAGAGACAATAAGCGACTTATTCTCAAGGATAATTTTCTTAATTTTTTCCTTGCAACGATTGGGAATTTAATTTAGTAGATCAATGCAGAGTCAGAATATTTATATTACTATTTGCTAAGTCGTACAGATGCAAATCGTAATTAAATATATTTGAAAATATTTAAGAATTCCTGTTCGAAGACCATTACCCAATCTACCAATGATCTGTCGAAAATTTCAATTTGAAAAACGGATACCACTATCGAGCCATGATTTAAATGCAATAATATTAGTAATTATTAGCAATTATTTATTCGTTAAAAAGTAAATTAAGTTTATATAAAAACAAATCCATCTTTTATTAGTGCCTTACATGTATATAAGATTACACATATAATAAAGAATTTAAAATTATGATTTACTAATACGACTAGCAGGTCCTAGAACATTTTTTGACCTATTCATTCTGGTTTTATTTTCTAAAACAATATATTCATTTGACAAACATAAATATTACATGTTTTATTGCATAAAACTTGTATTACATATTTTATATGTTAAACATTTATAAGAAAATACTACTTACTATTATGTGCAGCCCGGCATGAATTTTTACAATCCCCGTGGCAAACAGTACTTAGAACTGAATAAATATAAATAAACAGTACAATAAATAAAAAACAATAAAAATAATTATCACTAAAAGAGTATTATTTAATGAAATATTTTTTGTATTTAATTACAGCTTCTTAAATATTAATGCAAAGACTAATTTATTTTAGCAAATAAAAATAATATAGTTCATAACCATTCTACGTAAATTCGTGCATGTTCTAATGTATATGCACATGTATACGCAGATATAGACCAAAAGTCGAGTATATTGGTAGTTATTAATAATTAAATATATACTTACTCTCGCAAGATAAAATGCATTCTCGTAGATTTCGAAAATTCTGACTCGCTTCAAAATAGAATAAAATACACAATATATATTTACAAAATGAAGAGAATTATTAGTAGCATACTATTATTCATATTTAAAATATATATATATAAATGCGCGCGCGCGTGCGAGTATGTGTGTGTATATATGTACTCTTATTAATAACGAAGAAAAAGTAAATGCAAACTTTATTATATTGAGAATTTACTTTGATCTCTTATAATTTATAATTTTAAAATGGACATATTTTTTATATTGGGATCAAATATATTTTTTATATTTTATGTTTTGTTTTTTTTTATGTTCTATTGTCTTCTTGTTACAAAGTATAACCATTATACGTATTATACATATTCATTTCATCATCATAATCATCATCATCATTATCATAATCTTTTTCCTTATAGTTACGCATAAATTAATTATTGAATAATTCATAATTATTTATATTGTAATTGTTATCTTACTTAAAAATTTGATAGTGCACCTTCTAAAACAGTCAGTCTGATCAGTGGTTGCAAAAGCTGCAGTTATATAATGTAATTAAATTTTTTTTCTACTAATTTTGAGATTATTATAACTTTTATTTTTCTAAATATAATTATAATTTTATCTTACTATTTTAATTTTATCTCTATTAAAATATTATAAATTTTTATATATACTATATTTTTTAATATGTAAATCATTTAGTTCATTTTAAAAATTGAATCATATTTAATATTACTCGCAATTAAATTAATAATTAAATTATTAAGTTCCTTGTATAATAAAAATCTATTTTATAGTTTTAAAAAATATTATACATTTACAAAAATGAAAATCTTACTTCAATAGAACAATTTTTAGCAATACTATTTCTTATAGGATAAAACAATGTGATTGTGATAAATTTTTATACTAAGATTATACATACTTTTATAATAATTAATTTTATAATAATTACTACGTTTTATTTTATAATAATTATTATCTATCATTAACAAATTAAAATAATAATAGCTATATATTAGTTCAGATCCATATATTAATCGAACTCATTAATTATCTTTAATAAACAAATAGATACATACTAATACAGCACTGCTCACAACTACTTTTTGTAAAAGAACTTATGACCCCTGTAGAAGCATAAAATGTTTTAAATATATTTTAATAATGTTTTATTGTTCTTTTTCAATTACACATTTTTACCTTCTACTAGTTTAATATAACAAAGCATATCAAAATAAATAAATATTAATATTATATATTTTTTATTTACAGTTATCATTGTTATGATAAATTTATAATTATTTTCGTATTTAGTATTTAAATTTCTATTCAAACGTTAAAAAAATCTTTTGATAAATTGATTTAAGCTAGAACATTTATTTATAAGCTAGAATATATATATATATTATTTTTTATTCATAAACTTCTAATGATAATGATAGTTATTAAACTGCTTTTAAATTATCAATAGTTTAGTATATTCTACGAAAATAAAATAATAAACTGGAAAAAAGAAATTATCCTCTTTAAATTATATGATTGTTTTAAATAAATAAGTAATTTCAAATTATAAAAGATAATACAATAATGTATATATATTAATAATTTCAATGAAATTACTAAAAATATTTCTTGCAAATGAAATGAAAAATATGATATGAATAGTTTATTTAAATATAAACATTGAAAAATTAAATCCAGCATACCGATTAAAAAAGCAATAAAGTCGTAGTTTTTTATTTTTGTTTTAACTGCTAAAGGTAGAGAATACATCAAATTTCATTACATTTGATTCTACCAAAGTCTATTTATTATTTGTTTGTCAGAAAATACTAATTAAATGTACAGAAACATTTTTTTTGAAAATCGTATTAAAAAAACCATGACTTAGAGTAAGATAGTAAAGAATAAAATCTAACATATTGTAATTGTATTGCAATTGTATAAAATTATAAGAAGAAAAATTTAATTCATTGTACGATGTATGCGCTTAATAAAGAATGATTAATATATCTTAAAATGTGAATATTTCAAATAATGATTAAGAGACCGTTATAATTCAATTAAAGTAAAATAAAATTAAAATAACAAATTCGAAAAAGTATTGTTAAAAGAAGTTATAAAATGTAAAATTGTGAAAGCTTAAATATTTATGGTGTGATTAGATACTTGATTATTTATAATTTTAAATAAAAATAAATAAATAAATATACAATATCAAAAAAAATGTTATCATGTATTTTTGGTAATCAATTTCGATATCTGATTTGAATTAAAAATTCTTATACCTCCCTTTAGAACGTCATTTACAATTAGAATTAGGCTAAAGTATAGGGTCTATATGAGAGGACATATAACTAAAAAGCTAAACCTAAACCAAAAATTTGCTATCAATTCTATCAATCTGCTTGGAAGAAAAGATAATAAACGATAACGGATTATAAAATCTGAATGAATAGCAGATCTGTAAAATAAAATTATAAATAAAGTACTTACTTTTAGCTCTGTATTAAATTATCCTCAAAATATAATATTAAAGTAAATTATATATTGTTTAAGCGACAAGATCCTCATATTTTTTCATAGTCATAGTATATGAGAAAAATATTGACAGAAACAATTTTTATGAATATTTTCGAATATTTACATTTTCAACAGCCAATTGCTTGTATTTATTATTAGGCCTTCCTTAAATTTCATCTAGATATTGTTCATTCATCTGGAATCGATATTAATTGAAGACACTTAATTACAATAACTGCTCATGTAAGTATTACCATTATTCATTCTCTTCAGAAAAGAAAGTATAATAGGCTATGCAATATAGTAGGTTGCAATATATTAATACATTCTGTTGAAGTATAGTTGAACAAATGAAAAATTTATTATTATTCTAGCTTTATATAAAATTACTGAAAAACACGTAAATTACTAATTTTTTTTAAATATTATATTTTCGAAATTAAGTATATATATATAGTGAGAGAGGGAGAGAGGGGGGGGAGAGTTTTTCTATTCGCTTATATTGTAAAAACAGTGTTTTACATGGGAAACATTAACAAAAGGTCCACAGTTAAAACTGAGAAAAAGAAAATCAGTATATTGACTGAGAACCGAAAGAGTAAACATTTCTCAATCTTGAACGCGACAAAATCTTGGTTCGAGTAAGATATCCCTGTACCAGGAGAGCAAAATTACTACTCTTAATCTCGTACAAAATAAAATGAGTATTTAAAGTGCCGATATTAAAGAGCCGATATTAATGACCGCGAATTAAAGACCCCAAAATATAAAGGGCAACGAGTTAAAGCTCCATTTGTTAATTGCGAGGTGATCGTATTTGACACTATTGTATCGTCGTAGCATGGACTGATGATCGGGTGAGTGTGAGTAAATGATTTCTCAAATGAGTCCCAGCGGGGAGGCAATTGAGCTTCCCTGAGAGAGGATTTAAAGGATTTAAAGGACCGATGGCCGGTCTTGAGGAATTAGATATATACATACATATATATATATATATATATATATATATATATATATATATATAGAGAGAGAGAGAGAGAGAGAGAGAGAGAGAGAGAGAGAAACAAATAGAGCTATTCGCTGCCAGGTTTGACCAACAAGATGCTGGAGATGACCCGCGAACCACACCCACACGGATCGGTTATCACAACAGAGGGATACCACAACGGAGGGTTTAAAGTCCAGCCGGTTGTAACGTAACTTCAATTCATCTACGAGAGCTCTCGCGCGCATCGCAAAACCGAAATCATTCATTATAATAGTTTATAGTTCTATCTTGTAAAGCGTCGGTACGTAACAGGCTTTTTTCCTCTTTCCCAGCTAACAAGGAAAGTTTATATACGTGAGTGTGTTCTACATTACGTACATACATATTATTCTTATTCGAAATATTGAATGAAATAGCATTTTAATATATTGAAATAAGAAAGGAATTTCATTTTCAGGCATTGATTATGCTGTCTAAAAATAAATAATTAGCAATAGTATTACTTGTTCATAAAATTAAAAAATAATTAACCTTTACGTTCGTAAGAAACAAAACGAAAAAACGTATGCATAAATGTAACTATAAATATTAATAATTTTTATTTTAGCAAAAATAATTAAAAGTTGTGCTATTATGAACAATGAAAAAATTACATGCATAATTCATTAAAAAAAAAGATATGTAACAAAATGAATAGAATTGTCTACAATCTGAAAAAAATTTATTTCAAAAAAAAATTCTTTATCCACATTTATGATAAATTGGAAATCATCGAGCATTGTTTTTAGACTTCTGTTTCTTGTTCTGTTCTGCTTTTTGTTTTTCTAGCTTTCGTTCTAAAAATATATATATATATAAATATATTCAATTTACATAATAAGAATTATACATATATAATAAACAATATATGTAAATTTTACTTTGACTAATTGTTATTCTGCAATCATTTCGACATTCTTCTCTGCATGCTATATGAATTGCTAAATAGAAAATAATTATATTAATATTGTTAACATTAATTTTTAAAATTGATAAAACTTTTAACAATTTTTATAATTCACAAACAATATTATGTGGTTATCGACATTCATCGTAATTAATTGTTTTTAATTGTATTAATTAATTAATTGTAAACATCTTAAAATATATTATTATATTATTAGTTTCCAAATTAAAAATCATCTATTTCAATATTATTTTAAAAAAATGAAAAAAATTAATTATAGTAATAACAAGTTTTTATACAGATGTTAGGAATATTAAAGGACAATAATGTTTAAATTATCGTTCTGATATGAATAAGCGAAAAATAAAGAATAAAAATTTTTGTGTATGTATAAATAAGTTCGAAATCAATGTATGAATCAGTTGTATACTTCTATATAGTTTAAATAAGTAAAATAATAGTTCTTACTTTCACACTCTCTCAGGCAATCTTTTACAACGCGGAAACTTATATTTCCTACATATTAAAAATATTTATTAATTAATAATATCGTATACTATTAAACATATTAGTAATAGTGAAGACACAATATTATAGGATCAAATGAGAATATATAAAATAATTATAACTAAATATATAAAATAAAATTAAGTTAAAATTGCTAAAATATAAATTAATGAAAACATTATGTCATGAATTATAAACTGATGGTTAAGTATATTTATTTAATTACTGGATAATATGTCATTTTTAATGATAATTTATGAAAATACTATTTATATGTAACAATAATTTACGTATAAAAAAAATTTATTTCTAAAAATATTTTCATAAAAAAAAGTTTATACTTATATTATACAGCCATATCACAAGCTCAAAATCCAGTTTTCCTGATAAATGTACTTACTGCGAAACCGTTCATCGCAACTTCTTTTGCAATTAATTACTTCATCTAATCGGATTACTAAATTCAACAATATATAAAAATTTAGTAACTGCTTCTTGCATAAAATGTTTTATGCATTTTAAGATTTCGAAACGAGAAATAATAGACATTTTAGGTTTCATATTATTAATACATTCGATAATCGTAGAAATATATAAGACTAATTTTCTTTCATGCGTATGGTAAAAAGATTCTTACAGTTACAGCAATTCATGCAATCGTCTTTCGTGTAATCACAGCTAACTCCTATAATCATTCAATATAATTAAATGAGATTAAAATGTTTAGAAATTTATGGAAAATAATTTACATGCCCGTGTATAATAATATAAAACACGTGATCAGCATTGGAATGTACATTGAGAAGTGTAAATTTACAACACGTTGAGTTAATATTTTAGTATTAGTAAAACATATTTTCATAAAATTCTATTTATAAAAGAACCTTGTATATTAAAATTATCAATTCCGTTTAATATTTTTAACATTTTGTTTTTAAATTTTTTTTTATTTGTATTATATGATCCACGGTTCATATCACATTTCAACGATTTGTAATGATAGATTATAAAATATAAAATCATGCATATGAATATATTTCGTAAAAATAAGCTTATTTCTCTTATTTCTCTTTTTAATACTGGATTCAAGCAACAAATTTTTTATCTTTACATTGTCGACGTTACATAAAAGATTAGCGTTACGATAGAGAAAATCAATGATTCTTGGTTATTATTTATTTAAATGCAATAGGTATACTGCAAATTACAAATATTAAGTATTAGAATTTAATAGAGATATAGCAAGGATATTTTCTGATTGAATAAAAACCAACAGTTATACAATAATTTTCATTCATATTGTCTCATCTAATTTTTATAAATTTCAAATTTTTATGATATTATCATCAAAATTACATAAAAAAATATGTAATTATTAAAATTTTACATTGATAGAATTATTCGCATTTGGTAATGATATTTGTTTATATGCTGCAAGACAATTGTATTCGTATTAGATACAGGTAAATCTGTGAGTGAGTCAATGAAAAATAATTTTCCTATTAAAAATTATGAGAAATTTAGCATACTTTATAAAATTACATTAGTTACAAAGTGTACTTTTTATATGAAAACAAATTTAGTTAATAAAGAGAATCGTGAAGGAAAATCCTATTCAAAAAAATTCTCATTCGATTTCTATACTAATATGGCCTAGTATATTCTTATTGTTAAAATTCTGACAGAAATTCAGATTTTAATTTCGAAGATAATATTACTTTATAGTAACTGTATTTAACATCTACGATTATTTACTAATATCAATATGTCATTAATATATAAGCGAATATACAAAAGCGAAACAGATTCGAAAGTAACATGATATAAAGACAAAATACGGTATGAGATAAAAAAATTTCACATAAAAGAGCGAATATTTATAAAAACTTGAGGCAGGGGGGGCATGAACAATAAAACTTATATAATAAGTCAATAATTTAATTGAAAATATTACAAAGAGAAAGATCTTGGAGTGCCTAAACTAATCTATCTTACGTGCAAAATTAAAAATCTTAATAATGAACTTATATAATAATATTAAAGTTAATTTTAAAATAATAAAAATTAGTGTTTTTATAAAATAATTTAAATGATAATATCTGACTACAATATTTAAAATCGTTGGAATGGATATAATATTTTTTATTACAAATAATAATCTACAAACTATGATTTTTTTCGGAAAAACTTTTAATTTCTTCATCAGCCATATATATATTAATGGCTGCTTAAAAATGAAAATAAATTATCGAATTTGTTAAAAATAAATTAATTTTTAATAATTTCAGTATTTGAAAACAAGCACTAGTTTCATTATGTATTGGAATTTCATATCATCAGAAATATTTTTTAACAAAATTTTGCGAATATTTTCTCGGATTTGAGTCAATCCCTTTTCTCGGACCTTATTTCAGAGTTTTAAAATTTCATAGAATGTAGTATTAGTTTTATACAACAAAAAATGATTAAAAATATGTTTTATACATCAACCGGGAAACTTCTTCAGCTTAAATATGTATTTTTTAGAGATACACTAGGAACAATTCTGCTTGATTTAACATTTATAACAGTCGCGTTATCCTAATTATCTTATAGTTAATTATCAAACAGGTGTTTAGATATTTATGAGTATAAAAAAATTATTTTTACTTATACTCTTCTCACGTAATAGGTTATTATTACATTTTCATTGAAAAACAACACCTTCTATTAAAATTATTATTTTTATAATAATATATTCGAACGATTTATCATATTTATTAAAACATTCCTTATTCAATCTTCAAAGGACTTTTATTTCAAATGTGAATATAATTCAACCATCTATATAAATCTCATCTTCATATATATTTTTCAATAAGAAAGGAAGAAATTTACATTAATTAACTTAGAAGGGTTTATGGAAAATAAAACTATTTTTAAATCGTATAAATTTATTAAAATTAAATAATTTTATCTAAATATATTGTTTAGGCTTTGCTTAAATTATATTAAAATAATATTGTATTAGTTTCGGTTATAACAGATTTCGTAACTGATGAATTTTCCAAGAAATTTATCTTGTAAGTTTAATTTTCACACCAAATTAGCAATAATAAGCCAATTCAATCTCAATTTTAAATGTAATCCCTACCATAAAAGCAAAAACCAGTATATTTAATCATGTATAAATAGAGAAAATTTACAAGGGCCATGTAAATCAGTTACTACTTCCTCTTCGTTTCATAATCGATTGTATATAGACTAAAAATAAATTGAATAAACCAAAAATATCTAAGGCACGTCGGTTCAATTAATACTTATTCAACATTCTAACGAAGGCACAACTCAGGAAGTAGATACTTAAACAAAAAAAAAAGTATTACACACCCGAACAATATATTATTACTAAAGGTAAACATAATTAAGACTAAAAATGATTTATGATTCTTAAAATTAATGTTTTTTTAATGTATTGATAAAATTCAACGATAGTTAACAAAAAAGAAAAATACAATATTTATTGGGAAAGCAAGTTCTTATTCGTAGGTGTTTCCTTGTATATAAACAGTTAAAAATAAAACTATTATTATTGCGTATTAAAATGCGTTGTGGAATATATGTATATATAATTTTTCTACAGTTAATAATATTTTTAAAAGGTTCATATATTCGTTATAAAAAATATAAACTAATTATAAATAAATTGTAATTTATACGTTTTAGTTTATTCCTTTTAAATATTCCTATTATTTTAGGATATGCCCACGGATATACGGTGGAAGATTGCATGGATTGTTGCAATGGTAAAGTAAACATTGTAGTTGTTATTTACCTCTACCCATAATTGATATTCCACGAATTCTTATGATTTCAATAAAAAACATATATTATATAATACGAATTTAAAATTTTAATTTTTCAACAGTATATCTAACCATAACATTTATAAACTTGATTAAAATATTTATTTCTTATGTATCCATAATAATAAATACTTTATGTTTAGTACTTAAATTAGATCTGGTACTTAAATGCAAAGAGAGCTGCGATATAAGGTTCAGCAGTAAGTATATTAAAATAAAAAATTAAAATATTTTAATTTTTATTATCACTTATATTTCTTTTAAACAATAATAGAATAGCAGTATTAATGCTGAAATTATTATACTATTACATTAATAATTTCATATTTTTTTACAAATTTTTTTTGAAATTATCAATTACTGTTATTCACATACATTTTTCTATATTAAATAAGTAATAATTTACATGTCTTTTATTATTAAGAAACATCAAAATACAAGTCAATAAAAGAGTGTCTACGTAGCTGTGAAAGTAAGGAATTTATATATTTAATTAATTATATTTTGATATTTATGAATCTTGCTTAAAAATATTATTAATATCTTAAAGTAAAGAGTTCATTTAGTTCTAAAACTTAATTAAACATTTTTACAATTTCTAAATATATAATAATATTAATAATAATAACTCATTGCGTTTATGTAATAAATATTTTCTTTTAATAACAATACAGAAAAGATTCTTAAGCTTGAGTGTAATTTTTTCCACCCGAAAGACTGAAAATCTGAAATGAAAATCTGAAGACTGAAAAATTAAATCTGAAATTATTAAACTTATTTGTACTAAAATTATTTAAAGTAGTATAAAATAAATACTATATGATCAATTAATACAATGCTATAATTTATTTAAAAATTTTTAAAATATGAATATATTTTTACAATATAATTTCAAAAATGTTTTCAGTAAATAAATTAGAATTTCATTGTGGAGAATATAATTATAAATATAATTATATTACATTTAGTTAATAATAAAAATAATCTATGAGGGGAAATATTAAATATTCTTAATTTAGTCGTAATGCAGGAATGTAGAGAACCATGCCGTGATGACTGCAGATTGATGTCTTTCAGTATGTAAAATTTTTCTATTCTATTTAACCTTAAACAAATAAATAATTATAAGAATAATCCTAAAAAATTTTTAACAAAGAACCAAAAATCGACAAAGAAATCAGTAATGAAGAACGAAGACGCAAACCAAAACATGCAAACAAAAGAAAGCGAGCTGATTCATTATAATGCAACAATAAACATTAATAGATACTGAAAACAAGATAACATTGTTTTCTACGAGCATTTGCATGATTGCAATAAATGCAAATCTAATATAACTCTACATATATATATTTAGTCATTGACCAAAGGCGCATACATAATATACGCCTAATATATATTTCTAAATATCAGTGTATATTTAGAAATATATATATCTTTAAATTTATAAATATGTACTTTTAAAAATTTTAATAAATAACAAAATTTTAAAAATATTAACTGTAGAAAAATTATATATACATATATTCCACAACGCATTTTAATACGCAATAATAATAGTTTTATTTTTAACTGTTTATATACAAGGAAACACCTACGAATAAGAACTTGCTTTCCCAATAAATATTGTATTTTTCTTTTTTGTTAACTATCGTTGAATTTTATCAATACATTAAAAAAACATTAATTTTAAGAATCATAAATCATTTTTAGTCTTAATTATGTTTACCTTTAGTAATAATATATTGTTCGGGTGTGTAATACTTTTTTTTTTGTTTAAGTATCTACTTCCTGAGTTGTGCCTTCGTTAGAATGTTGAATAAGTATTAATTGAACGGTTTAGATATTTTTTTTATTCAATTTATTTTTAGTCTATATACAATGATTATGAAACGAAGAGGAAGTAGTAACTGATTTACATTGTAAATTTTACTCTATTTATACATGATTAAATATACTGGTTTTTGCTTTTATGGTAGGGATTACATTTAAAATTGAGATTGAATTGGCTTATTATTGCTAATTTGGTGTGAAAATTAAACTTACAAGATAAATTTCTTGGAAAATTCATCAGTTACGAAATCTGTTATAACCGAAACTAATACAATATTATTTTAATATAATTTAAGCAAAGCCTAAACAATATATTTAGATAAAATTATTTAATTTTAATAAATTTATACGATTTAAAAATAGTTTTATTTTCCATAAACCCTTCTAAGTTAATTAATGTAAATTTCTTCCTTTCTTATTGAAAAATATATATGAAGATGAGATTTATATAGATGGTTGAATTATATTCACATTTGAAATAAAAGTCCTTTGAAGATTGAATAAGGAATGTTTTAATAAATATGATAAATCGTTCGAATATATTATTATAAAAATAATAATTTTAATAGAAGGTGTTGTTTTTCAATGAAAATGTAATAATAACCTATTACGTGAGAAGAGTATAAGTAAAAATAATTTTTTTATACTCATAAATATCTAAACACCTGTTTGATAATTAACTATAAGATAATTAGGATAACGCGACTGTTATAAATGTTAAATCAAGCAGAATTGTTCCTAGTGTATCTCTAAAAAATACATATTTAAGCTGAAGAAGTTTCCCGGTTGATGTATAAAACATATTTTTAATCATTTTTTGTTGTATAAAACTAATACTACATTCTATGAAATTTTAAAACTCTGAAATAAGGTCCGAGAAAAGGGATTGACTCAAATCCGAGAAAATATTCGCAAAATTTTGTTAAAAAATATTTCTGATGATATGAAATTCCAATACATAATGAAACTAGTGCTTGTTTTCAAATACTGAAATTATTAAAAATTAATTTATTTTTAACAAATTCGATAATTTATTTTCATTTTTAAGCAGCCATTAATATATATATGGCTGATGAAGAAATTAAAAGTTTTTCCGAAAAAAATCATAGTTTGTAGATTATTATTTGTAATAAAAAATATTATATCCATTCCAACGATTTTAAATATTGTAGTCAGATATTATCATTTAAATTATTTTATAAAAACACTAATTTTTATTATTTTAAAATTAACTTTAATATTATTATATAAGTTCATTATTAAGATTTTTAATTTTGCACGTAAGATAGATTAGTTTAGGCACTCCAAGATCTTTCTCTTTGTAATATTTTCAATTAAATTATTGACTTATTATATAAGTTTTATTGTTCATGAAAAAAATGAATCAAAGTTTTTATAAATAAATTCGCATCTTTTATTTGTGAAATTTTTTTATCTCATACCGTATTTTGTCTTTATTATCATGTTACTTTCGAATCATGTTTCAGAACTTTTGTATATTCGCTTATATATTAATGACATATTGATATTAGTAAATAATCGTAGTATGTTAAATACAGTTACTATAAAGTAATATTATCTTCGAAATTAAAATCTGAATTTCTGAAATTCAGAATTTTAACAATAAGAATATACTAGGCCATATTAGTATAGAAATCGAATGAGAATTTTTTTGAATAGGATTTTCCTTCACGATTCTCTTTATTAACTAAATTTGTTTTCATATAAAAAGTACACTTTGTAACTAATGTAATTTTATAAAGTATGCTAAATTTCTCATAATTTTTAATAGGAAAATTATTTTTCATTGACTCACTCACAGATTTACCTGTATCTAATACGAATACAATTGTCTTGCAGCATATAAACAAATATCATTACCAAATGCGAATAATTCTATCAATGTAAAATTTTAATAATTACATATTTTTTTATGTAATTTTGATGATAATATCATAAAAATTTGAAATTTATAAAAATTAGATGAGACAATATGAATGAAAATTATTGTATAACTGTTGGTTTTTATTCAATCAGAAAATATCCTTGCTATATCTCTATTAAATTCTAATACTTAATATTTGTAATTTGCAGTATACCTATTGCATTTAAATAAATAATAACCAAGAATCATTGATTTTCTCTATCGTAACGCTAATCTTTTATGTAACGTCGACAATGTAAAAATATATCGATTATAAATTTGTTGCTTGAATCCAGTATTAAAAAGAGAAATAAGAGAAATAAGCTTATTTTTACGAAATATATTCATATGCATGATTTTATATTTTATAATCTATCATTACAAATCGTTGAAATGTGATATGAACCGTGGATCATATAATACAAATAAAAAAAAATTTAAAAACAAAATGTTAAAAATATTAAACGGAATTGATAATTTTAATATACAAGGTTCTTTTATAAATAGAATTTTATGAAAATATGTTTTACTAATACTAAAATATTAACTCAACGTGTTGTAAATTTACACTTCTCAATGTACATTCCAATGCTGATCACGTGTTTTATATTATTATACACGGGCATGTAAATTATTTTCCATAAATTTCTAAACATTTTAATCTCATTTAATTATATTGAATGATTATAGGAGTTAGCTGTGATTACACGAAAGACGATTGCATGAATTGCTGTAACTGTAAGAATCTTTTTACCATACGCATGAAAGAAAATTAGTCTTATATATTTCTACGATTATCGAATGTATTAATAATATGAAACCTAAAATGTCTATTATTTCTCGTTTCGAAATCTTAAAATGCATAAAACATTTTATGCAAGAAGCAGTTACTAAATTTTTATATATTGTTAAATTTAGTAATCCAATTAGAAGAAGTAATTAAATGCAAAAGAAGCTGCGATGAACGGTTTCGCAGTAAGTACATTCATCAGGATTATAAACTCAATATAATTTATAAATATTACTTATATATTTACTTTCTAGAATTTATAGTTCATCGAAGTATAAAAGATTGCCTTGTAGAATGTAAATGTGAGTAATATTGTGTACAAATATATATTATTTTCTATTTGCGTGTACGTGTAGAAACGCGTAAAAATGTTTACCTCTGTGACATTTCAGTGACGTATTTAATGCAAACGAACATGACGAATATGTCTATATGTCTATATTTCATTATTTGAAATTTAAATGGATTTTTTTATACGCGTTTTATAGATATTTATTGTAATATAATTATTTATATATTAATTTTATATATTTTTTTAATATTTTCATAACTTATTATTTTTTATATCTTATATATAAATTAATTAATTTATTTTGTAAAAAAAGGATCTTATCAGTCGAAGATTTTATTTGTATTTATAATAAAGTGGAAAAATTGAATTTATTTATTTGATAAATGAATATCATATATATTGCATAATACATTTTGAAATATATTTTATAAATCAAAAACATAACTTTATAATATAAAAATAGAAATTTCGCATTATTTCTTAACTTGCTTTCAAATTTTATTATATAATTTAGTAATTTATGAAGCATGCAGAGAACCATGTAGGGAAGACTGTCGAATAAGAATAAGTAAAAGTAAGTAAAATTTACATATATTATTTATTATTTAATATAATTTTTATTTCTATAATTCTTGATATTAGAACGAAAGCTCGAAAAAGAAAAAACTAAACAAAACAAGAAGTATTCCAGATCTGAAAATGTATATAAAGTTCGATGATTTCCGATTTATCGTTAATGTGGATAAAGAAGCTTTTTTTGAAATAAAATTCCTTTAGATTGTACATGATTTTATTTATTTTATTACTTATGATTGATGTATTATAGGTTATTGATTCCTTTTTATTGCAAGTTTTAACCCAATAAAATTACATTTTATGAATATATAAAATAGGCATATATGATTCATTCAAAAATTTTTATTCTGAATGTTTAGTTTAAATTATACTGCGCTAAAGTTAAAATCTACAAAATAAAATGCGTATTTATATATAAATCCATTTGATGTATTGTTAGCTTATCAATTATTTACATCACCTTATTATTAATTATATATTATTAGAAGCATACTACAAAAGCACACACATATAATATTTCTTTGAATTTAGTATTAGTTTTGATGCAACTGATTAAGTACGGTTACCATTTTTTATTTATTTATTATATTATTTATCTCGCGTGAATCTTTACGATCATTTTGACAGTATTACAGAAAACTATATGAAGGAAATATTGAAAATAAAAGTATTTCAGAAAAGAAAATAGGTTATAACTAGTACTGTTACCAACGGGTGGGCCGAACCTCGGTGCTCACAAGGGGAAACACATGCTGAACAAGGAAAGATACGACAAGTGAGCTTGAGGAGGTAAGTTACAACAGGCGTGTGTACGAGACCAGAAGCTACGACAGGGCAGTCCTGAACAATCTTGATATACGAGACATCGCGGCGAGAGGCGCACCGTGGCCCGCGGACCTTCCCATCCAGCGGCGCTTGAGTTCGAAATCAAGCGTCGCTTGCGTGGATGAGATGCGAGGGGTAAGGCGCCCGAAGCATCCCGGCGAACGCACGGACTCTCCGAAAAAGACGGCTGAGCACCGGGGGGAGGAAAGACGGAAGAGCAGGGATAGGCGCGATAGTACTGCCGAGAAAAAGTACAACGACAGTATTGTTGCAAAAGATAAAAAGGGAGGGCCCACTGCCCCACTCCGAAAAGGCCGAAAACTGATCTGAATTATTAATATTGTTATTGTTGAAATTTTCAATTTTAAAAAGGGCTTACATGTGTTGCCTTAAAAAGTTGTGTATTTGTTTTGTTTAATTGCTCAGTTTAATTTTAATTATAAGCAATAGTAGACTGTTCCTGCGTTTATAATGTATTATTTATTTAAAGTACATTTACAATATTTTATTTGACGATGTGACGTAGTAAACTATTCTGCCGTAGTCACTGATTTTAATGTAGATACAGATTCTGATATTTTTTTACAATTTTATAAACACTTATACTTTAATTAAACGCTACTTTTGTAAAGTTCTCTTATTGATTGTAGAGATTGGAGAAAGGATAATCTTAGTATTAATATCGGAAAGTCGAAGATGACAAATATAAAATGGGTTACATGGTATAACTAGTTTATATATTTTCGTAATATAATATTTACGGTGAATCAACGTTTGCTAATTGGTATGGAGGATTTTAGTTTCATGTCTGATTATTATACTTTTCAATTAGTTTTATAATATTCATTTTATGAAAGTTGATTACTAACTTAAATATTGTAGTATATATTATAATATACATTATTAGTCTCCAGTTTTAATCTTTTAATTGTTAATGAAGTTGCTATGGGAATTTAGGAAACTCCAAACTCTCTTAACAGTACATAGTTTTTCAAGATCAATATAAGTTAAAATTGAAATTATTACAATAAAAAAAATATAAATAATTTATGGATTACTGTGACTCTAAGATCTTTTATTCACTAATAAAATAGATTCATTTTACGTAAGATATAAATTATAAAAATATAGGTTTCAGAAAATATTTGTGAAAAACAAAAAATAATTATAACACTGATGATGACACTATAAAAATATAAAAATTATTTATTTTGGATTTTTAAATAATTCTTTTTCACTAATATTACATTTTATATAAGGAAATATTCATTTTCATTCTTTATTATAACCTAACTTAGAAAATTTACTACAATATTATCAACTAATGATGTCATAATTATCAGTAACTATAAAAATTGTAATAAATTATACAGTTCTGTTATAGAAGATTTTTATAATTAATATTACTGAAACATCATTAAATTACTAAAGCATAGATATACATTAATATATTTGTAACAATAAATCCTGTGTCAAGTATTTATACATTTCTAGAAGCATACACTTTCAAAATTTATTTTTAAATTTTAATTTTTTTATAGTCGTAACATTCATTATATATATTACAACTATATAATTAAACATTTTTAAATTGTCTCAACTTTATGTATTTATTAAAAATAGCTTAAGAAAAAACAGTTATAAAATTAATATGTTATAAAATTATGTTTTGATTGCATGAAAGCTGTGTAAAATTTTTTCAGCAAGTAAAAATATTTTACACACCAAATTATATTTCATACACGTGGTAATGCAGAAACAGCTAATATAAGCCTTTTTCAGCTTCTCGGTTTAATATGAGAATTTCAATTGTAACATTAAAAAGAGATTAAATTATAGATATTTATAGATATTTATAGATTTATAGATATCAAAATTATTATGTTAGTCAATAAATATATAATAAATAACTGTACCGACCTAAATTATTAAGGAAATTACATTTATAATTTCACAATGTGTAATATATATAAATATATATATATATATATATATATATATATATAATATATGTAACAATATACTTATAATATATTATAATACGCTCTACTACGAACCGATTCTAAAATTAGCAGAAACTAAAATTATTTTACAATAGAATATATTTATTATAATCTAATTCAGGTAAAAATATATTAATTGTGTTCTCGTATTAATCGAATGAATTTTTATATTAATATTTATTAATGGTAATTTAATATTACAATTTTGTTGAAATTTATTAATAATTTTATTAGTGATATCGAGCGATCTTTTTTTGAATGCGAGTAGCCTCTTTTTAAGCGCGCGCCGCCGCAAAGGGAAAAGTTTTTTTTTTCAGTCGACCATCTCGTTCCGAGCTTTCGCTAAATTTCGCAAATAAACAATTGATCCGGGATCATTGATAGTCAATTTTTTCTAAAATATTTTTCTTTTGTATTCTAACATCAATTAAGTATATATAATTTTGTCTCGTATTAAATACTATTTGACACCTGCACCTTGAATAGAGAATTAAGCGTTGGGTCAGCTCTGCTCATCAGCAAGATTGGCTCCATAAAAGATCAGGTATGGGGAACCTCAAGTCGAGGTAGAAATTTGTAGGAGGAAAAAGCAGTTTTGACTTGAGAATAATAAAGAGACCATTCTTCTAAAGCTTCAGCGCGATAAAGTCTTTGAGTTGAATTGATCCAGAGGATGTGATTTTTCTCTGGTGCGAGTTACAACTGCTACTTTAAAGTTCGAAAGGCCGACATTTAAAAGGCCAGGATTAAAAGATCGCGTTGTAATGGTCCTCGAATGAAAAAGTTAAAATTTAAAGGCCTACCATTTAAAGCCCACGTAAATAATCGCGAGATTTAGTGTTGGCCAACGTTTTATATTGTCATTGCATGTCTTGGTGAATCTAACGCGTTATTGGTGAGTGTAAGAATGATCACATCAACCTCAGAGGGAAGAAAACTTGGGTTTCCCTAGGAGAGAGTTAGAAACTCCTGGTGACCGATCCTGAGGCAGTAAGAGAAAGAGAGAAAGAGTGAGAGCGAGAGGGGGGGGAGTTGCTCGCGGTAAGGTCTTGTCTCCATGACGTTCGAACTGTATGGAAGTCGCGACGCATCAATGCCACAGCGAAATTTAAAAGTCCAGCTGACTGTAGGTAGATTTTATATTACTCACGAGACCTAACCCCAGGTATTATAAACCAATACACTCCTACATGAGCTTATAGCTCCAAATTTCACTCCGAGTACCACGAAATATTGTACTATATTTTTTAGATATTAGGCTCGTCAACGATTGCATTTGCGTTCTTGGGGAAATCTACATGACTGACTCTCCTCTCGCCCTGATCGTGACTTGTAGCCTTCTTTTTTTAAACAGTAACGCCTTTGTTTTAAGTACATCCTCTCTTTTAGCTCTATGTAATTTATCTTTAATGTTTGGACTTATTACTTATGTTCTATGTAATAAAGCCTTAACTACGCCCCTTCAGTGCGATAAGGGATTTCGGTCCCGAATAAATACAAAATAAAAATTATACAAATTTTTTTACATAATATTATTTTGTATGTTATTATTATTTATTACTTATTATTTAAAAAATAGTCTGTAACAAATTATATAAACGATATTTTCTATTAAATAAACTTTAAATTAAAAATAAATGATTTTACAGAAAAAAAGGAGCCAAAAATTGTACAACAAAAATAACAATTATTTTTATTGAAATTTTATCTAATATATATGAATTTTTTATAAAAACCCATTTTAATCTTTTATAAACTTATTTTTTAATGCTGTTCGGGACTGAGGTCCCTTACCAGCTAGTGCATTAAAGGGCGATGTCTAGACTCACTTATATAGCGCATAAGTGTATACATGCAACATGCAAGGGAAGGCTTATAACAACGGATATGGTTGAAAAATACAGTCGGTCAGGATGATACTCTCGAGGAATCTTATGAAGACTACGAGAAAAAGGTTTGACGATACCGGATTTTAGCTATTACTTAGGTTAGTAATTAGGAACCGTGCTATCCGGCTCATTTGGCAAAAAAGCTAGTGCTTATTTTGGGACTCGTGACTCGATTCATTCAAAATATAATGCGAACTGATGTAAAACGTACGAGGAATAAACGAACTTGTGACAGTTTATAGCGCACCGACAATGATTATAAATTAAGGTAACAAAGCTCTTTGCATACAAGCATACAGGATTCTATTCGCGAACGTACGTGACCGTTAGCTTAAGAAAAATTAAGAAAATATTTATAGATTTTTATTTTTATTGATTGTATTTTATTGATTTTTATTTATATAACCGTTCTCTCCTTCATTCTGCACTCAACGACTGTAGTCGTTGTTTTAATCAGTTATATCGGTTGAGGGGATGTTCAAATAATTACTACTTTTAGTTCGTAAAATTGTATTCAGAACGATCCTACTCTTGAGAGATCCGGTTGAACAATGCTTCGAAGTCCTTACCGTCATCTTATAATGTTGAGACTAGCCGAGGCCTCGGCGCCTGATAGCCCCAACATCGTGTAACCGGGTTATAAAATTTTCAGAAATGCAAGTCGCGACTTAAAAACAATTTTAGTTCTTACATGTAAGTCTAATGCCGTGGAAACGAGAAAATTATCAACATATTATAATTCATGTGTTGCTAACGTCCTCTTCTTCACTCTTCCTAGTCAATTCCTTGTTAATCGTTTTCTATGAAATTTCTCACCCTCATGCCTTACATAAATATATTTATTTAATATTCGCAAATATATATTTTTTTTGATAAATTGTTTGAAATGAATTTGTTACATATGTGTGCATCATAACTATTATTCATAAAAATTTAAAAACATAACCCCCTCTTATTCCCTTCGGAACGGCAAGCGAGCAATCATCACCTGTTAATGGGGTCATAAATCGATGCACCGTCCTTATTGTTTTTTTCTACATAGAATAGAACGCCATCGAACAGCGTGTTTTCTGAAAAGAAAAACGTCACCGATGCACCTCTTTATGTATTGAGATCATTACGTTCTTCTCAATAGTGCATCGCCATCATAGGCTTTTCCTTTCAAACTTTAATATCAATTACATTAATTTACATGGCTCGAACGCGTAAAAAACGTTATCATCATCATCATCATCATCATCATCATCATTGGTTATTAAATTATCATTCGCTACAAAAAAATAACTTTGATATTTGTAAAACTTTATTGACGATTCTCGGTCTACTAGTGTGAGGTAGTCGCGAGAATAATCAGAAAAAGTGATTGTTTTTCGATTGTACTCCATTTTATATTTTCCCCTTGTATTTGATTTTCTTGGATTATTATAATTAGTCAGAAAATCCTCGCCACTTACAGGTTTTAACCCCTCCAATTTTTTACAGATTACAGCTCCTGCAGTTTTTACAGGTTTAAGTCCCTGCAGATCTTACTCAGAGCGTCCTCGTTAGGTAATAATTCACAAATTATAAACTAGTATATTTTCCCTTTGACGAGTATAGCTGTGTACTGTTACGTATTTTCATAAGATATCTCACTGGTGCTGTTCAAGCATGCAATGTAGTTGTGCCGGATGCCTTGCACTCGTCGTGTTAACGAGTCGTTGATTCGCTCTTAATAATGTAAGAAAAAGTAATATCACCACACAAAAACTTTCTTTCTTAAATTATTGTTTTATCGCCAATAGATGAATTATAACCAATGTGAGAGTGAGTATAGCAATTAATTCCCCTATATATGCGTATATATAGCTATATATGTGACTCAGAAACAACGGGTTGTTTTTGTCTTTAAGTTGAAATAATTTTTACCATACATTTTGATTGGCGTACACATTATTTTTACGAAAAACGGCTTACATGCACTCGCCGATCTTCGCGTGCATTCGAAAAAAAAGCAACTAACTTTTCGCGACATAGAGGAGTGCTTCGTTTTCCTAAAATTCGATCTTCACAATTATAATGTACGTCATACAATATTGACTGGATATAGTTTAATATAGCCATAATAGCTATTAACAGGATAGTGTGAATAGACAGAAACTTAGAGCAAAAACGGCAAAGTGAAAAGAAAGTCACGATCGCGCTGATGCGTTAATCACGTCTATTGGGAACGCCCGCGTAGCAGGATCCGAGGTGCGGCTATGGCCAGAGGGTTGACCATATGACGTATGACCGTGACCTTCTCCAACGAGTAAAACACGCGTTGAAAAGCAAGTTTTGCCAGATGAGAAACACGTACAGGTACCGGAAATACATTGTACCCTAGCCAAAGGCGCGAAGCCAAAGGTAGAAGTACGGAAGGAAAAAAGTACGCTTCAAGCATCGGTGAGGAGAGGAACGGAGGTGAGCAGGAGCATACAGGCGGATGTAAGGAGAGTGAAATAGAGAACCGTCATAACGTTGTAAAATTCACGAAACTAACGGACAAGAGACAAAAGCCAATCAGGCAGGAAACAAAAGATGGAAACACCCTACCCGACGGGAAGAAGAGTACGCATATCAAAGGGAGGAGATGGAGAGTTCAGTTAGTTCTTGGAAGTAAGACGCTACATCATAAAAATCACACTAAATTTAAGAATAATAAATAAAGAATTGCGATTAAAAAGTCAGACGGGTGAGAAAGCCGAAATCTATCCGGGTGATTACAACGGTAGTACACGAACGAGACCGGGAACATGCGAATATTCGTGCACTAGGTTCACCTGAACGCAAGGGTCACTGAACTCTCGATAGCAATTAAAACTCTGCTGTCATGAGTACAATACCAGGAACGCCAACGCACAGGAGCGGTGACATAACGACGTTAGTGTACATGGGATCACCGCACCTGCACATCAGCTAGATAACGCCACCGAAACACCAGCAGCCGTCTCATTGATTCGACGCATCGTCTGCATAGTGAGCGATGTTATCTTCCCCGAACCTCATTAGCGCCATCAAGCGGATACTGTGCCGCGAGTGCAGCCATCTTGTACCGCTGCTCTCTTTAGATGGTGGCTGCTGACATCTTGATTTTTCAATTTCCGTCTGCTATAGACACCATCAGCTCAAAACAACGCTTCACCTCGGCGACGTTGCTTAGTGAGCGCCGATACACGCCGACCATGCGTGGCGAGAATATACCTCGACACTCGGTTGGCAACGTCGCCGATGCTACCGGAGCAGTCACACGCTTCGCGCTGCATATGTAATCAGCTGATCGCAAGAACAGCTGACGTTGTCATCGGCTGCCAAACAACTGCCTACAATACCGACTGCACAGCATACGGCCTTCAAATCACAGCTCTGTAAGGTGAAATTTGGCTCTAGGATTAATAAATAGATATGTACAGCATTTATCTAGTGCTTTATTGTCCGATAACCCCTTTCTTACCTCTCCCAACCTACGGTAAGTAAGAGTAAGTACACCAGGTGGTAATAATAGTGTACCAACATGAAGATTTATTATTTTTTTAGAAATAGTTTATACTTACAAAGTACTTATATTTTGCTCGACTATATACAAACACGGTAGATTTATTATTTTCTTAAAAATAATTATCACTTATTAAGTGCGCATATAAACATAATAGATTTATTATTATTTTAGAAATTTTAGAACGACGGGCGTCGGGATAGCACGATTTCGCCGGTTCCGCGGGCTCCGGGCGATATATGACCAACAGGGCGCGTCGACGATTCAGACAATTGAAAATAAAATCATTAAATTAATTTCACAGTTTGCACAGAACGCTAACTGCTTCGAATAGTGTACTCTAATATCCACAATTACTAGAAACACTACTTAAAGATCTGACTAAGACCGACAAGTTTATATAAAAATTGACTGACCTTAAAGTCTTACGGGTTTTTGATGAAGTTTAACAGAGAATATAACTACAAAGAAAGAATTACATGAAATTCAATATAGTCGAAACAAATAGCACTAGAGTACTTGTTATAACCATTGTTTAGTCATCAAGTTTGTATTAAATATTAACTTAAATATAGAATTAAAGGCATAATTCTGAAAATTCATATTTACTCTATTTATGTAACTGATTACCTTTAATATTTTTAGTGTGTAATTAGAACAACTTAAATCTGAATAGTTTTAATTTTTTAATACATTAATTAGAGGAAAATTATATATATAATTAAACATTATGTAGCAGTTTATAAGCTATTTATCGTATGCGTTAGTTTTAAAAGGAATATGGAATAGAAGGGAGGACATTAAAAGTCATTGTATTCAACATGTTAAAGCGAGTATATCAGTAAAGGAGGTGATTAAATAAAAACTACTTTCCTTGCGCGGATTTATTCAGAACGTGCTTTCTATCGTGAAGTCCGATAGAATAGTGAATCGGCGTCGTTACAATCGTCTCACACCAGTGCCACGAGCCGAGGTTTCGGGGCCCAAAAGCCCCAGTACCTTGTCGCCGGATTATAAAATTTTCGGAAAAGCGAGTCGTGACTTACGAACAATTTCGACTCATAAGGGTTGGCCTCATGCCGTGGGAAAATTTTTATATAATACATCGTAGGTCATATATTTATGACGTCATCGCCCTTTTCAAAATTTAACAAATATTGAACATTCTGAAATAATTTATAAATTAAAGTTATAAATATTTATAATAATAATAAGTACTTACTTACTAATTATGTTTTGTAGAAGAAAAATAAAAAAATTTAATATTGTATAAAATTAGAAGTTATGAACTACTAATACAAAAAATGCACACATAAAAATTCTATTACTTTATTTTAAAAATTGATGTATAGTTTTTAAATTTTAATAGGTATTATATATATAATTGTAATAGAAATTTTTTAATAATTTAATAAAAGAATTTCTATTTTGAATATATTGGATTTGTAACGATCTTATTTAAAATACAAATGTTTATTTTAAATAATGAGACATCTTTGGAAAGTATTTAATATCTTTTACTGTAAAAGTATATTTCAATTTTTGTATTCCTCACGTTTTTATTTTATTCGGAAAATAAGGATATGTTTATTTAAACGATTCTAATTAATCTAAATGTTATGATAATTGATTTAAAAAAAGTACATCGATAATTTTTTATTAAAATACATTAATTTTTAAACAATCCGATAATGTAGATATCTTTGTTAGCAAGCGTCGGCATGTTTCAAGAAACTTTATTCTTTAATTTTAGGACACAATGCAAATTACATATTTTGCAAAAAATTATTAAATACCTTAATATATCGAATATAATAATTAGCAACGCCAAGTATGAAATTATATTCATTAAAAAGTAGAAAGTTTTTCGAGTTTTAAATTCGGAATAGTAAGGTGGCACTTGTTGGAAGATTCAAAGCCAAAGATTAAATTACAATGATAAAAAGTCTGTGATGCAAGTAATAATTATTGGTTTAACTATTTGAAGATTATTGAAATATTTCAAAAATAAAAGTTTACAAAATGTTTAAACATAATTTTAAAAATATAAATAAATATTTTATGGAATATATTTTAATCTGAAATCTAACGAAATTCAAAGTCTGATTGATTTTACCAAATTTAATGGTTAAAAACGTACCAAATACTTGACGAACGATCGATGTCAAGGGGGGGAGGGTAGGAGAAAAAAAAGCAATTAAGCTAACGAAATATTTTTAAAAGGGGCAAGTGGCAGGCGTATCTTGGCGAAGGGAACGCGCGCGGGAAAGTTTCCGCTTCGAGCCTTGTTCGGGACTGGTTTCTCCTCCAGCTCCTTCTTTCTCATCGGCTTCCTCCTTCGACCCTGGGTCTCGCCCAGAACCTGCTCGTGCAGGTTCGAGGAAACCCCCGGCTCGTATCCTTTCATTAAAAAATTGATTCGAATAAAAAAATAAATATAATTTAAATATCATTGACGAGATTTTAAATAAGACAAACTAGCTCTGCCAAAGAAATTATAATTAAAAAATAAAAACATTGTACGAAGTTTTAAAGAAGTATACGTAAGACGTATTAATCGAGCTTTTACGGTTAAGCTAAAATATGGCAACAAAATATTAATCGTAAGATAAAATTAAATAAACAGCTCTTTACATTTCTCTCGATTATTATTATCGTAAAAATAAAAGATATTTAAATAAAAAAAAATTTATTTCTTAAAAACTATGTATGCGGATGTACGACAGAGTGTATGTAAAAATTGAAACAAGAGTCAAAAACGCATAGATCTAATACACAGAAATTAAAAAGAATTCATATTATATTAGAAAATTTAAATAACTTAATTGAGAACTTTATAAGTTGTTCATTTTTTTATTTATTTCTTACATTCTATTTGTTTTAATAAACATTCTGATCAACATTCCTTTCTTTTTTTTACTAAAATTGAATAATAACAGTCCTAGTGCATCTTACATATAAAAATTAATTTTACTATAATAAATTAAATATATTATATAATAACGCTAAAATTAACAAAAAAACCTAATTATTCTTTTGAATAAAGTTATTGCATTAAAACCTAAAAAAATTTTATAATTTTAAAAATTAAAATATTAAATTTTTAAAATTATACAGTAAAAATGCTATTCAAGTACTAAAGTTAATAAATAATTATTTTAAACATTACAAATATATTTATATGTATTACAAGCATACCTATAGCAATTTGTTACATCACGGTACTCAATTGAAATATAAAATGAAATTTAATAAAAGCATAAACTTGTAATTTATATTTATATAAAATATATTTATTTTGTAGCAAAAAATACAAATTTTTTACTTCATCTACATGAAATGAAAGATTTATAAATAAAAAAAGTTTATTTTAAAAATACTCGTAAATATTAGTGAATTATTTCAAATTGTTCTTCTATTATAAATAACAGGACAATAAAAAATATAAAAATTTAAAAATTAAAAATTTTAAAAATGTCTTTTAGTTGACAAAATAATTTTTCAACGAATCAAATTATATTTATCAAAATATAAATTGATAACATTAATGAATCTGATAGCTACTTAGAATCCTCAAAAGGAATTAAAAACTGCCTTAGAAAATTAAATATAATTGTGTAAGGATTGAAATAATCAATTTAAATATATTTTTAGATAGGCTTTTTAAATAATCCTATAATATTAAAAATAAATAGGTCTTGCGAATATAATAAAAATGTTTGTACGCATACTTATACAAAAGGAAAACCCTTCCAAGCTCTTAAAAAGCTGGTCCGAGAAGACGAGGAATAATTCGTCTGGAAAGTCCTACAGGATAAATCATTAAAAAATTTATATGTAGTCCAAAGTGAAAACCATTTAAAATACTTTCAACTTAAATATATTTTTATTATTTCTTACCTGATTCCAAAATAACTCCAACAGTGAATATATTTAAAATTTATTATTTAATTAATATATTATATCCAAATTATGTCATTAATGTAATTTATTAATTCAAGATCATTTTTGTCGCTATTATTAATTTTAATACTTATATTATGTTGTATATTAGTATTCTAAGCTAATTTAATAATTTTATTAAAAATATAAAATATTTATAATATCATTTTATGAATATTTTAGGTAACAAAATACCTAAAACCGTACTAATTAAAATACTAATGTTTTATTGTGTAAAAAAAAAAAGAATTAGAAATTGCGAATAATAAAATTATGAATTTAAAATAGGTTTAGCGACAGTTAGTGATTAATAAAAAATAGAAATATTTTAAGTAGAAACAAACAACAATGACTTTTAATGTCCTCCCTTCTATTCCATATTTCTTTAAGAACTCACGCATATGGTAAGTAGCTTATAAACTGCTATACTTGTAGTTTTTTTAAATTAATTTTCTCAAATAATATAATTGATAATAAAAATGTTATTTTTTTATTTATCAAACATAATTTGTAGATATTTACCTTAACTTTAAAATAGACAGAGTTTTTAAATCTAGTATGATTATAATTTTAAAGTTGTATACAACAATTAATTTTATTTCACCAATTTGTAACTATTTTGTACTAATTTTTATAAATAATTTTAATTTAATTATACATACATTTTTTTAAGAATGAAGGAAAAGTGGATGATATCTGATGCGTGGAAAATTGTTAAATATATAATTTAAAAAAGAATATTCAGGTTAGATAAATCAAGAAAATTAGTTATTTTAGCTACAAGTAATAGGAAAATAGTTAATAAACTAAATATTTTATAGAACGTACCTATTGTATATAAAAACATTAGCTTTATTTTATTTAGGATGAAAAAAAGCAGAAATGTTTTTTTTTAATAAAAAATAATAAAAACCTATTAAAATGATTTTATAAGATTGATAGTAAAGTAAACAAAAATATGATGAATTAGGAATAACACAATACGCAGAGTCTATGAATATAAATAATTTATAAATTATACGTCCAAATACATTAATAAGTTACAAGAAACAATGTAAGAAAAAATTTTACATTAAGAAATAATTGTAATATTTTAAATCATTGAATTATTGTCATTCTATGTACTAATTTTGTTAATATGCCTACTGTTAATAAATAAATATAAGATACGTAATATGGTCGACTCAAAATTATTAAAATGTGATAAAAAAGTATAGATTTATCGATAGTTCAGTGAACATCTGAACATAGGAGCAACTGTAGTTCGGAAAAATATGAGTGTAACATTGCAGAATACTATCAATATGTATTTCGGCAACCTCGTAAATATTTCATAGTGATACACGAATCAGAAATTAGAATACTTTTCCAAGATTAGAAAGGGTTTAGCACTAAGAAATACTTGTGTATCAGTAATCTAACTAAAATAAAAAATACTAAATCATAACTGTATTTTTAGGTTAAACTTAATTTAGATAGAAAAAAAAACTTAATTCATGTTTAATTATTAAATAATATATTATACTAAATTAAAATCATTATATTTTTATATATATTTTATATTGAATATATATAACATTCATAATAGTTTTATTGCTCTATTTTTATTTTTTTTTACGTTTCAGTACAAGTGTGCAATAAAAAATAGTTTAAGTAGTCGTCAAAATAAAGTTGTAAAAAATACGGTACTATAAATAATAAATATCAATTTAGTATATTAATATTTATTGATATTAATATTTATTAATTTAGTATATTTATATTTTAGATGGCAGTTGCCCCATTGTAAAGTATTAGCCATTAAGAAAGGGTCAAATAAGACACGCATATCGTCTGTTATGTAAAATGTTTGTCTAATAGAAGGTTGAAGCCAAGAAGATGGAGTTGGAGATCAGTACCAAACACATCGTGTAAAATTGTAATTAAATTCAAATAAAATAAATTAACGTTGTTTTCAATAAAATAATTATGTATTTCTTTATCTTTCTTTGCACCTCAAACGAATGCACAACTTGGCGGGAAAAAGCCAACGAGGGCCAGCGCGTATTACAAAATAAAATTATTTCAACGTGCTCTAACATATTTTCAAATTGTAATTGTCAGCTGACATAAAAATTGCTTTCTAATTTACATTGTCATGAGAACGTTAAGTAGCAGAGGAGAACATAGCTTTTATTTATTTCATAATAAATTTTACACAATGAATAAAATTTTAAATATATTAATAAAATTTATTATTCATTTTAAATAAACATTTATTCTTTTTTCTATAATTCTTATAAATAAATAACTCTTTATATTTGAATATCTTTAAAATGATTCTTTCAATACTTGTTATTTTTCTTTTGTACCGTTTTAGATCCCTTATTGATCTGTATGAAATTATGTGTTTAATTTACAATTTTAATTTCTAGTTGTTTATGTTATTGTAAATATAATCTTATTGTAAATTTACCTGTATAAGTAAAATATTGAGATATATATAAATATTGAGATATATAAATACATACTTCTCTCATGCATACATGGGCATATTATATTATGTATATATTATACAATATATACATCATAATGACGTTATAAATCAATAACAGAGATATTATTTGTTAATTTTTTGAATTCATCGTTCTCGATTATTTTACGTTTAAGTATATAATTAAAAGTAGTTAAAAACTATCATAGAAAATCTACCACATAATAAAATCAATAAAGTAGTATTTACGTTATGATATTCAGTATATTCGAGTATAAAAAAAATTAAATTTTTTTTAATTAAAATTATTTTACCATTGACTGCTATGGATATTTATATATTGTAATATAATGCAACATAATATAATATAATACTTTATTGAATACACATTATTGATTAGCAATTTCATATTGATATTTTTTTTTCAATTTAAAATTATTTGTAAAATTTCATTTTACATAATCGAATAATTTATTTAATTGCAAAAATGATTTACAGTAGAAATGAGTTTATCATGTTATAAAAGAAATAATACGTATAGAAATATTAGGTATTAATAGAGAATAAATAAATTACTGTAATGCAGATTTTTCAAATGGTACTGATTTAGAGTTTTCAGTCTTTTGTTTTTTCGCATTTCTATTTGATCTTCCTCTTTTGGTATTATCTTTCACTTCTTTATTAGTAAAATATTTATTAATGTTATATTTACTAAAAGATTATCGTGTTAAACATATAAAACTTTATTATGTTCTAAAATAAATAATATGTATGTTAAATTAGGTATTAATAGAGAATAAATAAATTACTGCAAAGAAGTGTTTTCAGAAGGTGCTGATCCAGAATATTCAGTCATTTGTTTTTTTGCATTTCTATTTTTTATTCTTTTTTCCGTGTTTTTTTTCACTTCTGTATTAGTAAAATATTTATTAATATTATATTTAATAAAAGATAAAATACGCTCTTAAAATGTTCTGTAAAATTGTACGTACGTATGGCCATATTTATTCTACAATCTTGCCGACAAGGTTCTCTGCATATTTCAACAATTACTAAATTAAGAATATACAATTAAAATCATTTCAATATATATTTTTATACTGGTTTAAACCAAATACATTCTGACCATAAATTTAATAATATATTTTAAATAAAATGTGATTTGTTAATATATTAAAATTTATTTATTTACTTATTTATTTATTACATTATATCAAGTATTTAAACTGTACAGTTTATTGTACATAAATTACTTTAATTTTATTGACTAAGAAAAAAATCTATTCAATTTTAAATTAATTTAAAATGTTTTTAAAAAATCTTTAAGATGTTATTGAATGTAACATATAATTACTTTTCTTTGAAAAACAGATTTAGATTTTTACTATGAAAATTTTTTAATAAACTTATGCTTTTTTAAAACAGTTAGTAATTTAATTAATCCACATTTGAAAATTATTACAAGTATTTATAAATTATTAGAAACAAAAATTTATTTTCATAATTAATACTGTAATGATTAATAAAATATGTATATCTTACAGTCACAACTTCTAAGACATTCTTTCATAGATACGTATTTCGATTTTCCTAAAAAAGCAAAAAGATACATTCTCATAGTTTGTACATTTTTATATATAAAAATTCTATACTATTTTATAGTAAAAGATTATTGAAATATGAAATATTAAATTAAATAAAAAATTAAGAAATAATTAAAGAAAAATTAAATATTAAATTATGATCAACCAAGTTTACAATTTCACATTAAATATGAACATGGATAATGATAGTTTAATGCAATATATAATTTTTATAATTAAAAATAAAGACAATGGATATTTTTCAAAATATTTTTCAAAGACTTTTAAAACATTAAGATATATTTAAATTTTTGTTATGGATAGTGATATTCAATAAACCAATAAATACATATATATATATATATATTATATTTATATATATACTTAAAGATGTTATAATTTTCTGTGCAAAATAATACATAAATATATTAAATATATTTGTTTTATTTTACTTACTTGTAAATCTTACGTCACAACTTCGCTTGCAATTAATTACCTCTTCCAATTTAATAACTGCATTTGAAAAAATATGAAAATTTCTAAATTATTACAACATACTAAAGATTTCAACATATAGTATTTTTTAATTACTATTGCATTAGGAATAAATGATATTATTCGTATACAATCTAAAAATATAGATGAAAACATTTATTGTGCTTCTAAATGATCGTTATATTTATGCAGAATCAAGATATAAATGGAATTGATTAAGAGTTAAAAAAATAAATTAGTTTATAATTTAAATATGAATGATTACTTGTTAAAATGGAAAGTTAATAAAAGAAAAAATTACTTTTTATAAAACTTTTATATTTTATTATTATTTCTGCTCTTTTGATTTAAAAATCTAATATGCTCAAATATTATAAGTTTGTACGTATTTTTTATTTCTGCACGAAATTTTATTATAATATTTTATCTTACCATTACAACAATTCATACAGTCTTCTCTGGTATAGAAATTATGATTAGCTTGAATAATAATATTTAATTAATAAAATAAATTTTCGTATAGGTAGCAATAAAATAATAACATACATACCACTAGCAAGTTCAATTATACAGATGAAAGCTACATAAAGAAATTTTAAATGTTCCATTATTTTAATTAAATGTAATTGATATAAATTATATATATATACTGGTAAAAAATAAATGCAAGTCAAAATATAAATATTCTTATCAATTAATTAAAATTTTTATGTATTTTTTATGCACTTTACCAGTATTATATTTTTTCTTTAAAAAAAGATAAACTATAAATATTCACATATTTTTAATATTTAAATGTAAATTCTAGAAAAATAACACATTAAATTGATTTACTTTAGAAGGTTATTGTATATACATTATTTTTACGTCAAAGTTTCTTATGCAGTATTGTTGTTTATACGAAATGTCTTATTTTATAGATGATAATAGACTACCTAATACAACAAAAAATTTATTATTTTATTATAAACTCAATGATACAACTGTATTTACATTTTATTGATAAAGAATTGGACATAATCTGACTTGACATATCAAATGAAGAATAAAAGTACTGAACCGCAATAAGTTTTACTATAATCAAAATCATTTTTTCAAACATACACATATTTATTTCTTACTTATATAATAGAAAACACGTATTTTCTATTGTAAATAAAGATTGTCTTTATCCTTTCTTTTAAAAAAGAACTAAATTGGAATAGTACTTGCAATTGTTTAGGAATCGTTCAAGCATTTATTTATTCCGAGGTAAAGGAGTTAGCGGTCGCTAACGCTAAAGGGCGGAAGGGAGAGGTTGGGCGAGGTCGTGGCGACCGTCGGTTTACCGTCTCCCGAGGCCTGAGATTTGTCTCCTCCACTACTGCACAAGTCCACTCAAAAAGACTAGTCGTTTATGCGTCCGGGTATAAGCGCTCGTGGGCGAGCGTGCGTGTACGTGACGGGTGCCGTGTGCTCTCACCCCGTATGCGCGTGCCCGTACGGTTGGAGGCACAGTTCACCTCAAGCCGGAAAATACGCTCCACATAACGTGCCAGAAGAGAAGACTGGAGACCAACGAGACTTCAGTCGCGTTTCGCGCGTCTCTCTGTCGAGTACACGTTCGGTTTATCGTTCCGTAAGCCCTGCATGTCGAGATCCTCGCGAGTGTCGTTCGTATACATAAAGCTACTGTAGGCAAGCCTCTTGGCCAATATTGTGCATCGAAAGGAGTCTTTGGTTAATATTGCTTTGGGCACTATGAATCTATCCTCTCGAAATGCGCTCCTTCATTTTTACAGAATAATTCCAGAATAAACATGAAAAGCTACTATTGCTTATACAGTGTATAAATTGTATTTTTCAATATCTGCAGTATATTATTAATATGACCTTGTATTATTGATATTATGCTTTTCTTATTTTTTGTTTATAGTATTTTAAAAGCTATGACTACTAAAGGGTTTATAATATTTCAATATTATTAATATTATTTCAGCATTATCCTTTTATTAAACTTTTTTTTATTTTTAAAAATATTCTAGTTAGTTATTTTATTATTTCTTATTTTCCACAATACCCTTAATCTTATTAGTTTTATTTCTGTTTATTATTTTCTTCTTACTAATGTTATGATCGTTTCTAATTTTATTGTTATTCTTTTATATTTCGTTTTAATTTTATCATCCTTAAATTTGCGTTCATTCACCTTTCTGCAATTTTTCAATGAGTTGTACATGATGCAACAATTATTTTAATCCATTCATTAGTTTCATTATTCTCCTTGTTTCCTTCTTTTATTATTAATCAATTTTTTAATATAAAAATAATTTGTTTCTATTAATAATAAATGACATTATATAATAATATTCGTATTTAAAAATCTAGTTGTAATCGCTATAATATAATACAATGAAATAATGATTTTTCATGATTGAAGTAATTATATTAAATAAATTAACTTTATTTAAGCATTAAAACTGTGAAAATAATTTTTTGTAAATGTAAAAAAGAATTTTTTTATTATATATAAAAAAAAAAAGATATTATGTATTAAAAAACTTTTAATGAATCTATTACCTATTAAGAATACCTATCTATTAATAATATATTATGTTATCATAAATTGAACAAAATCATTATTAATTTAACAAAAATAATAATATATGAAAGTATATATAAAAACTATTTGGCTGATTGTAATTCATTTGGTGGTAGATTAAAGGCAGTGAAGCCCAAGAATGAATGTGAGAATTATGAGAGAGGCTAGCCTATTAATGAATCAAGAGCCCTTGAGAGGGGGTATTTTTTCGATTAATTGTATGCGCACGGAGCAGAAATCGAAGCCGTCACCTTATAAACGGATATTTGCCAACTATGTAGAAATGTAGGTGGAAATGCTCTTCATGGACCCTATAAAGCCATGAAAACCTTGTGGAAACAAAATTGAAAATGCAAATGAAGGAGGGGACTCTATAAATATATTATTCCCGAATGCATCAGGGCTTCTAGAATGTAACGTATGAATGTTATAGGAACGACTTCCGAACTAATAGAATACTATCGTGTTGGTCGTACGCTCAACCCTGAAGCTGTCAAAAGAAGATTCTGGGTAGGAAAACAGTATCTAAGACTATGTGCCAAGATGATCCGAATGAAGACAAGACGGGAGGCTATATCGTAGCCTGGTTTAGTCAATCAGCCCAAGATAGATTCTTCAAGCATGGAGGAACTACTCTGATGAATTCACTATTGAAATGTTCATGGAGACCGTTTCACGCGGAGACGAAGATACTAATAAATGGATGAAGCCAACAGGTTGAAGGGGTAAAGAAGGAAGAAGAAGGGAATATCCATCCCTCCTATGATAGAGTATAGCAGCGATATCCTGAAAGGAAAATAAAAGAATAAAAGAGAGTGCAAAGGTAACTTGAGTATTTCTTCCCGGTTATCGTGCCTGGAATACGGTCGAAAATGTATGCAAGCGGACAACTGAAAGAAAATTCTCACACGAGAAGAGAGGTAAAAAAGGGGGAAAAGGAGGCAGAGAAGAAAAAAAGACCATTATAAATGACACCCTCAATAAATGCGGTAAGTAAGGCGCGGCCAGTGATCTTCCATAATGTGATGCCCAGGATTACACTCGGAGACGTGAACGAGCACGCAATGCCCGACGAGGTGAAGAATGTTCTCCTGACTATTCTGCTGGAGTACATCGGTTCATTAAAATCTACCATACGACAGCCAATAATGCCAGCAAACGATTGGCTATTCTGGCGCTTATAGTGAAGGCCGATAAATAGCTTTTTGAAATAACCACGGTCTCAGCAGAGTGCGTCTACTGTGGCCTACGGTTCCAGGTCGAGCGCTGGTACAAATTTTTCAGCTACGAATACAGTGGCCGAACTGCAGTGGTACAGATAATTTAACGTAGTCCGGTATTAACGTAGGGTCCAGAGACTGTGCGATTTTTTCGCGAAGCCCTAGTTAAGTACTGCCGAATGTCCTGCACACTAACTTGTATAGAAGCCGCATAGCTCATGAAGTATTTGCGCAAGTCAATCTCAAGCTGCGCGCTGATATTAACCATATCAGCGAATAGCACCGGGCTAAGCTTGCGAGAAAATGGTATCGCGATATTACTAGTATCGCAGCGATTTGGATCCTCAGCCCAAACTGCTTCCAAGTTTAGCATCATGGATCCCTTAGTGTTTTCGTATGGGTGAGAAGAAGGGGTGTTTGTTACGCCAGCTGCTACCTTATTTCGAACAAGGCTATTAAGGGATTTCAAATAAAACTGGACGTCCTCGAGAATACTATTATAAACATAGAGGGTGAGCTGGTAGTAGGCTAGGAGTTTAACAATAAATCTGACGTTTCGGAGACTTTGTAATTTATTCCAGGGAAAGCGAGTATTAAATATGGTGTCTAGGATACGGCTGATTGTTTTAAACACCGGTTCCATGTCGACCTTTCGAAGGCTCGGTTACTGACAGAATAACCCCGTTGTCTTCTTTCTGATGGAATGTCTGGCTGCACGAGTGTGGGACTCACAGGTGATCTAGGACTACACAGTCACTGATTATCACTTTATCAGATTCTATGTTCTTGATGTCTAACAGGTTAAATCATTGAGAAGTGGAAAGCCTTTCCAGGGAGCGGAATCGGTTAAAACGCAATTATGTACTTGATTTACCAAGCTTGCAAGGAGGTCATATCGGCGTTGAAGCGAGAGGCTCGACGGCACATTTATTAATGTCGAGCAGGATTACGGAAATGGCGAAGGAATCATCTCTGGTTAATTAGCAGAACAGGTGGAAGCGAAATTCACGCGGAAATGTGAATTATCAATTAAGTATTCAAGGTTAGGCTTTAAAGATAAAGCATGCAGATTGCCTTATTAAAAAGTTCCTGATGCCCTCCCGAACCTAATACGTAGTGGCCGTTTCGAGGATGTATTTGAAATCAGGAATGGAGATTTTCTGAGTACATTCACACCATCTCCGATTTGTAGTTTTAAGCGCAAAACGCAGAAGGTGGATATCCACTGCTACCTCTAGGTTATATCGTGGGTATATCAACATCTTCCGTACCGGGCAGTATATCAGAATCCAATGTTTTTAAAAGATTTCCTGTTCCTTTATAATAAATAAATGATTATGTTAATATTAAAGATTATCATACGTACACAAGTATTTATGTTAGATTTTTATTATTAAATGTTGTTTTAAAATAGAAATTGAATTTTCAGCATTAATTTTGTTTATAAATCGTACGAATAAATTATATATCGAATAAACTGTATACCAAAAAGTATAAAAATTTTTACTATTTGATATATTTTACATTAAGATTTTATGTACATATTTTTATTATTAATAGATAAACTAAAATATGAAATATATAACTGTATACAACTTTGAATTAGATAAAATTTACGCAATCATATAAAATAAAAAATTAGTTTAAGATGTAAAATTTTTTTTACACTTTATAAAATTTATAAGAAGTAATATAGAATCAATGGTAAAAAAATTTTGTTAATTAATATACTTTAAATATTAAAATTTTAATTACGTGATCGAAACATTACATTTCTTTGCATAGAAGTTAGTACATGACATAGTTTTATTACATGAATTATAAGTATGAGTCTGATCAACTTTTTGATTTTGTTAATTAACATTGTTAAATTTTCAACTTTATGATTTGAAATAATAACTATCTAAAATCTCGATGTGATTGAATGAGCCTACTTTTTGTATTTTAAGGAATCAACAAAGTGAGATAAATAAAAGTCACGAATATTAAAAAAAAATTATCTATCATAATTTAAAATAGTCGGTTATAAGGTAAAGTTCGATTTGGAAAAGTTTCTATCATAAAAGGTCTAAATATTATTTGCTTAAAAAAAAAATACTTATACTTAGTTCCAGTTCTCAAATCTAAAGTATAAGCTTTATTTTTTTCTTTTCCCTTTATCATTAAATTAAAATTAAATATATAAGCTTAATACAAATATCTTTATTTACCACAAACCTCTCGTGACCGTAAGATTATACTTGTCTTAAAATGAAGGATGAATAATAAATAATGATTTGTTTATATAAAATTTTATATATTATATTTTAAAGAAATTCGAAAATCATATTAAGAAAAGTTTTTAAATAATTTTAAGGTACATAAAACACTAAAAATTCCTTATGATTAGACTAGCTAATAGTTTTTTTATTTATTAATCAATAAAATAATTTGACTAACAATAGATTTTTAAAGATTTAATACATGTGTATTTGTGTATTATTTTTAGATATATATATACTGTACTATTTTTAATATTATTATCAGATTTCAAACTGAGACGTATACAAGATTACTTTACAAAGTGATTTTGTTATTTTCTTTAAAAAAATATACATTTGAAACTGGCTTTCAATATTTTAAATATATATTCTTTAAGTAATAAAACAAAATTTTAGTATGGATAGTTATGGATATGGAAATTTCTGTGAAAGTAATAAAAAAAGAAGTTTACATATTTGAAACTTCGAATAGTTTAATATTCTTTTATTATATAATTTATAAATAATATAAATAATGATAGATTCTAATGTAATTAATATTTCAAAATATTTATATAATACATGAAAAGGATATATGCAAAGGATTTATATACCATATTTATAAAGCTTTTTAGTACCATGCATTAAAGATTATTAATTTTGAAACTTTAATCTATTTACAAATAGTAACGATAACGACAACCACAATAGTTAAATTTATTTCGTTTTTCTATACTTATTTATAATATAATATATTATGTTTTACTGTGAAGAAAAACGTATTTTGAGTTTAAACTTTATTTGTAAGCCAATTAAACCATTATTTATGAATTTCTTTGATATTCTTTTATTCCATTGTCTCATATATTTATTTAGTAAATTTAATATTAATTTATATTTTACATTTCTACGAGTATTAACATTATTAGAGAAATATAAATTTCTAATGAATGTTATAAATATAAATGTTATAATTCTTAAAGCATGTTACGTCAATATATATGTGGCGGACGACTGTGGGAAATCCCAATTCCCCGACAGACCCGCACAGAGATGCGTCTACCGGCACCCGAGAACAATAATATGTATAATATCAATAACGTGCGTGCGTATGGCTGCATCGCGCGTAAATAGCCTAATTACACTTCAATATTGTAAATCCTCTGACGAATACCGTCAGGGTTTGTTAATACAAGGAGTTCGAGTTTACCTAACGAATGATTTTACCGCTAAAAAAAAAAAAAAAAATATTTTAAAATTAAATAATTTATAACGAATTATATATATATATAGAAATATAAATATGTGCTGAGCGTGTTAATGCGCGTGTTAATACAAGGGGATCGACTGATCCAAGAGACTCGCCCCCACCTCGGGCCACTGCGTGGGAGGCAATGATCGCCCCCGAGATAATGAGCTGACGGATCAGGGTCAGTCAGTGATCTACCCTCAAACTCACCTGAGAGTACAAATAAAGGATTAATGCAACCACAAGTGCAGCGTAGTTATTTACTAACCTCACCACTCCTGACTCCCAAATATATTTTGATATTATTAATTAGCCGACAAAAATGAATACATTTCGAGGAAATTTTGTATATAATTCAACATGTGCAATCTATACAACTAGGTAACTAATATTAAAATTTATGTATTATTAAAAATCGATATATTTATATAAAATTATGTGTAATATAGTAATTGAATAATTAATATAATTATAATATACATAATTATAATTACATAAATAAATAACGAAATTATTTTATATCTAATACATTTTATGTAAATATTATATATTTTTTATAATATAATAATATCACAATATATTAATAATACGAACTATAGAATAAATAACTATTTAATTACGTTAAGTAAGAATTTTTTTATACAAGGATAGCAATATATTTAAATGAATAAACTTAATATGTAAACATACGTAATCGAAAAAAGATTTAATCATTTATTCAAAATTAAAGTGAGTAGTTAAAAGTAATCGACCAAATCTGATATCGAAAAAAATCTTACCTTTTATTCCTCTTTCTCACCCTTTTCCTTTCTTCTTTATTTGTATTTTATATATAGATACTGCACAAGCAAAAAAAATGTCCTAAGGAAAACAAAATTCACAACGAGGACGTTATTTTTTGAAGCAAAATGAAATTATTCGTTATTGAAGATTTGAAAAAATAAGGAAAGTAATTAAAAAATATTGAAATATTATTGAATAAGAAGCCTATATGAAATTAGATATATTAAAGTTTCTATAAATTATTTAAATTTTATTTTCGTATTTCTTATTTTCATCAAAAACATAAAAAATATGAATTTTTATGAAACCAATAATATAAAATTTAAATAAAATTATACACAATATGTTTTTTAAAAACGTATTTACTGATCGAATAAAAATATAGTTAATGATTATTATATTTTTAATTCAATAAAAGATTATAATTAATGAGTAATTAATTTTTAATAAGATTTTTTAAAAGAGGTAAACAAGATGCTGATCTTTACGGAAATGAAACCAATTAGTTTACATATTAATTAAAATAAATTTATAAATATGTTTAAAATTATACATAGGAATTTAGCTTTTACATTCTGTATAATGAAGTCATAAAAGCTGATTTGATAAAAAATATAAACATAATATTGAAAAAGATCTAAAATTGTTATTAATTTAATGTAAGATATTTAATTAGATGTAATGAGTTACAAACTAAAATATAAATACATTCATTATATATATATTAGTTATGATAGTTGAATTGAAGAAGCAAAAATACTTGAAGAGACAAATTTTAATTTTATATTAAATGAAAATCTATTATGAAATAGAAAAGAAATAATTAAAAACTAATTTTTAGAGAATTTGAAGAATTGAATAATTATTGTGATTACTGAAATTTACAGGTAAATCTCGGCAGTTTTAAGAGGAGAAATATTTACAAACTTGGAATAAACGAATGCGTTTGGAGGACTGGACATGTGGTGTTAGGCCCATTTTAATCATGTCTTACAGCCATGTGTCAGTAAATGCTTGAGAGGTAAGCATATATTTATTCCGAGGTAAAGGAGTTAGCGGTCGCTAACGCTAAAGGGCGGAAGGGAGAGGTTGGGCGAGGTCGTGGCGACCGTCGGTTTACCGTCTCCCGAGGCCTGAGATTTGTCTCCTCCACTACTGCACAAGTCCACTCAAAAAGACTAGTCGTTTATGCGTCCGGGTATAAGCGCTCGTGGGCGAGCGTGCGTGTACGTGACGGGTGCCGTGTGCTCTCACCCCGTATGCGCGTGCCCGTACGGTTGGAGGCACAGTTCACCTCAAGCCGGAAAATACGCTCCACATAACGTGCCAGAAGAGAAGACTGGAGACCAACGAGACTTCAGTCGCGTTTCGCGCGTCTCTCTGTCGAGTACACGTTCGGTTTATCGTTCCGTAAGCCCTGCATGTCGAGATCCTCGCGAGTGTCGTTCGTATACATAAAGCTACTGTAGGCAAGCCTCTTGGCCAATATTGTGCATCGAAAGGAGTCTTTGGTTAATATTGCTTTGGGCACTATGAATCTATCCTCTCGAAATGCGCTCCTTCATTTTTACAGAATAATTCAGCATCTCCCGAACAACATTATGACGTACTTTTATTTAACATTATTTGTATTTCTTGCAATAACACTTGCAATTAAATGAAGCTCTATGATTGCTACACCGTTGAAAACAATATCTATACATTATTCTCATTTATTATACAAGAGTATTGAGACTAAAACAATATCAACGATATTAGTAAATTTAATTAAATAAAAACGCGTTCTCATGCATACATACCTATAGTCATAAAAAGTAATAAACAATTATCAAATAAAGGGTAGTGTTGCAATCCTTTCGAATTTACCCGCCGAGAACGTTACTGATCCACTCTTTGTGTAAAATTCATAAATATGTGTGCCAGAGTGTATGTGCAATTCCATTTGTTTAGTTCGAAATTTTTAGTTCATTTTTTTATACAAGTCATCATTTTAGCTTAAAAAATCTTGCGTGAGTATAAATTTAAGTCTTGCTATAATGATTTGATTCATTAATGACAATTACTGTTATCTTGATTTAAATTTATTGTATTATTATATTACTTAATTGTTACTTCTGATTATGAATAATGCTCATAATATTTAATAGTTTTTATCAGTGTAAAAAATTTGACCATGATATATTATTAGCATATATTATTATCTGAAGCCATTTTTAATAAACTTAAGAATTAATGATAAATCATCTATCTATTAGGTAATGCATTTATTCAAAATTCAATATTATATTATTTAAATTAATTGGTATTTGTTATATTCAAGTCTTATATTATAAAAATAATTATTTTTAATGTATAATAACATTAATAAATAGAAAGTAAAAGATTCATTTTATGAATTACTTATATAGTTTCTTTAGCACAGGAAAATGTTATTGGACATATCTTTTATATATTAATAAATTTATGTTATAAAACCCTTTTCCTTTATCATTATATATTATACGTATTTTATTGTTTTTAGTTTCTATTAATTCCAATGTTTAGTCAAATGCAAATTATTAAAAAATACTTAAAAACATTTAAATTATTCACTTTTAAGTGAAGCTGTTGAATGCATATTATATTTAAAAACAATTATATAATTTACTGTTTAGTATTGAAATACCTATTTCACGAAAAGTAAAATTTTTTCTTATATAAATTTAATAAAAGTTTTTCTGCAGATAAATAGTAAATACTATGATAGTTTCAGTTTCATTATTATACAATTAATTAATAGCAATCGGTAAACTTTTTAAATTTTAAAATTTAAAATTTTAAACTTGTTAAATAATTTATAATACAAAATGACTATTAAAATGATACATTTTCGTTATAATAATATTTATGTTTTTAAAATATTTTAATCATAAGATTAATTATATTTAAAAAAATTTTTTATAAACTTATTCAAATAGTATATTATAAAATTTTGTTTAATAATTGTAATGTATGAGTCTATCAAATTGCTATAAATTATATAACGAAATTATTACTTAATTTACGTACATTCGAACGTACATAAACTTATTTATGTACTTTTAATAAGTTAATACTTATTTACGTACATAAAATGAATATAGTAGAATAGCTAATTCTAAAACGGTTAAGAAAATTTTATTACAAATAGTTATTATTGATTATTAGTGAAAAATTCTTTATATTAATTAAAATTTCTGATGATTATTATTGAAATATAAATAAGTAAGGCGGATTAGATTATACATTTTTTTAATACGCTTAAATGTGCTAAGTGTAAAAATGTGATTTTATATTTATTTATTATATTAATTTATATTTGATAATAATAAAAATATTATATTGTACAGAGAAAATTATTTTAATACATAATACTTTTATATTATACTTTCTTAGTCTATTCTATTTTTTGTTTTATATTGTTATATATTTTTTAATTACGGCAATTACGGTTTTCAAAGATTCTCTGAATGTTTATTAATATTTAAATATTAAAAATAATTTAATAAAATATATGTAATTTTATATACCATATATTTTTAATGGAACCTTACACCGATTGAATATTAAAATTGAAATTTTTAAATGTAGTAAAAGTTGAAATAATTATTGGCAATCTAAGTATGAGCAATAGCTAAATAAATTTGTGGACGATTTATGTAATTAATGTCATACTTTTCTAGCTTATAAATTATTATTTATTTCAATATAAATTTATTACAAAAATTAAATATCCATATTCCAATACATCTTGAAAATAAATATTAATTTTAAAAGTAACTAGAGAAATAAACAGATTGAAAAAAACTAAATGGGAGATAAGTTTGGTAGAGTATATAGTTTATGTAGTTAGTCATAACTCCAGTGAATCTTACGGACGGTGAGCTTTATCATCGTTTTATTTTTGTCACCTCACGCACCAACTTATAATTTTTAATCTTTTTAACTGTTTGAAATTCATACTTTGAAATAATCGATAATGTTCAACTTATTTATAAATAATCTCTAGACGTTAATTTTCAAAAATCTTCAATAACTTTTGCTTTGAATAATATTTTTTATTTAACAATGAAAATAATAAAATTGACATTTTGCACAAAAAACTATTATATACATTTAAATATCTTAATTCATAGTAGATAAAATTTTTAAAAAATGCATGAAATTGTTTAAATTGAATCATTATTTAAATTATAATCATTTTTTTGTATTTAACATCAAATTTAATTTCAAATTATTTTATAATAACATCGTTTTGAAAAATTATTAATTATATTATATTATATTATGATTATTAATTATAATTAATAAAGTGCTTTTTGAATTAAATAAACAATTTAGGAAATTGACCGTTATGTTAAGGTATAACAAGAAAAAATTATTATTTTAAAATATTAGGAGTATTAACCGATTAACTACTAAATTATTATAAATGTCAATGTATTTAAAATCTTGCGTATAATAAATTTTACAATGTTATAAATGTTTTAATGAGCTTATTTATATTATTAATTCATTTTACATCATAAATTTCTATTATTATTTTAATATTTTATTCTATTTGTATACCATCATTTTTCTAATTGTTGTAGACTTTTCTTTATTAGTTACAAAAGAGTTGCTTTTATATATCTTTATACATTCAAAAAACTAAATAGTTATAATTTAAATGTTTATATTATATTGCTTATATATTTAGAAGAAATTTTTCAAGTTTTATATATAAATATATAATATATTATGCTTCAAAATATATTATATATAAAATTTGTTATCAATGTTACAACTCATTCAATTCAAATATGTTTAGTATTGTATTATAATTTGTAATAGGAAAATTTTCTATTTAATGCGCTGAGTTCATGTCCATTAAGTATTTCTTTTTATATTACTGATTTGGTTTCATTAATATATTTTATTTTACAATTCGTCTTTTTATATAAGATTTTTATCCGTGCTTTATTATTATCTTGCTATTATACTTTTTTTTATTCGTATTTTTATATTAAAAAATCATACATAGTAAATGCGACAACTTCTATGCTGATTATTAATTATAAATGATTATCAATCGTTATAAATATTTTAATTACTATTGTATATACTTATTTCCTTATTCTATATCATGAAAAGGTTAAGTTTAATAAATTCTTATGTTTCATTACCTTTCTACTTTTTCTTTCATTAAGTCCTAAGAATTAAAAAAAGTACAATATTTATTTTAATTAAAAATTAAGTAAATAAAATAATAGTATCATGGTTGATTGAATATTTTTAGTAAACTATAAATTTTATTCTAATTTTTCTTAGTAACTTTTTTCTTACTAAGTCTCATTTGTATAAACATAAATGTTTTATTTTAAAAAAATTTCAACTTTAATTATAAAATATATTTTTAGTACTTACTGTACCTATTATTAAGGACTCAGGTTTTTATAATTTATTTCTTAAATATAAATTAATGGTGCTAGTCTATTATATAAAATGAAATAGTACTCTGAAAGGTAAATTAAAATATTATTACTTAGATATAAATAAATTATGATTTACTTAAAGTACAAATATTCGTTCTAACAACTATAATTAACAATTAACAACTCTAATTAATAACTCTTTAAATGAAAAATTTCAGTTGAAAAATGTTATATATTTAAAAAAATCTGATTGAGTAGCAATAATAATGAATAACAAAAATTTTAAAGGCTAAATATATCAGAAATTATATGAGGGATAATTAATACAAATTCTATACTTGTTATCTTATTTTGTTTCAACTGCATTTTCTATTTTCAAAGCTAAAGAATAATAACATGTTTATAAAAAAGAATAGAAAATTTGAAATATGTAAAAGTACTATAAATTTTGTAGTAATTTTGGTCTACTAATTCGGCTTTATTAGGGTACATAATAAATTTACTAAATCAACTTTTCTTAGAAAGAAAAATGAAAATTTCATCCAAGTGAAAGTTATAGATGTGGTTCAGTATAAGTGTAGTATGATTAAAGTACCACTGCATTATGTGATATCGTGTTTCTAAAGAATATAATATTTTTCAAAATTAACTTTACTTGTGTCAAAGATATAGTCTATAGAATTAATAAAGAAATAGAAGAACAGGACAAATTATAGTATTAATATTTTTTATACGAAGTGTAATTATAATTATAAAGTAAAAACTTTTCATCTACTATCTGAAATATAAATTTTAATGAATGTATTAGATCTTTTATTTTTTTAAATAAATGTTTTATTTATTTAAATAAAAATAAAAAATTAAAGTAACTCATTTTTCTAGTCCTATTTCTAGATGTAATATTTCTTGAACGGGGATAGTCGAAAATTCTTTAAAACATCATTTAATATTGAAATTTTATATTTATTATATTTATTTATTTTTATTTATTTTAAACATTTTTTTACAATAAGTACTTTTGCTTCATCTCTTTTCAAACAATTCATACATGCTTCTAAAATAGAACTATACTTTTAATTTAATGTATTGCGACATCTAAACTAAAATAATTCATGTTTATAAATGGAAGATACTTATACAGATGTAAGAATATCTATATTTATGAAAAAAGAAATATTTTGCCTGGAATGAAGTCACTAAATGCTGCAATAGCTTGTTTCTATTCACAATCTTATATGCAATTAACTGAAAACACCGTAAATTTTAATGGGTCTTAGAAATTCATTACTTAAAATATTAATTAATGAGAATAATTATATTTTATTCGCTTAAAAATAATGTATTACATACACGTACGTTGATTCTGATTTATTTTATAATTAAACTTAGATTGTTATTTTATTTATTTTGTAATCATTATTATGATATATTTATAAGTAAAAAATTATAAATATTTCATTTTGATAGTTATGTTATAAAAATATATATGCTTTTACATTTTTACATCAAATCATAATACTAAAATACTATCTATATATTTTAATTGGAATTAAAAGATTACACATAGAAAATTATTCTTATAAAAATAGATTTTAAAAAATTTCTTCTTATTCATGATGTAAATTTATATACTGTTGGATATTTTATGTTATCAAACAATTATTAAATTGATTTATAATTGATTTTAAATGTAAGACAGTAGTTTTAGTAAAAAAACCTTTATTAATCAATTAAAATCCCAGTTATTTTTAATAGTTGATTTACAACCTGAAAATATACAAAGACAGGCATTGTTTATGTATATAAATAAAATTAAAAGTTCGAAAATTAAAAATTATTCGAAATATTTGATATAATTAAATTTATAATTTAATGTAGAAAAATTCAATTGCAAAAATTTGAATAATGTTTTAATTTCCAATAACAACTAATTTACTTTATACAGTAAAGAAAGTTTAATAAAATTTAATTTAATTTATTGTGAGGTCATTAAATAATAGCATATAAAATAATTCAAGTTGTAAAAAAATAATATTTATGTTTATAATTACAATCATTATAATGATTAAGTAATATACATATATTTAAATTTACAATTTTTTATTAATAATAACAAAAATAATATTTAAGGTAATAATGAAAGATCTAAGTTAATTCTAACTTATAAATGATTTTGGTTTATATACAAGTAAAAATATATGAAATTTTTTTATTTAAAAGTAATATTTTTACATAAATATAATTTTCAGTATCTATAACAAAAGTTTTATTATTTTAAACTATACAACTGTTTTATTATTATGTAATTAAATGCACTCATTGAAAAGAATTTGTTCTTCTTATGTTTTGTTATCGTGCAATGATTAAGTTTTCTTTTTTGCTTATAATAATAAATAACTTATAATATATACTAAATAATATATGATTCGAATTGACATTATTCATCTCAAAATATAACGAAAAATTATAATGTATAATAAGAGTTATTGACAATGACAATTATATTATGATTTATAGTAATTACAATTACTTATACTTCTTGCAATAAAAATACTTGTATTAAAGGTTTATTAAAAGTAGAATTAAGAATATAAAAAATAGGCTAGTTCGTCATAACTTAACGAGAGAAATTTTTTTAAGAGATTGATGAATAATTGTTGCTTGTGAATTTTTACTTTAAAATATCTGTTTAATTTTTAAAAGTAAGTTGAAATTCAAAATATTTTCTACTTGAATAAATTTATTAATAATATCTTTTACATTAGATAAATAATAAAGGATAAGTTCATCGTTTTTTATGCCGGATTTTAAGTAATTATTTCTTTAAAGATTATATAGCTGTATCATTATCATCTATAGGCTAATATACGAATATTTTAGGCAGAAGAATATGTAAACTCTGCAAAATAATTTTTAAAAGTGTTGAAAGGAAAATGAATATATACATGTCAGAATGAATGACACCAATATGTATTGCTGTGAAAATATTGATTTAAAATTTTATGAATTTATCTATGACAGCAGCATCCTTATAGTCATTATGATTTTACTAAGAAAATGAATTCCGGAAATATTGAATATCCTGAGATAAAAATTAAGAAAGTAATAATAAATTATATTTGAAGTTTCTATTAAATATTTGTATAATAATATTTGTATATTCCATTGATACTATCAATAATAGTAATTCTTACATATACAATTTTTAAATAATAAATGAAATGAATATAATTTGGATAATCTTATTTAATTAATTTAAAATGTAATATCTTTGAAATAAAAAATATAAAATATATATTATAATATAAAAAATATACTATATTTTTTATTAATGAATTATAATAAATATATAAAATGTTTCATCAATTGAGATAGATACATATTTAACATTTTCACATATATTACGTCAAATCATCAGTTGAAAAATTGAATTAAATAATATAGATAAATTTCATTCATTCTCGATCAATATTTTCAAGTAAAATTTTTTATTAATTAATGGAAATAATTTTTAAAACAGTATCTATATATATATATAACAATTTTTTATTAAAAAAAATAGGATATAATATTATAAACTTTATATGTAATCAAATTCTATAATGATATATTATGAGCTAATAAAATTATAAATAAATGGAATCTTCCAGTAATTAGAAAACTGATTATTTTCTAAAAAGGACAATAAAAAAAGTTGGAAAAGTACATGTGATGGAGTTAAATGATGACATGTCGTCGTGCGACAAAACATGGGGTAACTTGCCAAATCGACTCGTTGAAACCACTTTTAGAAGTATTACCGATATCAGTATCAGCAATAACATGGAGAATTATTATAATCTGGAGAAATCTACACTGGATATCTCTGATACCATGGATTACAACGTTACCGAACAGATTGATCCTTTCTACTTTTACCAGGTTCGATATATATTTCCGAATTAATTTTCTTCTTACTCTAATATCTCATTATTTTTTGTATAAATAAATTTTTTCTAAGTATTTTTATACAAGCATTCATTATTTCTTAAAAACAACAAAAATGTACAACCTTAGTTCGTAATTCTTTGTTGAATAACTATGCCTAATAGTATAAAAAACACTAATATAATGTAATTATTAATATAATAAATTATTAAACCATATAATACTATATGCAATATTATAAATGTTATTTCATAATACTTTATAATCTACTTTTTTAAACAAAATAATATATATATATGTTAAAATTTCAAGTTATATATATGTACATATACAAAAGTATCGGAATCAGTATAAATTGCAAATATGAACTTGCAATAAAAAAAAAAAAAATTAATTATTTATTATCAAACAATAACTTGTAATGAGTTGGTAAAAAATTTTTTTATTTATACTAAAACAAATAAAAAATGTTTTTAATGTGAATTATTATTAGTTTTCAGACCAGCTATATTAAAAACGAGTATATAAAAAGAAAGATTGTCCCTTCAAATTTTAGTCTGAAATCAATATTTTTAATTATTTATTTGCTATAGCAGTAACTATGTTCTAAAATAAATAAAAAAAATCTGTATCACATATAGGGTTCGATATTTAACGGATTCGTTGCTTTGAAGTATTTTGTGGGAACGAGTTTAATTGATCTAATGGCCACGTGGGACATATCAAAGTATTTCTATCTCTCTTCGAGTGATGGAACTTGGGTGCTGACCTTGTATTCCTCTGGGCTGTTATTAGCTCCTTCAGTTTTCCACTCGAGGATCAGTCATCACCTCAGTATCCGGTCAAAATGCTGATCCGGCAGGTGATGGACGCTTCTATTTCTCGTCAGTACTCGGGGGTTTGTAGTTCGAGGGTGATCTGACATGTTAGGGTCGCCGCAAGTAAGATCTGTTTGGATTTTGATTAAAAAAATAGACAACGTTTTTACTAAATATTTAGTAGTTAATATGTTATGTAATGTAATGCATGAACATTTTTAAAATTTCAATTTAAATGCCAAAATAAATATTAATACGCGAAATCAGAAATTTCTTTTATCATATAGAAATATAATTCCAAATAGATAATATATAGAGTATATAAATAACAATATAGATATAATAAATTAAAATCCTATGATGCATAAATAAAAATATATTTTTTTTAAACAATATAATTATTATAAATTACTTAATCAAATAGTTTTTCATAATTCTTAAATATTTCTAAGTAGATATTATATTATATATAGTGTAAATCTTTTCATTTATTTATAATATAAACTATAAACATAATTTATTTTGATTATAGAATATTCAAATTTTTTTAATACATACAGTGAAAATGAAATAAGTTGGTGAAATAGTTTGAAAAACTGTTTTCTAAATAAAAACTGTAAGAAAATGTAATGTACGATATAATGTATCAGAATGTATTTGTATGTATCTAACTAAGGTGTAGAGTATATATAATCAATCTCTAAAATAAACAAATAAATTTAACAAAGCAAATTAAAATCATAAAAAAGGTTATATATATAAGATTGAAACTAACAAAAGTAAAATAAAAAGTAAAATGCAGGCGGAAGCACATACTTGGATAAACGAAGTTAAAAATAGAAAAAACGGTTTTTTATTTTTTAATTTGGATTTTGTTTATTAAATGTTACTGGAAAAATACTAGAATGCTATATAATGAAATTAAAATATTATTTTATCATAAATCAATATTTCATAAGAATTTAAATCAATAAACAAATTATCGGTGATATAATAAAATAGATTATTAAAATTCTAAAAACTTTATTCAATATTCTTAAACACTTTTGTTATTTAATATATAATATAAATATATAATATAAATTTAATATAAGAATTAGAAATTAAAAATTATTTTTGTATAAAAATTTTTTAATTATAATTTTTTAATTTATATGTTATAATATAAACTTATAAGTCAATAAAATTAATAAAAAATTTTAATTATTTTTATTGATTTAATTCACATTAATATAAATTATATTGGAGTAAATTGGAATAAAGAGATTCTCTTATAGCATCTATTTTTTACTATTTTTATTATATTTATTTAACCACTGTTGAAATTTAATAATTTACGCACACGAGCGCGCGCACGTACACACACTCACATATGCACATACACTTTTATATATATAGTAATGTTATCAGTACATTTATAGAGTAAAATACTAAGAAGGATAATAACTTTTTATTAAAATAATAATGCAATTGCAGTTATAGTCTAGATAATATTTTTCATGATATAATATGATTAGAGAAACTTAATATTGTAAATAAACTAGATAAATCTTTGAAGATATGGTTTCCATAAGATGCATAAATTTACTATAAAATAAGTATTCAAATGTAAAATTAGAAAAAAACTGTCACGGTACAATAAAATAAGCAAAATAAAAAATAAATATACGTTGGTGATAGTAAATCAGGGAAAAGGTGCTATATAGCAAAAGAGACTTGATATAAAAAAAAACACGTATATTCTGTATACGTGTATAGTTTGACTTTTATTTTACATTTAAATCATAAAAAGTATGCAACTAAGAATTTAGACGATTTATATAAAAGATGGAATATAAAAATCGATATTATATTTTTTCCATCTTCGTACTTTTTTATTATCACAATTATTCCATATTATATACCATATTATATTACATTCCATATAATATTTACATTTATGGCATTTTAGAAAGTCATTATTTCTAAAATATATTTTTAAATCCTTTTTAGTTATAATTAAAGTTTAAACATATTAGTATATAATAACTATTATTTAAAGGGCAGCATTTATATAATATTTAACATTGCACAAGTAAATCAAATTTATTTTATATATTTGTCAAAATTATAGCTTTTAATTTTACATTAAAATCTATTCTTTCTTCTGATTTAAAAAAATTACCTAAATATTTTACAAGTAGTTAATACTACTTTAATTATCTCATATTTTATTTATGAATAATACAATAAATATAGTGCCATAGATAAAAATAAATAAACTTATATAAATATTTGGAATTAATATTTTTACTATTTTCTCTTCTTCATTTATATTCTTTGAAGTTGAAAAAAAATATTACTAGAATATAATTATTTAAATTTTTATAAATAATGTAATAGAGTTTAATGATACAAGATAGTAAAATCATAAGGATTTTACTAATATGAAAAATAAGAATCTTGAATTCCTTCAACAATCAGTAAATGAATATTTGCGAAATATTAAAATTATATTACATTATATTATATTATAGTTTTCATTTTCTAGTATAAAAATAATTAATTAAAATAATCAATGTTAACTCTAATAGATATAATAAATATATATTATATTTACATTAATACTCTCAATGGTAAAAATATGAAATTTGACATTTGATTGAAAATTATATGGCTTTATTAGAAAAGTGAAATAAGAAGTTTTAATTGTAATTAATAAAAGCAATAGTTAATGCATTGAGAAATAAATATAACTGTTTATTATATGATAGAGTATAATAGAAAGACATTGAATACATAAAACTGACATCCTTATGCATGCATTAGAAAAAAATTCACACGATAAGTTTCTCTTGCATGAGATATCACAACTTTTCAACTGACATTCGATCTAGTGAAAATAGCTCTGTATTTGCTAATATAAAAAAACACCTCAAATAGATGTGATAAAATAATAATACATGTCGTGTATTAGCTTGATCAATTATTTTTCCATCTGCTCAACAGTATTTCAGATAAACTTATAAATGGAATACTTAAACATATTGAGAATGGCAATAACGAAGCTTAATTTTTCATTATTATTTATAAATTTAAAATATTTTTAAAAGTCAATTGTTGAATATATTTTTCAATTTTGTATCAGTTTCACATTAGTATATTTTATTTAATGATTTAAGATTAATTGTATGAAACATGAACAGAGTAGCTGTAAAATTCTATAAAAATATAACGGGATAGAATATTATTCAAGCTTGTGTCGTATAAATCTCATGTATATCATTTATCGGTGTAAACAAAGAAAAAATTTGTCGAATTTTAAATAAAATGTTTCGTGCAAAATAGATGATTTCAAAAATATGTATATAATAGATATTATTACATAATTTCTCTTTATGATTTAGAATATTTTTTTATATTCCAAATATTCAAGATTAATATAATTGTAATAAAAATATACATAAACGTTTCATTAAAATGTGAGAGAAAAAAAATATAAATAAAAAAAATTTTTAGAAATTTAGGAAAAATATAGTAATCGTTAAATATTTATTATTTTTTAAATCCTAATTATAATTTTAACGAATTTTTGAAGCTGTAATTTTAATTAAATAAATCAGATCCCTTTAATTTTAGAAATATTGAATTTTAATAAAAAATATTTTTAAAATAAATCTGTGGAATATAGTATAACTCAGGTTGTATTATTTATTTGAAATTATTTAATACAGCAATGACTGCTTTATAAACATCACTTGCAATTCGTCTATCGCTCTGCGCTCGCAGTCCCGGAACTCCTTTCCGCGCACATTAACCTGCAACCCCCTTTTCGGTGCTTCTTGCAGTTTTTACATTATACAGATTCTTTGGAAGGTCTCTTGCATCCAGCAAAACTCCTCACCTCAATTCGCTGTTATTTGCTTGTACCTTTGTGGACCCTCCTGGTACATTGTACCTTTCTGAATATCTGAAACTGAGCTGTATCTCGCACATCTGTTCGTAGCTTATTTCCTAAATTCCTATTTATTTACTATTGTGTTCTATGATAGCTAGAGAACTGACTTTTTTCCTTTCAGTTTTCTATATATAACCACCCGCCTAATTCTTATTTTGGCCCTAATCACGCTTCTTTAAAAACAATCTGATTCTCTTTGTCTTATCATTATGGACATATATGATTCCCAATAGAATATGAAGTTATTTACAAATTTTTATTACAAATACGCATAAAATCTTTACGATAAAAGAGAGGAGTGACTATAAAACTAGTATTCATGTTCAGAAATTATAACGGTCAAAGCAAGTTTTAATATATTCTTATATATCTCTCAAGCGAATGGTTGCAGATATATCTTATCATTTACATTTTTTCATCTGTAAGAGAAGTTTTATATACCATTTGTAAAAAAGTTCAATTATGAAGTAACAGAAGCGATCTCTATTTATATACAGCAGTTCTGTCCGACCCTCGGCAATGAATATCTAATTGTCGTAAAGTTGTTGCGCTATGTCAGTTCGTATAAAACGGCACAAGCGCCTTTTATCTGTTATACATTTTTTATATTTGAATACATTATTATTATTACCTAATAATATACTATATAATATAGTATATAAAATAATATAACAAAATAATACGAAACAGTATTAGGGAATATTACAGTAATTTTATATAACCACTTGGACTACATTTTTATTATTATATAAATATAAATGTAATAAAAGCAGCATATCTGTAATCAATTGATTATTCATTTTTGATCATTTTGAAATTATGCAAAGTATGTATAAATTTTTTATTGAATTATTTAAACTCTTTTATTTTCAATATTTAATTTATAATTTTTTGTATATTAAGTAAGATAAACTCATATATAAAGAGAGAGAGAGAGAGAGAGAGAGAGAGAGAGAGAGAGAGATTAACACTGTTATTTAGTATTTTCATATAATTTTTGAAAAGTATTAAAAATTACCTTGATATAAAATTTAAAATTTTGAGAAAAAGTTTCTTAAATGAATGCAAAAATGAATACTTTTAATTAATTAGCAATAAGTCATAATACTTATTAAAAAACTAGTATTTTATAAAATAATAAATAATATTTTACAGAAATTTTTTAACGAAATTTCAAAGGTGACTCGAATCTAACTCATCAGCATAAATAATTTTAACATTTTTTTTAATTTGATTAATATTTAAACTATTTTATTTCTTAATTTTAATACTATAGTATTTAAATATAAATAATATTTTTTTATTCAGAATATCCAGAATAGATAATTTCTTGTATAAAAATTTAAAAAAATGTTTAATGTAAAAAATAAACAGTCTAATGATTAATATGAATATATTATTCTTAATAAGAATATATTTTTACTATTTTAATGTATAGTAATCAAAATTTGAAAATATTTCTTATGTATTATTATATTTACGTATCAGTTTATTTTATAAATACTATTTAAAGTATACTTGTATACGCACATTGGCCACTAATTAATAAGTATTAAAAACTTTGTATTAATTAAAGAATTATATGTTTACGTATATATATAGATGATCTTACTTTTTAATAAATTTCTCAATTTCTTAAAAATCCTGTACCACTTTAAAATAATGTATTATTTGTTAACTATATCGAATATGACTCACCAAAGATAAGAAAAATAACAATCGAGGTTAAGCCGCAAATCAGTCTAGACAGTTATTCCACATAGACAACTTGCTCTCTACCTCCTCTATCGCATATTGCTTCGCTCCTTTTCCTTAACTCTTCATAGTTTTTTATCACTTCTCATTTTCCTTTGTTTTCGATGCATCTTAAAATAGAGATGTGAAAATGAATCATAGTGGTAGTGAATTTATCCTTGCAGGAATACATTTTCTTTTCCTCGTCCGCACTTTTGCATTCTTTTTTGATCATCAATACGTAAAATGTAAATGAATATAAAATTTTTAACTTGATTTAAAAATTATAAGAACAACGTGAATAAAATTAGAAAAGTAATTAAAATACCATTATAAAATGGCAAATAATTGATATTTATATAAAAGATCCTTTTACCTGTATTTTTATCATACTATAAATTGCAAACTAAAAAATTAATAAAATACAGATTCATTGCAGAATTATACATAAAACATTATCTTATGTACATTTATTAAAAATAAATGTGGTTATTTGTTTTGATAAATTTTTTAAAAAATATTACTTATCAATGTTTTTTACTCTTATTTTATATTATACTTGCACAAGCAAATGCTTGTGTTTTTTATTAAATATCTGATTATGCACTTTATCTTCTTGATAATGTTTATACTATACTTACTATTATATATATATATATATATAAATCTATAGATTGTACATATTGTATTCTATTTCATTTTAAGATTTATTAATATTTAAATATAAAATAATTTATATATTTTTAATACAGTCATTAAAAATTTAATAATGTAAGGTTAGTATTAGTGATATGGAATCTACTTTTTACATAATTTTTTAATTGAAAAAGGCTATAGGTTGTTTAAAAATATAACATCTACTTAGGTGATTAGACACAATAAGAAAATATTATTTTAATTTTTATTTAATACATCTTTAGCAATAATATATTACATCAAAATTTGCATTTCAAGAAGGTAGACTTCTATTCTGTTTTTAAATAATCAATCCCAAAATTGTCATAACAAAAAACAAATTAATTTTAAAGGCTATTTTTTTCATTATATTGGATAAAATATCGTATAAAATATTGAATTTTAAATGTTAAATAGGGTGTTGCGGCATTCAAAATTATTTATTAATAATATAGGTGAATTTAAGATTATTTAATTAGGAATCGGATTTAAAATAATAATACTTTGGGTTTAAATTATATTACAGAATTCTTTATTACAGTGGCATAACGAAACCTCTTACCATTTCGAAGGGGAAAAAAGACTTAATTATAATTATTGACTACTTTATTTTCGTGCTATAAAAAATCTCCTTCTGCGTCGAAACACGAAAAAATATACGGGCAGTCTGAATGTACAATCGTTGAATATCGTCCTCGTGGACCAGAGCAACATATTCCAGAAGAGAGTACTAAGAGCCGCCGTGCCTGGCTGTAGACTTAAGTATAATCAAGAGGCCAAAGCCATTCACGAATGACCCTTTCTAACGAGATCCTGCACACTTCACACGTCGCGGATCACTCAGGAGATGTGGTAAACCTTGAATACCCTATCCTCGAAGTCCTGCGTCTTTACAGGACAACCTTCGGTATGCACTCGAACAACTTGCGATCCGTCCAAGGTGACCACCGAACTTTACCGATTCCTCGTCTAAGTCTTTTCCTATTTCGAACTCAGATCCTACGCTGGATATTAGAGCATTATTAATGAATATTAACGTATAGTATTCGACACGATCATAAATTTTTACAACAGAGGAGGGTAATTGTTATCTTAGCCAATGCTAATAGAGGATGGACTGGTATGTTTAATACATATAATAATATAAGTCTTTCAAACCTTCCGCTCTCAAATATTCTCGATAAAAAATGTTTATATCAGTAATATTTCATTACTTAATATTCATTACTTTCATTACTTATTACAGTACTTGTGTTATTCGGCTAAATATTCTAATGCTAATTCCATGGTCTTAAACAGAAACTAAATCATAATGACAAAATATTATAAAAAATCATGAAGATATATTAAGAAACAGATTTTTAATTAATAGTACATTAAGTTATAGTTATATTAAATTATAAGAAACCTTTCGAATCAGTCTTATTGACCTACAATGTTTTAAAGATCTACATGGAAGTTTTATATTTAAATATATCTACTAACTTTGGATATGATAAGCTTCCCTTCTTTGTGTTATCGATACCTCTACGAGTTTTGATCCTTGGTTATCTCATTGCTGCAAATAACACGGGTCTTTACTTTTTGAGGTTATTCTTAAATCGTTTGTTAAATTATCCTTTTCCTTTTACATCCTAACTTAGAGTTTAAATAAAAATTAGAAATATTTTTCATTTGATCCATTGAATATTTTAATTTATTAAACTCCTGAGAAAGATATTTATTAAAATAATTAACCTATTCAGGTACATAAAAATATACAAAAAACTAATAATTTATAATGCAGCAATGAAAATTTTATAAGATATTAAAATATTTGCTTTTTATCTAAACAAAATTAAACATAAAAGATCATAAATAACCTGAATTGATTATACATATTGATTGTGAAAAAGTTGATTGTAAAATAAATGCCACTTCATTTTCTTTTAGAAAATCTAAAAATTATTTTGATCTAAATAAAATTTATGATAACAAAAATTTATAAATTATATCTAAAAGTTGGAGATAATAAGTTTACCGAACTACATTCTGATCTACTAGGGTTAATGAACACAGTAAGCCAGTTTGTAATTACTTTAATAAAATTATTTCGTTAATGATAAAATTTTATTTTCAAGAGTTAATTTCATAGAATCTTCTTTTACCGGAATACATCGAAAAGCATTAATTTATATTATTTGATAAGATAAATGTGCACGGATAACATTACCGAGGCTTCAAGTTTCTCCTTTACTTTCACTACTCCACCCTTCTTATGATGATCCCGCCGCTTTTTCAGCATGGGGGTCAATATGTTATCTAAGGCCCGGCCTATTCACAAAATGAATGAAAGGTAAATACGCATCAAAGCAGCAGACTCGTGGGATATATCACAATAAAAATACAAAAATATATCTTACAGAAGAAAGTACATTTCATATTATCTGTATAATAAGTATTTAATTCAAATTAAAGATGATTTACGCGTCTTCTATTTCCTGAAACTATCTTTTAATAATAATTTCACATTTAATTATAAAATATATGATTATAATAATAAATAATTTATGATTTTATGTTTTTTTTCTTGTAAATATCTAATTCTGTATCTCAATTCGACACGAAACTTATGTCGACATGAATGAAACCTGACGAATTCTTATAATGAAATTTTGTCTTATCAATATAAAAATCAGATCAGTAATGTAGATAAATACCCAAAAATAAAAGTAAAGATCACACCCGTACTAAATTTTAGTTCCTTTCAGAACCATACTAAAAATACGACAAGAATGTAATAAAAATTGTCTTACCAAATGTTTAATCGATATAAAAACTTTTTAAGTTATAAGTCTCAAGGGATGGCATACTTGTATTAAAATTTTATTTAATATTAAATAATGAAATCATAACCGAAGTATAAAAAATTTATACAAAATAAATTATAAAACTTGAATACTGTCTTATACTTTTTTAGAAAATATTTATATTTTAATTGTTAATAATTCAATTTCATTTATAGTAAAGAATGAGAGACATTAATTCATTAGCATGAAATTATTCAATAACAGATAAAAGTGGAAACAGAGAAAACAATATCAGAAAAAAGTAAAAAAGTAATTTATATACATAAACATAGATCTCTCCAATTTTCTTTTATTAAAATCTTAATAAAAATTTTAGAATTAGTGAAAAATTATTCTTATTTAAATTTTTATTCTTAATGATTATTAAGAATAATTATTAAATAAAATATTTATCAAAACTAAAATAAGTTTTTTAATCGTTCATAAAAAAAACCAAATACAAAAATATAAAAAATGTTTAACAAATAACTATGTAATTAATGAATTTACCAGGAAAATAAGTGATTTATCAATCTCAATTAGTGTATAGTATGTATGAAAAATATGTTTAATCTAATATGATAGTAAGAAAACTAATTATAGGAATAGCCGTTAAAATTATAATAAAAATTTATAATTATTTTAAATTTTATGCAAATTTTATATACCTCATAATTTACAAAAGCTTTTAAAAAAATTGATAAGAGTTTATCGAAGGAGAAGGGAGGATCGGGAAAAATAAATTTATGTTCAAAGGAAAAATCTCTTTTTTGTTTTGAGATTGAGGGCGAAAGGAAAAGTTCGTCCGAGATACGCGTGAGAAGGAAAAACACATTCAGTGACGAAGGCTCCGAAATTCGTTCTGCCCTTCACTTATTGACTTCGCTTCCTCTCTCCGGAACAAGACAACCAGGCGATTAGATCTTCTTCCTTTCGTTTCTCCCGGTCGTTCTTCCCTGTATTTTCGTTCTCGCCCGAGTAAGAAAAAAAGACCGACCCAGAACTGTCCGCGGTGTCGGGTATAACGGTGTCAGTTTTCCCCAGTATTCTCTCTCTCTCTCTCTCTCTCTCTCTCTCTCTCTTTCTCTCTCTCTACTCTTAACCCGACACGTCAATCGTCGTAGACGGAATCTCACAGGTACACGAGGAATATCGTTTTGGATAGAACGCGAGAAGAGGTCGAGAGGTTCTAACCCCAATAGCCAAAATGTTAAACGACTCATTTATGATTTTCAAAAGGAAATACGAAATTCATTAAAATAAGTAAAAATGTATCTTGATAACCCAATAGTTGCATTCTTAAAAAATGGCTGAAAGGGTTTAATTCAAATAATTTAATTTAATGTTCTCAGATATGGATTAAATGTAAAGAATAAATTCCAATTTATCTTAATTGTAGTAAAACAGACTGACATATTAATAAATATTACGTTTTATTTTTATTTGTTTTGATAGATTATTTACATTTTTAATTAAACTATGTACAGTACTTTTAATTTGAACTTACTAAATGTACAATTTTATATATTCAATAAACATACGCGTTAAGCGTTTTTTTAAATTAATTTTTAAATTAGTTTTTAAATAAGAAATTATGTATTATTATAATTAAGAAGTTCAAAAGAAAATACAGAAATTGATTATAATGAAATAGATAGATCATAACAATCAAACGGCAAGTATTTTAACCGTATAGAATTTACTTATATTTCATAACTGCTAATGTCAAAAATATTTTCATATTAATTATTTAATTCTTAAACAATATATTCTGCTATTTCAATAGCCATTATTTAACATTTGATATGGTAAGACTACAAAATAATGTTTTAAATCTAGAAACTACAATTATTCGATACTATTATTAAATTAAATAAAGATAGATTGAAAGAAGAACTTTGAATCGATTTGAAAATTGAATTACTTATTTTTAAATGTTGATTTTTACTGATTCTATAACTTACAAACTATAAAATCTGTTAAAACCTATTCAATATTTATTTTTTATATTCTTCAGTTTATGAATATTTACTACTTTAAATATATTCCATTGTTCTTTAAAAAATAAATATATATAGTTTATTTAAATACTAGATATTTTATTTTCAATTATTCCCTTTACATATTTTAAATAAATAAAATTTAAAAAATTAAAATAAATTTTTAAATTATACAATAACTGTACAATAGTATTACTATATATTTTAATTTATTTTTATTTTTTGTAAAGGTAATTAATATATCTAAACAATTTAAGATAAGACTGAAATCTCAGATTTCAATACTTCAGGCTTCACACTATATCGTGATTCAATAGTCGTAATAGTTCCATGCCATAGTTTCTTCAATTGACTTATATATATTACTTTTTTATAATATATAGATGTGATGATATAAAATACAGTCATATTTCAATACATTTTCATAAAGTTTAGAAAAATAAAAGGATGCTCAAATAAACGAGAATCTCATGAGAGAAAAATAGTATTGTACTTAATGTATGTATACTAGTGTAAATAGTTACTAGTAATAAGTAGTTTTGTACGTAAAAACATAAATTTTGTATAATTAATTTAAAAAAAATTTTTTCTACATAATGTATTTGTGGCAGACGTCTACGGAAAATCCCAATTTCTCCGATAGACCCGCACAGACATGCGTCTACCGTCACCCGAGTACAAAGACCTAATGACATGCGTGCGTACAGCTGCACCACGCGTAAGTAGCATAATTACACTTCAATATTGTAAATCCTCTGACGAATACCGTTAGGGGATCGACTGATCCAAGAGACTCGCCCCCACCTCAGGCCACTGCGTGGGAGGCAATGATCACCCCCGAGATAATGAGCCGACGGATCAGGGTCAGTCAGCGATCTACCCTCAAGCTCACCTGAGAGTACAAATAAACATTTATCGCAATCGTAAAGTGTCGTGTTGTCATTTAAAAACCTAAACTAACCTCTCCTGCACTCCCAAATATTAATTAATTATCTTTAAAATTTTTAATGTAAAAAATTTTATTTTAGTAAATGAGAATGTTAGCTTTCGTAAAATACAAGTGAATGCAATGCAAAATATGCAATTGAATTAATTAAAAAATAAAAGTTTAAGTTTGTAATAATATTACAGTCTTTATAATAAATAGTAATAACCTGTTGTTATCTAGCAATAACAATATTTAGGACCATTAGTTATAACTAAAATAAATTAATATCTTAGTGCTTGAAGTTAACAATTACTTGTCTTTATTTAGAGATATAAATTAAAAAAATTTTTTACCTTTATTGCTTAAATAAACATAAACCTTAATAATATTAACTCACATCTTAATATTTAAGTAATAAAGTACAACTTTTATTATTTCATGTATTTTTTATGATTCGTTAAATTGTAATATTTCTATTTAAAATATCATTTTTATATTCGAATTTAATAGATTTTTCTGCAATAGAAATTATATCGAATTTTTTAATTTTACTAAAATATATTTGACAATAAATATTTGAAGGTGGCTATATATTATTAATAAAATAAAAGTTTTTAAAGTAAAAACATTATTTAAAGCGTAAATATTTGATTGAATATGTGGTAAAAAACATTATCTATTTTAAAAAACTTGTATGGAAAGTAATATCTTTTATTTAAAAATTATTAATTATTTCCGTGACTATTATAATATACGTATAAGTTCGGTTATTCCTTGGTTGACGATAAGCTTGGGTCGAAAAACGAGTCTAACTTTTATATAGGGTGGGACTTACTTAGATCTGATTCTATCAAATGGGTGGTCTTTGGTCAAGATTTCTTCAGTCTTTGTCGATTTTCCAGATTGAACTCATTATTTTTGCATTCAGTGGAATCTTTTGATTCTACCCAATTCTATAACTTGCGATAGATCGGGGCCACAAAATTAGGAGTTCACGGCCTCATTGTTTCTTTTAGACAAACTCTGTATTTTTTACAAATATATACTTAGTTGTGTATTTGTCGAAGTATACTGTTGAATTACAGTATATGATACTACAGCTCAAATAGTCTAATTAGCTTCAAAACTAATAATCTGTTTTAAGGAACTTCACTCTACTTTCATATAGTTAGGTGCTTTCAAACTTTCAGAAAAAATATTTAAAGGGTTTTTCATGAACTCATAACCACTTATACCTTAAGTAATTGAAATCATTATATTACCGCATAAACAAATATTTTATATACTATACAATAACATTAAAAGATTTTTACATAATCAGCTTCTTTTAATTTTTAATATATTCATTATTTTCATTATAAAATAGAAATTTTTGTTACTTATAAGCAAACTTACAAAAGTACTTAATTACTTTTGTATATGTAAATATGTAATCTAATGGGTCTTTTAAATACAATTTATAGCTTCTTAATGTACGTATTATGTCATTCGTATTTATTATTTAATTCTATAATATAATAAAATAAGCCAAACAATATTTTTGTTTTTGAAAACATTATTTTAAAAGTAATTTCTGTCGTCATTGAGTATTAAAAAATAAAAAAATTTTATTACTTTTTAAAATGTGTTATTGTACATAAAATTTTATATCATTAAAAAAACATAGACACCTGTATATAGATAATTTTCAATAGATACAGTAAAAACCCTTATATTTTCATTTTAGTTAAATAAGTCTTTCTAATTAACTGTTTTTGTAATTTACAAACAATAGAATTTTTCATTCAGTAATATAAACCTAATAAAAATTAGTTAAATAACAGTTCACTCTTAATTAAAACAGATTTCAAAAATTAAGAATAATAATGAACTAATATAATTAACTTCTTAAGTTAATAAAATCAAGATTGTGATCGATTCATTTTTATATTACGTCGTGTTATTTTTAAACAGAAGTTAATGTGCTTATGATTCACTTAATTTAATTTCTCAAAAAATATTAAATAATTACCAATATATTTTTAAAATAAAATATATAAAATATGAATAGTCATAGCTTAAATATTTAAATATTAAAATTATAATAAACAAGATACATTTGAGATTTGTATTTATATTTGCCAGAATTTTTATTATAATAATTTTTCAATATATATATTTATATTTTATACTCTAATACATCTAACATATGAATCATTGGTATAAACAAATCCATTTAAATAACCCATTTGTTGGGTTATAATGATTTGTTATTGCCGATCTAAATGTATATTAGTACACATTCATTTGAAATTATTTATAAATTAATGTACTGACTACTACATAACAATTATTTTGATTATCCTAATAATTTTATATTTTGTTTAATTAAAATTTATTACATTATTATACTCTTTTGAATCATATGTGTCTTATTTCTCTATCCTTCAACGCTTAGATATTTTAATGTTGCAAGTTAAAAATATAAATAACGAAAGTTAAAGATCAATAATTTTTTTCAAAGAATATTATAATTTATTAGTTAATTAAAATTTTTTTTTTATAATAATTTTAAAATTATAATTAATATAGTTGAATTGTTATCTATAAAATCATTTTTCTATCATAACAGTGATTTCATTTAAACATAAAAAAAGTTAGATTCAATCTATCATAAAACCTAAGTAGAAGAAGTGATATTTTCATACAGAATCACATATACAAATTTTGATAGTGAAGTCTGTACTTAGTTTTTTTATAGGTGATCCTAATAGAAATTTAAGAAGTAGATTTGAAACGAGAACAGAATGTAAATGATATTTGAATGTCTTATGCTGTATTGCTTGATAATTTTTAAATTTTCAAAAGCTCACGATGTATCTTATTACGAACAAAATTTGTTGTTTTTTTTTAATAATATCAATTACTTTATAAATCTAAAAATAGATGTCCGCAATAACTCTTAATAGCTCTGAATTATTATAATTTCTTTAATTCTTACAAATTATTACAAATGTAAATTCAATTGGATCATTTAATAATTAATAATATGAGTAAATGTATTTGTGTAATAAATACATATTTTTCGTTTATTATTTCACTATCAAGTATATGAACCCTCACTTTTATCGGTTGATTTTTTTGACAAAGGTTCTATTACTTTTATTTCTTTGTTTTGAAGAAATTTTGTTTTAATCATTTTCAATAATCCAGAAAACTATACAATTAAAATATAAAATTAGAATTATATGGATAGTATTTATTAAGATTTATTAAATACAAAATATTGTTACAATTTATAAATATATAAACTTTATGACATATTATATGTAAATTATATTATATAATTATCATAAAAAATATAAATTTATTTTATACCATTATCATTTACTTATTTGAGAATCGAATAATATTAAACTTAATTAAATTTAAAATATTTTTTTTTTATGTAAAATAGTGAAAATTTTATATTTATTATATTAATAACATTCTTTGAAATCAAATTTTAATTATAAGATATATATCTTAAGAAAAATATGTTGATTATATTAATGTGAATATACTTTACATAATGATTGTTCATTTTCTTGTTTCACATAAAAATATTATATTTCAATTTATTGTAAATTGTGTTATTGTAAATTATTGTAAATAATTAATGAAAAATGCAGATAAAGGTTATCAAATTTTTTAATTATTTGAAGAAAGTTGATCAAATTTAATAAATAATAGATAAAAATAAAGCGATATATTGTAATAATTATGTAAATTAATTTAATACTACTTTGTGATTTAAGATATTATAAAGAAAATTATAAAATTTGAATGGTGTTTCGAATAGTGTGATGTTTACAGGCATTAAAAATATATTTAAAAAACTATTAAATACTTTAATAAAAGTGACGTACAAATATTTCATAAAATATGTAAAGCAAATTTTAAAAAATAATATATATTTTAATACAATATAATATTATGATTAAGTATATTAGAGTTATTCAATTTTTCTATGAGTTATTAATAAGTTTTATAGAAAACAGTACTACTGAAAACGTTACACTTGTCATTCGAAAAATAAAGAATCAGAAATTGAGTTTCAAGAAATTTAAAAAAAATCTAAGTTCTTATTATTCTCTCACTGATGTGGAAGCATCATAATCAATATCGTAATTTAAATGATTTTATTTTATAAAACAATAATATCCGTTTGCGCAATAAAACAATAAATAAAACAAACAAGTATTAATAATAAACGCTATTTAGAATGTCGAATTTTTTGTTGCTGATATCAAATAAAAGAAAGTGTAATTTTATAAATAGCGATCTCAAAACATTTTATGAGTAATGAATCATTCATGTTTTGAAGGATTATCAAAAAATATTATTTATATAAATGATTAAAGTGTTCTATATTAGTAATATATTGTTTTATTGTATATATAAATATATATTTTTAATATATAAATATTTATTAATAATATATAATTATATATTAAAAATATATAAATTGAGTTTATACATATATATATGTTACGGAACATGTTTAATGGATAAAATATATAGCTTTCATACATTATTTACTTAATATCTTTCGTTAATTAATATCCTTAATAAAAAATAAATATAAATTATTTTAATAATGACTAATATACTAAAATAGAATAAGTTTATAAAACAAAGAAAGAGAAAAGAGTATATAAAATTTAATTCTATAAAAGTTCAAAAACAATTGTATAATGAACGTATACCAGATACTTTTTCAATTATTTCCAATAGATTACCTAGAAAGATCTTTTATCTCTTATATGTTATATTAAATTAGCATCATATTTTCATAGAGTACATTTTTTTTTAATTAATTATATGAAAAGAAAGATTATGAAACATTTTGTACGTGAATTTACTAATAATCCTTTGATATAAAATGATAAAAAAAATAAAATGAAAAATTAAGTAATATATATCCTATATTTTTCATTATTAGTGATATTTATTTATACATGTTTATATAAAATAATTTTACTTTATCACTGTGCAATGCCACTTTTTATTTACTACATATTTCATTTAATGTTAAATTTAATAACATAAATTGAATTTATAACTTTGAAACATTTAATTTATATTTTAATATTGTACACAATACTGAATTATTTATTATCTTTAAATTTTTTTATATATTTTGTAATATATAATACAATTCTGTTGCACTTTAATATTTTAACACTTTCTTTCCTTTTCTCACTTACTATAAATGGTTATTATACAAAGTTATAAGAAAGGATAATGAATATTATTAGATTAATATTTCTACATTTTAGATGTATATACAATTCTAAAGGACTTTTTCCTTCTATATCACTGTGATTAACTATTTAATCCAAGGTCTATTTGAACGAATAGTAATGTTTTCGACATATCTTTCTTTCTTATCTTTGAGTCACACACATTACCAGAAATGCCAGACTAGGCCGAGGGTTTCGGTTTACAATACTCTAGGACAACGTTCCATGATAAGCAAGAGTCATTACTATCGTATCTGTCACTTACAAAACTTCCGGAGTATTATCCCCGAAATAGAATTATTTCAATTTTTTTTTTTTAACGCTTTGATTTTTCTGTCGGTCAAGCATTCCCAACTGCCCATAATGTATATAATTTCTTTCTACACACCTGATTTAAATTACTGTTCATTTCATTATTTTATTAATTAATTTCTTTATTTCCAACCTAAACTAAACGAGCGAATTATCATTTTTTTAAATTTTTCAACCGTTAGAAACGTTGCCTCAGATGGGCTTTATTGTAAGCCCGCATTCTACATGTAACATAACAAATTCATTTATAAATTACAAGATATTTTTCTATTAATAAATTTTATCTAATTTACCGGATATACACTAACATAAATATATAATTTTTAATTCTCGATGTAAATGTGATTTTAAGAACTTTCTATGTCTATAAATATTATATCTTAGGTTATAAGTTAAATTATTAATTGCCTCTTAGGCACACATTACCAGAAATGTCCGATTAGGCCGAATCGAGAAGTAGTCGGGAAATAATTATAAACAATTTTTATTCGCATTTCCATTACGAAAAACAGAATTAAATAATCGTATTATTTAATCTATTAGTAATACACGTGTCGAGTGCTCAAATCCATGGCTTGAAAAATCTTATTCTGGTTTTCAGCGATAGGCGAGCAAAAGAGGTGCAGTTATGGAATATCAACGATAATCATGTTGGAGATTGGCGAACGATTGTTATTGTAAGTCAGTATACGTGTCCTTCTGAAACAGTTACACAATAATGATTACGGAGAAGGGAATACGAAACGAAATGCACCAGTGAGTTGATACAGAGATGCATGTCCAATGCGAAATGGAACTCGAAGTTATTTATAGAGATTGCCTTTTTTTAATTGTACTACTATGTTCGATTCTTTATCGAACAAACCTGTGCGTTCTTCATAGTTTCATGCTAAATAAAAATATCAAAAAATCGTAAATTATTATGGGAAATATTTGAAAAATTTATGAAGATAGAAAAATATGCGGTTTTAAGAGCATGTAAATCTTCGCATCTTTAATTGAAAACATCAACATATAGTAAACACGCCTGATATTTAGCAAATATTTCTAATTAAAATCGTTTAATTAAAATGTACGAGTAAACCAAATAATTAATAGTTCATTATTCTACTTATTATTTATAAATATTTCAAACAAGCTTAAACAGAAATTTATGAAATATAAAATGATATAATTTTTTTTTAATTTGAATATATACGAAATTGTAAATTCTGTTCTTACTGAAAAATATGTATTATTACTATTTCAATATAGATGAAAGTATCTACATTAATAGATATAAATTTATTTATTAATGAAACATGTAAATGTTATTTATAAGTGAATTATAAGACTTCAAATCATTTTCAAATATTTAGGTACATATAATTGTATAAAATATAAAGGCAAGAGTGAATTAATAAATATATATAAACCAGTAATAATAAATAGAAGTATCTTGATTAGAATAATATAAAAATGCTGGAAATAATATAAAAATGTATTAGCTCTATACAAGCTTTTTAAAACATGTAATAATTGAAGTTTACCATTCTTAATGCTAATTAATATAAAGAAGTCATATTCTAGCTTTTATGGTATAGTTCGGAGTACTTGAACAATTTTAAAACAATTTTCTTTGTAAAATAAATATACATTCTGAATGCATTAGGTAAATTAAAAACAAGAGCTACTCAACAAGTACTTGATAAATTATTCATTGGTAAAATCCTTATATCACACATAATGTTATGTATAATTATTTCGTAAAATTAATTTATCCGTAAAGTCGTTTATCCTTATTTTGGCATAAAAAAATTACATAAATTGTTATCCCACAGTAAATTGCGAGTTACAGCAAGAATCTCCAAGCCAACAAATGCTGTTTACATAAAACACACCGAGGTCCGTTATTCACAAGTTCGCTCGGTTTAACTCATCAATTTATGGGCTAGGAGTACGTGCGTTTCAACTATCGTCACCCAACAGTGGCCAATGAGGAGCAAATACCAGAGAACCAGCGTAATTGCTTCTACTCATCGTCTATCAGAGTCCATACGTTTGCAAGAATATCGAATTATTCGTCTTCTCCAAGTTTAGCACCGGGCTGTTTACTTTCAGTATTTATTTTATCGAGAATCAGTAATTGCTATTAAAATGCTAACCATGTGTGTGAAAACCTGGTTTACGAGAACACTAATATAAATGCGCGACTTACTTTTAATTTTTTGTGCGAATAATCGATTTCTGAGGATAGATTGTATAAATTCGATTTAATATTTTCTATACTGGCTATAGTTGAATTTTTCGGTTGATCTATTCTATATACGGTGATGCTATTAATTGGATCGACTTAGAGTACGGAATTATAAATTTTCAAATAATTGCAGAGGACCTATTGAGAAATACTCTTTCATTTATTTATTTTTATTCTATCATATAAAATTATATTAATAATTAAGATAGTATTATAAATTGATTATAGTATTATTGTATAAGATATGATTGGAAATCGTAATTTTTACTGTTAAACTTAGAATAAATTAAATACATAAATAGTTTATTAATCAAGTTTTTAATTCGATGCTATTATTTTAATTTTTTTTTAATGATATTAAAAACATCGAATTTAATGCTAAATTTCAAGATTGAACGAATAAAAATTAATCTTTATCCCATTTATAATATATATTATTTTCTCTTAATAACAAAATATTATTTGTAAATAAGATATTATATATATATATATATATATATATACATTCTTTATATATTATTAATGTAAGTTTATTGACGAGAGTTAGGACGATAGGCAATTTTAATTTTACTTATTCATTATTATTTACTGCACTTATCATTTAGAACAAGTTTATTATAATTTTCGTTCCTTTTATTAGAGTATATTAATTTTATATTTATATATATTAATATATTATTCTATTATTATCATAGACTACGCAAAATAAACTATTTTTGCATAGCTTAATTAATTATATACATAAAAGAGTATAATATGTTATATAAGAGCGTTAATGATTTTTTAATATTAATATGATTTTATTAATATTTATCGTTATCGTTAAAATTCGTTTAAAATTATCGTTTTTCAAAGTAAACACACGGTATTTGATTCTCTAAAAGTGCGGCTTTAATAAAGCACAAATTTGTATTGCTTTTCTTTTATTCTTTCTTGGCTGGACAATAAGAAAAAATCGCATATGACGGTAACAATGTCACATCGATTTAAAAGGAAAAAATAAAATATTTGAAGCAAACGCGTAAGCGAATAAGAGAAGCAATGAAACGCCGAGAATGCAAGCATGTGTAACTCGATCAGTTGGTACTCATCGGTATTCTCGTTAACAATAAATCGAGAGCGAGTTGAATGCGTGCTCCTTATAACCGTATGCGGCATTTGAGCCATTATTTACAGGGCGTGGACCTATGCAATTACAGCGTTAAAAGGAAAGGAAGATAATCTCGTTGATTTCTTACTTTGCCGACACTATTCTTACTGCTCTTATTTACTTGGGTACGTATATTCAAGTTGCCCCATACATACTTTTTAAAATTTAACATCTTTTCGCCCAATTACATAGTAAAAAAGTCATTCGTATTTCAAATCTGACATGTATCTATTAGTTTCGTTTATATATAGAATGAAGCCATGTAAAACTGTAGAGTAATAATAAAAAGAAATAAAACAATGTAAAATATACACATACGCTAAATTATACACGATAAATAAATTATAGGCAGCTTATACATTATATTATACATATTAAATCTTTGTATCTATATATTATTTGTAAATGTAAATAAATATGAAATTTACAAAGAATATTATATACATAAATTGAATGACTTTAATGTATTAAAATCAAAGAAGTTTTAATTAATTCGCTTTAACTTAAAAAAAGATCCATGGTTTATTAAACAATGAAATAATCAATCTTAATGTACTATTTTCGTTCTATATATGTATGCTATAGTATATAATATATAATATGCTTTATATGCACTTATACACATATGGTCTTCAGTTGAGTATTTTCCACGATGCATTTTTAAATAATTAGCAATGCTTACAAAATGAAGTACATGGCTAAAAAAAATAAATATTTAATAATATAAAGAATTTAATTATATTATATTTCTAATATCTCGATCGCCTAAATTTTGTATACATGCAAGACCAAAAAAAAGATCATTTTGTTGTCATTAATCGAATGTATTATTATATTTTTATGTAGATGAATAGTTTTAACATGGATATGAATATATACCTACATTTGTTCAATAAAAATATAATGATATAAGTTATCTAAATAATATTTGTTGTTCGAATATTTAAAAAGAAAATAGTTTTATATTTAAAATTCAAATTTTTAAAATTTTTACTTGCTAAAAATAAATAATAATATCTAAATTCGATTCATAAATTCTAATAAAAATACATCTTTTATTAATTATTGCTCTTTTAGTTTTTATATTGTTTAATTAAAAACAATAATTTATTGTGATTGTTTTCATTGAATATCTTATTTTCTTTCCTTTCGAAGCTTCGTGTCTTCTTTTAAGTTATTTTTCCAGAAATGTATGTTTTTGAAGTTTATGCTCTATTTATTTCTAAAAATATAGTTATATTTTATAGATAACACTGTACATTATAATTATTTTAATGTAGTATATAATATAATAATTTTTAATATATAATTTCATAGTTTTTATATTATAAAGTTGAGATTTAAAGTTAAGACTTTACCCTTTCAAAATATTATTCTGATAATCTATACATCGATATTCAAAATTTTTAGAAATTGTTGCCCTGACAATTTTATTGGAACAATTTTTTGAAATATTTTATGAATATTTAATCACTTATTAGAGCAAAATTAAATTTTTATGTATAAATTAGTGAAAACCGTAGTTCATCAAAAAAATAATTACTAAGTAATTATTTCAATATCAAATACTTTATTTGAATATTTTTCATACATAATGATTATTACATAAACATTTTATATATTTCGTATAAGATTACATTTTTTGCAATAAAATATTCGATTACGGATAATACTTCAATATGAAAGGAAATCAAATATAAATTTTTTCATTCCTATCCACAACCAACATTAATACAAAATCGTAATATATTGCGGAAAAAGATAGAAATATCGAAACTGATAGATTTACTTATACAAAGAATAAATCGCAGAAAAATCAAACTGCTTTAATTAAAAAATTTTTAAATTATTATTTACCAATAAACAATTTAACCTACTTTATTCCGAGCAATATACGGATGCAAAGAAACTCTAAGAACTTTAAGCTGAATGCTATTGAGTGTCTATATTTAGTAACTTGTGTTAATTCAGGTCTTATCTTTAAAAAAAAGTTAACGTTCTCGTGCGTTTTACTAGTAATTCTCAATAGTTGGAATAATTCTATTGAAACAAAGATCAAATACCTAAAAAAATAAAATTACTTTGATTATTTTAAAATAAAGACAGTTTTAATAGTTACTTTTCTGAAATATTTATGAAATTTTGCTTTTCACAAAAGAACGAGAACAAAATTTTAAATTTATATATTAAAAAAAATGGTCTTTATTTAAAAATAAAAAATTAATTGTACTATTTTAATTTATATTAGATATATTATTTTCAATTTGAGGAATGATGTCAAATATACTTAACAAATTTATACATTTTCTTACGATATTACGATTTCTTTGGTCAACAATACTTTCTTCAATATATGCAGTAATTCAAAAACCCTGGAATAGAAGTTTTTTTTTATAATTAATCGTGCAAAATTATCATTTTGAAATACGCTATATAATCTCATAGAAGTAATACAATAATAGAAGTGTAAAACGTTATAGTTGCTATTTTAAGTATAGACTGATCATTTAAGAAGAATCACAATACTTTTTATAAACTGTTTCCCTTAACTAATTTATAATTACACATATAATTTAATACAATTATAAATAATCTAATATATGTAGTAAAATATTATTATTATATAGAATGTTTATTATATAGAATATATACATTATATTATACATGCAATATATTTGACATTCAAAGTATATTTTTAAATTCATGTAGCATTATAAATACTGCTATGATATTATTAAAATTATTGTACATATAGTAAATTATAAATTTTTATTTATAACTCACTAAAATCTTTCATTTACCTTTAATATAGAGTATTATTTTCTAATTTCTATAATTATTAAAGATATTATTTTTAAATTTTGCATCTTACATTATTTTATGGAGGAACAAACTAAAAAATTAATTTATTAAAAATAGAAAGTAATTAATTGATTATTTAAACAAATGTTTAGATATAGAACAAAATGATATTTGTTCTATATTATCTTAAATTTATATATAAATTGAATAGAATAATATAGTATTCCCACTCTAATAGGGAATAATCACCGGTGTTATAATTGATACTGAAAGGTCGAAGGCTTAAAGGGGTCATTCAGACTTCTAAATAAATTTGTAAAATAACGTAAAAATAAATAACAAGTCTATTGGATGCAGTGAAAGGTATTCACCATACAACTTCATAAATAGAACATATGTAATTACAATGAGTTTCGATTATTTTCAAAATATTTTATAGATAGAAAATTTTCAGTCTACATTAGAAAATTTATATGAACTATTCCAATTATTCAAATAGTATAGTTTGTAAAGAAAGGCTCAGTAAAAGAGTTTTCCTAAAACATTATTAAAATATAGTAAAACGATCGTTACTATCTATTTTTTGTCCTGTTTATGAAACATTTATCTGATCGATTGTTTGATCTCACAATAGTTAATTCCCAAACGTATGTACCTATTCAAAATATTTAGAATTTTCATGATCAACAATTTATACATATAAATAAATTAACTAGATATACGATATGTAAAATACAAAATATTTTTTCATTAAAAAATATTTTGTATGTGTTTATTAATATAATATTTTACTTACTATATAAAGTAAGTATTAAGAATAATTAGGTATAATGTAAAAACAAATTTATCCTCAATTCATTAATTTGTTTAATATAGTATTTTCATATTCAAATAATTAAAAATTACAATGATAGAATTTTCACTATGGACACTATTGATGAAAATTTCTTTTCTATATTTAATCGATGTCTATAATCCAGTTATTAAAAAAATATTCCATAATGAAATATTTATTGATTTCGAATCATTATTTTTTATTCTAATACTTTTAATTTTTATACAGACGGAACAATTTACGGTACTATGGTTGCTATTTGTTGTAATTGTTGCTGGAAATACAGCTGTACTAGTCGGTTTACTATTTGGAAAAAGGAGAAAGTCTCGAATGAATTTTTTCATTAAGCAACTTGCTTTTGCGGGTAAGTTTATTATTACAATTAAAAATATTGTTAAACTAAGTATTATATCCTCAAAATATACATAAAGTTATTTGTCAATATTAATATACATTGATTTTTATTATTCATAATAAATTATTTTATAACAAAAATAATACAAACATTACTAATATACACACGCAATTTTAATTTTTTTATAATGAATGTAAATTCTGAGCTATAAATTTATTATAAATAAAATTAGCTTCAAATACATTTTGATTTTTTTTATTTAGAATAAATAACTCTTATTTTCACATTATCATTTTGCATATTGCTATAAATAAATAATATGAAAATTTTTTTATATTGTAATTAATATGTACTCTATTAATTAAATTTTTTAACAAAATTACTATGCATATATGACTATATTTAATATGTATGATTTAATTATATATTTAATTTAAAGGATAAACTTTTCCTAAATAATCTAATATATTTTATAATTATGGAATTTACTAAAATCTCTGCCTCGCTATTTTAACCATATATTTTTAACCATAAATATTACAATATACTTAAAATTTAAAGCTTTTAACATAACGTATCACGTACATTACGAGAGTAATAGGTTTTACAGCAAATCGAGTATTCCTATAAGATTTAAATTATTGTAAATTTATAATTTATAAATTCATAATATTATTAACTTTTATTGAGAAAAAAATGAATTTTTTCAGTAATTAATAACAGTAATGAAATTTATTAGAATTATTTTCATTTTTATTATTTTATTAACTACTAATGTTAATTTTGAGAAATACATTATTTAGAAAAAATAGTTATTAATAAATAATAAATTTAATAAATTAATATTTAAAAATCCTAATTATATAATTTATTTATTCGTAAATACTTTCAAATATATTATAATATATTATAATATTTTATAATATTGTTCTATTTTCAATATTCAAGATTCATATTTTAACTTTCGGCTATTATTCTCTTCATTATCGTCGTTTCTTATTAAACCATTGTAGATTTTTTCCTAGAACTTATTTCGCTATCTCACTGATACGCATTATTAAAACTAATTAATTAATATTTTTTATAGTGCATCACAATATTTACCGTGCTTTAATTGAAATAATTAATTTAATTAATATTCTTAATCTGTTTGAAATTCTAGCTTATAATGTTGCTTATCGATGCTTTTTCGTACAATAACAAAAATATGCTACAATATATAAAATGTATCTTAATTTATACATTGTGAGTTCCAAATAATTAATTTGTGAATCACTTACAATCGCAATCTACTCTTTTTAGAACTAAATATAATATAAATTGCAAATGTATTTTTACATTTTACTTTACTGCAGCTTACAAATTGTTTTTTTACTGTATGTATAACTTTATTAATATGCAAATTTAGGATTACAATTAAAGAGGTTTAATTGAAATAAATAAGTGTATCGAATTTTTAAATTCTTCTTAAAATTATATTGAATTTTAAAAATTCTAGTCGCGTTTAAATTATTATATGAAATTCAGATGAAATAGTCAAAAGATTTAATACTGTATAAACATAACTGGAGACCATAATCATACTTGACTAACTTTCTTCTGATGGAAATTAGGTATTTACATCACACTTCCGAATTCTCATTCCTTCTCTATATGAATCCTGTATCAATACTAGATAGTCTTTATCCTTTGGGATCCTAGATTAGAATTTTTATCTTACTGAAGTATGCTTTTCATAAATATGTTATATTATACTTTTCATCTATACATTTAAAGTCTATCGGAATATGTAAAGAATTTATGCCTTTTAATCTTTTGTTTGAATTATATAAGTGTATAACTAAATAGGTGGTATTATTTATACAATACAATTAAATATATCTTTTTTTTCTAATGAAATATCGTTCTTACATTTTTTTCAAAATCAGATAATATTCGAAATGACTTTCAAATTTTTTATTTTTTTATATTTTATTTATTTATTTTTTATTTTTATATTTTTAGCAATTACAAATTAAAATACTATTTTTATTTATTATATAAAAATTTTAGTATTTTAAATTATATAGATTTATATCTTGCGTTATTTATTACATATTTTTATGTAAAGTAGCATAAAAATAAAATAATTTTTAATATTATGTATTTATGACTAAATAATTTCAAAATTAATAAAATTTTATTATTACATTTCCTCTAATTTATACATAATAAGGTGAGCATAGTAAATTTGTTCTAATCTTTAAAAAAAAAAAGTAATGAAACAATAATTCTTAGCATTTTAATAGCCTAGTTTTTTAAGTTCTCGATTTGAATTTTTCATTTAATATGTAATATAAAGCAGTATTAAATAAAATGGGTGTCAAATAAATTTATTAATTTATTTCATTCCAATGAAAACATTAAGTAACATTAAGTTTACTTTGTGTAATATCCTGAGTCACTTTTCTAAACTACCAAATTTACTTTCTTCTATGGGTTGTTTACTTTCGTTCGTGCTTTTTGTGTATTATAGAAGGTGTCTGGTTATTTTTCTCCATTTCCAATGTCATTGCATCCTCACGCTTCATTTTCTATCGACCCATATCATAGTTTCTTTCTTAGTTACAATTACTACTAAACTGCCTATAAACATAAGAATCTGTAATATAATATAAATATATAATATAATATATAAATATATAATATAATGTAATATAATATAATATAAATACGCTAATATTTGAATTAAAATTATAATAAACTAGTCATTAGGAAGTATTTTATATAGATAAAATATTTATAAATTAATGTTCCATTACGAAATCGTCTTATAAAATATAAATTAACATAACATTTTTTACATTAAAAAAAGAAAACAATATATTACAACAAATTTTTAAATATTTGGATAGAATTATTGTAAATAAAGCTATTTATTACAAATATATATATAATTATATACGTCTATAAAGATAGATAATTAATGTAAGTGCTTCATAGAGATAACGAAAAATAAGGAACTAAGAATTAAGAAAAATAAGTCTTCTGTATATTATGGATTCTGTATATTGTTCTTGAATATATTGCAAGACTTTAAGTATTCACAAGTTACAATTATTGTTTCCATTATGTTTTAACTTATGTTTTCTCTGTCTTGCATTAATTTTTATTTACTGTAAATTATTCTTTCGGACATACTTTTTACCCCCTAGAGTAAAAGATTTCTTTTAGTTTATTTATAGAAAAATACATATTACATAAAACATACAGTTAAAGGAAATAATTACCTTTTACATCGAAAGTTTTTGTTCTTAATTACTGTTGCGAAGGCTGGATGAATACGTAATAATTTAATTAAAATCTTAATTTTTAAGGAATTTTTAAGGAAGGAATAAAAAAGGAAATTATGTTTTATATAAGTGATAAGAATGTTTTACAGTATGAGATCAACGGCATCTTACAATACTTCGTACAATAATTTCATCTATTTGAGGATTTGTTTATTATAAGATTAATTTTAATTGAATCAAGATTCGAGGAAAGTCATGAATTTACATATATTTCATAAAGTTTATGTTAAAATTTTATAATTATTGGTAACATACGGGCAAGGAAGTCTCGTCTTTGGGCTTGGGTTGTTTTTCTTTCTCGCACTAATAAGTGCATTCGCGTCGGGATTCGCCTCATAAGATCATCCTGATTGATGCGGAAATGGTTTAGCGGGAGACATCCTACGTTCGCTTTTAGAGGAACGCAGAGACTATCCCCAAATGAACTCGAGTTTAAGCCAAGCCTCAAGTGATCGTTAATTCTTGGAAAACATGTTAAAATTAATTAATGCCGTTCAAAAACAAATAATTTGAAAAAAATATAGTCTTTATGATAAACTTATATAATATAATCACAATATAATTTTACATTTTAATCTATAAATACATATTAAAGTAAGTTTATAATAATATAGTAAAATAGTATATTAAAATAGTATATTAAAACATTATATCACGTAATTATAATAGATATCGTTTTTTCTATAGATTCGGGAATTCGTTCTTACTTTTCTGATCGGAAAAACATGTTTTTGAATACATATTTTTATATTTGTTGAGACATAAAAGGTTACAAATACGTCTGCCTAGGGTCCTTTTCAGCCTCAATCTCTTTGGTTCTTGCCAAACGAGTGTCCCCGCCTCACTGACACATTGAGCACCTACATCTGACTTTTTGTTTTACTTACGTACCGATGTTTTAATTCTATCCGTAACATACATGAAAAGTCAAATAAATATCTTGAGGAACGTTTTCATTGCATATGTGAATTTTATTTTGATTACCTAAATGTTAAATTATAAATTAAATAAATAGGTTAATTCAAAATTTTTAAATAAAAATATGTTAACATATAAATTAAATAAATAAATATTTATAATGTAGATAGTAAGTGTAATAATAATTTAGGAAATTAATACTAGTATTGATATTATTATAAAGTTCGCTTAATTCCCAGTGAAAATTTCTTAAAGTATGATAATTTATATCTTGTCTTGTACTAAGACAAAATAGAAAACCGTATTAAAAAACTTTGAAGGTAAATTTAAAGAAAGTTTCTTATGAGTTTATTAAAAAACAGATATTTATAACCTTTATTATGTTTCAGCAAAGTTTCCTAATAGAATACAAAATATTATCTTACTTTCTGTAAGAATACGTGATAAAATGATTAAATTATATGATATATAATATAAATGGTAATATTTATAAAATATTACACACATTATACATTATAATAAATTGTGGAATCAATAATTTCATCATTTTCTTGTGCATAGTTTATTTACAATATTTTAGAGGACTACTCATTTGCTCCCAACTGAATACCGACGTATCAATTTTTTTACTAATATCTTTACTGCTAATGTTGAAAACCGAAAGAATTACATTGAAAAATTTCAATATTTATATTTGTAAATTTAAAATGTTTTTATAAAAAAGACTAAAACTGCTACTTTATGAAATATTTTCAATTTTTCATTTTAATAAATCACAAAGTAAACTATCGAATAAGCAATATGTTACATTAAAAAATAAAAAAATACTCGGGATGAGTATCCTTTTTATTATTTTTATACGTTAATTTATTATTATAATACAAAGGAATTATTATAGATATTAATATAATACATATAGGCCGAATACTATGATCACCATTGTTTCTTTTTCATAAAAAGTGTTCCATTATGTCTTCACGTACGAGCTCGAAACTTATGCGATTGAATCTACCGATATAGCCACTTGAATTTGGCGTCCTCGTGCACATTCACATGCTGAAGGAGCGAAGCTTTCCAATGGTTGATCGCCGAATAATTATTAAAATCATGATCATGTGTAAATCACGCAACAAGAAAATTTATTCTTACAAAACACGCTTTTATTTCTAGAAAAAATATCTCTTAACATCAATTATAATTTGATAGGAATCATCTATTAGTTTTTATATTTGAAGTTATTTTAATTCTACTTCAACATGTATTCATTTTCGTGAAGATAGAAAAGTGTAATTTTTTTTTCAGTATAAATACGTTTGTTTTTCGAAAATTTATTTATTCATATACGTTATAATCCGTTATCATTAAAATTATAACTATATTAAGATTACTGAATTTTCATAATCTAATAATATCTGCTAAGGTTTATACAAGGCTAATTATGACATATATTATAGTATAACAATATATTTTATATATGTAGAATTTAATACAGTTCAGTTTAGAGGTTAAAACTTAAAAAAATATATTAAAAAATCTATTATTCTGTCAGTTAATATCTTAAAAAAATTATTTCAATTAATGAAACAACTCGAATTGAATTCAGTTTAAAGTATAAATACGTGGAATTTATAAATATTTTTAGGAATTTTTGAAAAATATGGATAGTTTAACTTATTTATATAAAGGAATTAAATTATTATATTTTATATAAAACTTTTATAGTACATGTATATTTTAATAATATTGAAACTTACAATAATATTTATAACATTTATGAAAAATAAATTCCACGCGGTTTTCTTTTATGCTTCATTATGGTTAGTAAAATGTTCAGAAATATTTATTAAAATAAAACTGCAATACATGTTTTACAACAATTGGAACGTATGTGAATAATTAATATTCTTATCAACGCCGTGTTCTACAATAATACTGTTTTAGAACCTTTACAAAGTTCTTCAGCGTAGATCTATTTGATTGTTTATACAAAATCTAGATTTTCCTTTATCGCCGTTGTTCCCTTTAGGTACACGTTCTACGATATTTTCTTTTATTTAGAAACTCACATAATATAGCATTTCTTATGATAATAATAAAGATTACTAATAAAAAATATCTTAAATTTAGATTATTTATATGTAAATTGCATTATAAATTATGTTGTTTAATAATAAAATAACAACATATTATAAACTAAAAATATTAACAAAATTTTTAAACTATTATGTAATAAAATATTCATATCTATCACAACTTAATTCATATTTATATTGTTATTTTATTTATATATTTTTTAATTTTATTCAAAATATAATCGACTATCTATTTATTAATTCAGTTGAAGCACAGTTTAGTCTCACATATTGTGTTCATTATATGCTTTAAATATAAAATATGTAATTTGAAATAATAATACAACGTTATGACATTAATATGTGTATATAATACAATATATTAGGAACAAGCTATACATATAATAGTAGAATAAGTGTTAAAGAAAAGGTAGAATATTATTATAGAATTAGTACTTTCTTCTATTTTATTTTATAATATTCTAAATTTAATTATGTATTATTTTATCCTTTAATATTTAATAAACATAATTAGATACTACTTAATATTCGAAATATTTCAATTACAATTGCATATACATCGAACCAAGATCTTCGTTTAATGGTATTCCTTATATTTTAAAAATTTTTAATACATTAGACTTACAGCAATAAATATGTTTGATTCAAAGAGCAAGCATATTACTATAAATAAAAAATTTCCAAGACAAATTGAACTATAAGAAATTTTCAATAGTATGAAATCAATTAACAAATACATAACATATATTTTATGAAATACTATAATTATGCGATATGTTATATGCTTTAAATCATAAATGGAAGCTAAATCTATTGTGAACATGAATCGCTGAAAATGTTATTTTAATCTTAATTCAAATTGGTACCAATCAAACAAAATCTATTAAAAACACAGAAATTCAATGAAACTAATAATAAATAATAAATAATAATAAAATAATAATAATTAATGAAAATTTTGATTATATGATCAGGAAGAAGAATGTTCTACTTCTAATTTTTTTTGACTTCTAAATAAATTATTATTCAAAAAATTAGCTTTTATTGATGAGCATAAACTATTATCATTATTTAAATTCAGCTTATGAAATTTATACATAACTTACATTAAATATAAACTAGCATAAAATTAATAAAATAATTTTTTATTCAATATGTTATATTTAGTAATACTTCATTGGATATTATATTTAAATAGTATTGAAGAATAATAATTACAATTATAAAATTCAATAATATATTAAAGATCAATATTCTGCTTTCTTTATTATTCATTACATTATCGTTGTTTTTCCTGAACCTTATAAATCATATTAATTTAAAATACATGAAATAATTAGATAATTTAAAAAATATATAATAGATAACTACTTACAATATTAATTTCAAATCAACGTGGAAAATGTATTTTAATTGAATAAATAATTTTTTAGATAGAAAATATAAATATACAGTTAACGAAATACATAAAAATATGAAGAATTGAAACTATTATTAGTTTGATCAATACTTTGTGACAAAAGATTAAAAATATTAAAAATTTTTTATTATTATTAATATTGAAATACTCTGCAATTAATATACAAAAATTTATAATTATAAAGATAATATTTAAATTAGAAAAAATTTTAATTAAACTGATTATTTTAACTAATATATATTTGTCGAATATATATCATAGAATATTGTTATGTAATATATGTAGAATAATTAAATATTACATATAAAAAATATGCTTTAATGCATTATGCAATCATTTTAAATGTAATTTAATTAAAAATTATATAATTAATATACATTTAATATTATTTGAAATTTAAAAAGTTTTTATATTAACAGGAATTTTTCATACATACAAATTTATAAATATATATGTATATATTACTTATATTTTATATATACCTGTAACATATGAGTAGAGATAATCGTATTAGTCTAGTCTAAGCCTTCTTAAATATTATACTTTATAATGTAATGATTAAGTATAATATAATGTATAAAAATAAGTTTGTTACATTGTATAAAAAGTAATCTTTTTTATACTTGAAGGTAAAAACCTTGAAGGCAAAACACTTGAATAAACCCTTGATCGAAATGTAATAAATGGAAAATGATCGAACGCTTGAATGCTCGTTTCACTGGCGCGAGCGTGAAACCGTTTTCCCTCGAAAAATAAAATCCCTTATACGAGCACTCTTTCGAGTTTATGCAGCCAGACACGCAAAAAAAGTAACTTGAAGGCAAATACAACCCATCAAGAGTTTAAGTTTCGATGCTCAACTGACAGTACCTGCTGGAGACCCTTTTTGTAATCAATTATTTGCCCCCTGGCACGAATTCCAAAATATTTTCTACCACATGCAAAATATCTTCTTTCCATATCAAATATATGGAGTCTTGACATGCTATTATTACGCAAATGTTTTTATAAAAGCTAATTAGTTAGTATTATTAAAGTTATTGAAATATATTCCTTTATTACGAAAAAATTACAAACTGTAAACAATACTTTATTTATAATGCTTTATACTACTGATTTAGGATTTTAAAAAAGCTTAAACTAAAAATTTTGATAAAAATAAATTGACTATTGTGTGTAGTTAATTAATTGTATTATTTAATGAATTTTATATTAATTTATTACAACATTAATTACATCACACATGATTGAATATTAGAACATATGAAAATGTTTGTATAAAATATTATTTTAATTAGATTAAAAATTTGAAGTTGTGATTTAATATTAATGCAAATTCGTACAGTTACAATTCAATTAACATTTAATTATCACCAAAATTTTATTGTACAGAATTTATATTAATATTAATATTAATGATTTAATTGATTAATTAATATTAATGATTAAGTGATTTAATATTAATGCAAATTCGTACAGTTACAATTCAATTAACATTTAATTATCACAAAAATTTTATTGTACAGAATTTATAATTCAAATGTTAAAAAATATCCGAGTTTCAATACTATACTTTAATGATGCTCTATTCTAATTAATTTTATTTTTATTTATGTATTGTTTATATATTATTAAAATTGTTTTAATTTGTTTTGACTTTCATAAATATATATATTTTTTCCTTTTTCACTATTTATGTATGCAATCCGATAATATTTACCGATAAACTTCTTTTTATATATACACTATTCAAAATATATATTCTAAATATATTATATTATTAATATTAATAGGTGTGAGAAAATAAGTATTTTATGCAAATAAAATATTTCTTAAAGGTAGAATTTTTTTTAATTATGTAAAGTAATAAGCACGACGAAACATAAAAAGTGGAATGCGTATCAATAAAAGTTAATCTAAAATTGGTTTTTTACAATAAATGAATATATTTAAGAGAATAAAGTACCTGATGGTAAATTTTCCTAGTTTTTATTGGATAAATGATATGTATTAAAATCTAAGAACAGTATAATTAAGACACAATAAGTTTTAAAGCTGAGAACATTTAAGACACGAACAAAAAATTAATTTTTATAGTAATTAGAAAATTGATTTAAATAAAATCTTAAATTAAGAATTAGTTTTAGAAATGAGAAAATATCTTTTCTAGTATATTAGATTGAATATTTAATTACCTCAAAATATTAGTATTCAGTATGCTAAATTTAAAATCAATCAATTAAAACATTTAATTTAATATTTTAAAATAATTTTGTAAAATCCAAATGTACTATTTATAACACTCAATAAATATATTTAATATATATAATATTATCTGTTGGACAAAACTTAATTAATATAAAATGTTAAAATTTCTGATTAAAATGCGTAAAGGTGAATAATTTAAAATGATTATAGTTAATTATAATTAAAGTGCATCTAAATACAATATGAGTTATACATGAGTATATACAAAAATATATAAATTTGTTAATACATCTTTGAAAATAACATAGTAATTTAAAAATAAAAGTTTTTTATACTTTATTCCAATTCTTATAGTTTAGTGAAAACTGCATTTAACATGGTTTATTATGTAGAAAGTAAATTCATTTTCATATAAATAATATAATTATGTAATTATTCTTTAACAGCTAATATAGTATTTATTATTTGTATAAATTAGATTATTGTATTTATTAAATATTCTAATATTTTATTAATATTAAATATATTCAATTTTGTTTAATTTATTTAATTTAATTGTAAACATTTTTTGTAAATCCTTATATTTACGATAATTTTATTGGAACAAAATTTTATTTAAGTATTCATAAAATGAAAATTATTTACAAGATTAAATTGGTATGAATAATAGAGTGAAAAGACTCAAGCTGGATTGTGAATATTTAAAAATATTGAATAATTCAATTTATACAGCAAAATAGTTTTAACGACTATCTTTTTAGAATTTCAATATTATTGAAGAAATACTATAGTAACGTATTAAAGAAAAAATTTTAAATTTTTGTAAAATTTCTATTTTAATATATTTAAAATTTTTTACATAAATTATAATAAATTATATAACTTATATCTATAGATACTTTCAATTTATTTAATCATTAAAAGTTATTTTAAAATTTGAAAATGAATGCATATTGAATATTCATATATTCAAATATACGGATGTAATAAGATAATATTATTGTAAAAGTATATGTTGATAATTAGGATGTACATAATACATCAAAATTATATTTTTATATATATATATATATCTCAAAATTTAAGAATTAAATTAAAGAATGACCATTAATACGAAATACTAATTGAAATAAAGACGGAGGCTAATGCCTTTAAATAAGAGATGAAATTTGTAGTTCATAGAGCTAAAAAACAAGCGCATATCAATGTATAGTTGAATCATCAGCCAATCAAGTGATATTCATTAGAGTATTGTACAATCACACTGCCAACATAAGCGATGTTTATATCAGTGTAGTAAAAGTTACAGCTGAGAATCGTGATCCACCATTCAGCTAATATCATTGGAAACCTTTTGTTACAGATTTAATGGTAGGTCTGATATCGGTCCTGACGGATATCGTCTGGCGAGCAACAGTCTCCTGGTATGCGGGCAACATCGCCTGCAAAATAATAAGGTTCATGCAAGCCGTCGTCACATACAGCTCGACCTACGTCCTCGTCGCCCTCTCTATCGACAGATACGATGCCATAACGCGACCGATGAACTTTTCAAGGAGCTGTGAGTATGCTTCTACTTCTGCTTCTTTCCTTTCATCCTTATATTCATAACAATTTTTACCATTTTCTGACTATCTCAATTCTGCTTCTATTCGTCTAACAATTTTATTAGATTCAGTATGGATGTACTAAACATCACTTTGAATCGAGGCCAATTTCTCTACTACTTATATACTTAATTCAATTATATAAAAATTTCTTTATATTAAGATATATATATATATATGCAACATATTTACTGATATCAACACAAATACTACACGTACGCATTAATATATTTTATTCGATAATTTTTAATATAAAAGAGTGTGAAGAACTTATATCCTAGAAAATGTTTCAAAATAAAATTATTATGAAAAATATAGGTTGGAAAGTATATTAGATAATATGAAAATTCCACTTTTCTCAATTATCGTCAGAGACATTAAAATTTAAATACTAAAATAAAATAGCTTATCATTAGAATTTAAAACAGATTTTCTTTATAAAATTATTATAATGAAAATGCTTTTAAAACTATCTATTTATAGGTAAAAGCTAGTCAGTAATTTTAAGAAAAGTAGATATTATGGAATAATATAGATAATAATAATAAGAGATGAAATTTTAATATATTTTCTTGTACAATTTATTAATAAATCTGTTTCTCGGATTTAAAATTTCTCTATTATCTTCAAAGATATTATTATTACATTTTCTTCTTATAATTTCTAATATATTCACTGTTAGTTGTATACTGTATTAATGTATTAATATAAACTGAAAGAATATTATCAATTTTAAAATCCATTTACAATTTTTATACAATTTTTTATAATAATTTGGTATCATCGGGCTCTTTTTGTCATCATTTTTCTTGAATTTGATCTGATCTCTAAGATCATAAGGAATGTTATTTTATTTATTTCTGCCTATCATATTTATTTTATATTTTATATGTGTATTTATTATTTTGATGAAACTATGAATAAGTAGATAAATGTAATCATATTTTACGTTATTATTTCTTTATTATTATTATATTTTTAAAATATAAATACAGAAAATTAAATAAATTTAATATTCTTACCATGTTAAATAATAATTATATTTTTATTAATATTATAAATATACGTTTAATATTAAAAAAAATACATAAGATTTTACTTTTTACCGTTTTGAATTTTAACAGATGGAACTAATTATACTAGAACCATCTTTATAATTAATTTCAAAATTAATAATGTACCACAATAAACTGTAGTTCTGTGTAAAAAAGAAATATATATTAACAAGTAAAGGTATTATAAGTAATGGTATATGACTTATAACAATAAAATATTATAAATTTTAAAGAATATGTCAAAAATATAATTTTATTGCCAAACCTTCGATAAAAGATAATAAGGTATTTAATAATCTAAATAAGTTTTGAAGTTTTCTCTGCAACGTAATCTCATATAATTCATAAAAATAAATATTCAATTCCTCATTAGTAAATTTATTTATAGCCGAATCCACGTTATTAAGTAATCATTTTCCATTCTCTACTCATTGATTACACGATTTCTTTATATTTCAATTATTATAATTTTTCTTTATCTTAATGAATAGATAAATTTTAATTTATGTTTAATTTTTAATTTGTTTTAAAAAATTTTTTCTATTGAAAAAAATATATCAACTTTTATTATATTAATAATATTAATAGTATTAATAGTAATATTTAAACAATTATATACATTAAATTAATTTGTTTAAATTTATTTTATTTTGTTGCGATTGGATTAAAATATATCATCATTTTGTTTCTATTATAAATTTAAATATTTTGTAATTTTGAAATTCATCATCTGTATTAAATATAAAATATTTTATAAAAGTACGAAATTATAATAATATTTTTTATTTCGACTTTATATATTATATGAATTAGAAAATTGTATAAGCGAGTATGGATGTAATTGTCAATGATTGCTTGTAAGGACCTCGACCTTTCACTAGATCTCGTTTCCCTTAAAATTTTTGCATAGCTGCTACGCGCTATTTTTCCTTTCTCACTCATCATTGAAGCTGATTCATCAACCCTTCAAAATGGGATGACAAATGCCGTGCTTTTTATTTGCACCAGGCGACCCTCATAAGATATCTTGAGTTGAATAATCCTTTTGGTATCTTTATGTGTGCACTTGACGGTTATTAATGCATATTTTCTTGTTAAATTGTGTTCCCGAAGTCTTCCTTTTTTTCAACTACAACACATAAAATCCTTTATTAAATTTTATCCAAATTTTTCATACATCTCTGCTTGCAGTATATATAATACATAAAAGTCTGTATGCTAGTGACTGCCTGAGTGTGAATGCATACTGATGTTCTCGCTTATATTATATTAATATAAGTTTTATAACTATGATTGATAAAAGAAATAAACACAAACAATAATTTATTAAATAGTTAGCAATAAATGTAATAAAATTAATTTTTTTGGATTGCGTTTAAAACTTTTATAAGAAATCTTAATAAAAGTTTTTCATAAAGTCTTAGATAATAAGTAAACAATTTAGATAACTCAAATATTTCGATTAACTGTCTTTAGTTGTAATTACAATTATTGAAAATCATAAATTAATATTATACTAATTTTAAATGAAAATGTGTTATTTCTTAATATTAATATTCAGTGGTTTGTCTGCTAACAAAATACAGACTTTAAAAACATTTAACACAGAAAATAATTATCATAATTATTATAATAATAAAAAAGTATTGAATATGCAAATAAAATTTCTTAAATTATTTAAAAATTATAAAATTTCCGTAAAAGATAATTAATTGTATTCATTATATATAGTGTATATTTAGGTACGTATGCAGTCACATATGTAGACAACATCAAGACTATATAGCATACGTATTGAAAAAAATTGTAATACTATGATATCGTTTAATTAATAGGGTGTAGAGCTCGAGCTTTAGTAAGTGCTGCCTGGGGTATTTCCGTTTTCTTCAGTATACCTATTATTTTCCTCTATGAAGAAAAAGTGGTTGAGGTATGTATAGAAGAAAAATTTTTTTCATTTTAAGTTCTGATACAAAAAGCTTGTCAATATGTAAAAAAAGTAAAAATCTCCAATTAAAATGATTTAATAAAATAATAAAATATTCATTCAGTCGCATAAATTTTAAATATTCATAAGCATAATTAAGATAATAAATTCAGTAATGCACTGTATAATTAAATATACATTACAATAATAAATTGGCATTCATTATTATTACTTTGAAATTACTAACAACAATTATTTGAAAAAGATACAGATTTGCACATAAAATAGTCGCATAAGTAATTTCAGTTTTATCAATCACAGGGTAAAAAGCAGTGTTGGATTGACCTCGGGACGGAGACCAACTGGCGTATTTATATGAGCATAGTGAGTGTTACGCTTTTCGTCATACCGACCTTGATAATCGGTGGCTGCTACATGATCATTGTTTGGACCATTTGGTCCCAAAGTAGCACATTAAGACAAGACCCAACAAAGGATACTAGGAGAGCTTCCTCGAGGGGTCTCATACCCAGAGCCAAAATTAAGACAGTGAAAATGACGTTCGTCATTGTTTTTGGTAAGTTTGTTTGCCCATGGCAAAAAGAAACGATGATATATTAGTAGAAAGTAAGTTAGAGATTAAGGGGGAAAAGGATTGATAGACATTCATGGACTTGGAAGCTTTTAAATTAAGTGATGTTGATATAGTATGAGTAATATTAGAAGTATAGTATATTTAGCTTTAGGTGTTATTTTTAGTAACTTTAGTATTAAGATTTGTTAATAATTTGAATCTAGGCTTTCGAAGATATAACAAATTTAACTAATGTCTCTAAAAAATGAATTTGTATTTATAGTAATTATTTTAATTTAAGTTAAAATAGATTATATTTAATAAAATTCATATTTGAGGATATTTATACAATATCAATTTTTTAATTTTACGAAGTTTTTAATTATACGTTGCCAATATGAAAAGTTATATCAGATTTTACAATTCTTATAAATTGAATATATATTTTAATGTAAATATTAATATAAATATCTTTTATATTTAAAAATCGTTCATTGTATATACATAAATATTTCTCTACGAAAACTTAAATCTCAAATTTTTATGACTTGATATTAAACACTTATGTTTTTTCATTTCACAATTCTATAAGATTTAATATACTTAACGTTTATTTACTTAAATAGAGAATTCAAGGAATTTGAAAAATCAGATCATTTTTTGATTTTTCAATGAATTTTATAAAATAAATTTATATATTTATAATAAAAAATTAGAATAAATTTATATCTCAATTATAATGTTAATTACAAATATATATTATAATTAATACAATCTTAAAATAATTAGCAGGACGATATTTTTATAAAGTTCATAAACTTTACTGCTGTGTAAAAAAAATATGTAACCTAATTTCAGAATTTATTTACTATAAATATAACATATTATATATCAAATAAATACAAGTTATCAAAAAATTAATTATAAAAATTATATGAATGCTAACTGATTTATACGCATTATCAATCTAACAAAATAAAATAAAAATTTTATTCTTTGTTTTCTTTATAGACTTTAATATAAGATTTTTTATTTTGTTAATATTAGAATTACATCTAACATATTAGAAATACTTTTAACTCATACTACATTTAAAATATACTACAAGCAATTTATAATTTATGGTAAATATTTATATACTAAGCGCTCCTAAGATTTGACCATTTCGAAGTCGTTTTTCTGAAACTTCTCTTGAAATAACGGAAGTAATTCATTACATTTAATATAAGATAACATTTACTTAATATTAGATATTGTTTAATTTACTGAAAGGAAGATAACATAAAATTTTAACTTATAAAGGCAATAATTTAGAACAAGATATAAACTGTTTTATGTACTAATTAGAACTTTTAGAAATTTTGAATATGTAAAAGAATATGAAAACGAAAATTTAAATTGATTATATGTAATTTAAAGTCGCAAAATAAACTTTCAATCGTTTTTATTCCATATTAGCAAGTATTGTCCTTTAATTTTAATAAAACAATTGCATTCATTTTCAAAAAATAAATTTACCAGTTTCGCGAAATTTTTCATATAGTTACATAAATGACTTTGATACAGAAACATTAATTTAGTGCTAGTGCTGGATCATTTTTATCCAACTTGAAACTTAGCACAATAATTTTATATAGAAAATAATTTAAAATTTTCCGACTGAAATCTTAAAAATAATAGAACTTTTTGTATTAAAAAGAATAATAAAAAATGATATATGAATTAAAATAGAATGTTGATACGATATAAAGGTATCCTGGGAGCAGATAACTGTTGAAATAAATGTTTTCGATTGTCAGAATGGTCACTTGGACGGAGAAAGTGTAAGGGCGTGAGTCAGAACAGCCACGCAAGGAGAGTAAGGAAGCGAAATACGATGAGCTTCCGCTCCACCTTCTGTAAATACCCCCTTGACTTTTATAAAAGAAATTATCCAAGGGATCTTTTCCACTTGGTTGTATGAAAAGGCTGGTCCCTAAGACGTTTTATTTTATTCTTCCTCCATCACTTTTAAAAGTTCTATCTTATCTTATCACGCCTTTATCTTTGTCTCTTTTCTCTATTTTTTTTTTATTTTGTAGCTTCATCTACACATGTTTTTGAAATGATGGCATATTTTCCTTAAAGCTGAAAGTAAACGTAAAAACATCTTTATAAGGTATGGAATTTTAACGATTCCAAGTGAATTTACGAAGGTCGGAGGCTTACTCTTATCTTAATGGTCTGAATATTTCAGCATTTTCCAAAGTATCCTTTTCATATTTCATAGACCAATATCACCGCGACGCCGACTGTTTCAGTTTGAGTTTCATGCAATAAAAAATTTCGCTATTCTATAGTAATCAAGTGACGTGTGCCAACTTATACATAATTTTTCTTATTACATCAAATTACTGGAGCTAAACATATCCACATTTATTAGATTTACATGCTTTCTTTTTTTATTTATTTTCATAAAATAAAACACGCATAATGGCCACATAAATATTTATTTACATAATGGGAAAAAAGAATTGTATTGAACATAAATATTCATATTTATCAAAGAGAAAAAGAAGAATTTTAATGCTATTTCAATATTAAAATTTATTTCATATACTTTAATAAAGAATATTTTTAATAATACAGAATATTTTATTATTACATTTTTATTATTTAAAAATTTCATTAATATTTTAAAAAATCTATAATATTTGAAATGTTATCAAAATTTATAATTATTGTATTATAATATTTCATAAGTATTTTTAGGATTGCAAGAGACTTACATCAAATATTTGTTGTTCAGAATAAAATAAAAACATTGAACTTATTCATTAATATTAGTTTGCTAGATTTCAAAAAATTTTAATTCCGTAAAGATTTGCATAAATTTAATTGTTTTACACGTATAGTAGAAACTTTACAGATGAAAAAATTATATTATAGAGCGTATATAGTATTCGGTTCATTATAAACATAGTTTATACCTTATACCTTAATTCTTATTCTTTATATCTTTAAGTAGTCAGCTACAATTATTTTTTAACTTTATTTATTATCAAAATTATTCAATAATTAGTAATTAAAACTAATATATTATACTAAATTACTTAATTATTAAATTAGTATACTAACTCTACGTAGAATAAAATATATTATAGAAAACTTGTACCGAAAACACTTTAAATAAGAAAATAAGAACACCGAAAAAATTTTAAATAAGTTTTTTAATATTTCTAAATTTTTGTTCTTCAAGTATAAGCTTTTTAACCTTTTAATTGAAATTATACGCATCAATCAATTTAATATTTCTAAATGTTTCTGTGAAAAAATATGGTTAATCATTAGTAACAAAACTTTTTCCTTAGTTCAATTTGATAATTTAATATTTGTTTTTAATACAATATAGTTACATACTGTACATTATTGATACATCTATAACGTTGCAGACAAAGTCCCCTTGAAAAATATAAATCACCAAGAAGAAACATATTGCCTTACCTTATATTTAAGCATTTTTATTTATTTATATTAATGGAATATCATAAATTTTTTTTATATCATATTATTTAAACTAACTAAAATATTTTAAATAAAGATCGAGTTAAAATTTTAATATTTAAGTTTACATGTACAGAAAATACACATTAAATGAACGTTTATAATTGAAGTAATTTTCAACTGAATTACTTATAAATACGTTTATAAGTAAATTTCAACTGAATTCAACAAGTTATATAATAAATTTAGTAAACCTTTTAAAAATAAATAAAATTTTATTTCTCAAATTAGACAAAATATATTATAAAGAAAATGAAATATATAATTAAATGAAAAACATAATTTTGAATAAACAGAAAAAAGATACGTGTGATAGTGTAATTTTAAAAATTGATTTTTTATATAGGTACGATTCGGAATGAATTTCGTGATATATGTAAATAATGTAATAAAAATAAAATTTTTAAAATAAAATTATTTTATCATTAATTCTTTTTAAGTTTTTATTTTGATATTCGAACTAATAAAAAATTAATTTAAAAAATAAAAGCAGAAATACATGAGCTTACTGTATTCGAAGAATTATGTTAATACTCAATGCCAAATTTAAGAAATAATTTAATTCTTATAAAATCATGTATACATAAATTTTATTATTGTAACTTATTATTATAACTATTATTTACTATTCATTATTTTTTTACAACATAAGTAAATATTTAGTATATATTAAAAGTAGAATTAGTATGTTACTCAAATTATCTTATTTAATTAAATTAAAAAAATTAAAAATTTAGGAATAAATTCAAATACATATTAATTATGTAACATTAATTTATAACATTCAATCGATGCTTTCTGTATTATCGATATACTTAAACAACTTATAACAAGTTATTCTAAATTTTAATTCCCATACTTCAGGTGTTTTTATGTTTACATTATAAAAACAAAGAAAAACTTCATTGAATGTCAATAATTAATTATTTATATTCTTAAATTATCTATATTTAAAAATAAAAAATAAGCTTTGAAGTATTTGTGGAATTTAATATATTGAAGTTACTTATGTAATAGTTTGAAAATATATTATCACACATGTAATAAATCATTTTTATGTACTTTTAATTTTTATTACAGAGTTTCAATATAATAAAGATACAAAAAATTCATCAGCTTTTTAATATTGAATTAATTATTGAATTAATTATCAAATTAACATAAATTAATTTTATTATTACATAACTAAATCTCTTTCAAAATGTGTTTTAGATCTTGTAATAATTTCGAAAGTACAGAATACGACCCAATGAAAAATACTATTACTTAGAGTATATTGTTATTTACGTATTATTTATATATTATTTTTATAAATTTAACGAAGAAAAACTAATCTTTGTTCTTTCTATAAACCTATTATATTCATTAATTATTACATGTAATGTACATTAATATAGAAATTATTGAATTTTGAATATAACTATTGAAACTATAAATTTTGAATTACAAAAATTTAATGTATTACTAATGTAAGTAATATTATTGGCGATTGACCTAATAACTGTAAAAGAAATGGGCGAAAGAAAATCATTGGAAGAGGGTAATATTTCTCTCATATGGAAACGAGGAAAGATTGTATTTATGTAAATAAAAGGTGTAAATATTTAAAAAAAAATTAATTCGCCTCATAAGAAGTGCTACTTCGAAAGAACCGCAGGGACTTTACAGGCTGATACGAAAAGCTGAAGTCCGTGTGACCTTGGCTTCTTGTAGCGGTAAGCTTGCGATTCGAAGGCGAGTTTTCCATATACAAAATAAATGTAAGCATAAGTATACTGGAAATATTAAAGTACAATATTGGATCTCAAGAAAATCATAATTTCAAGAAAAAAAGTGAACTCGGATGGGCAAATAACACCCTTTTTCGGCTTAACATAACAGAAAACTGAAAAATCGTGTTAAAAAAAAAAGACGACCTAGTCCACACCAATTAATTCCTTAAAATCTTCGCGATTTTCTGCCCTTCTTCAAAATTTTTAACCGATGAATGATTATGCGAAGGAATCTAAAAATATAAATACCAAAAATTATACAGTGAAGACAAGGATATTTTCTAAAGCATCTACGAGCAAATTTCTGTATAAATTTTTAACAGCGAAAGATAAGTTAATTCAAATATTTGATATTAAGTTTAAATTTGTAAAAATACTTAATACGCTTATCGATGAAGTGCGAACTACGAAATAAGTTTTTAACAGCGAAAAATTAAAAAGTGTATTGTATTTTAGTTATATAAAATTATAAGGTAGAATATTATATTTCAATTATAAACAAAATTTAAAAGTATAAATTTATATTTTAAGAATAAAAACATTTAAAATTTAAAATTAATTTTTAATTATAAAATATTTAATAAAACCTTCCCATAAATAATCATGAATAAATAAACATATGTTTTAAAAATTATAGACTGTTACTTATGAATGTCGTTCGGTCCCGTATTCAGCGTAGCTCTTTAACTTTAATATATTCATGAGAATTATGAAACGAAATTTAGACTGGAATATTGCGTTTATTAATCCTTATGCCCTAAAAGAGAATGTAAGAGTTTCATGTTTTGCATTCATGATGAAATTGCCAGTACCTAGCACCGCACGCACTAATACTATGATTTATTCCACTATTATTTTAATCTCTATATTCAACTTATATTTATGATGTTCTTTTCAATATTAGAACCTTTATAAATTTTAAGATCACAGGCTATATATTATCACATTGAGTATTATTCACGACTGAAAAATTGCACTTCAATTTTGTAAATCATTTGAATTTATTTCTATTGATTTGTTTATATTGATTTTTTACTATTTTTATAATTCCTATATTAGTGTTTAATATAATTCGTAATTACATCTCAATTCTTCTTAAAATTTTTACCGTTAAAGTAAGAGTTAATTTAAACAACAAGCGACCATATTTGAATCATTTTAAATTAATTTTTTATACATATATAACTCAATTTTCAACTACATAGAAGATCAATTATTTCATATATTAAAGTAGAATATTTTGAATATAATTTATGTTTATTATATTTGTTAGTATTGCTATGACTATGAATACGAATGATATACGTACAGATTTATGAATGTTATACAAATAATAAATTACATGATTTTTCTTTAAATGTAGAGGATCGCTTATAGAAATTAAATTCATTTTTTATATTAAATAATATAAAACAATTCCTTTGTAAAGTATAAAAATAATTTTTTCAATTGTTGAAATCTTCGTTTCAAAGAATCAAACAATATAAATAAAATTAATAATTTTTCAAACATTTGTAATTTAATAATCTATTCTTTAAATTTTTAAGAAAATATATTAAAAAACAATTTTCTATTCATATCCATTTCTTTTATTTACATTTGTAGTATTATAATTCTGTAAAATCAAGATCATAACATTGTTATCAAATAGAAATTGATTAATAGCTTATTGAAATAATTAATAATCAAAATGATAAAATTAATTATTTAACTAATAAAAATATTTTATTTAGGAAATAATATTATTTATTTTACACTTAATTAAATATGTATTTATTTAAAAGCACCTAATTTAAACAGTTTTTAAATTTAATTTAAAAACATTATCATTACAAACTGTAGATTATTTTTAAACGAAACAGAACAAAACATTATAATTTGTTAAGTATATTTATTAGGTTAAGTATTTTTATGTTTCTTTCTTACTAAATTGCTAACAAGAATATTTTACAAACACAAATTTTATTTTTAAAATTGTAACTTATCGAATCTTCTAAATTACTGTAATTTTCAAAAAGTAAAATGTCAACCTACTATTTTCAGAATCCCATTTTAATTTTCTACTCTTTCAGTCTTTATCTTGTGCTGGAGCCCATATATCGTATTCGATCTTCTACAAGTTTATGGACATGTACCAAAATCTCAAACTAATATAGCAGTAGCAACATTTATACAAAGTCTGGCGCCTCTTAACTCTGCAGCGAATCCAATTATTTACTGCCTTTTCAGCACTCCATTTTTCAAAACTATTCGGTAAGTTTGTTAAAACAATTTTTTGAAGGAAAATACAGTTTTGTTATTTTAAAAATTATAATTAAAATTAACTTCCTCTATACTTATCAATCTAAAATTTTCTAAAAATTGAATTTAAATTTTTTTATTTTAAATTATTTATTTAATTCTTAAATAATTACACAACAAGTAAGCGTTAAAAAGGAAAATATCAAATATAGTAGTTAAGTATTGTTTGTGATTATATATACGAAACTGGGTTATATTTTTTATAATTAAAAATGTTAGATTATTCATTCAATATCACTACTTAAATATTAAAATATTATTCTTTACAATTTATGATCAGCCACGTTTTACAATTTCTTCGTTAACGAATTTTTACAATAACAATGAATTTCGGATCTATTTATACATATCACTTTATTATGAGGTTACTTTTAAATGGTTCAGGATTCGAGGGAAGCAATAATTTTATCGTGTATTTCGCATTTTTTGTTGGAAATATATAATTATTAGTAATATAAGGACAAAAAGCCCCGTTGTGCATTGCGCTTCGGCTATTTTTTTTTTCGCCGCGCCAATGAACGTATCCATTTTCGGGAGTCACCTCATAAAGTCATCCTGATTGGCGCGGGAATGGTTTGCGGGAGACAGCCTGCGTTCGCTGTTAGAGAAAGGTAGCAAACTTTCTCCAAATGAACTCAAATTCAGGTCAAGCCTCAAACGAACATCAATTCCAGAAAGCATTCTAAATAATTCGTGCTATTAATAAAATAAAATAAAATAACGTTGTTTTAAGAAATAAATAAATGGTTTAGATTAGGCCCAAATACATTTTAATATTTTTTTTATAACTAAAACATAATTTATATTTTAACGTTTTTTATAACTAAAATGTATCTTACACTTTAATAATTTTTTGCTGCTAGAAACTTACATAGAATTTTGCGTATGTATAGCTGGAAAAATTTTTCTAACCTTTTTTCTGTAATAATTTTCGCTATTTATATTATTAGATTTGAGGATTTTCAGAATCCAATTTTCTTATGTTAAATTTCTAATTCTTATATAAGATTGTCTAATTGCTGATTCATGTCAAGAGCAATGTGTTGATTCGCGCACACCGCGGCTATTCTTCGTCGGAAAACTCGTTTTCGAATCGCAAGCTTACCGCTACAAGAAGCCAAGGTCACACGGACTTCAGCTTTTCGTATCAGCCTGTAAATCATATAAGCCATGGTGTCCTCGCATGCAGGAATCACATAAGAATTTCCTTTCTCACAATGGCAAATCTTATATATATATATTTTTTGTTTGTTTGTCACGAAATATATACAAAATTATAACAGAACTTAACATATAATTATTACGAATTTTTCTGCGTACCGGTAATATATCACCTTCTTCAAATAATTTTCTCGCAGCTCCCACTTCTTTTACATTCATCTTCCTCATTTAATTTAATCCGCATTAAATATTGATATAAGTTTTTTTGTAGAAATAGCCATAAATTTGAAAAGTGTAAATTATATTTATAAACTGAAAACTGCAAATTAAGAACAATTTTTATCGTTGATTTCAACAAACATAACAAAAATATCAACTTAATCAAATAAATAAATTATAAAAGTAAAATTGAAACATACAACCACAATGCTTTTGAATTACAGAATTAAAATATTAATTACATAATATATATCTAACGTTACTAATAACATATTTATAATACATAAAAAATGATTCGAGTCGATTAAATCTTTAATAAGAAAATGTAAAATGAAAATTTTAAAATAATTGACAATTGGGATTATCTATACTATTTTAAATTAAATTTAATCATTTTTTATGTTCTATATAAAATATGTGACAATTTTATAATTATATAAAATTATTATTAAATCTCAATTTCTTTTATAAGATACACAAATTAAGGTTTTTCATAAACAATTAATGTTACTCAGATAAAGCTTAAAACCCGAAGTCTTAGTTACTTAGTTACAACAATTTTTTTTAATATAACAAAAATTTTCAAATTAATGATTCAAGTGCTTAAAAAAATTTAAATTATCATTTTCTATTAGTTATATAATATATTTATATAAAAATAAAGTATATTTGGAATAGATTATGATTTAATCATATATTACAGAAAAACATGCTTTTTATACATATATAGAGTACTGATATAAATATATACTTCAATTAAATTTTACGAATATTAAAAAATCGTATAATTATAATTAACATTTACACAGCATAAAAACTAATCCATTATTTAGTTTGTTATTCTTTTAAGCCTACTGTTTATAATTTTACTATATTTTTTTATAATATTTACATTTATATTTATAATATTTACTTCCGTATTGTAAAAAATCTCATTATTAAATAAGCATTATCGGGATGTATTACATAAACAATTTGAAATATTGATATTAATTTTGTATATATTTCATAAACTATTATTTAGATAATTAATATTAATAAATAATATTTCAAACCCCATTTTGAATTATTAAAATAAGTACAACTGATTCACAATTCCAAATGAAATTAAAAATAAATAAAAAATATGTTGTACATAAAATTGAAATTGTATTTTTTATAAATTAAAATAATAATAAATGTTCTTATTATACAAAAACTTTTAATATTATAAATAAAAATTTAAAAATATAAAAAGTTATAAATTTTTATTTCATAAAAGTTTCTTTTAATAAGCTATTTTAAATAAACGCATTCATTAAATTGTTATATCATACGTGTTTTAATATATGCAAACATGTAATAATATTTATAACATATTTCAAATATTAATTTTTAATAATGCATGATCAATTTGTTTTCATTAAGAAAAGTGTATTTTAAAATTATAGAAATAATATTAATGTACCCTACCATGTACTTTTCCCGTAAACATAATTAACGCATAAAATTTTTAAACAAATATTTTTAATAAGATGATTTGAATCTATAGGTTTTATTTCAAAATTTATATTTAAACTTAATGTCAATTCCATTAAATTTTTTTACTCTGTTCATAAAATTATACTGTGAATATCTGAATTTTACTATGAACATTATATACATTAAAAGAAAATTACATTTTATAAATATTCTAATGCCATTAGACTATATAGAGATTAATAAATATAAATTATTATAGTTAAATTATTGTGAAGTGAAGAAATGATAATTAATGTGAAATACAAGCATTTAAAATATCAAAATTTACCTTAAAAAGAATATTAATTTCTCTATCAGTTGTAGTATCTAATTTAAGAAAGTAGCGTTTCGTTCACAAAAGAGTCATCTAAATTATTTCAATCAGCAATTTACGTAGTATTGAATATATTTCATTTCTCTCACATTTTATATGAGATTTAAATCAATAGATTGCACTCGTATAAACATCTGTTTACGTATATAATATTTAAACAATAATTAATAAAAAAAAAGAAAGAATACTTGAAATCATAATGATTTTAGGGTCTCAATATAAAATATTAAAATTAATATCTATATTATCTAATTCAAAAGTCAAAAAATTAATCATCGGAGGAAAATGTATTAAACATTATTTTACAAGAGTAGTATTTATATAGTTAGTTTTTAAATAATAAGAGTCGTATCAACATATACTGCAATCGTAACAATACTACAATCAGTAAAAAAATAAATGAATATTATGACCTACTGAAATAGCAGTTTAAAAAAATATACGAAGCAGATGCATATCTCATTATAAAGAGCTTATTAGGAAAAAGACTTCATAAGAACCTGACAATATGTTCTTAAATTTGACATTAAATAAAATATTCATTAATTTCATAGTTTTTCTGTTAAGTTATATCTAATATAAAAATAATATTCATTGTTGGGGCCGTAAAATTAACTTTACTGTTAATTGTAAATTTATCTATAGGTTCAGGAAAGGGGTGGGGGATAAAGTTGCCGCTAATAAATAACACCTTGTTTTAAGTATAACGAATGTGATTTATTTAATTTACCTAAATAAAGCATAAAAAACCTCTTTCTTTCGAGAAGGAGGAAAAAGCCCTTTACCTCTAATTTCGCCTAAGTGCATAAAAAACCTCCTTCTCTAAGGAAGGAGGAAAAAGCAGATAACGACCTAAATGTGCGCGACTGGCCAGACGCTTACGCTTATTAAACTAATACTTAGACTATCGCTCGCTGATTATACTTATGCGTCGCCACGAGAAGGATGGTCGAAAGGGTAAGGACCGGCCCAATCAGACCTGACCAGCAGCCCAGGTAATCCAAGGAGATGGGTGACCCGCTGAGACAATCCCAGTCAGACTTGGTCGTCAGACCCAATACCGCCGCGACGATGGGTTACCAAGTAGGAGAGTCCCAGCTAGATTTGGTCGTCAGACCCAGTACGTCCAAGCGGGGGCTGGCCCAGGTGACACGGTCCCATACAGACCCAGTCGGTTCCTCTCGATCGCAGTCTGATCCGGGATCAGATAGAAACAGTGCTGTACCTACACTCCCGGTACTTTACGTCAACCTCACTTTACCTGCTTATTATACGTATTATTAAAAGCTCGGCTATTCCAAAAAGGGGACGTACTAGACGCACTCTTCCAAATCTAACTAACAACTAACTCTCGCTCGCTACATTCCTTTTTTACAGGCGTTTGACCTCTGCTCTCGGGTGGCTTAAAGAAAACTCCCTTGTTTATAGTAAGCTATCAGGTTACTCGTCGCCAAGAATTTTACTACTCTAATTGAAACTAATATTATTTACAGCTCAAACAAAAGGCAATCGTGATGGTCTCGAACATTCATATATTTTTTTATATAATTTCTCTATGTACTACATTTAAGTAATATGTTTATAATGTTATTTAATAACAATTTTTTTAATAAAAATTTCGAAAAAAGAATATATTCATATGAATTTTATTAACGTATATACGTACACAAAATTTGAAGATGCTTCTCCGTAATAATAAGAATAGCTTATATGAATTAGATACTTATATTAATTACTTATATTAATTAAATTAGCTTTTTAAATAAATTATTTATAACATAATATTCAAATAGAATATAAAAATAAAAACAAAATTTTGAATTAATAAAAATGAATCAATAAATTAAAATACAAAATATACCCGTATTAGTTACATTATAGAAATAGATACATTTATGTATATATATATATATATATATATATATATATATATTTATAATCATTTTTAATTTCTTAACTTTCAGAAGACTCTTCTGATTTTGAATTTAGTTCATCTTCAAAATGAACTAAATGAATATTTGAAAACTTCATTATTTATGAAAAATTAATTATAAATAGCCGATAAAATATTAAATATTAAATCAAATTTTTAATTCACTTTACGTTATATTATATTTTATCATTCCACCAACTATAAAAAGTAAACCGAATCATCAAATGACGTCAACTAATTGCAACGAGTTGGTTCTCTATCCTCAAATGTATATGTAAAAATAACGCGACACTAAAATTAAAGTTCGGATCGTCTCGTTTGCAATATTATATTTATTCTTAGCTTCTATTCGTTATTTTTTTCTGTTTCTCATTTCAATGTCGTTTGTATATCGCACATAATCTTTTGAAAATAAAAAAATGCCGCATGTAAGTTTCCGGTAACAGAAACACCCTCAATCAAAGTTAATAATACATACTTAAACCTTACAAATTTAATCAAATGTGTAATTTGTTTTCTTTAAACTTTACTAATAAGTTTTTAACTAATAAATGAAGTAATTTTTATTAAGGATTCGAATAATTTTGTGACAGCTACAGAATCATTAGCTTGATTAATTGAATTACCTATTTAGTGCAAATTAATAAATATGTTTTAAAAGAAATAAACTTGTTATATATTTTATTATCTGTGATATACGATATAAAGTGAACATCTTTCAAAATTGGCATATAATAAAAAAAGCCATTTTAAATGTGCAATTCAAATAATAAATTTCTGATAAATAAGTTATTATGTATAAAATTCTTATTAATAAATGGCTAAAAACTGACCCAAAATGCATATAATTTCTCTCATTCCGACAATATTAAAATTATTTTAATCATTTCTTATTATGGCTGTTGTATTTAATTTTATCAAAATATACAACTACTGCATGAACAAATAATATTTAATTTAATATTATTTTATAAATATTAAAAAATTTTAAAATATGATTGAATATTATTATATATTAATATAATATACATGTAAAATCATATGTATAAATTAACCCACATTAAAAATTTCGAATATGCAAATATAAATATTATAGAATGAATTTAGAATTTAAAATTTTCAAATTTACACGCATTAGAATTACTTATTTATTTTTAAAGTTTTTATACATTAGTTTCATCCTCAATATTTACTTTTGCTTTCTGAATCACCAAGTATTTTAATAAAAATTTTATCAACAAGATAAAAAAGACGTTACCTTTTCTTTTAAAAATATAAAATGATTACGAATTTTAAATTGTATGATTGTGCGAATTAAAATATAAATTCAATATAAAACTGAAAATAGTATATAATATAATTATATATAAATATTATAGTATCTTATATAATAGTATATATAAGAAAAAAGAGACTAACAAATTTAAAATTGAAGAAAAAGATAAAAAAATTTACAATGAACGGATTATAAAATATTTGAAATTTTTTCATCGGCATTGGACATTTATACCTTAAATATTGTAGCTAGTAAAATGAGCTTTAATAAAATAAGAGAAAAGCATTTAAATGATGCTAATAACTGACGGAGTTAAAAGAGAAATGTAATTATGATAAATAATACAACTTATAAATTTTTATTTAATTAATAGGAATACAATTTTTATTAATATTATTTCTAAAAAATTATAAGTTTTCAGTATTAAAATAAAAAGAATAAATTATCTTAATTCTCTCTTCTAAAGTCATTTAGCTTCACACAATTACTTATTCGAAAAAAAAACTAACAATTACTATGAAATGAAATCATATTCTATCCAACAGAAATATGCAGGCAATTTCCTGGTTCTCTGGTCTCTTTCCAAGGAATCCGCATCACTGTTTTGGCACAGGCACCCAAGGAAACAGCACAAGGACTACCGTGACAACTTCCTTGACAGCTCAATCCTCGAGACGTAGTGGGCACTTATCGATGCTGCATCCCTCTTCGCGAAAGCGAGTTATGGTTTCCCTTGTTTAAAGATCAGTGGTAAGAATTTACTTTAAATTACGAACGAACTAAATACGATAACTCATGAATTAAAGCTTATTTCTTATAAACTTCCTTAAATAGTATTTTACAATATTTGCGAATAAATATTTTCATTAGTAATTAATCTCTCGTTCGTTTAAATTTACAATTAGTTACGATAAATTTCCTACTCGTACATTTTATTTACTATTGTAAAAAAAAAAAAATAAAATAAATTTTTATGTAATAGAATTTGTGTAATATTTATAAATTTTTTATGCTAATAATTTTTGTAATGTTAAACGATCAATTGATCATAATACTAAAATTATTTGCTTATCAAAATGTACTTAATGTTAATGTTATAATATAAAACGCAATATGTATAAAAGAAATATTTAAATAAATATTTTTATAATCTTGACATTTATAATTAATTAATACTCATAACATTAATATTCAAAAATTAAATGTCGTTACTAAATTAAAAACATAAACCAAAAAGTTTTTATAAATATATTTCATAGAAACTATCCGAGTTTTTATAAAGGCTATTATTTAATTTAAAGGAAATTTTCTGAAGCTATTTATCTATGATCTATTATACACCTTCAACAAATTATTTTTCGTAATGTATACAATTAAACAAATGCATGAAAAATCGAAAAATAAGCTTGATTAAAAAATCACAATTTACTATTTGACTGAAGATTCACAGAGAATCGATAAAAATCACCCTGACAAATTAATTAAAACCAGTTTTCATTTCCGGTCTTATTCTATAGCTTTAAAAAAAATTTATTTTCTAATTTTTTTTATACAAAGAAAAAAACAAAAACTCTAATGCATTCTATAGTCTCAACAAATATCTGCTATTTTTAGGTATGTACTCAAGTAGATCGGCGTCTAATAGAACTACAAAGCAGCAGCGCAACATAACCAAGATTGTAAGATAGAGAAATAGGGAGTTAGTGGTGGAAGAAGAGACAAGAGGGTTAAAGACAGAGAGAGAGTGAGTATTCATGATGTGGAAGGGGAGTTCAAAAGATGGAGAGGTTGGAGCTGAATGCCGCTTTTCCACGGATCGACTGGCATCAAAGCATTTTCTTTGTTCCTCGCGTATGTACGCACTTAAAAGCATGTATACGTACAAAAGCGATATTGCTTCCCGTTTATTTTCCTTACTTGTCGTAGTTGACACATCGCTATTTTGAGCCTTAAACAAATATTTTTCTTTTTTGTCAAATACGTAAAGTTAGAAGGTACTAAAAAACTTTTATTGAGTCAAAGGATTTATTTATATGTTTTGCAATATATATATATATATATATTGCAACGCCTGTATTTTATATAAGCACAAGAATTTATCTTACAAAGATCTTTCATTATATAATATAATTATATAATTATACATAATGATAAGCCATAATATTTATAAAACATTAATAAAAACTAATTAAAATAATATCTTAAAAATGTAAGCCGTCCATCTTTGTGCATTTAAAAGTGTAAATAATCCTTTGAACTTTATTTTGAAAAATGGAATAATCTACTTTGCAGGTCATTTGGATTATCCCGGCTTTTATATGTAGATTTCTTATTGCTTTACATGTATTTTAAAAGAAATAATTATTCTTCTAATATTTGATTTTAAACTTATGATATCAGACTATAATAAAAGGCTTAGAATTTTTAATCCATAAAATTTGTCACCGCATGTTATTTAAAATTTTAAAACATTAAATGAGGTAATTTAAAGATAAATTGGATAGATAAATTAAAAAATTTATAATACTTTTTAAAAGAATGTTAATATATTTTTCTAGTATTATTAATTTACACAAATTCATAAGAATTTGTTTATATGAATGCTAATTATTATGCAATAAGCCTACAATAATAGCGATACAATATAAAATCAATAAGCATCTTTATATTTTCTTAAAACTACTCATTATCATTTTATAAATTTTGTTATTATGAGTAAATTATTCGTAAATTATTAGTATATAAATTTATTTTCCTATAAATCCTAATTCCAAATTCGACTTCGTAAACATAAGATACTAAATTATTTATTCACCTATTGACAACTATATAACAAAGTTATTAAATAAAGTTACTAAAATTTCTATATAAAAGTATGTATATATTAGTCGAAAAAAATATTTTACTTAATAAGCGAATTAATAAAATGTAATCATTAATTATTTTTTACGATTAAAAATCATGTTTAATATTTAAATAAATACCCACTTTTTTAAAAAGACATCACTATAATAAACCGAAATATATAATAAATGGCTGTCAATTAACATTTTCTCTTAATAACGTAGCTATTTAATTTTAAGAAGCACAAAATTGAAAAAATATAATATAATATAATATAATATAACATATATAATATAATTAAATATTGTAAAAGTAAAACCAATTGAAGTTTCAAATTTAATAAAAATTTAATTTAATTTCATAAACATGATAATTCTATATTTAGAAGCTAATTAATTATTATTATTATTATAATTAAGGATATTCATTATAAGTTTCATATTTATATTTTATAATCCACTGTATATACCGAATCATTTCAAATAAATTAAAAATATAAATTTTATTACAAATATTATATCATTAAATTTATAAAGATAAAAGAATTTCTTACGTTTAATATTTATATACACTAGTATGATTAATAGATTTTCTAATTATTAATATTATACTGTATTTATTATAATAGATAAATTTACTCATTAATTAATAAAATGAAACGGTATAATTTTAAATTCAATAATATTTGTGTTTACTTTAAAAATAATATGGCATCTTTTGCAAAAAAACTTCCTTCCGAAGTTGCATGAATTTGAATAAATTAAATGAACTATGTGTAATGTAATACAATATCATGATATAAATAAAATATTTAAATGTATTGATAAATATTTTTTTTATAACTTTCGTTCAGTTATTAATTTATAAAATGAAATTATATTTATAACAAAAAGCTTATATCTTCCGAAAATAAAATCTACAATTTAGTTGTTAAATGTGCTAATAAACAATAAATTAAATAAAAGTATTTTTACTTAAAGTATAAGATTAGAGTATTATTAACAGTTAGCTATATGTAAAAAGAAACTTAATTTTCATAAAAATAATTATAGTTCTGAGAATATTTATTTATTACTTAAAAAACAGCATTTCGTTTGAACATAAAGAAATTAAATAAAAATAAATAAATATAAATAAATAAATAAATAAAAGTTAAATAAATGTTATTAAATATTTGAATTAAAAACATTTTCAGCATAAAAATTATAGCTAATATTTAATAAATTTATAATAAAATAAATATAGTATATACAATAATATCTAATATTAAATTGATTAAATTAATTTAAACCATAATTCCATAATTGACAGTCGTTAAAATATTTTTTTAATAATTCAATATCTATTTAAAAAAATAAAAAATTATATTTTTAATTTATTCAATTATTGAAATTATTACAAATTTAAAATTGAAAGGTTAATTAAATAATTTTTATATTTCAAACTATTTATTATTTATTATCTTTACATGTATAATAGAGAATATTTTTCAATTTTTATTATATAATATATAATATATATAGCGTGTATTTTATTGAATAATACATAAATATTTTTTTTTGGTTTAAAATGAAAAAAATTCATTATAATGTACTTTTGCAAAACCAATTCGTAAAAGCATTATTCAAAAAGCTACAGCATATTTCATATTATAAATCAATAGTCATTGATTAATGACTAATTAATCAATAGTCATCATGAAATTGATCAAAATTTATCATAATTATCATAATTATACATACTTTTAACAGCCGATATAATATATTTTGGGGCTAAAAATAAGAGATTCAATTAATATCAACATTTTCTTTTTATGCCTGTCAACATTATGTATATAAGTAAAGTATGTCGCAGTAATACATGCACAAAGTACGGTAGCTTCATGGGGCAAATCTAGCTTAAAGAGAAGCCATATATAAAAATATAACTTCTTTACATTTCACGTTATTTGAATATGGGAATTCGATATGCGTTTAGTCCCTCCTCTCATGATCCATAAATACCCATCGCACATTCATGTGACATCAAAGAAAAAAAAAAGCAAAAAAAGGATAAAGAGGCGTGTAAGTAAAATTATAAAAATATCATAATGAAAAATTGATTGATTTACCGATTCCTGAATTAATTTATTTTAGGCAAGTTTCTTCAAACTATAAATAAAAAGTTACGATTATAAAATATCTTCGTGTGTATCATGGAATTATAATTATAAATTAATGCAATTTATTAATATATTTTAATTATTAAAATCAATCAAAAATAATTTATATAATAAAAACAAACATGAAAAAGATATAAACCAACTAATTAATACTAGCCTATATGAATATAAATAAATTGAGACAGATAATAATTAATTTTATTACGCTATTATATATTCTAAGATTACAATTTGTAAGTATTCTAGATTTTTAATTATGCCCTATACTAATTTTGTATCAATCAATATAATTAATGAGTATCTTATACTGTTTCAAAGAAATCTAACTTACATACTACCATTTATATTATAATAATAACGTCACTAGTTAAAGTAAAAATTCAAATATGTAAAATTGTTTTAAAAACATTATTTTAATCAGAAAGGATTGAATTAAATGTACATATATACATTTTTTGTACTATAGTGAAATCGTTAAAAATCATAAAGATCTTTATGAATTAAATATTACAATCATGGATTCAATGAAAATTTTTTATGATATTAATATAATTTATAACTATTTATAACTAATAAATGTATTCAATCATAAACATAAATAGAAAGAAGATATGTAAAACATTCAAATAAATACGATCTGTGAGAAAAAATTGACCAATAAACAGAAACATTATGAATAGGAAACATAATATACCCGCAGAAAATTAAAAAGATATAAAAAAAAATAAATATAAAGTAAAATGTACATATTAGGGGAATACAAACGTATGAATTAACGTTTCTAATATATAACTTAAAAAAAATATATATATATAAAATTCTATATACTATATTATAAACTTATTTAGACTTATGAATTTATTCAGATCGAAAATACAATATCAAAATTAAAATAAAATTATGAAGATAAGTTAGATATGTTACAGATATATTAAGATCTAGTTCTATTAAATGCATATTTTATAAAAGAAAATATTTTATAAAATAATATAATGTTGACTACTACGAAATTATCACATTATTTTCGAAAAATACTAATCATATTTATATACATATTGTTACGCATCTGGACCAAATTACTCGATGGCATCACGTATACCTTAATACGTGTATTTAGACGATTATCTTTGAAACTTGCTGTGCGAGTTATATTAATTTTTACGTGTCTCTGCGAGCTCGGTTTCCGACCACTTCTAGAGTCCTTTTATCTGACCTTTTATCAGTTGAAAACTTTTCTTTCTACCCAGAATGCTGGCATGGTAAATGATGACTTCAGAACTCTCTCGGATCCAAGCTTTCCAGTTTCGACAGCACCGGTGCTCGCAGAACGCATACACTTGTACACATTAATACAGATATTATTGAATTGAATCATATATACAAGACAATACAACGAACAACAGAAAATGTTGAAATTCGTAATCTAATAAAACATATATGTTTATACATATTAAAATACGTATACCTTATTTGATTTATATATACATGTCACCTTATTTAAAAACTTTTAATTATCTTTATGTAAAGCATTATCGTTACTGTAATTACATAAGAAAATTAAAACTAAACTAATCTAGACTAATCTAAGATCTAAGATCATTCAAGTAACTTTTATGATTTCTTTTCTATTGAAAAAATTCAAGTATATACTACAACATTCATGAAGTATATTATCGCTTATTCAAATTTATAATATGAAACGTCAACAACTTCTAAAAACGTAAAGAGATTGAATTATTTTATAGTTAGAATTCATCTAAAAATTAAATATTATTTATAATACAATATAATAATATTCTTTTGTTATAATTATAAATTTTAAATAGTGTAAGAAAATTCTACTTAAATGTAATACTTAAAACTTTAAAATCAAAAATAGATTTTTTAACATTTTATATTTTACAATTATAAACTAATATATGCACTTATTTAGTGAAATTAAATTCTTAGTACTTAATACGCATATAAAGTATTCCTGTTAATAAATAAAAGTATTTATAAGAAATTTTAAGAAATCATAGATAAACATTAAAATAATTATAATAATATTTATTAAAAGTAAGATATTACAAAGAAATGTGTAAATTGGTCCAAAGTATACACGTAAATAAATATAAATAAGTAGCGAATAATAATATATGAAACGTACTATATTTATTATTGATTGTATAAAATGAAGTGTCTGTAAATATATTTTATTGTAATTTATATTTCATATTGTAATAGTGTATTAAATAGTAAACATAATCATTTAAATTGATGTCTAAAAATTGAAATGAAGACAAAATTATTTAATAAGCTTATAAAGAAAAAGAATTCTATAATTATTAAAATATAATTATTAATATTCTATATAGAAAATATCGTACATTTTATATCTAATTTATTACGAATTAGATTACGTGCCAGTACAGTACGTGCTACTGTAGAAATACATTCAAAATAAGTAACTAGATCTCAAATTGAATAAGTAATTTATTTCAATTTTTATATTGAATTTATTATTATATATTATTTAAAAATTATAAATATTGTAAATTTATTTTCTTTAAAATTATTTTCCTATTAATAAATAAAAACGGATAACTTAAGTGTAAAAACTATTATACATAAACACAGAAATTTTATTATAAGTCATATTGTATGAAATAAAATAAATATCTTTCATAATTAAAAGAGTATAATACTTATGCTGTATAATAAAATAAAAATAATATACTGTATAAATTATACATTATATGAAATATAATTATATATTGAATATGAATATAAATTATACATATATATTGAATATGATGTACGAAGCAGTGGCATTTTCACACTATATTTCTTTACACATACATATACATTTATTTTTTATATTCTAAATCATAATAAATTGTGTACGAAAGCATTTTTAATTGTATGTCAATTTTATCAGTTCATCATTTTTTTCATAAAAATTTAATATATTTTCCTTTATGAGGTATCCTATACCGGATACGGTCCCAAGATGTTGACGAGGTTGAATGTGCCCTTGCTCAGTGCGTGTATCGCCTTGGTCTCTACGTAGGTGCGATAGTTGTCCACGTAGCGTATCTACGCGACATCGTAGGCTTCCTATCGGCATGCACGGCCAAAATACCGGAGGAAGAGCGTTTTCGTTCCTTTCAGTACGTTCGTTCTTGGCACTCCTCGGTTTAACACAAAAATCCCATCGCATTCTCAATGCTTGTTAAGGTTAAACGTTAGTTACTCGTCATCTCTCTTGTCTCTAGTGGGATCGGTATACTTTACACGTAGACGATCCTGCATTTGTACCAGATCATCGGTACAATTTTACAGGAACGAACACCCGACCGACTAGCGGCGTCTCCCACTACGCGGTTGCGTAGTTGTTTCGTTCCGGTATTGCAGATTTGGTGGTCGTTTTCCATTATCCGTAGTGGTTAATATTTCCAGAAATAAATGAGCCATACTTCATGCCGATTTCCAGAGTTTGGTCGGCTCTTGTCATTCGCTTCGGTGATGTCCGCAAAATGTTCCGGTTAGTCATGATATCAAAAGCAATGGTTCGTTATTATATAACCCCATACGAATTTCTTACTATTCTTCCTCGACGAATTTATCTAATACTTTCACACTATCATTCACTAATTAGTCACTTATTCGTGCACTTTCTTCCTTGTTTCTTGCCCTTTTGTATGTCTTATCTTTTCCTGATTTTTTTCCAGCTCGTTTATTTCCAACCTGATTTCTCGCTGACGATTCTTTCCTCTGGCTTTCCGACTTTGTCAACTCAACTCACCGTTTCTTCCATTTTTAAGGTGGACCCCAGGGTGTAACCAATGAAGCTTCCCATTAATAACGCTTTTAGGATTTTGGGGCACCCCCTTTTTCACATTTTCAGAACGCTCTTCGAAATGACATCGTCGACATTCCACGAGGTGTTACATGAAGCAAGGCTTACGAAAAAAGCACATCAAGTTCAACGAATATCGATGTTAGTGTAAATCAGTACATACGTATACATAAATGTTTATACCTACTACATTACTGGATTTAAACATCAATAAAATGAAATTTTATGTTTCTAACTATTAAACTATAACATTTTTTAAACACTTTATTGAAGTTCAGTTTAGTTTTATTTTTAAAAATAGTTACTTAGATAATAATATAAATGTTATTTTAATGCATAAAATATTGACATGTTTAAAAAATACAAGTAACTTATGTAAAAATAAACATAAAAAATTATTTAACAAAATAGTTATTCGTAAATAAGTTTATTTATGATTAGATTGTATAGTTATTTTAATTTTTTAATTAATAATTTATAAATAAAATATAAATAAAATTTATAATATTAAATAAATTATAATTTTAATCAAATTTTTATTTTATAATTTATAAAAATATGTACTCATAATATTAATTAAACCTATAACTTGTAACATTCATATCAATATCAAATTATATAGTAGACTTACTTAATAAGGTTCACAAAATAATATAAAATTTAGATGTTTCGTGACATTTATTCTTTATGAATATAATAGAATCTTGTTTCAAGAAAGCATCGCATTTCATTTTATTTGAATATAAGAGCACTCATAAAAAATAAAGATATATTTATAAAGCAATTAATAAGCGTTTGAAAATAAGGAACGAATATATAAAAGATTTCAGCATTTTATTAATTTACTTTAAATTAATTTCATTTTTTAAAAAGATTTATCTAGTTCTATTTCAACATCCGATGATACTTAAAAATGTACTTTTAAACGTATAATACGTTTTGAGATAAAATTTGAATTAGATGATATTTATTTTTAAATATATCATGAACCTATTAATACAATTAAATAGAAAAAAGTATTTAAACGATTAAAATTATATAATTTTGCCATTTCAGATTTGAGTTTAAATTTTTTTAAATTAAATATAAAAGTTTTATGAATATAGATTCATCTATTAGCTATTTTTCTAATAATAAACTATTTTTTGTTAAAATAATATATCATTACTTATTAGATGTTGTGATTGCTTATAATTTCAACTTTAACTAAAGATTGTAGATAAACAAATGAACTTTTAGTGTATTAATCGAAATTGTACAATATAGGTTAGTTTGTTACAATAAAATACAAATTGTTTATTCTGTGGGAATCTGAAATAGAATAGATAAATCCTATCTACATAGAGTCGATTTATTTAAATAATTAGTAAAACACTTTATTTATAAATATTTCCTGAGTATAGGGAGAAGATAATTCAAAGACGCTAGGATGTTTTGTAAAAATATCAATAATTAAGATTCTTAATTACCGCAAAATATCATTATGTCTAATAATCATTATATTTACCAGCCTCAAAGCCCTACACATCCAAGCTTAACCCAAAGAAGCAGTCCACCATGCTATGGTAGATCCATTATATTTTCTATTAAAATTAAAAAACTATTAAATGCATTTAAATTATGGTTAATTATTTCCAATATACAGTTTAAAAAAATGTGTAATTTTTTAATACATATTCTTGCTTATTCTATAATTTTAATGAGAAATTAATTGCATAAATAAATATTGAATTTAATTGTATAATTGTAAAATTAGTAGTATTATCTAATTTCAGAAATATTAGATCTGAGTCCATAAAATATATATTGTTATTAGTATAATTCTTAATTATACTATTGAAAAATTGAATTATACTATAATATTATTGAAAATTATTTATCCTAAGCTTAGACTACACATGGTACTTCCATGAGTATTAGTATTCAAAAAGAACGGCGCCTATCACGTACAGGTAAATTTTTTTTCTACGTATCCAAATAATGGAATATTGCTTATAACCCCAAACAAATTTGATTCAACCTTTAAAAATTATTGAATAATAGCCTAATCCAACACTAATTAAGATGGCTTTAAAGTATATAATAGATTTCCAAATAGTATAATAATAATATTATTATTCTATATGTATCGCATGCAATCGTATTATCATATTTACATAAAAATGTCCGTTATACGCAGCAATGAATGTTTATAACGTTATAGAGCTACATTATTTGTTCGTATATTCCATACTTTGAAAATAATGTAGATGATAAATAATTGTTATTATATCGTAAAATTAAAAATAAATTGTTTAAATAAAAAAAAATGTGTCACTAAGTATAAAAATAAAATATTGATAGTGTAAGAAAATTTTCAGTATTCTTATATAACAATGCATCAAGCAGTGTAATACTTAAATTTTCAAAATTTGGTCATTTAAATTTCAATTTCAAATATTTTAGAATTAAAAAATATAAAATTCCTAGTTTTTGCATGTAGACCGACTAACTCAAACATGGTAGCATATCCCCAATTCATCACTGGATGTAACGAATGAAAATTTAGGAATATTGATTAATAAATGAGTTACATACAAAAATAAAAAACTTTCTGTCGACAGTTCTTAAAGATATTATAAGATATAATCTATAGATAATATAAATGTTTGAATTATTTAAAGAAAATATACTTGTAAACTTGTATCACGCTGAACAAAAATACCGTCAATATAACTGTAGATTTACGTAAATAGGATACAATACACTTTTAATTATGACCTACGAAAAATCTTAGTAATTATAAACAATGAATTTAAAACTAAATTTACTAAACAAAAATTATATTTAGCAAATAGATATTTATTAACATATTAATTTACATTAAATATATATATATATATATATATATATATATACCATATAATGAAGGATTATTATAAATTCTGCAAATATTTTTAAATAATTGTATCTAAACTTGATAATGATTATTTTTAATATAATTTTATTATATTATAAATTATTTCTTTCTTTCTTTGAGTAAAAATAACTAAAAACAGAATACTCTAAGAAATAAAAATAGAAATTTTTAGAATAGTAGAATAAAAATTAAAATGTTTTTATCAAGAGCATGCTTATAATTTTACTTTTATTATTAGAATTCTAATAAAGTACAAATTGTTTAATTATTTAAAATTTTCAATTAAACAAAGATTTACAGAATAAACAAAAGATAACTAAATTGAACAATGAATTTTCACGTTAACGTAAATCAAACTTTATTATTACGATAAAAAAAATGCCAATATATTGTAAAAAACATTCTAGTCCTAAAATAAAAAGGAAATATATAATACAATAAAAATAAATAAAAAATTATTACTATTTATATATTATTTACGTATTATAGAGTATGGTAATTCATTAATTTTCTATTTATATTTTTCATATAAATAATTGCTAGAAGCTACTGAAACAATAACATCTCCACCTAAATTTGAAACAACGTGGACAAATTTCACAAAATATTTGGAAGATAAGATATTCATAATTAAAGAACAACATCGAAACGCCGTAACTAAGAATATGAACTTGAATAATCAGTGAGGTTACATAATTATTTTTTATGTATTGTAATAAATTGGCTTCATAAAAAAGATTAAATTGAAAAGAAAAAAATTTGTTAATGATTAATATATTGAATGCATATAAACTAAATAATAAACATTTATTTCCATATTATTTTTCAAAATAAGAAAATCTTAAATACGTTATTTTTGAAAAATTTTGGATAAAACAAATAGATGATAACTAAAAAATAAGTTTATTAAAAAATTTTATTATAAATTGAAAATTATTTTAATATAATACATTCATGATTCGGAAAATATTATATAGTCTTAAATAATAAAATATTCAATTTGAACTTATATTTGCCCAAAATCAATAATTTTTGTATCTTAAAAACTATTCTAAATATCTTCTACGTAAGCTGTATTATTTTAAAATTTTGTTAAATGCATAAAATTATGTACGCTGTTATATATCATATATAACATTCTTATGTATATATATATATATATATATATATATATATTACATGTGTAATATATTCTTATATACCAGAATACTACAGATATTCAAATATTAAATTTCAATTTAAAGAAAACGATTACATTCTTTCATGGATTTATTAGGAAATTCTTATTTTAACAATACTTTATTTAAATTATTTGCAGTCTTCAATTCAAATGCAATAAAAATATCTAATTATGATTTAATATTTGTTGAAATTAATATTTAATGTATAAGAAGAATTAATTAGAACCTGCAACCTCCATAATAAACTTCTATGCTTAAAAAATTACATCGATTTCATATTTTCGTTTTAAAATTATATCATGATTTGTATAAAAAAAAATGAAATTTTAATGGATAAAATGTATTATTTAGATTTAAATTGTGAATGTAGCGTCTTATGGAAAAATTATAAATTTAAAATTCGATTTATGTGTTATAATTTTATAAATATTTAAGTGCTATTAGCCTGCAGTATTTACACACTTATATTAAACAGACTTTCAAAAATATCAGTGCGTACTCGGCGATTGAAAATGATGGTCGCAAAATTCACAAATCTTCCAAAGGCAGTAGAATATGATTGCAATACATTATCAGTTCAAACACAATTTAATAACACGGTAAGCTGTCATATAATTTTGTAATTTAAATTAGCTTTAGGATATTCAATAACTATTATTAAAATCACTTGTTTGTAATTAATAATTTCTAATACTTTTCTTATTTATTAAAAATGATATGAATCTATTCGGATTGATGTCATAGTATTTTATATATTAAAATACGATAATTTAAAGATAATCGTGAAAGCTCTATTATTAATAAAAGATTTATAAATTATAAATATACTAGTATCTACAACTACTGATATCTACTAGTGAAATACTACAAGTATAAATGTGATAAAAATATTCAATACTAAAAATATATTGCTACTGGAGAACGAAAACGAATTAATAAAATAGATAGGATAATGTACTTAGATAGTTTAATATAAATAAAATTAAAAAACTTCAAACAATAAAAAGGGGAGGTTATGTGTAAAAAGTAAAAATAATTAAAGGTAATTAAATAATTAAATAAATTAAAAAATAAATATAAAAATATTTAATTTAAAAAAATTAATTTGGAATAATAAAATATTATAAAGTACAAATTTATAGGCTTTAATTATATATGGTTTTAAAATACTATAAATTTCTTCCTAATTTATGTAAAAAATTTTATTGCCATAGTAATTGCATTATGTTTTACATCTTTTTATGCTTTTAAATTCACATTATGATATTTTATGCTGACCATCTTTTAATAAAATATAAATTTTTTCAACTTTAAAATTTCTTAAATGAAAATATTACTGTATTACTATATTGCTTAAGGTTATAAATTAAGTTTTTGCAATTAATGCTAAATTCAGAATTTTTCGACCATAGACGTGAATCGTAATATTCCTTTAATTTACAGAAGTACTTTACATTAATAAAGTAACAAACAATAATAATTGGTTAATAAATATTATATATTACATAATAGATGTAATGTTACACAAAATTGTTTCAAATATTTTTTATTATAAAATTTTGTTCTTAAAATAATAATTATTTAATTATTAATTCCAATAAATAAAAAAAATGTAACTATTTAATAAATATAGACATTTGATATATACATTTGATAAATATAGACTTTTAAAATTGCTTTTTCAAAGTAATTAACAAAATATCTTTTATTGGATTCAAAAAAACTTAATTTTTAAGCTTAAATCTCACGTTATGTGGACGTTAAAATTTAAAAGACAAGTATATTTTTCATCTGCATAATTATCCAAACGCTAAAAAATTTGCTATCGATTAAGTAATAATTACAAGAATCAGTTATAAATACGCAATAGTTATTCTTATATTGCTTGCAGTTACATTGCGGTATTCTTACCAATGAATCAGGAATACCAACTTTGGTAGAGAATTGTACTTCGACGGAACTGCCAAAGCTTTGCGAACGCGATGTTCAAACAATGGAAGAAGAAATTTTCGTTAAAGATGAGATTGATGAAGAAACACAATACGTCAATATCACAAAGTACGATCATTGACCATTTATTTTTCGAATAAATTAAAAGGACATTTTTTATTTACGATAAAATCATGTATGGTCAATAAACATTTACGATATTTTAAAAACAATAAGAAATAAATAGCATTTAAGAAAAACGTTGATATAGTATCAAATTGCAGTGTACTTTAGTTACAGTATTTCCCTAAAAAATAATATAATCTTAAAAAAAAATTAAATTGTTTAAAATATAAATTATAATCAGTTTTTGAAAGATCAAATGAAATCTTTATGGTTTTTAAAATAACTGTAAATTTTAGAAAAATAGGTTAAATACTTCTAATGGGTTAAAAATATTCTCAATATAAGTAATTAAAATATAATATAATTGTTGAGATGGAAAACGAATAAAAGACAAATATACTCGGAATAAAAAAATTGTTGACTTAATAAATTATAGTCCACATTTAGTGTTTTAAAATAATTCTCTTTTAAAAATTAAACTCCTAAAAAGCAATTTTAGTAATTTAAATTATAATAAATTATTTGTTGTTGTAAAAAAGAAGAAGCATTGCAATAAAAAGAACTTAAAAATTTAATTTTTAATATATTACATTATGATTATGTAATAATTCTTAATTAAAGTGAATATCAAGATGGCAATTAATAGATCAGAACATTTTATATTAATTCAAATTGTACTATTTTCTCACTGATATATTTAAAGTAAAGTATAAAAATCATACAAATAAGAAAAAAATTAAAAATGCATCAATCATTTAATTAATACTGAAAATGTAACTTTTTTTAGGTAAAGTAAATGATTTAATATTTTTAAACGATCTCTATATTTAAATTGTATCTAATAGAAACACATTTATAACTTCATCGCTATTCTTTGAATTTTGATGAATTGAAAAGAATTTTTATTCTTACTAATTATAGTATTATATTTTTAATAAATTCTTAAATAAATTGTCTATTCTTTTGGTTTCATTCCGCGAATGAAATCATTTTTAATCACTTCGCAGAGTTCTACGTTCCTGATTGCTTAGTATAAATATACTAATCTAAATATACATAATCTAAATATGTATAAACATGAATCTAAAAGATATATTAAAAATTGTTATTGAAATCTTTCAATAAATATTCAGAATTTTCCCAATATTTCTAGTTCAGCTATTCCTACATTAGAAATTTTAAAATTCCTGTAATTAAAATAATATTCTTATAAATATAACTTAAGACAAATATATATATACATAATATAAATAAAGTATAAAGTCTGTTTAATAAATCATCGATAATACAGAATTTGATCAATAGAATGCATTTATGAATTCAAATTTATAATATTGAATTTCCAGTTTATAAAATAGATTTTTTCTCTATATAAAAAAAAAGTAAGATTAATTATTTAAAATTTTATTTCTGTTCCCTTTCTATTAAAATAACAATATCTATTAATTAAAATATACTTATTTATATATATATATAGCTTTTCATGGTAAAGCTAATCTATATACTTCAAATTACGTGTTATAAACATAACATGGATATTCTAAATTTATTTTTGTACTTAACAGAACAGAGTTCGATGACATTATAAACAATATGAAGATATTACGAAATACGATTAAAGTTAAAGAAAATATGTGGAATGAAGCAATGGAGAGAGAACAAAATTATAGAGAACATTTGGCACGGCTATCCGTTGAATTGATTACCGTTCGCCAAATATCCGAAACACGTTATAATGAATTACAAGTTGTTTCACAAAGATTAGCGGTAATTTTTAATCCATTTAATTAATTTGTGCTAAACAGTAACGTACATTATTTATATGAATAATAAAATTAATAACTTTTAATAAACATAAACATGAACGTTGAATTATTTTGTAATTCAAATACTACATAATACAAATATTTTTTAGACAAGCTAAAAGTCTATAAATTTTCTTAGATAAAACTTATTTCTTTTTTTCAAAATTTTAAAATTAATATTTTTCTAATCACAAGAAATTAAATGAATCAATTCAGCAGAAATTCTATATTCTTTTTTTAATATTTATAATAACTACATATGTAATAATATTAATATAAATATGTATTACATAAAAACAAAAAACTTTCTTATTTTCCATATTAGAAATATTTTATAATTTAAGATATGTTAATTTCTTAAAATTTCTTTATATTTTTATAGCCCTATATCAGAAGTAAGTATAAAAATAATGAATTGATTTTAATATTTTTAATAAAAAATCCGTTCATTATTTTGTTTTTTGAAATATTGTATCCATGTATACATCCATTGTATATGTACTAATATATAACTACTTTATAATATTAAAGGAATCAATAGAAAAATTGCGGGAAAATGAAAAAGATTTATTACAGTCAAAGCGAAATATTAAAAAATTATTAAAATTACAAAAGTAAGTATTCAATATTGTATAAGTATAATTGTTTTAATAATTTATAATTTAATTAAATAATAAACTTAGTAATAAAAAGATTATTACTATGTCATATAATTTTCAAAATTTTCTTAAATTTTGTAAGTCTAAAATTTTTTTTAATAAAGCTTCTTTTATATGTTTAAATTTTATATAATTTTATATGTACTTATTAATTCTATTAAAATATTCCATATAAAAACATTAAAATTTATATATTATTATTATTATTATTATTACCTATATTACATATATTATTACTATTACATATTATTATAATATAATTGAATATATTATGCACATTATTTAATGTAAGAAAAAATAAAGAAAAGAATCAATAAATTAATATATAATATTTTCATAAAATTTATTACTGCTTAAATTTCATAGAAATTCAGAATGTCATAAGAATGTGGAATCAACAATCATAAGTGATAATATTGAACCTCGGGAAAAGCAACATTATAAATACGATTGCCAAGTACAAAGTTCATTTACTAAACAAAGAGCTAAGTTGACATCCACGTATAAGAAAGAAAAAGATATAAAAAGTACTGAGGAACCTTTGTTCCATGATTAAAATCATTCTATCATCGAAAAGATTCATGATCAGAAGAATTTTAGTCCAATAACAGAGTTAGAAAATATAAAAAATGATTAACAGATATAATTTTAAATAAGACAAGAATAAATTTTTAATATAAAAAAAAAATTACTGTATTAATTTAAATAATTAGGCAATTAAGAATTTTAATTCTTTAAAATATTCAAAAAAAATTTAGCAAAACTTCATATGATTACAATAGATTGCTGTCTCTTTATTAAATAATCTTAGTAGTTCTCATAACATTTTTTTTAACGTATCTCTTAATTAAACAACTTAAATATTAAATTAAATAAGTTATTTTTAATTATTACATCAATTAGTATTTCATTATATACATTGTATATAATGAAAAATATTAGACTTTTAAAATATAAACATTTTCGATTGTCACAACATCAGAGATTACATTAGAATGAATGTTATTAATAAATGTATTTTTTTACATAATTATTTTTGTAAAATAATATTTATAGAAAAATATTCTTTTAAAAATTTGTAAACTTTAATAAACAATTTTATGATAAGGTGGGATGTCTCTAATCGTTTTATATTACTTCGGAAACTGATTAACCCAACGTTGGAACTGAATTTATGTGGGGTTTTTCTTTTGAATTTCACTGTATTTATTTCTTTTTATTGAATAACCTGTTCTCAATTGTCATATTTTATTAGATTGACTGTGAAACGCACCATAGTTAAAGAGAAGGAAATAAATTAAATAGCTGCAGGTCTAAGGCTAGAGACCACTGCACTAGCATGTCATTTGCTAGATTGTGAAATTTTGGTATTAAATTTATATGAATTATATATATAAGTCTAACATTTAATTAGAATACTATTAAAATATATAAAAACAAGATCATATAAATGTATTATTTATATATCGTTGAATAAATTTTAACAATAACCGTTACTTAAATATAAATTATTATCATTATAATGGTAATCTAACAAAAATTTTAATAAACATAGTTTATACCTTAGTTTATAATTATTTAAATTAATTCAATCTCTATTATTTCATAAATTATGATTAGAAAATATACAATAGAAATAATAAATATATTATTTATAATAATATTATTAACTTTATGTAAGATTCATATTATTTTACACTGGCATATCAAAAATACACTTTTTTATTATATATTCGATATGGAAAATGTATAAACAATTTTATCTTTTTTTTTTTATACTTTTTTTTATATTTTTTTCTTAGCTACGTTTTTTTAACGTATTTTTTAATGTATATATATTTAATGTTATAGCACAAAGATTACTATAAATCAGTTAGGAAATAATTGGTTCAGCATACTTTAAATACTACTTCAACGCTTATCGCTTAAATCTCTTTTTTACTCAGTATTTAAATTATGTAGTAAGGGTGAATTATTGAGTATATTTTTAATACAAAATTTTAGTCAACCTATGATATATCTTATTTATTAAGATAAACTTGTAACTATCTATACAATTTAAAAAATTATGGTATTTTAAATTCGATTTATTTTATACTGTAATACAAAAACTTGTCTGATATGATTGCGTTTATAAGAAAAAAATAAGGTTATTAATAAAGTTAAAAAATAGATTAACATAAAATAAAAACTTGAAAAGACGAATTGCATTGCAAGCTGCCATATATTTTTATTTTTAACGAAAAACTCTTGTGATGAAAAATGTAACAAATTTCTATTTAATAAAGTCTAAGAAATATAGTAATTTAAAATTACTGCAAATAAAATTCTAATATTCGAATTCTAAGTAATAATACAATTATTTCTTTTTTTATTATAGATTTTAATGGGTTCTTTAAAGAGCTCATTAAAATCCTGCTTAAAATCCTTAAAATACTTAAACATAATTGATCATGGTTTTTTCCTGCCAAATAATTAAAGGTATATATAAATATACTATTGAGTTTTATAAAGGAAATAAGTATAATAATAAGTATAAATAATAATTTACGTTTAAAAATTGAATAATATTTATGTAATATATAAAAAAAATAATAATCAATAAATGAATACATTTAATTAATTCTAAAACAAAAATATAGCAGCATCTATAATAAAAATTATTTCAAGACGTCAGCAGCTCACACTCTTACATTCGCTTTCTATATAATCTCATAAATCATTTTAAATTATATAATGTTGATAGTTATTGACAAACATAGCATTATCATTTACTTGGATAAGCTTGTTAATAAGCAAATAATATTTTTTCACCATCTTTGTTTGAATCTATCAATACGTGTATGTAATATATATATATATATATATATATTTTTTTTTTCTTTTGCGTTTATATATGTTTGATAAAAATAATCTTTCAAACCAACAAGAATAGTGAAGGACTGATAGTAGAAAGTTATTTAACGTCCGATATTAAATATGTTAAATAATGTAAATTCATTTTTATGAATTCACTAACAATTCAATTAAAATATATTTATTAGTCATTGTATAGAATCTAATTTTCAATATTTTAATGCAATGATCATTAATAAAAATAATTATAAAAAAAATTTAATAACAATATGCAAAATTAAAATACTGCACATTAACAAACATTTATGTTTGTTTTAAATTTTAAGTTTGTCATTAAATAAATATGATGTTTGATAAAATTTCACCAATTTTATTTTAAAAATAATAATTATCTAAATTATATTAAATTAATAATTGAATATAATAATTTAATTAATCCAAACTATTAAAAATTGAAATGAAAACAAAAAAAAGTTTCTCAAAATCAAGTATACGTTCAAAGAAACCTAATTCAATAGTTTATTATATGCTCAATAATTTTATGGACATAATATGAATATTTTATAATCTAATACTATAATTTTATAATTATATAATTATATACCATAAACTTATATTCGAGATAAGAGCAACTAAGACATGTTTTAAATGTCTTATAAATTCAATTTCATTCAAATCCTTTGAAAAAAATATATTATTATAACATTAGTTATGAATTCTGTAACTAATATTTACTTCACATTCACATTTATAGAAAAATCGTTTTTTAATCAAACAATATCAAAAGTAACATATTCCAAAATTATTGCTCCAAAAAGTATGTACTTAAAAACATATTCTTTATGCACGTAAAATTAAAAACCATGAAACTCAAAGTATTACATTATTAAATTTATAATTAATCTTAATTTTTACATATAAAAATATCAGAAAATAAATTGCGTAATAATAAAATAATATATAATAAAAAATACAATAAAAATATTATTCAAAAATATTTATGACATATATAATAAACTCCTATTTGTTAGAAAAATTTTTGTAAAAAATTTATAAAATATCAAAACTTTTATTGAATAATAATCTCAAGTTTTAAAAAAAAAATATAAGAATATTATATATATTTAAACATTTTTTTATTATTGATCATAAATAATTGTCAGATATATAATTATTTGTATAATAATATTTTAATGTTTTTTGCATTATGTTTAATTGCATATTCTAAAATATTAATGATAATTAATGAAAATTTTTCATGTATTAAAATCTGTAAATAAAATAATTATTTATTTCATTAATGTGATAAATATTAAATGATTAAAAGGTAAACTAGTTTAAATTTTCATATAATAGTTTTAATATTTAATAAAGGATTATTTTAATTATTACATTAATATTGAACATTCAATTAAATATTATTCTAAATATTTTTAAATAAATAAAAATTTATAAAATAATTTTGTAAATAATATTTATTGGGAGCTAGTCGATTTAGTTTTGATAATATATCTTCTAAGTCAAGGTAATAGAATTAAATTTGTTTTTTTTTAATTTACTATAAATATTTATATATGTTTATACTATAAATTATAGTAGCATTATTATCTCAAAAAATAATTTCATTCTACATAAGTAAAACTACAAAAACTTGAGGTAAAACATTAAAAAATTTGCATATAAACCACTATTATTACTTAATAAAAAAAACAGCGTCAATTCGTTTTATGACTGATTTTATCTTAAATTTTGATGATACAAAATTAGGTACGTTAACTTCACATTTCAAATTAGAATAATCCTTTAGAATTTATACTAACAAATAGTTCATTAAATTTATGAACTGGCAAAAACTACCTTTTATGTTAACAATAACTGTATTCAAAGTCAAAATTAATTTAGCTTGAAAATATATTTTTTAACACTAGTAATAAGACTTAAAAAAATGAACTAAGCATTAATTCTTTTTAATCTTCAGTTAATTCAAACTTTGAAAAATTGATATTTTAATTCTTTAAATCCATTAAACTTTAAGAGTATATAAGAATTATAATTTTAATTCAGTTTAATATCTCTAAATAAAAATTACAAGTTAATTATATAAATAATGATATTACAAGGCGCTTTGATTTTAACCAATGCCTTAATAACTATATTTAATTTTATAAATTATTAGATTGATATTTTAAAAAAAATTCAATTCTTTATTTCTTTATTGGTTTGAATTTATCTTCATAATTAATTTTTATAAATGTTTAATTTCATTCTTAGAAACCAACAATATGACTTTTAACCCTATTTCGAAAAAATACAGAGCCATTCATAAATTATTTATGTTTACAGTATATACTAAATCGGTGTTTAACCACAGTTTGGTGTTGTAATTAAAAATAGAAAATTTATATTTACGTAAAAGTTTGATATTAATAAAAATGTTAGTAAATATATACCTTTTAAAATAGTAGTGTTCTTTTACAACAAAGTTATTTACAAACTTCATTAATAGCAAACAGAACAATTAAAAAACAATAGTTCTATAAAAATATTTAATTTAAAAATTAAAAAACATAATGTTTCGATTGCAGAGTTGGTCAAGAAAATCCTTTTGAACAATATTTAATTAAGACTAAGTAAAACACGTGAACGGACAAAAACTACAATACAAAAAAAAGTGATTTTTTTGAACATTTTGGAATAAGTCGTAATAACAGAGAATATGTAACGGGATTTTTACTCATCAGTAAGATCCGAATATAATTTTTTAGTCTTAAGTTGAATATGCAATGTTGAAATGATTTAATTTATATTATTTTAGGTGCACATAGAAGAAAAAATATTCCAACTAAAAATAAATTTTTAAATAAAATCTAAACTAGAAATTTAGTGTTGCTCTAAAAATCATGCTGTATCACTTCTAAAAATACAATATAAAATAAAAAACAGAAGCTTTAGTTATTTATTGTTACGTATTATGTTGTGATATGATTATATTATATGCATAAAATGATATTTTTAATAAAAATATTTTTTCAATTACATAATGACCATTGCATTTGCGCGAACTTCAGCTGAAAGGCTGAGTGAAAGAGATATGTATATCCGTATCAATAATTATCTAGTGTATAATGAGGGGGATAGAAACTGAGAGCCATGTATGGGAATACTATATGTGAGTAATGGTAGCCAACGAGATGGAGATAGTGAGCGGTAAGAGGGAGATGTATAAATAATTACACAAAGGCGAATCGGTGATAAACCAAAAAATGTCTCCATTTAAATTGCGAAAATTTCGTCAAAGCAGGGTTGATCATAAAGCGAACCCATGTCTCTTGGTCATAATACACAACAAGCTCCAGTGTCAAGCGTTTCCTTTGATTTTCACAACACCACACGATTTGGATTACAAGGACATCTCATTTGAATTAAGTCGGGGTAAACGAAACTTAGACAGCCTATTAGCCCAATTATAATAACTGAATTATAATTGATCTTCGTAATAATTAAAAACACGTAATCACTCTCGGTTAATTACGTATTCAAATTGGTGTAGAATACCGAGACTGGTGGAATGGAAGCTTATATGACAAAACTTCAAGCAGTTGTGTTTCTAGACTCGAAAAATCCCAATACGAGAATTCAATACTGAGACTTCTAACATTAGATATTGTGCTTTTTTATCGCATGCGCAATAGGAGATCGAATTTATTGGTTCTTATTGTAAATGCGCGCAATTTTAATGACATCTACAAGCTCTTCTGAATACTGCCAATATGAATCGTAAAATATTTCAAACGCATTTAATTTTATCCTACTCATACATTATTCAAATAAACATTTTCCTTGTCCATTATAACTTAAAAAGTTAAATTATTATAAACCTGCTTCATTCAACTCTTATATACAATCTGACGTATTTCTCTAACAAAGGGCAATATCTTTTTAAGCTAAATTGACTACATGTCATAAAAAAAAAATTTTTATATCCGCTAAATTGCAAAATCTATATTGTTTCTATAAAATTATGTTGTAATTAAATTACTTCGTTTTTGTTATACCAAACGCTATAACTATAACTTCCAATAGAATAAACAATTATTCTTTATAATATAAAATATATGCTTGAAAATTAATTTCATATAATTATCTTATAATTATTGTAAAATGAATTATATATATTGTAATAAATTAAACTTATTTAAAATGTATTTACCGAATGAAAGAGAGGGTTCATATTTTACCGTACATATAATTTGTATTTGAGAGTACATATAATAAGCACGTCGTTGAAAACCAATAAATTTAGTCTCTATTGCGCATGACTGAAATAAGTCTATTAATAATAAAAAATTCATGAATTGAAATGAGAAGAAAAGCGGTAAAAGCTTGCTCACCTTCGAGTAGACTATATATACAATTTATCCTTATAATTTATCAAAAATTATAAAAACAATTCTAATTATCAGATTCTTAGTGATTTGCTCAGTCAATTTTAATATACAAAACATTTTTTTTATTAAACGTTATAATTTGCCGTATACATATACTAAACAGAATTAATATAACTGTATGAATGAACGAAATGAATGTGACGTAAAAAAAAAATATTATTTATTAAAAACAATGTCTTATTAAGTTTGAATGAAAAAGCAATGATACAAGAACAACGCTAACGTAATATGGTTAAAAGCTTAAATATTAAAAATAATACCAAGATTAGTAAAATTATTGATTAAAGATTTTTACATAATGATTATTGAATATGATTTAAATGCAACTCAAAAAAATAATATCACATAATTGAAGCATGATAAAGCATACTGGATAACATAAGGAGAATTTATAATGAAAAGCATTTAAATGATTGCATGATTGAAAAATATAATCGCAGTTCTATAAATTTGGTGCATTGATAGAATACAAATATTGGAAGTTAAATTAAATAACGTTAACTTAAATATCATAAACTTTCCTAAAGAGTAATTTTTTAGATAAATATACAAAATTGTATTATCTCGATTTTAAATTAAAAATTTGTCTTAAATTTTAAAAAACTGGGTTTTCTTTATGACTAAATATTACATCAAAATTAAATTATATCGCAATCTTGTCACTTGCTTTTTTCACTGATATTAATTATACATTGACATAAGAATTATTATACATTCAATAATAAGTAACATCCACTTTAAATCTTATTTTAATTTCATAATTATATATGTTTAATACATCGTAATGAAAGCAATAAAATAGAATTAAAAATCTTCGTACTGCCGCTTAGCTAAGATATGAAACTTCCGTATAATTTGTATAAAATACTATAAAATTTGTACAAAATCTGTAAAAAAATCAAAATATTCTTTAAAAACCTTTTTCTCACCTATCTATCAGAATTTTAAATTAATTTGAATTTTTTAGTACACAAGATATAACTATAATTTTTATAATTATTAGATTATAATAAAAAATAATAAAAATACTTGTTATTTGTAATTTTATATTGTATTTTTTAATATTTAATCATATATGTAATACATTCATATTTATATAATTAATGTTTAGTATTCGTAATTCTCATCAGAAATACCAAACATTAATTGTATAAATATAATTTTTTGTGACTGATTTATATGTAAGTTATATAATAATTGAACTTTAATCGATTTGTAATTCTATATTTTTAAATTAATTTAAAATATTTTTATTCTAATATCTATTTATTTATGGTGTAAATTAGATCTATAGCTAGCTTGATATGACTCTATATAAATAGAGTACAAAATAATAATGAAAAAGTAAATACCATTTATTATGAATATAAAAATTTTTTATGAAAGAGTAGAATTATTTTTAAAATTTAATTATTAGTAATTATAATGTAATTAATTAACTTTTAATACTTAGAATATTTTGCAAGAAGTATATAAATATATGTATACACACTTCGTATATTATCAAAAATGAACATGTATATATGTACATGTATATATTCTTATATTATTTAATAAATTTCTGTTGCATGTATATTGAATAAATAAATAATTTCAAATAGCTCTATATAAAAGATAAAAAATAATATTTTTTTCGATAAATTGAATAATATTAATATGAAATTGGAAAATAAAAATTAGAATGAATAGCTTAATTAACTGTAATTTATTATTACATAAAAAAATGATTTATATAAAATATGTATATAATATTAATTTTATGAAATTTATAGTAAAATAAGATTATATATTCCTATAAGCTAATATAAATTTATGTCTAAAATTATTAGCCAAATATTTCACATGACCATTAAGCTCTATGAATATTTTATATTCTTGATAGATTTTCCATTGATAGATTATTCATTAAGAAAATAAAATTTTAAAAATAAATGAAAATTATTAAAAACTATATTAAAAATTGTTAACTAAGAGTTATGATTATTAATCATTTTATATAGTTATATTATTCATCCTTCTGAGGAACGTTCTTAAGTTGCTTAATAGCTACCGTGATTAAATATAAAAATTAATTTAATAAAGAATACATTATGCCTTACTGAAGTTTTCTTTTACTATATTAATTTAAAATAAGAATAAGTTATCGAATTTAATTATAATAAATTGAAATGTTTTTATAAAATAGAATCAAATCTTAAAATTAATTTTATAATAAGTAATATGTAATTACTACTAAAAATTTACATTTACGTTTTAATATCTTATTTTAAATAAAATAATACAATTAGTGATGAATAAACTTTGTTTAAATTATATTTTATTTTAGACTTCAAAAGTAATATAAAAAAGTATTTTCAATAAATATAAAGTTGAAAATTTTCATTATTTTTGAAGAAAATTGAAAAAATAAATTAACAGGATTTTTATTATTTTATTTTATAAAACAGAGATTATTTTGATGATTTTTTCAAGCTGTACAATAATTTCTTTTAACATTGAATTTAGTAATAAATTTAGCTAGATAATTTTTTTAGATATTAGTTTGAGTGAATTCAAGATAATTTGAGTTAATATAACCTTAAGAACTCTGAATCTGAAAAGATACCATGTTCCGTTCAGATAAAATATTAATCAGAAACATGCCCACTATACATGAATTTTTCAAGATTTAATTTGCATCAAAAAATTGTAAATCTTCGATCATTTCAAATGCTTCACAATAGACTTCATATTAGTTGTAGTACATATAAAGATCCATACAGTTAAATATCTAAGTAACTGTTTCCAAATTAAAATCAATTTTTCAAATTTGATTAATATAGTCTAATTAATTATTAGCTCGTCCGACCTCATACGTCCAATATTTTTACGATAAGCCGATGATAGTCGCAACATTGTTAAAGGGGTCAGAAGACCCTGCACTTCTTATCATAAACATATTTACTCTTCTCTTAATTTTAAGCAAGAATGACGTTATAATCTGTCGCCAGAGCGGACAACGATCGCAATTATGATGTTTCAAATAGCCGAGCACAATTCCATTGCTGTTCTTACGCCTACCAATGCTACATAGATGGTGAGATGAACTCTCGATCGCCTCTTTAACTTTGCTAATGACGATGCCATTGGTCAAATTATACACTTACTAGGAGGCGTGTTTGCGTTATCGCTCTGTAACATTTCCTCAAGTATCATTAATAGATACTACAATTAATTATTGAAAATAAAATAATGATATTACTTGATCGATACATCATACATAATTATTAATAGGTAGAAGACAAAAAAATATGTTTTATCTTGCGCTTGCTAATAATGATATTTAAAATCAATTATTCAAGTTTTAATACTAAATTTCCTTAATACAAGTAAATTTTTATTTTATAATATATTCATTTGTATTTATATTGGAAAAATTAATATAAAAATGCCAACATAAATTTAAAGATTTATGAAAGTACCATACGTTTCGTGTTTAAATCTTGAAAAAGTAACAACAAAATTTGATATAACATAAATGAAAATTACACCCATTTAAAAAGTAATTTTAAAAAACCATTTATTTCCTTAAAATTAATTGAATTATTTATATTTAATTATTTATAATATAATGTTAGAACTACTACATATTATATTTATTTGAATTTCAAATTGATTTTAAAAAATAAACCAGTCATCAATCGTATAATACACTTGTACAAAATAATTGAAAAAAGAATCTTTATTATTATAAAATAATTATATATTTGTTTGATTTTTTTACTATACTCATTAATTAAATTCAATGAAACGTGATTTATACAACAATTCGATATTTAATATTGAATAACTGAGAAAAAAATCACTTTTCATTTTTTTAAATTAATACTAATCGAAAAAAAATTTTTTCTTTATATTTGCAATCAATATTTAGATTAATAATTATTGGAAATCAAGTATCTTAATCAAGTAAAGATTATATTTATAAAAAATTATCTACTCATAAGTTATACAATTAACCATGAAATACAGCAGTATTTATTACATACATATTGATATTTACATTAATATTTGTTCAAGAAATAAGTATAAAAAAGACGTTTAATTATCTAATCGTTAAATACTGAGTGTTGTTTTCTATTATTTCATAAAGCTAATAATTATTATAATAACTTATAAATATTTTTTAAAATAGTAAATGTTGTGTGAGTGCGTGTTTTCAGGCGTGCGTAAGTGCGTATGTCTTAAACATCAAACAAATGAATCGGTTGATAAAAATTTTACTTAGTCGTACATTTTTAAGTATTCAAACATTCAGTATGAAATAAAATATAATTTAAAAAATACTATTATATTGAAAATATACATTACAAGTGATTATAAATGATTTATAAGTACTGAAGCATATATAATAATTAATTAACACAAATTCTATACAAACTTTTTTACTACCTACATGTATTAAATATAAGCTGCCGATTGCAGAGAATATAAATCTGTCTCAGAAACTGAAAAATTTTCCTAGAATTCTTCCACTTTCCAATCTCAAACCTCTCCCCCATCGTTGCCTTTGTGGCCAGCATCGGCGTGATCTCGTTCTTTAGAGACTCATATGCAGAATCAGCTTCACGTACATTCACCTCCCACCACCTAATCGAGCAGCTGATCAATATAATTCGCAAGTACGCTACAAGATATTATCTTCTGTTAAAAGTGCGTGTATAATACTGGAGTAAACTGTTCATTCTGCACATCGCTGAGGAACGCTCCGACATTCTCAGTGATACGGTGAGTTCTTGTGTTTTGTTCGAAGAGCTCAGATCGTCTTTTTTAAATAGCATACGATATTTAAACTTCCACGAAGCCATTTATATTTGTCGATATCTATATATATATATATATATACCTCTACGTTTTATATATTTACAAAAGTTCGTTTATAAGACTAATGAAAAATTGAATCTACATATTCTATACCAATTAAAATCCAAATAATTATCCAAAAATGTCCTATTTTCAGCAATTCATTAATTCCTAAGAAGACTTACTTTAACGTAATTAAATAGAAAGTGTTTTTCTCAGAACATTCTCATAATCGTGAATCTTTGAGTAACCAAACCCATAACGATTTCAAGACGAAGAAGGACTTCTTGAATGCAGATAATTTATATAGTTCATAGAACAGTAAAAGTAAAGAAAATGATTGGTTGAGTAAAGACCACCACGGAGAAAGAGCTGGTGCAATCGAAATTTCACCTTGCCGGTTCTCTTAGACCAAGGGAAGTTTGTTATTTCAAATTTAGCGGGTTTAGAAAGTTTGCGCAGCTACTTCGCGATTTGGCTTACCAAGGCACGGCAAAAAGCATCCAACAGGCAGAGGATCAATGCGACTAATGTGCGAGGGGGAGGCGGTAGCGCCACGGCGCCGTGACAAGCTGAATGCGCCGTCGCAGCACGTAATCAGCGTTGTCCAGCAAGTTGGTGTTGTTGGATGTCACGGATTCCAAGGGACGAGATTTTCTAAGGGATTAAGTGATTATGCTGACCTAAGGGGTGAATCTGAGACAAGAATGCCTGGACAAGATGCTGATATGGAGCTATGTACCGACAAGATCCTCTCCAAGGGGAGGATCCTGCAGGAGCTTACAAAAGCCGTCAAGCTTGTAAGTTCCTAAATATTTAAGTAATTCTTGATTCTCGATGTCACCCAAAACCATTATCTAATACGCACGTTGTGGAGATGTTACTAAGAAATTCGCTTTGTCACTAAATTAATAACAATTCTTAATATATTTTAAAAACTTCTAACTTGACCTTTTTAATTGATTTTCATAAGACACTACATTTATCCATTAAATTTTACATTAGGATTCGTTTCAAGTTAACAGTAGTTGCACTTTGATGTGATAATACCTACTAATTATTTTTTATACAAACATATATACATACATATACATACATATACATACATATATATATAAGCTAATGTGCAGATGAAGAGGAGACTGCATCGAAAAAAAATTTTTCTAGTCTTAATCTTAACTTTGTCACTCCTTCGTACATATTAAACGGTTAATTTTTTTTTAAGCCTGTTTAATTTGACATTTTGAATTCACTTCATTGACATTTCTGCATTGTATTAAAATGTTTCGTTTAAATTTATACAAACACAAACTCTATTAGAATAATACGAGAAGTAATTTTCCTGTTTAGAAATTTGCAATCATTACACATTTTTTTATTGTATTATATATAACCAAGGTAATTATATATTAATTACATAGAAGTAATTACATATTAATTACATAGATTAATCACATAACATTTTCTAGTATTTAAATTCCACGCTATAGTTAAAAAATATTTTACAGATAATCTTATTATAAATTGAATTTATTAAGAATTTATTCAAAAATTTAAAATATATATTTTTTTAACCCATAATTTTTTAAAACAATAACATTTTTTTGAAAGAATTATATTTTTTAATTTTTTTAATTATTAAGATTCTTAAAAATTTATTGAACGTCTGAATTACAATCGACTGTAGCCTATTTTCAATAATATAATTGAAAAAAACTAATTACAAACAATCCTATGTTATTTATACATTAAGGACATATAAAAAAAATGTGATATTTTAAATTTTTAAATATTTTTTAATTATAAATTTCTAAAGAAAATGTAAATTTGTTAATTTTAGGTAAACACATGTTAGTATATGATAAGTGCTTGCGTGATGCATAAATAGATAAATAAATAAATATACATATGCGTATACATATTTCTATATATATATATTGAGTATTGTGTGTATGCGTAGGAATATATACAATAAAATTTATGTTAATAGCATTTAACACATCTTGCAAAAAATGAAAGAAATATAATTATAAATTATATAAACAATCTTAATACTATATTTTTTTTTTTAACTATATGTCTATATTAATATAAATTATACACGACTTAACGCTGTTTTCTTATTTAAAATTTAATGTAACATCAAGGTTGTCCGTTGATTTCATTTGCGTGTTTTAAATAAACGTCCACGAAAGGCTTCTTCAGTATAATAACGTTTTCTTCTGGACATATAAGACTAAAAACCTTACTATTTACCTATAATATATGACGAAGGACTTCGAGTGAAATTAATATTAAAACATTTACTTTAATGCTTTCACTAAAATGTTAATCTCAAGTATGTATAGCGAAAGGTTTGACAAAAGTGTAACCTGTTTCTTATTTAATACAATAAATATATACGAATATATTTATTTGTAAGTTAAAATACAATTGACCTTCAAACAACAATATATTAATTATTTTTATAAACATATTTAAAGTAAGTAATATAGCAAGGCTTATCTAACCTCAAATAATTTTTCCATTTCATTCTTGTATTTATAAATTGATTTTAATAACATTCTAATTAATATGTTTCATATTTAAATATCCCTTTTTTAAATTTATGGAAAAATAATTTATTTGTATTATAAAGAATATTATTAAGAAATGACGTAAATGATATATATATTTAAAATAATTTTATCGCTGCTGTTGTAAATTTCCACATTCTATAGCAAACTAAAATTAACCAGCTGGATCGTTTTGTTTTCTATCTATTTTATTTTTGCATACTAAAATTTGTTATATATATTAATAATTTATTTTAATTTTAATAAATTAATGAGTTTATAATTTTCAGAGAAAAAATTTTTTTAATTGTATTTTTTATACTTAAACTTTTATAATTATGAAATCTATTTTTATTATTCATAATGCTTAATATTTTTAATATTTTAATTATATATTTTTTAATTACATAAATGTGTATACATTAATTTTTATTCATTGAAATATAATACATATTTATTAAGGGCAATAAAATATTTAAAATGTTATACTAAATTTAAGCTTATCGTATATGAGATAAACTTTGTTTATTTAATATCCACTATTATTTTAAGACAAATTGATTATAAAATTTCATTAAAAACCTGAAGTGAAATTGATTTATTGAATTATTTATTATGCTATTTTTATATAGGTCTATGCACAAAGTTTGCATGGCTCTGTTGTCCTTGATGGTGATTCTTGGCTTGTATACTGGTTAGATCGAGCCCTACGGCATGGTCTACGTATTGAGCGTTATGGGTATTGGGGTACAGCTAGGGAACTTAGTCATCAAGATACTGTTGTTGTCATACATGCTTTACAAAATGTACTAACATCTATTGGAAAAGGTACTAATTATTTTACAAAGATATATGTTTAGAAAACATAAATATTACAATTTCAACCTAAAATCAATATGAATATTGAAATAAATATATTTTATTTTGGATGAAAATTAATTTTTTTCTATATAAAATTAAACTATATGTGTCTAGATAATTTATCTTTTATTTAAATGTGATCTATATTTTTTTATTACAATTATTTTAAATTATATGTTTGAAAATCTCAATTTTGTATTAATAAAAATAATTATGAAAATACTAATAAATATTATTAAAATACTACTATGAATAATAATTATTTTTAGGTAGAGCCTGGTTATACCACACATTAAGTGAGGGTAGCTTCGAAAGTTACCTGGCATGCATGATAAGAGATATCAGAACTGTGAAGAAAGAATATTTTCCACATGCTCTTATAAGAGATGCAGATAAAACTAATCAGTTAATAAATCTATTAGCTGGACTTGAAAATGTCTCATTTACACTTCAGTTGGTATGTCTAATAAAATTAACACAAAAATGCAATAACAATTTTATTTTTATCATTTGTGGCTATGATGTTTATTTACATATTATGGTATTCAACTATCAATTCTTAACTTAATAATTTATTGTTACTCTAAATTAATAACCAGCCTCTTTTTCTGAATTTAAAATTTAATCTCTTCTTAAACTAAACAAACAAATTTATTGGACCAAAAATTATTAAAAAATTATTAAAATATTTAAATATGTTCAGCTTTTAAAAACAGACTAGATATAGACTATATTTATAAGAGGCTCTTATTTTTAAAGTTTAATGGTAACGTATTAAATAATAATTTTGATAAGTTTCCATATATAATTTAAAGAAATTCTTGTGAATTAATTTTAATACCTAATTTTCTTTCAATGTTTACCATCAATAATTTTAATGACATTTTAGAACTGAAATTATTAATTATTTTTATTAATCATTAAGAGCGTGAAATGAATATTCTAATTTAAATAATTATTTTAATATACAAGTACAAAATAAATTTTATAGTATTCCTTCATAAGCAGAAATCATAAATTGAAAGTAGTTGGCCTAAACAGTTAATTTCGTAAAATATTTATATTTTTATCTAGTTGTACAAGTGTTCATAAAGAAAATAATATTTGCTTGTATGCAGAGGAATAAATGAATGAAGTATACATGAGTTAATACATGAGAATCCATATTATATTATACCTCTGATAAATTATCAATCTTCAGCGTCCGCAGTGAATAAATTAAAAAGTAATCTATATAGCTTTTTCCACTGATCTCGCCTGCAGCGAATTCAGGGATGCATTCTCGGATTAAACAGAAAATGAGGAATTTATAAACGATTTTTGTTCGAGACTTTACACATTAATTGTTATGCTCTCAATAATCACCCCCTGGTTACAATTATCACTGGTAATAAATGGCTCCCGTCGCAAAATGAAGTGTTTATGTCACTCATGTATTTTTTATCCCCCTCTTCCTTCTTTCTCTCACGCTCTTCAATCCCATTCTCCAATACTCTCTCTCTCTCTCTCTCTCTCTCTCTCTCTATATATATATATATATATATATATATATATATATATCTTTTATGTTTACAAATTGTGATAAAGGGGGCAACAGGTTATCGTTGATCTGTCTACTATCTTGTATATATACATCCCTTTTATTTGTTACTCATATATATATATATAAATTATAATATGTAAAAGTTGGGCTTAAGCAAAAATTGTCTTAAAAAATTTACAAAATATAATTGAAATTTAATAAAAAAAATGATGGTTGAATGGCTTCATTAATTTAATTAAAAAATATGTTTGCCAGTATTTAATTACATAGACAAGAAATTAGAAAATTCAATATTCTCATTAACTTCATTTAATTTCATCTTTAGTAAATCATTCTATAGATTTCTATTGTATAAATTTAATAGTAAATATTTAAAAAATATTTAAAAAATGTAGAATATTAGTTGCGAATTTTATTTTCTGTTATTAAGTTTTCTCTGGCATTCTAGTTCTTAAGTTTCTTTCTATAATGTAGAAATATCACAATGCAGTATATGTTAACTGTATGATTATTAACTGATAAATTAAATTAATGTCAATGAGTTCAGTTACATCAATTCGTATGATAAAAAACAATATTTTTTTGTTGACATTTTTATAATGATAAAAATCTTTTGCATGAGACGATAATAGATTTTGTACAAATTAATTTGGAAATTCGTTTTTATGGGAACATATGTTCCGTATAAATTCTGATTCAAATAAAAACTATACAATAATAATAATATCGTATACAGTACTAACAGTTATTTTGCTATAAGATATATTGAACAATTTAGAAATAATAAATTTAATTTAACAAATGTAATACGTAATTATATAATGAAGAATTTTAAAGATTCTACTCTACAATACAGTGTATTCATTTAATATCTTTAATAATAATTTAATTAATTTAGTAGTACTTCTTAAATTATAAAATCCTAATAGAAATTTATTATAATGAGTTAACTTTCAAGGTTTTTTGTGCATCAAATTCTTAGCAATATATCTGTATGTATATGTAATTTTTTTTTATATCTTTTCGAATAGCTGCAGAGTTTTGGACTGTATATTACTAAATTTACAGCAGTTGTAGACATATAGTAAATTGAATTATAGATAAAATGTTAATGACTTTCTTTAATAAAAATAACGCTTATTATAGTGGGTTTCATCGGATAAATTTATTTTTACCTTTATTATAGGATGTCACATACCTAGACATATGCAACTATATGCCGCAGCGCCCAATGAGCGGATCACCTGCAGGAATAGCCTTGACCTTACATCTTCGTTCTTCAAGTATATCCTCGAGTCTCGCCTCACCTGGTGACAGTGGCGTTGCTCTCGATAGCGACATGGACGCTGCTAATGAAACTGACAATAGCAGTTACAAAGAAGTACATAGATACCTCTTAATTCACTGCATTCATACAAATTCGACTAATAATTGATAATAATTTGAATACTAACTCGAATAATTTGCCTTTATACATGATTTATAATGCGGAGTTTTTATTTTTTAATCATCTCTACTATTATTATTTTTAAAAATACAATATATATATATAATAATAATAATTTAACAATTTTACATTATAATTTAATGGAATAATCCAAGTTTTTTTTTTAAAATTAATAACTATGAAACAGTAAACACGTATTAAATTAATAATGTTCTTTCCGTATAAATTCTAAAATACACAATGTAAGTGTAGTGTAAGATTTTCAAAGTCTCATTAAACAATTTAACAATTGCTTTAATATAAATAAATTATCAATAATATTTATCAAAATATTAATTAAATTTTTGCTTATAAATATATAAATAATATTTTCCGAGCACAAAATTTTTCTTTAATACGAAATTATTTTTATGCAGATCAAATTGCATCATTTATTTTTAAATTTTAATTATTCGTTTAGGAGGATTGGTCAACAGAAAATCTTATAAAATATCGCAACATAAAATATAAATTAATTAATGATAGTAATAACGATAATAAGAATGTGAATCGTTCATTTTCATCAAGTGATTCTGGAGAAGATAATAAAACACCTAAACAATCACCTGACAATTCTACTAATTTTCATAATTCTGCAGTTACAAACAGTGATATTATTAACCAAAATCTTACAACTGAACTTGACGACAATAAATTTAATTGTTCAAGTTTAGATACTGTAAAGGTAAATAAGTTCTTTTTTCAAGTATATTCATATCATATATTTAGTAAAGTCTAAAAATATTTATAAATATGGAATATAATGTATTATAATATCTGCTCACAGTTTTATTTTAATAATTTTACGTTTATTTTCAATTATTTCTATGGTTTTAAAAAATTAATATATATTTTTGTATTTTAATAATTTAAATAGTTTTTTAAGTAATTAAAATCAATATTAAAAAATAATAGAATCTTATTAAAAATTTATTATTATTGTAGGATTACAATTTATACGGTAAAAGTGTAGATGAACTAAAACAAGGAAAATTAAAAATAGATGCTGAAAATAATGGCATTTTAACTTCTTGTAATAAATCATCAACATATTTAAATAATACGAGCTACAATTTCAAGAAAGCAATTGACCCTCGTAATTCATATATCATTAACAACGATACAAACTTGTTGGAATTAAGTATGACCATATCAGATTATGACAATACCAATGCGCCCTACAGTATTTTAAATACAATAAATATGACTGATACAAGTATTTTGTCATCTTCGAGCTCAGACGCTTTGGTACAGCGCCGACAGCGCAAAAAGAAACGAGGTGAAAATAAAAAGCGTGTCAGTTTTCACGAGGATATTTTCAAAATGATGAAGTTAGATGATGATGAAAATTACACCGATTATTCCATGAGCTTTACACCTGTTAATTCAGTGTCGAAAAACAATACTCAAAGAGGAAGGTAATATTGGTTAATTGTAATAATTTAATAAAATTAAGAAAAACTTGATAAAAGTTGTCAGTATATATACAATGTTGTATTTTCAATAAGTTTGCATGTTCGTATATAAAATTAAAAACAACATATACATGTATATTTTAAATATTAAAGGAAATAAGTAATAGTACTTTTATTTATAAAAAATTTAAGAAATATTATTGAAATATTTACAAAAAAAAATCATTGAGATTTGAGCCATTCATTTTCTCAAATGACAATTAAAGAAACATTTGTTTTTGAACAGGATATAATGTACGATGTAAATCAGAATATTTCTTATTTATACAGGTATAGTTGGTGTGCTCATAACGATTCGCCATATGTTCAAAAAATCAGCCACAGGAGAAACGCTTATTCTGATTACTATTCCTCATCATCATCATTAAGTATCTTCGATAGTAGTGACACTGAGCGGAAATTTGATAGTCAGGTGACGGTTGCTAGTATGGCTTTATCCGAGCGAGGTGTTCCCGAGGGCCAAGAAGATCCGATGAGAGCTTCACGTCCAAAAATTGATATAGAGTTAGAAGAAAATGAAGCCCTAGAGGCCTATATCGTCGAAAAAGAATGTGGTAACATTGTCGAAGATTCACCAAGGAAGCTTGATATGCCCAGATCACCCAATCTTAAATCCCAGGTGAGTCCTTAGATGTGATGTTTTTTCAAAATCACAATCCCTCCAAAATGAAATATTTATTTATATTACGTTCTTTTATCTCAAAATTTTGTAATAACTTCTATACATATTACTAGTTTTACGATAATTATTTTAGAATATTGTTAAATGTAAGAATAATAACCTAATAATTTAATTATTATATAATTATTAAGTATTATAAGAAATTTATTTTTTAATACTTTCATTTGTAAAAACAATTTTTTAAAAAATGTTTTATTCATTTTCTTCAAGATAAAAAAGTTAATAAGCAACAAAGTTTATAGTAAAATTAATTCATTAACGAAATGTGTATATTAAAAAGGTTATGGCGTGATTTATGGAACATTAAAAATTATTTAGAACATGTATTTTTTAGCACTTATAGACTTTGAGTCTTACACAATAATCCTAAACTTAAAATTAATTAAAATATGAACTATTATAATGTATAGCTTAAAATAATCGTATAAATAATTATGTCGAAGTGTATTAAATCAAATAATTATGTAGTAGTAAAGTAAGTAATTTCAAACAAGTTTGTTAATAATACAATATTGTGCAAATATTATGTTATTAGCCAGTAATACTTAATGAAATAGACTTAATGAATTATAAAGAGAATTTGTACAGAATAGTATTATTACTGTTAATATAAATCAATGGAATACTAATTAATGACTACAAAATTTCATTTATCTATTTTTATTCGCAAAACATGTATTATATTATAAATAAAACTATGTAGTTTTAGTTTGTTTTGATAAATTGGTCTTCCAATGTTCATTAAAGTACACTACTTTAAGAAAAAATATTTACTTATGTGGTGAAAGTATATGCGCGTAATAACGTAAACAAAGAGATAAGCGCTTGTATCCTATAGTTCTATGTCCATTCTCAAAGCTCATAACCAGAAGCACTTTCTAATCGCAGGGAAAGTACGCGAGCTCCAGTGACTGGTCGGACCTCGAAAGTGTAACAACGGCTTCGGATAGTACGGCGGAGCGAAGACACGGGGGTGGTAACGGTAGCGGTAGCGGTGACGGAGACGGTGTAGGCGGTAGAAGTCGGGGCGGAAATGGAGCCCGACACCTGATTTCACCCCTGAAAAAGCGCAGTATAACCTCGATCCTGAGTAACGAAAGCAGTCACCTCCTCGCCCCTCCACTTCGACAAACAACTTCCAAAACATCTTTGCTTAGCAGATTCCTCCGATCCATCACCGAAAGGAAATTCGTCCTGAAAAGGGAAACCAAAACAGCTTCCAAATCGAATCCTCTATATATAAAAGGCGCCCGGGTGACTCAGGGCGCCGGCAAGGAGCTCGACGAGGCCCTCGAAAAAGAGATCCAGGAAAATTTAGTTACGGACAAGCGAGAATTCAGTGGGGAAAAAGTCAGTTTGAAGCTAAGGGAGATTTTTAAGAGGAGTATTTACAGAGACAAGAGCGAGGAACTCTACAAGGTTTACAAGGTCAGAAGCTCTTATATGAACAACGGTGAGAGCAAGCCGATTCTTGCCCTGCTCACTGATAAAACACTTTATCTCAGCGGTCAAAAAGGCGAGCATAACTACAGCAATCAGTTCGTCATTCCATACAATGAACTCGATGTTATTATGGTGAGCAGTCAGCATTATTATTATATTTAATCCTTTTAATTGCCTTATTTTTTCACCCTTTCTTTCAGAATTCTTTTATCCTCTATAAGGCTTTTATAAAGTAATCAGTAAATATTAATTCAATCTTATAGAATTTAATTTATTTTATTTTAGATTGGTCCAAATGCACAAACTATATTAATTTCAAATGCTGATTACGAAATGCAATACTTATTTTCGACGGGAAGTAGTCAAATTACTTCAGAAATCATTAACCATTTAGAAATCGCTATGAGAAGATCACCCTTTAAGCCTCGCCTACCAGCAGTCAAGGAATTATATTATGATGACATGCATACTCTCAAACATTCTATTTTAGCCGAAACAGCCGTTCATCCAGTACTGCCATTAATTTAATTATTTAATTTTTTAGTTCATAAATGTGTATATATATGCATGTATGCTTACAAAAATATTACAAAAAATTATTTAGAGAAATTATTAATATGAGACTTAATGCATAATATTATTATTCGATTAGGATTTATTTATTAAAATTAATTAAAGAATCACCAACATTAAAATAATCTATACTCATTTTTATTTAGGACGAAAAAATTGAATACTATAGTCTAATTTACATGGAAGATGATCACATTTTATCACCGACTGCACCATGTGGTCCAACAAAAGAAGGCGATCTTATGTTCCGACCACATATTTATTATACGCAATACTCTAATATACCTGTAAGTCCTTGGGAAGCCGGATATTTTGTTTTAAAAGATGGCATAGTATATATGTTCGCAGATAATAATCAAAGATTACCGAAACGTGCTATTCCATTAAAAGGTGGTCTTTGTCAAGGATGTAGAAGAATTCCCAATTCTCATCGTCCTCATACATTTGAAATTCTCTTAAAACCTAACAAATCGTTTCAGGTAACTCTTTAATACATTTATCTATTTTTTCCATAATATTTACATGTAATTAAATTTAATATTAATTATTAAAAGTTTATAAAAAAAATTTTTTTTTAATATTTACATGTTTTAGTTCGCCGCTCCGGACGAATATGTAGCATCAGAATGGCTTCAGAGTTTTGTTCAAAGTGCTTCAGGTCTTTTCAATTGTACTGAAAAAAAGGATCCATTGCCTTGTAGTTTAGTTGCTACATCTAAACATTTAGTAGCGATGAAAGAAGTATTTCCTGGAATACAGCGAGGTCAAACACTTTCGTGTGCAAGTATTGAAGATCTTTCTGCCTTTCGTGTCCCTTTAGCGCAACAATCCTGGTGCATACTGGTTAGTAAGCCTTGTATTTTATTTTATAATATTTTCAGCTGCTAAATAATTCTGTATTTATGTAATTAAAATACTTTTAGAACATTTCAAATGTAACAAATACTATAAAGTGAAACTATTAATAATATCTTTACATAACTTTAAATATTGATTTGAACCATTTTAATTATTAAAATTAATACTGTATCGCTCTTTCAAGAATTACAAAAAAAATTGTGATTATAAGTAAAAATTTATATATATATATTAATCAAACAAAATTTTATTACTAATATTAAATTCTTGTCATTGTACTTTGTATTTTATCAGGAATTTTCATGTCGAGAAGTGCATGAATGTAGTGGTGATTGGGTAGTATATTTCACAAACTATAGAGAGCTTTGTGCTTTTCAAGAAGTTTTAGAAACATTATGGGCTGATACTAAAGTGGTGAGTCTTCAGAATTCAATGCATAAGCTATTATTTAAAACTTCTTTTTTTATAAACCTAATGAAATGCTCATCATTTTTTTTTTTTTTTTAAACATTGAAAATTTGGGCTTTTAATATATAATATAGTAAAAAAATAACAAATAAAAATTAAAATATAATTAAGGAGTAATATAATATAATAAATAACCTATTACAGGGCGAGTTTCCAATATCAACTTTAACACCCGAAGACAAATTAAATCGTCGTTGTTCAGACGTGAGTGAAAGCCTTGAACAAGCTTGGCGATTTTTACTACCGATAGGAGGAGATTAGTATTTCATTACGCTCGATAGATTCGAGTTTTACGTAATCCTTAAATCATTTTTCTCATTATCATAAATGAGTAAGCGACCTAATTTTTAAAATCAGTTATTATTTAAAAATAAAAATAAAAACAAAGGTACGGATATTATATGGTTACTTTGCTTATCTAAATTATTTTTATTAAAACCATTAAGTATGAATTTGAATTGTTATAAACCATGAAAATAATTACATTCTTTGATCAAAGATAAACACATACGAAAATACTTATATATAAATTTATATATATACATATATATATACATATATTTTTTGTTATTATCACAAATGTTATAACTGACTGTTTACGAGTGCAATAATCTTTTTGTTATACAGATATAAAAATTTTGCCATTTATGATTCTAAGACCGTACATATATATATATACTCGCATTTATCAAAGAAAAGGCTAGGAAGTAATAGTAATGCAATCGAAAATACATAATTTATATCCCTATATCGTCACTATAATTTGTTTGTTCATACAACTCTTGAAGGCGGTAAACTCCCATTTCATAGAGATGTAACTGATTGTTAACATTCCTAGTGTTGCAAAAAAAATGCCTTAGCTTTGCAATTATATTTTGTATCGTCTCATATTATGAAATTTATAATGCGTACGTATGTGAAGCTTAAAGCCTGAGAAATAAATACTCATTTTCTCAGTTTCTTTACGTTGTACCGTTATTGTGATTCGCACAGAAATAAATTGTATTATATTGAGTGTTTTAAATGGCATTAAGCAAAATACATGTTATTGTTATATGTTAAAAGATTATTATTGGAAATTATTTATTTAAATAAATGAAGCAGTATTCGTATTTGTACTGTGAGCTTTGGCAGTAGCTTTGTACTCATCACAATACACAGAAATCTTAAATTGAACCAAATAATTAAATTATTTATTTTTTAATGTCACAATTACGGTTTGTTTCACTGAACTGCGAATTGTGAGTTAAGACATGTTACGATATTACATTGTGAATATATATCCAATACATGTATAGCATAATAAAAAGACCAAGTCATTGCTCTTAAGCCCATAAATTGTGATAGGAAGTTTTAGTAAATAATTGATAAAACAGTATATGAAAGAACTGTTAACAGTTTATATGCTAATATCTTTGATTCGTGATTTATATCAAGAATTGTAAGCAAAACTATAAACTAATAGGAATAGTTTTAAAAAATGTGTAAAAATATTAATACTGATTTAAATAATATACTTTAAAAGTATTTAATGTTATACTAATTATAATAGATAAAGAAATTACTAATTCAGAATTATTTTTTACCTTAATTTATTATTATGAAAGCTTTATAAACAAATTATTGTTAAATAAACAACTGTAAAATAACTTAAAATAGAAATTCATATATGCAGTTTTGCTAACTATTCTCCATATCCATGTAATAAATCTCGATGCAATAAATGTATAATTATAGAAATTTTTGCATAATATTGTATTTTGATTTATCGTACATTGACTACAACTACGGGAGTTCCACGCGTATGCTCGCCAAGCCCGTTTTATTCTGTCATAACTAATTATCAAAAATGTATTGATAATAAATGAAGCTCAATAATAAAATTTTGTGAATGAACTAGTCAAGTCAGTAAGAAATACAACTTTTTTACCTTTTCTCCATTCATTTTATGGAACTATATATTTTATTTCTTACATAATGAAATATATAAATTATTTAAAATATTGAATAATAAAAATATTAATATTATTAATAAAACAGAAGATAATAAAAATAAAATGTGATAAAATTATATTTTAAAGAAATTGATTATTTTCTCTTCAATTAAAACACCTAGATTTATTATTACAAAACAATAGATTTTATTATTATGAAAATGTTTTGTATGGTACATTTTTATAGTTGTATATATATTCACACATAGAAGCGTGTGTATATTGATACAATAATTAATAATAAATTTACTCAATACGAGAACTAACTCTTAAACTTTTCAGTTTGTTATGTCTTAAAACTTTATTTATATCTATACTTGGATATTTATCTTTAAGTGCTTCCAAGTCTAAGTTAGGGAATTTTTTAAGTAAGGTAATAGCAGTATTAACTTCGGAACTAAAAAATAATAAGTAATTGAAAATGATGAAAATATTTTAAAAAACGCTATAAAAATAAAAAATATATATATACTTTCGATTTCTTCGTTTTATATTCCACAATTTTTCACGATATAGACGTAAGAATTTTCTAACTGCATATCCATTATAACCAAAATAATGTTTTTTTTTCCAAGCAGTATTAAGATATTTTGGTATAGTATATTGGCGTAATTTATAATATTGTTTCATACCTATAAATAAAATATATTTAAAATTAAATTAATAAATATTTTTATTTAAATGAATTAATTATTTTCTAATTTGTATTGTAACTGTATTACATCTTATTACTCAATTAAAAATGTATAATTATTAAATTATCTTCTTAATTATTTTTGAAATTATACTGTAACTAAATGTAGTGTTTCTTAATAATTTCTTTTCAGTCGTTAAAAAAATCTGATATATTAGAATTTGATAATAATACTTTTTCTTAAATAATATATTATAATATTTTCAACATGTTGATACCTAATACATTATAAACATATGTAGTAGGCTGTTCCCCAGTTTCTCCTGTTTCTAATAAATAAAAAGCTTCATTTCTTTCACGGACAACATCCTCAAGATTCTTCATACTTTCTTCAACTTTGTCATATCTTTCAGGATTAGGAAATATTACATAATCATCATTACATGCGTGTTCCATAGTTAAAAGCATATTACGCTCTTTCAATAAGACATACCTATATTTTAATATTTACTTGTACATTTAGTATAGAAATAGAATAAAACAATATAACCTATGTAATAAATTATATATATTCCATAATACTTATTTTACCATAATTTATGTAAATCTTCATTACTTTTGATTCTCAATTCGTCTCTTGTCCAAGAACGACCAGTTTTAACTACATCTTTTGGCCAATTTTTTGGATCATCAAAAAATTCCATTAAATTATGCTTTCTTGCTGTTGTATGTAACAAAGCACATCTATGTATAACAAGTTTATACAGTTAAGAAATTAATTATAATTTAATAAAAATATATTTTTTGATATAATTTTAATAAAGTTTATAAAAAATAATCGTTATTGTATAATCTAAAGAAATAATTATTAAAAGCCATGTTTGTTTAATATTTAAGGCAATAATTAAAGGCATATATTTTATAATACAATTAAATAATTTTCACAAAACAATTTGTAATCTTTTTTATAATTTGTATAAATAAACTATCTATCAAAACACTATGTTTTAAGTAATTAAAATTATGTATTATATTTATAACTAATTTAAAATAAAACTTATTAATACTACTCAATTTTTGGTAAGTAATTCTTAGATATTTAAAGTAATTAAATAAAATATACAATTGATATTTACGCTCTTTGTTGATTTATATCCGATGAAGATATATTTTTGTTTAAAGACAAATTCGCTAATGACTTTATGAAATTATTTAAAGTACTTAAACCTCTAATTGCTCGTATAACAATTGCCATTTTAAAGGCTAAAAACTTTTTACTAACTATATGATTGTGCTTTCATGTCATTATTTTTACACTATATCTAAAATTATATTAAGATCATTTGCAATTAACATAGAGTAGAAGTGGAAAATAAAATATAAAAAATTTCATACATAAATACAAAAATTATATTACTAGTAACACACTAGAATATGAAAATTAGTAGATACTAGTAACTAACTGAAAATTCCAGAGTACAATCATTATTATACGTATATATAAGTGCCGTACTCACAGGGTAGAAAATATGTAAAGAATAGTTGCTTGTCTCGTTACCTATAGCGCTGCTTTCGTTTAGTACAGTCTCATGTAAATATATGATTTTGTCAACCTTAATTAGCGAATGATAAAAAAAATAGGAATAAAGACTAATAGGGACTATTACAATAATTACAATAAGTATTTCTTTCATATAAGTGAATTACTCTATTCATAAAGAATAGATTTATATTTTAAAATATTATTTATTGTTATAAATATTAAAATAGCTAGTTTTAACAAAATATAATTGAATTATAAATATATGTTGTAAGTTTAAAAAGTAAATAAAAAGTAAAGTAACCATTATAAACGCATATGAAATGTTCTTGTAACTAGAAATTCAATTATGTTAATATATTAAAAATAAAAATGAACTATTTAATATAACCAATTATAAACATTAATATCTTTGAATAATTACGAATTTTTATTCAAGACTATTTATTTCAAAAAGTGTGGTCATAATTATCAATCTTAAAAAAAAATAAATTTCATTTCTATAATAATTGTACCTAATTATTACTTCACTTCAATAGAATTTTCACACACTCGTTCTCTCTCTCTCTCTCTCTGTCTCTCTCTCATATATATTTTCATTAATATTGATATAAACACATACCGCATATATATTTATATGCGTAAGGGTATTACAAGAAAAATAAATTTTTGCTGAAAATTAATTGTTATAAATTTATTGTTATAAATTAAAATATTGTATATTCAAATAATGAATTATTTATTTAAATAAATGTAGATATAATTAAGTTTATTTTTTAAAAGAAAAATCATAAATAGTATATTTAATATCAAGCAAAATTAAAGACGCTTCAATTCAAACAAATATTGTAAATACTCGTATTTACATCTAAATACATATTTAGATCTTTAAACTTAAGATTTATTATTTATCTTATTTATCAAAATAAGATACGTTTCTATAAAAAAATATAAAATGTTTTATAGAAGTAGTTTTTGTTTATATTTTCAAATTAATTTAATAAGCAGGTATAAAATAATAAATCATGGAGAATAAAATATAGTATAAAAATTTATAGATGTATATATCTATTTATAATTCTTACAAATAAAAAATAATAAAGATATATAACAGCGTAATGTAAAATGTTCAAAATTATTTGTGGTTTTTATATTGATATCATTTAAAATAATTATTATCTTAAATTATAAACCAATAAGAAAACACAAATGTTTTATAAGACTTTATTTACGATTAATACAATTTTATTTTTGTATACGTGTTTTGATAATTTAATTAATTAATTAAAATTAATTTTTATTTAATATTTTTTATTTAATGTATGTATGAATAAAAGCTTTAATTTTTTAAGTATTGATTGGTTATACATATAAATCTTACATTAATAGTTTATTATAATTAACTAAGATATAAAATAATAAGTAAGTTTTTGAAGTACGTATAAAATTGTAAAAATTTCAGTATTTAAATATATAAATGTATATTATTATTTTAAAAAATTCTGTACGTTCTTTATTGTCTATATTAGATTTATACCAGTTAGCACTTTAAAGTTTAATGTATAATCAAATTTTTATTCTTACACATAATATTGTATAATCTCGAAATATCAAACATGTTTGATTTGTTTACATAGATCTCAATTTATAATAGACACCTCTAACTATATATTAACTTAAACATCACATAAAAATTAATAGTTATTTATAAAATACTACTATATACAATTAAAGTAAAATAATGCTCGACAAATACTCATTGTTCTTATATTTCACCAAACCTTCTTTAAAAATCTTTATAAAATATATCTATGTATCTGTATGTATTTTATATCTTTCCCAGAGGATCGTAAATGAAAAAACTGAGACTGAATAGTATATATTAGCAAGTTTGGTCATGTAGTATCTGAATAAACAAAATACTAATCAAAGTTGATTATCAATAAAAGTTGATCTAAATAGATGTTTACAGACATAAAACTTACTTTTAAAGATTCGCTGATAATAAAAAAAGGAAGGATTAACTACCATGTCTACTGTTTTCTTAGATGCCCAGGTATAATCAATATGATAATATTTAATTTAATAGAATTCAACATTAAAAATATGTAATAGTGTTATTGTTCCTGATTATAATTATAACTAAATTGTTCCTTCTGGTTTAATAAATTATGCATGCAGTATTTAATTTATTCCTTAATCTGTACAATATGTATATTTTAATAAGAGTAAAATATGAACCTGATTCTTATTAAAATCCTATCAAAATATTGTAAATTTTTTATCTTGTAGATTTATACTTTACATACCATAAATTCTACCATGTAGGTACTGTTCTACCATTCATTTTATTTTAATTCTACCATCAGGTCTGTTGTCAATTGAATTAAACTGTTTCAATTAATTATTAATTAATTTTCAAAGTAAAAAAAATTTAATTATCTAGATAATATTATTAATAAGCAATCATACAATATAATATTTAAAATAGAACAAATAAATAAATTGATCACTTTATTTCCAGATGACTTGATTTATAAATTTGAATTATTAATTATTGTTAAAATTAATTGGACATAGATGTAGATTATGACATCATTGTTGTAAAAATAATTAAAATAATGTTGTTAATACATAAAGAAATTATATTATAACTTTTGTTACTGATGCCGAAAATCTGTCCATATAATCCTATTTACAGTCAAAATATATGTAATTATTCGCGAAACGCCATTTCATCAATGATAATTTATTAGTGCAGTGAAAAATATTTAATAGTCTTTACGTATAAAACTTTATTAAGTAAATTAAAAAAAAAATACCGCGTTAAAGATAAAGTTAAAAGAAATACCTAATTGGTAAAATTATTTATTCCACCTTTTTTTAAAAAATAAACATTTATGAAATAATTAGATTAATTCTTTAACTATAAAAAAACGAATCTTAAATCATGATAAAATATGCGATATACTGTTAATATCTTATTGTATATATCAAGAGAGTATTTAATCAATAGTGTTTCCACACAAGGCAACATTGACTATGTTGAAAAAGGCACTGCGAATTTTATTGATGAGTCAGTTTTTACGAAGTTTAAGATATTACTTAATTTCATAAAATTGAATGTCTTTCCATATAAAAATTTTTTACTTTATTACAATATATTATTTCATAATTTTGAAATTATGTTACTGGTAATGCTCAATATGTCTATAAAATACAAAAAGACTAGGTCATTATAATTATCAAAAGTAAAAAAAATCATGTTTTTACTAAAAATAAAGTTTACAAAAAAGTAATTAAATTACATAAAATATTTATAAATTATGCTCAAAAAATATAAATAACTTGTTATAACGAAACCACAAATTTCTTTTTGCTTAAAAATATTATACCCGACAATAAAATCGTTTTAAAATCTCCGTTTTAATTAATAATGTACACACACACACACGCACACACACACACATATATATATATATCAATTTACTAACTTATATCAATAATTCATAGAATACTTAGTAATCTATGTATCCACGATAATTATCAACGATTTAAAAACTCGAATATAATATTTTAAAAATGCTTGCTCATAATAAATCTGTATAATAATATGTACAGATAATTTTGCTTCATAAAAAGATTATGCATATATATAAAAATAAATAAAAATTACTATTAATATTTCCAAATTGAACAATTCAAATCGCTGATGAGTTTATTTATAGTAAATATTGTAGTTGAATGTATACTATTACTAATGGATTTTAAAAATAATAAACAAAGCTTCGCAAATACATTTATAAATGTTTTATAAATAAAGTAAATTTTTTTAAAATTGTAGAATAAAAATTATAGAAATAAGAATTTAGAGTCAATTCATCGACAAGTCCTCGCGTTTCATATCTCATTTTATAAGTATAATAAACTCTGCGACACACATTGACCGAATGCTAATGTGTTTATTAATTTGCGTTTTATATGTACCGGCTGAGTCGAGCCTAATCTATTTGAAAAAAGTCTGTTGTTGGGGATGTAGAATGTTTAATGTTCTTCATTAATCGTAAATTTTAAATTGTCGATATGACTCGAACGGAAGAACGGTGTTAAGTTGTCGTAGAACTTGCGGCATACACTTATCTTGATTAGCGTTACTGATCGGTGAAATCACATTTATTAGAAAAAGCATTTGGAGCAACAGTTCAACAAACTACGCGGTTGACTGCAGCAGAAGTTCTCCATATATTCACTAATCTATGAACTTGTTATTGATAACGTTCTAACAGCTGATTTTCAATTTGAGCGTTGAGCGCCCTATGCTGCATATTTACACCAACTCAACGCGACAAAATTTGAAATTTGCAAGTCATTCGATATTGTGACGCAAGTTGAAAATAATGGGTGAGCCTTTTCTCAACATCTCCAGTTATTAAAAAGCGTTTCATAGGATATTAAGTATGACGCTTAAAATTTAAAGGGATGATTGGCTGCAATGCCGAGGGACAAAATCCGCAACTCAATATGTAGTATTCACAACAGATGTCAACAGGTTGGGGGAGAGGTGCAGCTGGATCTTTCTTTTGATGCTAGTATGTTGCTCGACTGAGACTCGCATCACATGTGAATCGTCGCAGCGGTATAACGAGCTTCACCTCGCCGCCAACTCCACTGACTTGGTCGATACTGTAAGTACAAATAATTAATGTATTGTTAAATACACTTTCATTTATTATGAGCTAAGATAAAAATAGCTAATATTGCAAAAAAATTTATTTATTCAACGGATCATTCTTTTCGGGAGTATTCAATAATTAATTCAATCAAACCTTCTTTAAATCTTGATTATTCTCGAATATTAAATATATAATATATCTATTACATAATAATATTAACATAATAATGCATTATTTATCAAGTTATTTTCAATTTTATTATCAATAATAAGCACATTACGGCTAAAATGAGGGTAAAATCCATACTATAACCATTCTGTATTATAAATGTTTTCTTATATTTTGATGAAATACTCCGTTTCCAATTTAAATAACCAGACGTAATAATAAATAAGTGAGCTCTTACTCGTATAAGCATTTGTCCAGATGCGCTGTGTGGGTTACGATACGCATATACAGCCCATCCACCTATTCCCGCAATTAGGGAAACTACAAAAAGAATTCCAATGATTCCAGAAACACTCATATTGATGTTATCATGACCTGTAAAATGTACGTAAATTATTATATCCGCCCCAAGTTCAACAGAAATGTTAAAAAAAACTATTTCTCCCGAATTTCTATTTTCAGAGAATTACGTCACCTGAATATGCCCAACTACTTATACAATATCAATAATGACAACACACCATTATAGTTATATTTCGCATTATTAAAATTTCAAATTTTTTTAAGATTCATCGACGAGTGACATGTTAGGTTATTATTAACTATGTCGAATTTTTATTTAACAATTATATTCTCAGCCTTTAAAAAAAAAAATCCGAAAAAAAAAAGATATCGGATAATTTGTTGGATGAAATCATTGGTTAAGAAGATATTGCATTGAATTCCGAGTGAAATTTTCTTGTACAGCAAGAATAATCGTAAAGTAAACTTTGTAGTTGAAAATACAAACGAGAATGTCGAGGTTATTAGAAGGATATAGATCATATAAACGAATTTCACTAACCATGCTGTATGGAACTGCTTGCGGGTCCTGCGATTTGTTGACCTATCCTGTACTCCGGCGTATCATCGGTACGCTGATCTTCAGCCCTGGCATCCACATGTTCGTGAAAGACGGCCGAGCGGGCCGAACACTTGGCTTCTTCCTTAATGTACCTAATGTCGCAGCCCTTGTGTAACCACTCCTGCCGGAAGCGGAAAGTCCCGGTACTGCACTTCTGCAGCTCCGGGCACCATTTGCACTCAAAGTCCTTGATTTTGGTAAGGCAGTCGTTGCAGTTGTCAGCCTGAAGACAAGTGGGCAGTGCATTCAGGTAGATGGCCGTCCAATTCTTGATCTCCTGTCGGTTGAAGTTTACGCGGTGGTACTCGTATATGGTTTTGCGCCGAGCAACTGTGGATGAAAAATGTTTGAATGACAAGATTTAACTATCATGTTTAACTATCACCAGCTTTGATAAAGAAATTTCTTTAATCTTTGCAGGTGCGAGTATAGAGGTAGAATCAGAGCAATGCAGCTGTATTATTTAATATTATTGTTGTTATTGTTATTGTTATTTTTATTGTTTTTGTTGTTATCATCCTTATTATACTCGTCTTATATTTTTTTTAGCCAGTTGCTATACATTACTAAAGTTGCAAGTTTAAAATAAACTCATTGATAAAAAGAAATTTTCAAACTTCTATATAAAATACAGTATACCAAGATTTTAAACGTTCACTTCTATACGCAGATTGATTGTGAGAAAAAAAGCAGTCAAATATAAATCGTCGACCTAAAAGCGAAAGACAGGCAGAAAATTAGAGAGGAAAAATCGCTCATGTAGAAACAAATAAATGGCTTCGTAAATTTTTGTAGAATTGCAAACGAATAAAGAGGCAATTTAAAACAGAGAGAGAAATAATTTCCAGATAAATGTAGCTAAAGACAGAATAAATCGAGAAAGTGGATAGAATGTGAAGAAAATGCAAAGAGTTGGCTATGAGGATGTTAACAAGTCGGCAACGTGCATACGTACGAGATACAAGTTGACAGGCATTTTTAAACATGGGGGATGGAATGGAGAGTTGAAAAAATTAAGTTATTCAATTACGTAAGAGATTTCGCGTTTTCTCGATTAATTGTATTGGTTTAGCATTTACCTCGATTCTCAAAGATTTTATTTCGTTTAAAATTTATAGTTATAAAAATACATTATTTCACTTACGGTCGATCTCAAACAAATTCTACCAAATTTAGCATAAAAATATCGATCATAATGTTTATTCTCATAATGTTTATATTTAATAACTAAATAATTATGTATTTGCATTAATACTTATTTTCGATACCTCATGCGTTGTGATTTATTCTCAAAGTCTACATTTTTCAATACTAATCAAGTAATATGCGAATTATAAAAAATATCATAGGATTATAAACTACAAATACGTAAATAATAGAATGATTGTGATTTTTTTTATAATAATATGAATATTATTAAAAAAATTTCCTTCGGCGAAAAAACGTGATATGTGAATCTCATTATAGAAAACTGCAATCGAGTTGAATCATTTTAATTATTTGCAATAAACAGACTGAATTTAAAAGTTAATTCAAATTATAAAAAGAGTCTTAAGATGTAGCTTATCAAGTGGTTCCCGGTATAGTCGACCATAAATGTTTCAATAACCGTTTAAATGGATGAAACAGCTAAAATACTCACAGAATACTGTTCTGTCCATCATATATGCGTCGCTCAATCCGATTTTGACCGGGTGCTCCTTATCTTCAATATTCTTGACAAGTACGGGAATAGCTGAGTATACGAAAATGATATCACCATTCTGTAAAAGGGTTACTTGAAACGTGAATGCGCCCGCCGCCGGCTTATCTTGCAAATGGACATTTTCCCATTCAACGGTAAAAGCAGTTCCTATAATTTACAGATTTATGCATATTTAATTAGGTTAAATACAAATTTTTCCACAGGTTATATGTGTACCCGATTAGTATAATATACTAATCACATATTTTTAGTACAATACTTTGAATTGCTTGATATTAGATTTGAAAAAAAATTCATAATATATATTATCCAATATTGATTAATAAAAAAGAAAATTAATGTCGAGTGAAGAAATCTCTTTCCTTGTACAGACACGCTTCGCGCTTCAACTTCAACAGACAACTTCAATGTCATTGAAGTTATTTATTATGTTGTGCGAATTATAAGAGTAAGTAGTGTGGAGAGGGGCTGGGTTGTCGGAAAAATTTTCAGCCGAAGGCGGAAAATATAATCCCAAGCGAAGCTTGACTCACCGTTGTCGGCATATTTTACGAAGCTATTTGACGATAAGGTCGTATCAAAATTCGCCATTAACGGCGCGATGTACTGAGTGGCAGCCAACCAGCTGTGCACATACTCGCCAGTGTATAGAAAACCGCCCGTGGCGATAGTGATGTTTCGGACCTTATGCCCGTAAAATGGGAAGTCGAATTTCAGCTTTATGGTCTGACGAAAATAAAGTACCAGATTACGTGATTACGTGATTTCGCTTTCTATTAAATTTAACTTACACGAACTATGGTTTAGTAAACTACGCGTCCAAGTTTCTAACGCTTATGATAATTATTTAAATAAAATAAAAAAATAAATTAAATATAGTCTATGTTATATATATATATATATATATATATATATATAACATAGACTATATTTAATTTATTTATATATATATATATATATTATATTATGCTATAACTTACAGCTGCTCTGCGATGACTTTTGCTCAACAAAGTATTAACCTGCAAATCCGGATGATTGTCAAGGTTGACCCAATATCTTTTGCCGACGGCTTCATCGACACTAAAAGTACTATTGTAAAACTGATGTGTATCGGTCTCCGACTTAGTAATATTGTTTTCTTCGAGTGTCTTGTTTGTTACTTCCGCTGTATATTTATCTATTGTAAAGTCATCAGCATCTGTTTCACTTGATTCAGTATTTTTTGAATCCGTCACGTTCGACCACATTGTCTGATTCGCCCATACTTTTATTTTCTGTAATAAGATAAGTGTATTTGTATTATATAAATTTTTACAATTTTAGTAAAGTTAAATACGTCTGTCTAAAGCGAGTATTCTCTGTTGGTTATTATTAGTACATATGAAAATATTTGATAATCCTTTATCTAAAATAGGTAATGAAGCATAATAATAAAATATGTTTTGAGAAGTAAGTAGATTTATTTAAACATTTATTTACTTAAATCGGATAATTTAGCTGTTTATTCGATAATATACTAATAAAAAAAGCAAAAGAAAACGTATGAATGGAGGGAAAAAGATGTCGAGATCGGCATAACTCACTGGCTTATCTGTTTTATCGTCGATATTCTGAGTGTCTTTCGAGACTATGGTTCCATTGGAGTTTGCTGCTTTAGTGGCATTGCTCTTATCTGTTGAAGGTACTATCGGTGTAGACACGATGATCCCCTTAGCCGTGGCAGAACTCGAGACGTTGGCTTCTTCGCCGCCGACAGGCTTAGTGGTCATGCCGGTAGAAACGGTGCTGGAGGCTACCGGGGTCGCCAGAGTTGTTGTCGACTTCTGCTCACCCGTCGAATAGGAGAGGTTCGAGCTCGGGTCGGCTTTGGTGCTCATGTTAGCTGGCTGTTGCTGCTTTTTTTGCTGAGTCTCCGACGTGTCGAGAGTACCGCTCGACTTAGGATTTTGCTCATGACTCGGTACCGGGCCCGACAACATGGAATCCATCGCAGCTCGTCGTCGCCTATCGAGACTCGGCAAATCCAAAGAACTCGATTGCAGACGGAACTCGAGGTCCTGCTCGAGATGCGATCCAATTGATAGCCGCCCATCATAGCGGTATCGTGAAATGTCTGTAAAGTATAATTATGCCAAATTACGTCGCTGTACTTTTACTTTTCAATGAAGGACTTTATTCAATAGACTTTTCAAATATATATTCTGCTTTTATAGAACATCATATTTAGTCTGCTTGCAAAATTACAAATCATTTTCAAACGATCCTTTAATTATTAGCCTGCATGTGACTTGTATTTCATATTACATTATTTATGAAGATATTTTAAATCATTTTTATGCATTACACATACATATATATATATATATATATATATATATATTAATTAAAACAATATACCATAGATAAATATTAAGTTTAGCGTTAATGTGGTATTTATTTAATTTCCAAAAGCTTTAAAAAGTGCTTGTATATAATGATTTATTTACAAATTACTGTGTTTGCTAATTTCTGATAATAATTCAGTTCAACGTAAAATTATCATAGAATCTAAGTACGATAATAATATAAAGTGAAGTTCTATCGACTTTATATGTACATAACTTTTTTTCATAAGTTCTGTTCAAATAATAATCCTGAGTTCTTACTCTATATAATTCTATATATTTTTAATTTATTATGGAATATTAAAAATATTTTATACACATTTATTAAATAATATAAATTTGCATCGTTAAAAAAATAATAACTGATATTCCTTATTAATAATACTACAAATAATATTTGTTTTTCGGTAATATATTGAACTAATACGTAATGGCCATTATTTAGTATGGTCTAATCAATTATTTATTTAGTTTATTTTTTCTTTATAAAAATATTTCTAATTATATAATTTCTACAAATGAACCTAATCTGTCCATTTTATTAAATTTTATAAAAGTTCTATTCTAGAAATTGTATACAAATATTTACACAAAAATATAATACATGACATTATGTTAGTATTTAAAAATATGTAAAAATCAAGTACAAAAAAATTGAATTCATAATTATTAATAGTTATTATTTATGTAATTTATTACATATCAATAGTTGACTTTAAAAAATAATATTATCTACTCCGGTCTTTAATACAATAACTAAATTAATTAAACTTATTTAAAGGTTCAAAATTTTCCAAGTACTTAATTTTGTGACTTAACAGTGATGTATACTTTAATGAATGATTCACACAATAAATGTAAAGTAAAATTAACTGCCAATATTGAATTTAAAGGTTGTATTTACTTACAAAAATTGTAATTAAAAATATTTCTCCAATATGTAATAGTTGTTAAAATATAACTTTTTATTCGATATCATGTGTATGAAAGCACAGAATATATTTATAATGTAATTTATTGAAGTAAAACAGTAATAAACTTTAATATAAATTAGGTTTTTATTTTTATGCTTCACAGTATTTAATGTACAATGTAATTTTATATTAATGATTTGATAAACATTAATAGATTCTATAATTCTAAAATAATTTATAAATACATATAAATTTTTCTCATATATTTAATAAATACGTTAATAAAAAATTTTACTAAATAAATGTATTAATTACTTTTCTTATTAATTTTAATTCGAAAATTTAATTTCGATATATACAGTTCAGTAAGAAAATTATAAATCTTATGTTAGACTAAAAATAAAAAATCTTAATAATTAGTATTATAAATAAATATAATAATAATAAAAAAAATTCGAAGACGTTTTAATGCATGAATAATTTTCTTTTTTAATGTAAGCAATGCATATAATGTTATTTATATTCTAAGCGGACTGGTTAAAAATTAGAACATTAGACTTAATCATTCACGCTATATATAAAAATAAAGAAGTTTGTAATCTATGATTATAAACATTTCAACAATTATGTTGAAATGTTATTATATGTAACATTTCAACCTTGAAAAGCTTTATATGTACGACTAGATAGTAATCAATGTACGTAAAGCTTCCTTAATGACAATTCGAATTAATGCCTAACGAATGGAAATCACTATCATTATTTGTACACAATACATTTTTCATAAAACAGCATATTGAAAGAAACATACAAAGTACCTCCTATCTTTTTATTTAAAAATTAATTAAAAACTATTGGAATCTGTTTGAAGATGCAATTTCAAAGCTATCGACCAATGCATATTCGAAGAAACTCTTTTAAATGAGTTTGTGAATCGATCGGCTTTAAATGTTTTGGTACTCTATAATTAATAAAAGAAAGGAATGTAATATCTATTAGATTAATACACTTTGAGCTTATTTAGGATTTTCATTAAGGGTGATTATTAAAAATAATAAAACTACTCGTTTCAAAACATCTCAACCATAAGTATTAGATCGCGTATCGATTTAATCAAATCACAAAAATAAATTAGCGAATGTATTTTTATTCGCTCACTAATAATATATTAGTGAGTGGCGCCAAGTCTTTGGAAGCGGTTGCACTATCGATCTCTGTTTGGATGAGTGCGCAGTTCGAAATGCCTTTCTATAAATCTTTCTCGCTTATTACCCTCATAAATATAATTGGTGAACGGTAAGAATTTGACTTCACTTTTAACAATACTTGACTAATGGTGTACTCTCCTATACATTGTCCGTTTGTCTATCGACGTTAGTTTCATTGTTTCTTTGAATTCCTTCATATTATATTTATCGTACGTAGCTAACGACATCTAGAGACGAGCTCTTATATATATAATTTTTGCATGACTCCTTATGTAGATGAAAATATTCTTGTAGCTTAGTAAACGAAAAAATGTTTCATCAAGACAAATTGAAGAGCACGACATCTATAAAATATTTCGTAATTAAATTAATAATAATTTATTTTTTGTATTTATAGTAAAAACCTTTTGCATAAATAGATATAAATAAACCTGCTAAATAATTGAGAATTTTATAAATTTAAAGAATTGTATTAAATTTATAAATAACAATGACAATATAAGACAATTTAAAAAAATACTCAGGTTTGTATTATATAAATTAGTTTGCTTGATTAATGCAGCAAAAACGTCGTAATAAATTGTAAATCTGATTTAATATTCAAACAATAAGTACTTATTAGGGTTAATAAAATTTATGTTCTCGGAAATACTATTTACAATTTAGAATTATACAAGTAATTCCAATCATAATGAATAAATCGGAATTGCGCAACGCTTGTAATAACTAACTCTATACATTCCAAGGCAAACAATAAAAAAAATCGCATATTTAGTTAGAAATAAAACGAAAAAGATTTAAAAATTTAACACTACAACATTAATCATTTAAGCCCTTTTTCAATGCTACCTATCATTAGATACTACAGTTAAATCCATACAGAAAACAAAAAAAGAAAGAGTGAGAGTCTCACTAACCTCAATTTCAAAAAAGAATATAATGTGTTGAGTGACATACAGAGTTAAGGCGACGTAGCTTAAGTCAGAAGGTCAGGGAAGTGCACCAGCAACGGTAACTGTACTTTTCAGCGAAAGCATCAGATCTGAAGGTTCGGGAAAACGCGGAGTTAGAAAGAATCCGTTACTTAAATAAGCGCGCACTTAAGCTGTGATCGTGTGACCGAGGGGCCATATTCCGGATTTATCATTATTATTATTATCATCATCATCATCATCATCATCAGCAGCAGCAGCAGCAGCAGCAGCATTATTATTATTATTATTATTATTATTATTATTATTATTATTTTATTATTATTATTATTTGTTCTCCGTTTGTACGTTCGCTAATGAAGCTCCGTTTAAACGGATATACTATGTAGCTACCATTTAACACTTTTTTAGCAAGCAATACTTTTTATGCCAATCAGTTCTTATAATTCTTTTATCTGCATATTTTATATTTTTGTTGAATTTGTATATTTAATGTTAAGCATAATTTCTGAATAAGGTAGTATTTGAAATCTAGTTAAAAATAAGTTTAAAAGGGCTAATTTTAATTGGATGTCAGTTTGAAACTTAGTTCAGATGAACTTGCGAATCACGTTATAAATATAAACTAACATTCACAAAACTTTAAAATTTTATTACAACAGTCGCCTTGATGATCTACATATAATTTTCAAGGCTTTCAAAACTTTCATAAATTAATTTTTATCGCCAATAAGATAGAAACAAATTTTCTGCTATTGTAATATAATATATTGAAGGTAAAGGACACGTGAAATTATTAATGTTATAAATATAATTCAAATAATACGTTTGTATTGTTTGAAGTATATTTGAATAAGTGATTACAAAAATAAACTATAAGTTTAACACTATTTTGATATTGAAAAATCGACGAGCAACTCATATTTGAGTATATAAAATTATAATAAACTAATATTTCAGTTACGGCCCCAATACTTTAAAAAATTGCTTTCAAGTTTAAAATCAATATTCAAGTGAGATTGAATCTTGGTGTCGTACGTAGAAAAGCTTGATACATTGGAACCCATGAGCTCCCGACATCAGACCTGAATAAAATATGGATTATTACACCTCCTTATCAGAAATAAGTCTGAAAGGAGTTCATAAATTTAGTGAAAAAAGTGCAGAGGTCGGATGAGGATAAGGAGAGACTGAATTGAGAGAGTGGGAAATCGGAGGGTAATGTTTTGGCATGAGCATCAACGATTGAGATAAATCACCCCGACTTTGGTTTCGGTTTTCTCCACCTCTCTTTATTGCTTTTTAATATACTTATTATTACGTGGATCTTACTACCAACGAGAGGTTCGTAAAGTATGTGATGCATTTCATTAATTCACCTGGCGATCGACAATCGCAGGAGATTTTTACAGACAGGTTTTTTAATATGAATCCCTGGTGTATGTGTACGACTACATATGCATTTGTCAAGCTTGTAACTTTAAAAAGATAGTACTAAATTTCAAATCGTTTAGAAAACACCTGAGATCAAGTCATTCTCGATATTGAGCCTATTTTTTTAAGACATACTTTTGCTCAGCTAAAATTTTTACAGTCCATATACTTCAACTTCTACTTCGTTAACAGGGGACATATTGTATGACAGTTTGATACTGTATGAGTTTTCATCATTATTTTTATACATAACAGTTTGGCATAAAAGTATAAAAATTACGTTGGATTACTATTAAGCAAATAGATAGATTGTTCTCTTAATTTAAAAAGTTTCAACTCCAAAAAACATTTTGTACAAAAATTATTTAATATTATAATTAAATATAAATATAATTGATTGTAAAAATTTCAAATATTAGATTACAAAATAAAGTAAATATCAATTATTTACTAATCATTTACTACAATACTAATTATTTCAACAAATATTATTTAAAATAAAATTAATGTAATAGATATACTTTATATGCTTCAAATCTAATGTTATAGTAATACACTACTCCAAAATTAACAACCATAAATTTACGTGAATATTATTATAATGATGACATTGTTCAGTCTTAATTAAATAGATTGCTTGGCAATCAAATATTTTCCAAAAATATTTAATTAACTGCAGTTTGTGTATATTATCAATAAATTTAAAAATAATTTTGAAATCATTTTTATTTACCTTAATTAATTATTAGAAAAAACACAATTTAACTTTTTTTATAAACCCTATTCAATTTAATAAAAAATTTTAAAACATTGATTGAATTTATGATTCAGAAGAATAATAAAATATTCAATTTTACATATATTACTATTGTTGGCAAATAAGTATAAACGAAATTAACGAATTATCACTTACCATATACGTAACTACGTTTTATATCGAATTAATTCCTATGTTCAAAGCATAAAAGATAAATTGCATTTTTTTACAAAATCTTTTTTAATATAAGTACGTTGGTAAATTATTCATATACCTTAATTATATTTTTCGTTTTGTATATTTATTTATATATACAGAAAAGTTTCTTAAATAACATTAAATTACATGTATGTTATATGAACTGCACAAATTTTAAATTTCATTAAAAATATATACTTCCAACTTATTATAAATTAATAAAATAAATTATTAATACTATTATTCAATATTTTATTAAATATATATAATACTATATATTAATTATATATTTGTTATTAATAAATATATATTTGTAATAATGTAACCTCATAAAGTAAAATGAATATTTTAACAAGCTACGTTATTACGGTTTAGTATTTATAAAAAAGAAATTTTTTAAAATCTGTATTTAAAACTTGAAAGTTTTAAATACAAAATATTAACTCCAAAATGTTTGAACTTTTGAAGTCACAATTTATAAAGCTTTTTTATTACATATTTTCTCTACTAATTATTTATTTTATTTATGGTTAAAATTGTATATTTAAGTTTCATTAATTTCAATCAATATTTATTGTATTTTAAATTTAAAAAATTTTAAAATATTATATAAGTCTTTTACAATTATATATTATATAAGTTCTTTTACAATAAATAATGTTATAATATTAATGCCTAATATTTAAAAAAATTACGTATTGTAATATATATGAAAATTTTTATTACACATTTATTCCGAAATGTAAAACTCTTGTATTAGTTTAAATCCTGTACTACTACTCAACACAACTATACAAAACTCATACTAAGCTTAAAAAGAGAATTAGCCACGGTCACAGTTGTACGAAGCCTTGAACGTAAAAATCATTGTAATTTCTCGTCCTTACCTTTTGTAAGTTACGCATTCTCTTTATAAAATGAGGTATAGAATTCTTTACTAAAAAATATTTAAGCATTATGTGGGAAGCATTATCAGCATTATCTAAATTATTGTTTTTATTATTACGAAATGATATAAATTTATAATATAAATTAATTCCAAATGGAAAACAAAATATAAATTGATCCGAATACATAATACTTATAATAATACGTGACTAATAATTATAATAATAAGTTAATAATATTTATAATAATAACTAATATTCTATAATTATATGTTTTATCATAATAAACCAATAACTAGGGATATTTTTTATAAGATATATGTAAAGTGATATATTTAAACTTATAATTGAAGATTGCCTATAATAGTCAAATATCCTTGCATAAAAGATGCAGTATAAGACATATCCAACTTATTAAAAAATACCAAAGCCATTATATCCATGATATTTATTAATTGTTTAGCCCTTAGTATTAAAAAAATGATTAGCACAACTAGCTTAACGTCTTACACAATATTCTTGTAAATTAAAATCATAAAAATTTCATCTAAAAAGGAATTCTTATGCTGTATATGAAATAAGATAATGGGTCTCACATTATGGGCTATATTGTTCCGTCTAAGAAATAACAGACTGGATTTTATGTTCTGTCGAAATAAAAAGTGACCGATCAGTTTTACAATAGATAATTCGAACGTTATTAAATACATTTAACGGTCTCTCTTTGATAAAACAGTACAAACAAGTATGTATAAGTATATATATATATATATATATATGCAAGCGATATTTCACACATGAAATATTTAAACCAGCGATTAATAATAAATTAATTAATTTTGTTGTGTAATATCAGTAGTATTCAATTTCAATAGAGTCATATAACAAAAATGGAAAATAATAAATGAAAAATAACATTTATCTGAATATTTCTTTCCTCATTTATTCCTAATATTTATATTTTCATAACTACATGTATGGTATATATATTAGTACTGTGTTATTAGTGACCATTAAAATTGTTCAATTTCTTAAAACTTATATGGCAGATATAACTATTAATATTTAAAAGAATTCTAATTTGAACTTATATAAATATTGCAGATTATAATTTTAAAGAAAATGAAAATACAGAGACATAATTATTATCACACAATGCCGTTACGTATTACCAACTAATAGTTTATCCTTGAATTATGGCTAATTCATAACTATCTTAGGATACAAAAAGTAACTATGAATATCTATCTATATATATATATCGAATTTATATTGATAAAGTTATATTGTCGATACTAATTGCCTTATTTAATGAATATTTCACATTTCTTGCAAATATAGTATACTATGTATCAACAATTATTTAATTCGAAGTGAAATATACATAATTCGTACATAAACATTATATTTACGAATATACAAGAAAATATATATTAAAATTTATATTTTTAAATCTAGTAAGCGATATTAATAAATTAAATATTAATTTAGCGTAAAAAATGTATGTATTAATAAAAATATGCCCTTATGTAGATTAATTATCATAAAAATAATAAATATCAGAAATAAATTATGAAAAATTTAAGAATATTTAGTATTATAAATGAAAAATAAAATGTTTTATTTATTAGGAGAAAATTAAAAAAAAACTTTCTTGTATAAATATCAAAGCCAATTTACGTGGATTATATACATGTTTGTATTTTAACTAAACAAAAACAAAAAAAATATTAAATATTCCCTAAAATTATGGATATTTACATACTTAAAAATGGTCTTATTATATTTACAGACTAAAGTATACAATTCAATTATATTTAAATCCAAATTAATTCTAATTCAAACAAACTTTAAAGTTTTTGCTACTTGCATCTGAATTTTTATTTAAAGTCTCGTTAAGAAAACTGCAGTTATGTGATGTCTAATCTGCAGATTACACGTTAACCTTGACTTGATTTGTAACTACCGTCTAATTTACCGTCTAGTCTAATGATTAATCATTGCAATCATTTATTATTATACAAAGTTAAAAATATTTAATTTTACCTGCAGTCAGATTTTAAAAATTAAATAAATATATTTATTTTACTTGTGAAATTTCATATATTAATACGTTAATAATTTTTTTTTTAATTACAATTATACACTGACAAAACCTTGATTTTTATAAAAAAAATTCATTTTCTGAATGTGAAAAAGTAGTAGAATGTAAATTTCAAATATTTTATAACAATTTAGATTTTGCTAAATATGACGAAACAATAAATTAAACTGTAATTTCTTAAATCAATAACCACTTACGTATATTTATATATAATAATACGTACATATTACTAATACTTTGTTGCAAAGAAAGGGAATGACTACAAAATTATTTCGTCAATAGAAAAAAAAGTTTAAAGAAATAAATAATAAACTTGTACATTAAGGTACCATCTAAATCATTTGACTTCTAACGATCAAGTAAGATATCAAACACTTATAAATTAAACATAGAAAGGAAAAGTTAATAATTTCGAAATAATTCTGTTCTTGGTATTTTTGCGTTACGTATTGGTTTAGTTTATCTATTTTTCTGATTCTTTTTGAATATTTATTACTCAACGGAGTAATAAATAATAAATAATAAATGTTCCTTATTCATATATTATCAGGAAAAATATTCAAACACAGACATCTTTCATTATAAATATTTTTTAATACGTTTAATAATTTAATTTTAAAAATTAAATTACATAACAATTATACAATAAATTGCATGATACGTCAACTGTGCTAGAAAGACAAAAATGAAGAATAAAATTTTTTTTATTATTTTCATAAAACATTACAACCATGATTGATAAATATTAATTATTTAAAAGCCGATTCAGATTTACATAAGTCTTTCTGAATAAACAAAATTTGTTTTTATAATAACAATATAGAATACATGTTGATAAGGATTAAATATAGTTCTTTATTAACTCTGAAAATAAGTCTGACATCAGAATAAAGAACGGAAAAGCGCTGCGTTATAAAATTTGATTATGAAAGGTAAAAGCCTAGAATAATCTTGTAACAAAGAGGGGGAAAAAAGCTAGGAAATATTCCGGATTATCTAGCCGTATAATAAAAACACGAGTCATGGCGTTCGAGCGGGAAAAGCCAGTATAAATTTGATCTTTATCTATTAGGCTCCTGTAAGTCCTAACGCATAGTTCATCCTCTAATTAATGCAAATAAGAAAACGTAATATTAATTAGAAAGATTTCATAACACACCTCTTTTCATTTTATATCCGTTTCAGTACAAAAACGTCACAATTTTATTATTCACCTCTTATTGCAGAATCTAACGACTCTATCTGACATTCTTAATAACTTGGTTATGAAATACTTCCCACTTAATCACGACATTCAACCAATAAAACTTTTTACATAAATAAATTCAGATGAATGTTTCATTAACAATTTAGAATTTTTAAAAAGTATAAGATCAAAGTATAATTCAGATCTAAGATGATCAAATCTCTAAATATTGATTAAAATTAATAAAGATTATTTTGAAAATAAATAATATTTTATAATAAAATATATAAATTTAACATTCTTGATTGAGCAAATAATTTCCAATAAAACATCAACTGATCATACCTAATGCATCATATAAACCGCCATAACAACAATTAAATTTAAATATAGCCTTTGTTAAATAAAATACACCGAAACGAAGCATTTTTTCCAATTTTCAAATTAACAATGGATGAATAATGGATGCATGTAGAAATTATCATAAGAGAATTGCGATGATGTACCACAACTCACCCGGATAATTCATACAACAACGCTCGATCCTAATGATCCGATTCTAATTACATTTATTTAGGCTTATGACGTAACTTTGAAACTTTCTTTATTTTATTCCCCCATTATATTTAAAACATTTTATGAACTGTCCACTGATTTCAGATCCTGCATCAATTTTCTCAATTTCGTCCGATAACATAAATTTATCTGTCATACAACGATAAATGTCAGTATTTTTTTCATTTTTCCATTCATTTATACTTAACTCACATCTTTAATGTTAAAAATACAAGTATTTATAATATTCCAATAAAAATTTATTGTTTTAATCTAATGTTAAATATTATATTTATATATATATAATATATATTTATATTTATATATATATAATATATATTTATATATATAATATACATTTATATATATATATATGTAATATATATTTATATTTATATATACATTAATTTAAACATTTACATCTCATATACATAAAATCTTTTTAAAATTATTATATTCCCATTGAAATTAGAATTGGTTTCATATATTAGTTTCATATTTTATATATTTTTAAAATATTATAATTCTATGATATATCAAGTCAATAATTTTTTTATTGTTTATGATTATTTGCGAATGCACGGATATGTGTGCAAGACAGTGTGTGTATATGTGTTATTAATAATGTATAACGCCAATTAAAATAGTGCCATACCAAATACTTTTATACTTCCATTCGTTTACTGTAGTGTAAATGATGGTAGTTTTAATTTTTTTTTCTTAATAAACAATTTTTGTTATATAGATAATAAAACAAAATTTACATCTTTTAAAGTACAATCACATGCATCATTTCATTAATTAACATATAGATACGTTCAAAATGATAATACAATTAATCCTTACATTGCTCATATTCATGTAGGTGTTATTAATATTTCCTTTGTAATTTCTCGAAATTTTAAACTAATAATTCATTCTTTTAAAAGTATTTATCATTTGTTCAATATTTATCTTAATAAATATACCTGTGAAAACGCAATATAGTAAATCAATCATTTTTCTATAACAGTGTAAATATAAATAATCAACATATAAAAGGAAGACAATTCATATAAAACGTTATATAAAAAAAAAGCTTTAGTATTCAAAATAGGTAGCTTTTATATTTTAAAATTTTAAAATATAAATTTATTTTTTCTATACATGCTTTCAAAAATGAAAACCTTAATTTCATTAAGTTAAGTTATGAATGACGACTTTATTGGTTGATTTGTATAATCAAGAACTCATTACGAGATGGGTAAATACATGACAGGCATCAAGGCAATCTCAAAATAATATTAAATAAATGGATAAACAACAAGATTTATGCATTAAAGTTAGTAATAAAGAAATTTTATATCCATAATTTTTAATTTAAAGAAATTTTTATAATATCTAATTATATTCAAACACGAATGAAGGTATAAATCAATTATTTCAAAAAATTGCTAAAAATTCAAATTTAGATTTTATTAATTTTAATCGTTATTGATGTTCAAATTTATGATACATTAAGAATACAAATTATGTGAATATCTTTTAAACGTGCATACATCATATAAATATTAAAAAAATTTAAGTGGTATTACTATAAAGATGCCAACATAATTCTTGTGTAATTTTATTGGCAATTATTTATTTTAAGTAATCGGTATTATTTAATAATTTAATAACTTTATTAATATTGCAGTTTGCGGATGCCAAAAATACAGTTGAATGAGCCAAATATCATTTACAGAATAAATGATAAATCATTCCAAAAAATTACATGATATACTTGATTCTTCTCTATAATAACATTAGATATTAGAGAATATTAAAATTAGTTAATATAATATTAAATATAAATAATATTCCATAGAGTATTATTTACTGTTTTATACTTAATAAAACAAATATAAATTTTACACTCGAAAAGTTGAATTTCTTCGTCCTGTGCATGCTCTAATCTAAATATAGCAACTGCTGAACCAGCTGTATGTAAGCAGTGTCGAATAAGTGATTGAGAATCAGCAGTCAAGGACACGACTGCTATCGCAAAAGAGGCGCAGAAAAAAATAATGGACAAAAGACAGAGAATGGAGTTATAAAGGAATGCGGTGAGTATAAAAAATGCATCGTTTTAAGTAATAAATTTGTTCAAGTCGATCGTGACGTATACTTTTATTTCCTTGAAACTTATCATGCTTTACAATTTATAATTCATGTTCAAATACATTTTTGATTAAATTTAGTTATTAAGAAAACTGTATTTAATAATTTACATTAAATATATATTATTATTATTTATAAATTACAAACATAATAAATATAGAATATAATTTTGAATCCAAATAACTTTTTAAATATGTAAGTATGTCTATTGGTGGAAGAATGTATTATTTTATATTTTTATTATAACTAAACGATCAGCGAATGACAAATAATGCTGATGGAAAAATTGTTACTAAACTGGATGTTAGATTAATCAAAAAGTAAGTATTACAAATACCAATAATCCAGAAAAAATGTTATCAATGAAATAATAAAAATAGCCTGAAATAATATCACCTTTAAAACTCATAACAATTTTTATTTGCCGAATAATAAGTTAAAAATTAATAGCTGAAAATTAATGATTATTACAAACTAATGTATATTTTAAATGCTTTAAAATGTGCATTTAATATTTCTTAATTTAAAAACAATCTTACTACTCGTGCAGTTTAATTAATTAAAAATATTAACCAAATAACGCCAGCTAAAGAGCAAGAGCTATAAATTACTTTATAATATTTTTTAGAATACATGTATAAGTAATAATTTTATTTGAAGCGCGTAATTGCAATAAGTGAGCTTGTATTAATTAGCTGAACGTCGATCAATTAATGTCAGTCAAGGATCCTATTAATCGATTTCTACCACAACTAAAGTAATGGAATAATAAAGGAATATTTGTGAGAGTGAAGTACAGATAGGCATTAGCATTTCGTAATATAAAATTAATTCAGTCGGAAGGAAAGACTGAAAAGGTTAGAGAGCTGGTTCAATCAGAGAACGGATTGAACAGAACCCCCAAGACTTATTTTAATTTAAAATCATAAAATTACAAATAAAGGGACAAAGAAATGTTGACCAGCATTCAACGAATTTCTCCTTGCGAGTTCTAGAATAAGTGCGCAAGAAGTGCCTGTCTGAATCCCCTGGTTGTGTATATATTTATGCGCGTCTATTTATAGGGTATGTGCATCGGGTGTCAGGCCGGCAGGCATTTAAAGCTCGAAATTTGCCTTCTTCCTCCTTGCGATTTTATTTTTGTTCTATACATAGCCTCGTTCTCTCTCTCTCTCTCTCTCTCTCTCTCTCTCTCTCTCCCTCCCTCCCTCCCACCCTCCCTCCCTATCTATCTATCTATCTATCTATCTATCTATCTATCTATCTATCTATCTACATTTATATCCATTATTGCCTTATGTGAGTCCCATGAAGTGCGGGATCAGTGGGGAGCTCAGGGCGTCTGTAATTTGACCTCATTGTCAACAACGAGGAGGCGAATTTTCGTGGACTCGGAGCAGGAGCCCACTCACAAGGAGATAAGCAGCTCTTGAAAGAGCCCGTAAGCGTGCCTCTTCCCAGTTCGCTCAAATACTTGATCCTGATAAGCCTGTGGGTGAACCCCACTCGTCACTGCTTCGCTGATGGAGTGCGTCGATATTGACGAAACGAGCTACAAAGCTTTCCTAGCCTTTTCTGACCTAAGCTCTTTTTACGATACTTCTCTGAATTATGAAACTCAATTTATATTCCTCCGATCACGAAAATATATCTCCCTTGACCGTCTATGTTTTCGGATCTTTTTAAATACTTTTTTAAAACTATTGATTATTATAAATCTTATTATTTTAATTACTCTTTTTTTTTAAATAGACTTAAAAAGTATATTCTATTTGTTATCAACTTCTTAACGTTTTAATTAAAATTCTGCCTTTCCAAGATTTTTTTTTAATCCACTACCCATACTATTTTATTTAATATTAATAGCTACATCAGTCATTATTTCAATGTTTTAAAAAATGAAAATTAATAATTTAATGTTTATAAGCTCATAAATTGTATGATTGTAATATTGTTTATGTGGACACGCGAGTTCTAAAATAGACATATCTAAAAATAATTAATGATTCTACTAAATAAAGAAAAAAGAAACGAAACTTTCAAGTGTTAGAGCCTCAATAGTTACACGTAAAGTATCGGGAAAATAAAGATGCCAACAAACTATCGTAAATTTAAATGTAAAAATTAAGCAACAGCCTACACTAAAATATCCTGCGTGTAAACATTTTTAATGCGTACAATAGTTCTAATAATTATTTTCAAATAATATTTTTTACAATATTAAATAAAATAGTTTTTTATTAAATATAATTTTAGTTTTATTGTATATTTAACCTCTATAATATACTGCTGCTTACTTGGTTGTATACATTTAATAGTAATATATAATATATAGTTAATATATATAGATAGATAATATATAATAGAGAGTTTCGTAAAGAAGGAGCTTTATTAACTTTTATCAAGCTATAACAATATGTAAACTGGTACTGCAGATAATGTAAGATACTTTTTTTATTTTTAGGAAATAAAAGGTGGGCCAGCTTGCGAAATTGAATAATTTTAGAATGAATACCAGAGGGAGAAAAATATAACCAAGAAATTACTTTGTTTGGCTTAAACCAGGACGTATTCAATATTGCACATGTAACAACAGCGTTCACTGGCGTGACTCACGTACACAGGAAAAAAATAATCAGAAAACCATATTTAAGAAATGCTAGCATCATATACCTGGATATATAAAAAATATATACTTTAAATACAGAAAAAACTACATTGGTAATCGGCTTTAATATTCTGAGTTAAATATTCTTAGTATAGAAAGTGTTATTTTTTTCATTGCAATTGCTTTAAATTCATTTGAAATATATTCCAGCACATTTATGTAAAAAATATAAAAAATATATTTTTTAAATATAAATAACTATAATACAAATATGGCAAAATATTATATATAATTTAAATGTATAAAAATTAATGGAAGCTGAAGTCGATATTCAAAATAACTTCAATTTATAACTATTTTATTTTCAAAATAATTTTCTGAACAACATTTCATAAAACACACTAGGTACATTATTCTTAGATTTGAAAATAATATCACATTCATTATTGTATCGTAATTATTGTTCTATCGTTTTAAAACTAAAAGACTGTGAGAAATCGTTGGTCTATTCATGCACAAATAGATAAGATTAATATTACAGAAGACTAAGGCTTCGATACGTAGGAAACCATAGAAAATATTAATAGTATCAATTCGATTTATACAAAATGAATAAATATATTTTACGTGTAACATTTTATTTTGAATTCACTATGTATGTATGTAATGTACTAAACTGCTATAGCAATTACATATTGAAAAGTCAAGTAAATATCTTTTTTGAATATCTTACTTTACAACGGTCCCGACAGTTTCTGAAACATTTTTCTTGAAGTTGTTTCTTTTCCTATAATAAAAAGTTTCTGAATTTGTATTTACACAGATTTTAAAACAAGAACCAGTAATTTTTTAAGATAAATCATTTTTCTCGACAATCAAAAAATAATTCAACTACAATGTATGTAATATACTAAATCTTATATGAAAGAATTAAAATTGTATTTTCAACATAATATAATTAAATTTATAAATATTTTTATTAATAATTTATGATATAAAGGTAACAAAGTCTTTTAAATTTGATTATTAAATTTCGTTTAATAATTTATTTCATCTAATTTTAATGATAAATAAAAGCTTTATTTATTCTTTAAGAAATTTAACATATTATATGATTAATAGAAATTTTTTAAATATAAATAAATTTTGTATATAAAAGAATTGTGCAATCATTATCTGATAAATTTTTAATATAAGAATTTTCATTAAATGATAAAAGCAAACATCAAATTCGTATTTTACTGATTGTTATAAATTTTTAAAAATAGATAAAATTTAAAATAATAATTATTCTAGATTTTAATTACAATAATATGTTTTTTTTAAAGAGTTACTATATATATAACAAATTAAAGAATATACATATATATATATATATATATATATATATATATCTTTAGCTTGTATTATTACTGTATTTAAAACTTGTTATATTTTAACGTTAGAAAAATTAGTCAATAACAAATACTTTATATAATAATTATGTATTAAAAAACATTGAATTGAAACAATAAAATGGTAAATAAGATTAGTAGAAGAGGTCCAATAATGACTAATTATTCATATATTTCAAGTTTAGTATTCTTATATAATTCATACTGTCAATGTATGTATGCTATCAGCATGATATAAACTCTATGATATAAAAAAACATTATATAAGCTACATTTCAATTAAAGGTAATATAGAAAACTAAAGAAAAGGAATATCTCATTTATATTAAATATATTTTATACATTTGATAAATTATTTTAAAAAAATTGAATTATAAAGTGTACAATAATTTCATCTAATCGATTTTAAAAATTAAAAAACGAACTAAAAAATTCATAAATATAAGGAAAAATGAGGTTATATAGGCAATATTTCTGTAAATAAAATAAAAATAAAAATGAATGTATTAAATAAAATAATCAATACCAATAAATAATAATTTTATCTGTTACTTTGTTCAATCAATTTTTTTAAATATATGTAACATGTATTTCATCACAAAAATATTTTATATATATTTGAGCCTCATCCAGGTTGATTTAAAAAATAATTCAATTTATTACATTAATCAATGTTTATTTTTTCTTAGATTTTTTAAATCATAATAAATAATTATTTATACAATTTCAACTTCTTTGCTTATGTCAATACTTAACTTTTAAATAACAACTATACTTTTTAAAAAACAATATATTTATTATTAGTTTATAAATAAAATATATATTGTTAAAATATTTTTACTTTCTTTTAAAATGGTTTTGTGTCGAGAAAGAAATATACATATTGCACACACTATTTTATTAATGAATTTTTTTTTAATTCAGTAACCATTATTTACATATTTCTACAATCTTAAAAAAATGTATTATTTAATTAAAGATTATGATATTCGTTTAAGTTATGCATGTATGTACTGTAAATATATAAATAGCAATAAAAATGACAAATATTTTTGAAAGTGATTTATTTGTATAATCTTTCAATTATATTTTTATGCATTCAAACAAGCACATCTTCAGTCATTGAGAATCTCAATCATTTTATCATAGAAATTATGCGAAATAATAACTACAATGCGATATTAATATTATCTCAACAACCTATTACCAAATTTCAAACGCTTATATACATACTATTAGATATGTCACGTGTAATTCTTTAGAAAAGCAGTGCAATGCACTATGCTTTTCAATTTACATAAAATTATTTAAAATTGAGATAAAAGTTTTTTAAAACTAATAGTAAAAATTAAATTTATATTCCTATATAACAATGGCTAGTTCATATTTGCGCAATAACTTCAATTTTGGCGTATTACAGAACTGTCAGACAAGTTTCATTAATTATTTTCATATATTTTAAATATATATTAATGTTTAATTAAAAAAATGTTGGTAATTAAAGCTGGCTTATTAGAATGTTATGGCTTATTAAAATGTCTTCACGACTTTAAAGCAAATTTTTTAATGACTTAAAAATTCAGAAAAATACATTTTACCCTACTTAATTTTACATTTAATTTAATTGTTATAAATACTTTTTTGATATTATTTTGTAAAAATATTAATGTTTGACGATTTATGAAACTACTCAAGAATATTTTTATTAACACGTTAAACTGTATTTCATATTTATTACTGAATACTTTCATTTTAAATACTGTACATTTTACTTTACAAAAAATATCTTCAATTTTTAAACAATTTTTTAAATAGCAACATTCTTGCATAAATGAAAAAATACATTTTTTATTCTTAGAGTAAAAATTTTGCAAGAATCGAGTTTAATACTATAGAAAACAACGTTTTTATAAAATTGTATTACTTATCTTGAATATGAGATTCTTCGTTTCCCAAATTAGAATAACTGAAAGCAATTAAGTGTATACAGGCTATTATTACGAACAATACGAACATTGTTAATTTAATAATATTATGCTGAATAGTAGTTACATGATATGCATGTTCAAGGAAACGTCTCAGTAAAATAAATTTTGAAAACTAGAACCAAATCATTGAACGTTGTGCAGTTTGCTTAGGTAAGCTATGAGAATCAATTTCCTTTCTAAGTTTTTCCTGAAATTATGTACATTACCTAAGTACTACTTCATGATTAAGGAAATTTTTAAGAAATCTTAGATTTCCTTCAACTACGGAGAAGTCTGTTCTAGCAATAATAACTTAATGAAATATAACTTAAATTTGAATACGATTGCATAAGTATATGAAATAATGTACAGTCAATATTGTCATACAAAATTGTCGTCTTAAATTAACGTTTATAACTGTTTCATAAATTATTATTTATAATCATCATGGAACGACATTAAAGTTTTACCAAAATTAAAATATTATAAACATTAAAAGAATTAGAACTAAGATAACATATATTGAAATTACTTAAATAACTTATTAGCTGTTTTCCTAATGGGAAAGTATTTCTCTTTCATAGGTCTAGATAAATTGCTATTTAATAATTTTAAAAATATATCAACGATTAAGAAACATTAAATATTCAGTGTCCTTAGCTGTACATAAATATCATAACCTGGTGCTGTATATTTATAAATAGAAACAGTGTGCTGCAGTCAAGAGCCGTAAATTTCGGATAATTAATAGCAGACAGAAGGATTTGATGAAGCGATTAGTATAGTCTTGGAGGCTGAAACATGTGAGTTAGCGAAGACTTTTGCTTAGAGGAAGCAATATCCTGCTAAGGAAGTAATGTTTGTCGATTTAACCGAGCAAGCGCTACAACTCCGCCGCTGCGAGATAAAATAAGAGTTTGACGACCAGCTAGAGCAAGGAGTAGATACTGACACGGGCCCAAGGATTTTCAGGCCAGCGAACAGAATAATTGCACGAGCAGTTACGAGCAAAGAAAGGAGAGGCGTTCGTTAGACGAGCACTCGGGCACTCGACTCTTCCATTTTCCTCAACCTTCGACTCAACCAACAAAATTCCGTGCCTTTTTACCTCTCGACCGATCTAACGAACCTACGGAACTTCCCTTCTGAATTCAGTTTTCCTCGAACATCCGCAATGTACTTAGTAAATGAAATATTTCAATATGTGCTATTTTTTAGTTTATATTAGAAAAGAAAAGAAAATTACTTCCTGTCGCGATGAAAATATGTAGGTGTAATTACGTGGACTGGATTATATATTATACAATATGCTACAATATGCTATATAAAAAAAACAACAACAACAATGACAACAATATTAATAACTATTACCATTTTTAATTACAATTCTAATAATTAATATCATTATAAGAAAACATCTTTATGCTGTTATCGTTTGTTTTTTATTGATAAAACAAATTTAAATGATTCCTGAGAAAGAATATCTATAAAAAAATATTGTTTTGAAATATTTTAGTCTATAAATAAAAGGCTCAGATAGTAAATGGGAATTGGTTTAAAATAGATAATACTGTAAACATTTTCTCGGATTACAGCCTTCAATGATGAAGATATGCGATAGCAAGACTGCTCAAGAAACAGACAGCTCGTACAGCATGAAATTTTTTTCGATAAAATTTTTCATTGCACTCATCCTATTTCCTGTACGACACAAGATGATGTGCAAAACAATAAAAATGAAAAGAAGTCAAATTAAAACCATAATTCTTCTTAATCCTATATATTTTTTAATTTAAGGCTTTATATTATATTATTAAAATGAAATAGTTTTTCTTTCTTATAGAAAAAATAAATTGTATTTATAAAAGTTTTCCTAAAAGAATTATATATAAATTATATATAAATTATGACCTATAATTAATACTTACATCATATGATTATAATACTGGTAATGTACAGTTCCAGAAGCACTTTTTAATTCTATAAAATTTTTTAAATAATATTTTATACAATTGAGCAGTCATCTATACGAAATAATTTATATGTATATATATACATATATGTTTATTCGAAATCTTACTTAACTAACGAAATACTATATTTATTTGGACTATATGTATTATAATATATTTTTCATATTAACAAATTTGTAAGCAATGTAGGCGTATGAATATATTTTTAATATTTGTTTAATCGAATTTTAAACATAACTACGAATTGTAATAAAATTATGTTTTGTGAATATTAATTTATTTGTAATATTTGTAATATTTAATATTTATAAAATATTAAAATTTGTACATAGCAATTTGATCTAATCGTAATTAAATAATGAATGCTTAAACATTTATTAAAATCACATATAGTTAGTGATTCTTGTCCTTAATCCAAATAAAATCGATCTTTAGCTTATAAATATGTTTATGCATACAGTACAATATTTTTTCGTAATTATTGGTCAATTGGTTAATTCAGATCTGCTTTTAAGTTGGATAATTTGATCGAGAATTAATAAAAAAAATCTGTGCTAATTAGAAGACATAATTTCAATGTACAAGATTAACGAGTAAACGCCGGAACATTAAAATACTACTCATTCTGAATTCATCGAGCAGATCAGCGTCCGAGACAACATAATTCATTCTTGCGTTCGTACGTGTTTTGTTCTTAACTGCGTTGTTCATTCGACCCCTCGTATCTTCCCAAGGAGATAGAAGGAAACAGCTAGCATTCCCTCTATTCTGAAGTAGGGAGGAAATGAGGAAAGTGGAAACATTGAACAACAGACGTACGGGAAGACAAGAGAGAGAGAGAGAGAGCGAGAGAGAGAGAGAGAGAGAGAGAGAGAAAGAGAGAGAGAGAGAGAGAAAGAGAGAGTAATTGAAATGGGAAAGGAAAATTGTACGAGTACATAATGCTAATTGGACTGAAAAACATGCGTTTGAAGCTGGTTTGGAAAAAACAACCGTTGAAGAGACCAAAGATAAATGGAACGGAGACGCGTGGGTCACTTTGTATGAGACACCCTCTTGTTGAGATTTCGCGAACTAATTTTTCGGTGAGCTTCTCTTATTCGGCGTAATTAAAAACGAATCTCAAGTGACGCAGCCGTTACTTCGTATGACATACGAAACCAAAATTTCGTTAGTTTATTCGAAATCTGATGAGGCTACGTCCTGCCAAGCAATTTGTACCATTTCATAAGCGCCTATTTTAGTCCTTCGGTGAGCCTCTTCTCGAAGTATAAAATTTCACCTCACAATCGTAAATACTTCATTCCATCATATGTATAAACATTCTATTTAGCTCTGATAGAGATTTTATATACGTTAATGATGGAGCAGCTTATATCATTAATAACATCATTTAAATATTAAAAAAAAATGACCATATTTTTATTCTTGAAAACTTCTTATCCTCATTGTGAAACAATAAATTAATCGTTCAGAATTTATATGTCTAAATGGAAGCTTCGAAGCTAAGACTTTTTATTATTCAACTACGAAAACAAAATTAAATCTTAATCAAAATTTAATTAACAACAAAATTTTTAAACAAAATTTTAATCAACATATAAAAATTAACAGGTTTTTTATTTAACAACTTAATGCAGCCTAAACTACTTTTAAATGGCATAATTAAATTTTAATAAAAATCTTATATTTTCTATTAAAATTTTTTTTTTTTTTTTTAATATTCCCTCTTATAATTCACTATAAATAGAATCACTATAAATGAATAGAATAGATTGTTAACGTTTATTTCAATATAAAAAAAAATTACTATACCATAAATTTCCCTAGAATAACGAGACTCTTTTTATTTAAACTGTATGATACTGTAACGCATAGTTAATTAAATATCTTATATTGAAAATGAACTTATATGTTTTAAAATACAGTTTACAATGCATAAATGTATTTAAGAAAAATAAATTTAATATCTTTAATTACAATTTTACTATAAATTGTCAAATTTCCAAGTTTATTTCCTTATCCGTGTAAAGTATAAGATTTTATTTAGTATATAATGTATAAAGAAAATAATCAGTTAATATGAAAAATATATTAGTAAGTACAGACAAATTTAAACGGCATTAACAATATTGACTTTGAAATATATATATCTATATAATTATTTTTAATCAATTAATAGCTAAAGAAAATTAATTTTAATTGTAATGTATCATTAAATATCTTTATTTCTTTTAACAAAAATATATTTACTTATATAAAAAAATTACTATTAAATCGTAATATATATTTTCTATTATTTATTCATACACAATAAACAGTTAGACATGTAATAATACTGTATATACGTAAAGTATTATTTTTTTAAATTTTTCTATTTAATAAATATTAAATAGAAAAATAATTAATTAATTAAGATAAATAATAATTATTAAATAACATAGAGAGATGAAACATGGAACGAATTACATGAAATGAAAATCAATTAAGATAATTAATTGTACGCCAAAGATAATTATTAAATGGTATAGTACATTACAATAATGTAGAGGTACGTTCAAATTTATTCAAATAAAACTAAAAGATATAATACTGCACAGTAAGGTTTCGTTATACATGATTAATGATGAATCATACAATGAAAGAAATATTATTTTAATACTAATAGATTAGTTTAGAAATAAATTAGTTTTAGGTGAATGGAAAAAAAAGAATCTCATATATTTGCATTTAAGTATTGCTTTTTAATCAAATAATCTGCTATTTACTACAATATAAAAAGATCAATAAATTGTACTTCCTTTTATTGAAATTTATTAAACGCTATTTATTTTCATATGTTTTAATTTCGGAATTACAAACTCGTGCATATTATAGTTTTGAAATTAAGAAATTACAAAATACTAATTGAATTATAACAGATTCAAATGAGATAAAAAATTAGAATGATTATTATAAATATATTTATAAATGTAGTAAAATAATTAAAATACCAGTATAGACTTGAATGTGTTTCATAAATCTTTTTATTGTAATTGCTTAATAAAGGATAAATATAAACCACTACTGTTTGTAATAAACATTAATTCTGTTTTCATATTAAATATAGTGAAAGACATTATTATTAGTGAAAAGTTTTAGCGGTTTTAGAAACAGTTATTGTGCACAACAAAGGAGATACATTTAAAATATGTTAAAATTAGTGGTAGAAAGATAAAGCCGCTGCTTAGAAAATAGTGCGTATCATTGAACAAGATTTGTAGCCATTAATATATATACATACATACATACATACATAATGGGTTTATATATTAAAAGGGTGAGCGACTACTTGGAAAGTGAAAGTTAGCCGAGAGTGTAATGAGAGCCGAGGAGAAAGAGCATCTTATTTGAGTCCTTGTCCCATTGAATTCGAAACGGCACCTCATCCGCAAAATATTCCAAGAGCATTATTCCGTCAATAGTATTCCAAGACCAGACTGGCCTGATAAACTTGAGGACGGCGACTTTGGCTTTATCGACACTAATTTGCGCTCCTCAGCTGCTCAGCTTCAATTCATTAGCGTCTTGGTCTCAAGCCGCCTCGAAGGTGAGAGCAGCCCTCACTTTCCATTATTCTCTCTCTATTTCTCCCCCCTCCCTCTATCTCTCTATCCCCCCTCCCTTCCCCCTCTCTCTTCTCTCTCTCTAATACCTCTGCGTAAACATCCGCACATACATGTACGTGTATCCAGAGAGAACGGTCATCCCTGGTAACGCCATCCTCGATCCATTGATAGGAAGTTCAACTCTAACCGGTTCAGTGTCCGACAAAGTTGGCCTGATTTACGAAACCTCTCTCTTCTAGCAAAAGATGAGTCTTCTGATCGTTTTAGGATTGAGCATTTCCTTTCCTTCGTCAATAAGCCTTGAATTGTCACTTTCACGAAATCACGTGAACATTCGTTGCCTTATGTAGCAACATCTAACCATTACGATGTTGCCGAGAGATGTTAATTTTTATTTCAGGAATCCGTTCAGATAACTGAATAAAATGGTTCCGCAAAAATAATAGGACTGTTTGTCTCTCATTTTCGGGCCTAAGAATATTTTACTTTTTACGATATCTGCAGAGTAGAAAATTTTTTGGCCGAAGATATATGATTGTTATTACCGGGAATAGATTAAACATATATACACTTAATATTATTAAACCGAATATTATATTTCCTACAACGTTAGAGAATGAAAATACGTCTTGAAAGACTCCAAGCTTCCCTACACAGATTATGTTAACATCTTAGGGTAAATGAAATACTAATTTAATGCCGAATATACGGAAGCAGAGGTTCTGTTCAACAAAAGACATCCTGCTCGAACGGCACTTTTTGCATGAATTGAAGATTTTCACTGAAGCATGGATTCTTTCAATGTACTTTTCGATCAATTGAAAGTTTTTAAAGGGTATTTACGGCCCAGGTAAAAGAAACCATAAGCTGTGCTCTTGATACCAATTGGGATTGTCCAACAAGCAGCGTCAAGATTTCTAAACAAATTTTTAAACCTGCATTTAAGGCAAATCATTTTACATTTCGTATAATTTTTTTACTTTTTAACAACAACTACAACAACAATAATAATAATAATAATAATAATAATAATAATAATAATAATAATAATAATAATAATAATAATAATAATAACAGGAACAATAATAATAATAATAATAATAATAATAACCGCAACAACAACAACAACAACAATAATAATAATAATATTCTGAAACTCGTAATAATGCGTAATATACCTATTAAATATTATAAATAACTGTGCATTTATTTACTGTTTATTTTGATTCAAAAATAAATTTTTTTTATACATATATTATATTAAATAACGAAGTAATAATTATTGTTATACATTAAAAAATATTCTACCATACAGGTGTGGACCGGAAACAATGGAATATAAAAATGTAAATTACGACCTCTGAACAAAGTATACACAATTTCGGGAAATGTGTATATGAACGTGCTTAGGTAAAATTAAATGCCCATGTACCTTTTAGCTGTACAGTTGCTTCTCACGTTTCCGACATATAAAATTTTGATTTGTGATCAACTGAATTTGCTCTTTATAGTTTGAATTACAAATTATCCTCTATTATTCTTTTTTGACTGCACGTGTGAAGCATTTTACCAATTATATAATTTCCTCTCATTTTTAAAATTCAGTTCATTTTTGCAGATTAAATCAAATACCATGTAATAATTTTTAATTTTATTAATTTTACACATATTAATTATTATTATTTTTTTATTTTTCACTATGCTAATTCATATTGTGTTAGTGATTGTATTTATTTAAATTAAAAATACAATTTAAAGGATTGATTTATATTTTTTTTTATTTGCCTTTAATAATATATTCTTTACAATACTGAATCTATATTTCCATTTCAGACATTATAATTTCCATAAAGTATAATGATGATAAACTAATGTATATATGTATATATATGTATATGTATATGTATATATTTATATTGTATTGAGTTGTCGCTCTATTTCAGAACACATTCTAATGAGGGAAGTGACTAGGATATTGGAAAGGAAGCCATTATAAGACTCAGGTGTATAAAGGCGGTGTGACGTGTGATCATATTCCATTAAATGGTAAATTATATTTTTAAATATTATAGTGAGAATAAAAATTCATTGTATCGTGACGATAATATTCCATTATTTATAACGTAAAATCTAGATTCAAATACGTAATGAAATAAAAGTTTATAGTATGTTTTATTAAAATGGTACGCTTATCTTTAAGATTATAATCTTTCAGATTATTCACTCACGGTTATATCTGTCGCATAAACTGTAAAACGCGTAAAATGTTCTTAAGTCCATCTGTGAAACTATTAGTTAATAAAGAAAAAAATATATGATTGAAAGGTCCAGGTATTGGTTTAAGCTTCCGAACATAATGGCCGAGGGCAATAATGAGTAGTCGATAAGGCAGTCCGCGTGATTTGACTGTCGATCCCCCTACATATGCTACGTTCTCGTTGACGTCCATCCGGGCGACTCCCAGTCTTACGCTCCCGCCCGTGAGGCAAGTGCAACGAACTCGGAAATTATATTACACCTCTAACGTTCCGAAGACGCCAACGGCTTTTTGTTCTTCTTTTTCTTCTTCCCGCACGAGACGCGTACTTCCTACCGAGGCCTCTGACGACGTGAATTCTTTTTCTTATAATTTCTGATTCCACTACGACCTTCTTCTACCAAGGATAGAAATGCAGAATGCCCGAATACGGATAATTAATTCAACTAGGGACTGCATTGTTCGACCGTGTAGATTTAGCGAATCGCTCATTTTTTCGAATCATTTTTTTCTCTAGAACTTAAAATGTTGATATTGAAGAGCGTAGCCAATGTCTTTTTTCTCTTTCCTCAATATATTTTAAAATATATACTTTCACGTAAATTCTCATTGTTACAATGAATATAATCTTTCGTGACCACGAATACCTAAATACTTTCTTTATATTTAATTTCAAAATTATTTTAATTTTCTTTCTCAATTAAATTATGAATGAATTTTATGAAAATTTGCTTTTATTTATTACTTTAACTATCTTTTACTTTAACATTTAATTATACGACTATATGGAAAACAAAATTACAATTAAAGTAAAATATTACTTGGCCATAAATTTACGTGTTATGTAGTTTTATGCAATTTAGTTACGATATACACCTTAAACAAATTATTATAGGTATAGATAATTATTAACTTGCAATTCTTAGCTATTTTATGCAAATATTACTTAATTATTATTCAAAGTATAAATATTTTGGTTTGTAAAAACAAAGAGAAATACGTATTGATATTGAACACCCAGAATGCCCTTATCTTACCCATACCTGTGCTTTTCTATTGCGTTTAAAATTCATTCGATATTTATCTATTGAATCAATTTAATTTTAAAAGCCATGAAAATCATTTAAGAATTATTCATTTTATATGATATAATTTAATCCAAATGTACAATTAATTAGTAAAATTCAGGCGAACGAAATTTAGACAATAAAACATTTATAGAATTTGATCTAGATATAATTTAAATCATTTTTTTGATAATAAATAACAATCCAAGTATATGATTTTTTAAAAACGAAGATAATTGCTATCAGCCATTAAAATATCAACAAGTAATAAGGAACTATCTTTAATTTACTTACATGTATTTTGATTGAAAACATTATTATGATCTATTTAAATAATGCAAGAAAAGAAAATATTATTTTATTGGATTTGATAATTTTTATAGTTTCTATGATTTTCGACTGTTCGTATAAAACATTTTTAAGGTGGAAATAAATAACGTTTATGAGTTTAATAAACGCAAACAATAAATAATTTGATACAAGGAAAATGTCTTTGAAGCTTTGCTCAACAAATAATCAAGCGAATGCGCGACTTTTGTATAAATCATTGTGGATTGCGCAACTGTTATTGTTTGTTAGGGATAATGTGGGCAAGTCACAAAACTCAACCTCATTCTAAAATCCGGGAAAGATTTCACTACCATTGTATAATTTGTTAAAACTCCAACAAAAAAATCTTCCTCGTCAGAGATAATCATAATTCATTATTTAAGATTATGATTTTCTTATCAATCTGTAATTGTTATAGAATTTCAGCCCATAGCATTATTATTCTTCTTTACTTTACATTATTATTCTTTTTAACCTTTAAATGATACATATTGTTATTACTGTTTTTTCGAGTTATTGAAAATTATTTGTATAATCATGTGTGGTTGTATGTACGTGCTCATTCGAGTAGATAAATAATAATATTAAAAGAGTGTTACAAATGCAAGAAATTTTTATTTGAATTTATTACAATGACAGTAATTTTACCTTTTAGTAAAAAATAATAGATTTGAGAAATCATAATTTTTCTAAGCACACACTGTGTACTAGTGGTGCAAAGCAATAACGTGACTCAGATGTGATTTTCATACTTTTTACAACGAAATAGACGTCGCTCACTTATTCACTAACGTTTTAAATATTTTTTACCTTTTTAGCTGCCACGATACTGACATCCTATATGACATAGAGCATATATGGAAGCGCGGATTCGAGGTAAAGAAATGGTAGGTTTAATAAATGTTTTGGCTTCAAGGCACGAAAATTATCTGAAACAAAACCTACTTTAAGAAGGTTTAAGCAGGCTCAGTCGGATGATTGCGCCCATCTTATTCTAGGATATTAGTAACAACGACGATTAAGTACAATTTATAAAAAAAGTGGTCGTTTACGTCCCTTGCATAAACTTAAATTCAATCATAACGAATTTTTCCACGTGTCTTTCTGATAACCTTATTTTTTTCAAACGTAAACGAGATCCGCCCACCTTCCACGACCGAGTCAAGACTGTCAAGACATCTATCGATACATTTCTTAAATTAAACTATTTTTATTCATTATAAATATGTACATTTATTAAAAAAAAAAAAAAAAAAACTGAACAATGAACCTTACTCAAGCTTAATTGCCTATTGTAGTTTTATCAGTTCAATAGTTGGAATTGACAATATATCTACGAATCAGACTTTTTATTACTCGATAATTCATTAAGCTGAACCATTTTTATAGCAACTGTCACAGTATTAGCTTTACTGTTACTGATTAAGAACAGTTCAACAATGATAATAAAAGATAAACCTCAAACCTTAATGTGTATATATATATATAGTTTAGATGGAACAAAATAATATTATTAAAAAACATTTTTTTCCTTAATATATTTATAATAAAAATTATTTTAAAAACTATATAAAAAATTTTACCTCAGACTTTTCATTCTAAAAATATGTTTTTAAGCTTCATTTCATTAATATATTGAGCTAATCACTGTATATATTTTTAAAATATGACAGTACGTATACAAGGTTGTGCATATAGTATAGTATGAAAATTAATCTATTTTATAAAATCTGAATTATCTTGAATAAAATAATGATTAAAATTATCAGTAATTACGAATATTTATATAAAATATCAATCTGAATTTATCATATTACATACAATATATAAAATAAAATAAATATATTCATGTTCTATCGTTATTTCAATAGCACTTTTAATTTATGCAAATATATATATATATATATATATATATATATAGATTTAAAATATAATTTTTTATATTTTTATATCAGTCAATTTTTGACCTTAAAAAATTTCATTTTATTATAGAAATAATTAGTACATTTTATATATCGTCATGGCTTACTTGCGCAAAAAGCGAACATTTAAATTTTTTAACAAAATGTATTTTTAACGAAAAATATTTATTCTTATTTATAGATTTTCTATTGATTTATTCTTGTAGATATTAGATATCAGTGAAATTTAAGTCTGCAATTATAACAACAAGTCTAAGTAAAATTTAAAAGAAGTTAATGAGTATAAATATTTAAAGAATTGAAAATAATTTTAGATTTTTAGCGCACTTTTAAATTTACAAATACAAAAGATCTTCATTCTTCAAAATAATTAATACTCTAGTAACGGAAAGTATAGGTTAAGAAGACGAAAGATAACGTAAGTGCATGCAGAAAAACGAGGGATCTATGCGATTTTCGTAAAAACATGTATTTATTAATAAAAAACGAAGAAAAAAAAAAGATGAAAGAACAGATATAAGAACGAAGTAGTAGAACGAAGATTTCGGAATTGTTGACCAGTCGGACAAGAGCCGTGAGCTTTAGCATTCCACAATGTCAACGTGAAGCATATCTTGGCGAGAGCAGTTCGCCTACACTCATCGCAAAATCAGCATCTGAAGCTCATTGGGCAGATTCACACTCGGCTGCATTCGATCAGATAGAAACGAAGAAACGGCGTCTCTTCCACTTGTGGAATCATTCAGCTCATCGATTTCGATGACTTCTTTTCAAAACAAATGTCTCGTACTAAATTATGCGCTTTCTCCTATCGTTCTCTTCATCATAAACTCATTATCTTTCATATCCAATTCAACAACAACAACAACAACAACAACAACACAACCATATCTATTTTTTTTTAATTTTTGTCTTGCTTTGAATTCAACTGTCAGACCTGTGTTAATTCATCCTTTACTTATGTGTATTTTAGTGAACCAGATATTACCGATAAACTTTTTCTTGTATGTATCATAAATATTTTATTAAAATGTTGTAGTAATTCTTATATTTATTAATTGCTGGAAGATAATGGGTAATATGATAAATGAGCAAAATTCCAAGACAGAATAATAATTTAAATACTTCAACACAGAAAATTTTCAAATATTTTGACATTTTTTATTTTTACTTAAGCAAATACTATTCATTATTGTACAAAAAATATTTTGTTTCTAGTTGAAACATTTAATTTTACATTAAATATTAAACATATTTTAATTATCTGTTTATGTATCTTTCACATCAAATTTTAATTGTCTAATTAAATTTTTCTATTCTACTCCAGGTGATTTAAACTTACAAATAAAAATGTATGAAAAATAATAATACAGTTTTTTTAAAAATCGCCTAAATTCATTGAATTGCAGATTGAATTAAAAAAACAGTGTAACAAGATTATAATTTTATATAATGCAGTAAGTACTATATAATATTCAAATTTCATAAAATAAGTAATGCAAGATACATGGACTTTATACGTGCAATGAGAAGCTAAAAGCCACTCACAACATAACCATATCGCTTTTTTGCCTTAGTGTATTAAATACTTTGAAATAATAAGCCTGAGAGAGCTAACAGTCGATCATGTCTTCCTTAGTAGCCGTTTGCAATACAATAATACAATAAGTACAATTGAGTTACAAATCATATAATTATAAATGTAAACACACAGTTAGCTGCACTATTAAACAAATTTTCCCCTTTTAAATTGTAAAGAATTATAAAGAATTTATCTTATTGTTTTTATTTTCTTTATTAATATATATTAATATTTATTAATTGATAATTTATTTATGCTAAAATATTGGATAAAATTAAGCGTAGTTTATTAATATTCAATTTATATTTTATATATGGTTTTAAAATGCTTGTTATTTTTGTTAATAGGCACACGCGTGAAAATGAAATCTTAGCAAGATCTGAATCAGAATGATAATATTTAAAAGCAAATACTTATTTTAAAACTGACAATCCTCAATAAACGTAGTGTTTAGTCTTAAGAAAGGTAGATTAAATACTTGATTACTTAAAATTATTTTTATAAAAAATTCTTGAAATAAAATAACTTGTATCATGTACGTCTTATAAGCCGGTCAAAATCTCCTTGAACAAACTTTCACAGTAGAATTAGTTTCCTAATTTGAAATTATACAAGCGACTGAATTCTTAGAAATCGTCATTAAAATTCATTGTGGAATAGTCTGAGAAACTTTATTCACCTTTGAAATCCAAGAACCTTTACGCATCTTCTTATACAGGTATAAAGATCACCTTAGCTCGATAGATTATCCAGCAGATTATTTAGATTATACCCTAAGAGCTTGCAAATATCCGAGCCGTGGCAAGTGTACGCATGTAGTAACGCGTAAAAATTAATTTCCATTCGCATGCTTAATTTCTTTCAATTAGTATTTTTCACTGGTCTCGTAAAAGCTGTAAGTAACCCGCTATGAAAATTAGAAAACGTGGAGCTTACTCCTTCGGGCTAATTATTTACATAAATTTCATCAGCCTAACTGATAAAAAAGGCATCTAATTCAAGTTTCGATGTATTGAAACGGTCTTCAGATCGTTCTTCAGATAAAAATGGCCTGCTAAAAGTCACTTGTGGAACATCAATTATGGAGAGCAGCGTACGACCGAATCAAGTGCACCTTCTACAGGAGCTCGTAGACTCTGGATCCGCTGCTTCCTTACTCAGGTACGAAAGCGGAAGCGTATTCGAACGATTCGCAAACTAGTTTACATCTTGCGAACGCGGCCTCTTTTACTGTTAACATTGACGATGGAGAGCTCGCACAACTCTTAACCTATTCAGATACGAGCTTCGTCTTCGAGCGAATACAGGAAGAGCAGGAGGAAAGGATTCGCAATGAATACATTAAGTATGGGGCACCTAAGCTCACCGAGCCGTACGACGCATTCGTCAAATTCACGCACGATCAGCTACAGGATAAATTCAAAGCCGATGATAATAGTTATAACTGGCTGCCTCCCCTGAAGGTTATGTCTTCTTCTGTTTATTCTCCTCTATTTGCCTTATTATGATTATACAAACCAACTTGAATCCGGGAATCGAGTGAATCATTCGCATGTCTAAGATAGCATGCCATATTAAAAGTTATTTCTCGATTATTTCTGTATTACTTTTATAAATTTCTTACAATAATATAAGAAAATCACAGATTATTATATTTACTTTTTTTTTATATCTTGTGCTAGATTAGGTATATTTAACTATTACGTTTAAAAGTTATAATTAATTTAGTAAATAAAGTTAAAAAGTTTTAACTTGTTTTTACTAATTGCATTTCAGTGTCAATTCCATATTTTTATTTATTTATAATTTTAATAATACAGTAATTTTAATAAATAAATAAAATTTATTAATAACGACATATATTATTTATATGCACGTGATGCTTTCTTTTTATTTAATAGAAGCAACAATAATTTATTATCATCTTAGCTTAATAAATAACTTTTATTACATAATAATATTAAGAAGCATAATATTCTTATAATTTATATTACAATTGGATATTTCATAAAGTTATGAACGATTTACTGCATATTTAACAACATAAATTTATATTTTTATATACAGATAGAAGTAAAAAGTATTTTTATTTATATTCATTGTAAATTAGTTAAAAGGTTCTTAAATTTTGATACATTCATATACAATTTAAGGATGTTTAAACCATTTTTTTCTCATGAAGAATGAAATTTGAATGGTTCCAGTATACTATTCGATAGTATATGTTTTGTTAGATGAATAAAAATGTCAATATAAATTTAGTAGAACTTGTATTTTATGTAAAATTTCCTCATAAGACGGCTAGATAGTAATACAAGATTTATGATTGATGAATAAGGTAGAGAATATTCAAAAGACCTCAGGAAAAAAAACTGAAAAAAAGATAGGGTAGCGTAGGGGAAGAGCGGAAGGAGCGATGATATAGAATCAGTGATAAATGTATCAGTTTATCCTCGTCCATCGTATAACAGTATTTTTCAAGTCCATCGTGTCCGTTCGATTGGCTAGTTTGCAAAGAATCTAGGAAAATCCCAAACGCTCGGAGGTGAAAACGTGAATTCACAGGTCTCCGACATACGATCTACATTGCAAAACTGCTGCAGGTCTACACGGATAAGATAGGATACCAAGTGTTACGGTTTCAAATTTCAACCGATAAGAGCCATAGAAATAGATATGTCCTCGTCTCAGACGATCTGTATTTTGCATAAATTTCTCTACGATGGCCCTGTGCGATAAGTATCTTGCCTCCTGAAAATCCCCCTATTGTCTATGACGCGTATGCCTCTAAAGAAAAACAGTATTTCGAAATAATAAAATATTTACTTAAACGAGCCTAAGACAAAGAAACGGATATTCGAAGATTCGGAGCTTCTCTCCATTTTCAATGGTCATCTTTAATGTATCAAAATCAAGAATGCTTCACACCTCTTGTTCATATCGTTGTCTATAAAAACATGTATCGCTACAGTCTATTGATCATTCCATATAGTTGAAAACATTCCTCGAAAATGCTGCTAATCAGTTTCTCGTTTTCCTCATCAAATAAGTTGAGATTATAATTTATAACAATCTATAATTTTCATATTTATTAATCATTCATTAATATTAATGTTTACCTAAAATTACATCAATAAAACATGCGTCGTTTAATTTTATACTTCTTTCCATTGCTTTTAGAAATTTCGTTAGTTGTAATAATAAGTACAGCATATATTTCGATACAATATTATATGTTGCATAAAGCGAATATTGTACCTTTAAATATTATTGCATTCTTATTAAATATCAGAACTTTCATTTACAATAAAATACAATATCTTTGACCTAAAATGTATTATAGGAATGTAATTATTTAAAAATAATTTAATAATAGTCAATGAGATTTTTTTTTAATCTATATAGATCATAACATGCATAAAAAGAATGCTTTCAAATTAAATACTGTAGGACAAGAATTTTCTTTTTAATAGTATGAGAAATATATAGAAGAATAGACTAAGAAGGAAAGAAGCCATTTCAATTGTAAAAAGTAAACGATATATTATCCTACATGTAGTTAAACTATTCACAGATGAAAATGATGAAGTAAAACCGTTACACTCATATAACACGAAGAGGATGTACTCGCATGTAATAATATAGCAAAATCGTGATTCTATTTAATGCGGGTTCACGAGAATACGTTTCTTTTTTTTTTCTTTTTTTACAAATTTACAAGTATAACTAAGAGGGATCACCTATTTAATATACAGTAAGTAATACAAGTGCTAAAGTGAAGAAAACTTTTTTCTCCGTACATTTTATAAAACAAAGTGGACCTGTCTGTGCCTTTGTAATAAACGATTAATTGTTAAATTTATTAAAGTTCTCATGCACTTTTCCACAATGAGAATAATTGGAATACCATACTTATTTAGTTATAAATAATTACGTGTCATTATTATCTCAGAACATATTCGCTACCAATTTACAAGAATTCAACTGGAACTTTACTGAAATTTAAACCATGTTTAATATAACCTAAACGTTTCTTTTTTTTTTTTAATTTAAATAATAATTTAACTATATTTAGACCTGTTTAAAAAAATAATCATCGATGATGAAATAAACAAAAAATATGGATTTTTAAAATGTTCATAAATTTGTTTTAAGCATTTTTATTATTAAAGGATTAAAGGAATAAAAATATACAAAGATAAGAAAATCTAACTATAGAATAAATTGTTAATACAAGGATAGTATGTAATAAGTCTTTTTTTAGTAAGTGTATATATAACGTTGCATATGATTCACACCGCTAAGCTTGATTAAAAATATTTAAAAATTTACTTGATTTGGCAGAAAAAGAAAACAATAACATAGTAACGGATATAAATTACTCAGTTTACGCTCGAAGAATAAATGTTCGTTTGGAAGAATTATTATACAAAAATAAAATCTCAATAAATTTATTAGGATTAGTTTTTAAAATGTTAAATTTGGCTCAATAATATAGATCAGTTCGATTTCATATTTATTTTTGGCTTTACGTTCTTTACTTACTTTATTTACTCCAATGTAGATTACAATCTCAATGAAAATACATTTAAAATTAATAACGCACATGTCAAAAAAGTACAAACTGAAATTTTATTTTATGAATGTATAATCAGGTTCCTCATAGAATAAGATAAAAAGAAATAAAAAGTCTTAAGTACTTTAAAACTATAAAAAATAAAATAAATGAATTACATTAATTAGAACAAGAAATAAAAAATTAATAGGAAAATGTTATAAACTTAAAAAAATGAATAATTATAATATACGTTGGCTTTTAGTGTAAAATTATTATAAATGAAATCGAATATAAATAATTTCAATTCTTATAACAATTAAGAAATACTAATTAGATTGTTATACTTCAGCGATGAAATTTACGTAATGATACTTCCACAACTCATTGGACGGAAGTAATGTAAAGTAACTATAATTGAATGAAAAGTTATAAATTATTTCCGATTTACCCAAATGAATATTAACTATTATTATCCTATTATTATAGCTAGAATCCTTATAAATATAAATTTAAAAGGTACTGAAAAGAAGCTCTTATTAATGTCTTAAGCACTTTAAAATCCATGAACGATAAAAAAAGAACAGCGGCACGTGTCTTCGGTTGGAATTATTTTACGCGAGGCCACAAACTAAACATCAATTTTATGGCTACAGGATCCAAAGGATTGCATGTAATCATGGGAAAAGAGAAAACCGCGAAGTTACAATGTCTTTTACGTCTCAACCGATTCCGGATAGCACTCACTTTACTGTCTTATATCTTCCAGCTCAAAATAAAAAAAGCGCAGAGGCAAAAAATGAAAAAGGCAATGCAATCTCAAAGTTAAAGCGCTAAAATGATCGACTCAAACCCTAATTAAGCTACGAATCCACGAGATACCGGACATTAATAAAGAACTTTCGCGCGGATACTTAACTTGTTTCCAAGAAGATGTTAGAGGTGCTTGAAGATGAGAGGATGACTCACTCGTTCGACCATACAAAGGTGAAAAATTTTTTTCTGATAGCTCGCTCAGTCAAACTTCTCTTGATTACAGTGATTTCCAAAAAAAATTGCCAATCAAGTAACCAAGATCCCTTTGTTTCCCTTTTTGAACTACTACCGAAACTATATCTACATAGCTCTAAGCATCTCTTCACATATTCTTTCTGAATTATTGCTAAATTTAGAAAGAAATATTTTGTACTAATGAGCGCACACGATTTACAGATTTTTTTAAAATTTATTTATACATTCACCGAACCACACTAACTCTACTGCATTCTCCATTTATTTTTAATCATATCATATACTCTTTTCTTCAATTTCATATTTCATTCTTTATGTCTCTTTATTTATAAAAGTAAAAATAGTTTACTTTTTCTTCCTTTTCAAATAAATAATTACGCCTAAAAATAATTTTTTTCTGACCGCCCTTATATAATATTATTTAATATCAGTAGGATTATCCATAAATATTTTTTTTCATTTACATAAATATCCGAATATTCTATTTGAAATAATTTAATTATACAAAAAAATTATTTAATTTAAAAAGGATATAATCTGTTTTATAGGTATAGGTATATTAATAAGTATAGATTTTTTTAATCCTTAATAATTACGCGACTAAACCTCTGGATATGAACATTAATAATGAGTACAATAAATCAGTAAGCAGTAACAGTAATAATTATCCATAAAAATGTTTATTTTTTATTATTATATAAAAATTGTAATTTTTAAAACAAATTTAAGAAATTATAATTTACACATTAACTAACTGTAGAATTGAAAAATTTTAAACTACCAAAAAAAAGTAGGTACCTATAAGAGCGCAAACGATACGTCGAAAAAAGATTCACGTAAGAAAGATGGACATGTCGACACATGCGAAATCGAATTGGTTACCGTTCATCGAAAATACACAATTACTCATATCAGCCGTATTCAAGAGTATTTCAAGAGCCAATACTAGACTCAATGGATAATAGAAAGTGACGTTGACGTTTTAATATTAAACCAACTAGATGATATAGGTACGTATTACTCTACGAGACTCATAATAAGTGTGTATTATAAGGATTAAGTATAATTAAATAAAATAAATAGTCTATTGATACATAGGAATTTGTATTAATTCTATGTGAAAATATATTTCGTTTGTTTGGCCATTCTAAAACTAAAAAACTTTTAATAAATAAAATTACTTAGAAAATAAATAATTCTCTGAAAAAATCAATATACAAAGAATAACAATGACCGTAGTCATCTTCATAGAAGTTCAAAGGTATCGAAATTTTCATAAAGAAATTAATTTGCATTGAAAGTTTACTTTTCCCAATTTAAATAAATGTTGAACAGACAAGTAATCGATGAAATCATTAAACTAGTTTGTCAGAGAAATTTATATCATATGTATACTTATATTATTATATAAAAGAAAAAATAATTTAAGAAATACAGAAATTGAAATATAAAATTACATATTACAAAAAAAATATTAAAAATACAAATTCAATACATATGTCAATATAGCATTCTAATTTTAGTTAAATTATGGGTTGAGCTGCTCTTGCGACATTGAATAAAATGATCCATTATAGACATTTATTTTGAAATTTTCTCTTTTAACGCCCACAAATTCTACATATTCGGAAGCTACGCTGTACGTAGCCGACATGTGCGTCTATGAAAGTGTAAGATGCGCGTATGGTTGTGACTTCCCTTACCTTGAATACAGCATTCACCAAACTATAGCAAAAGAGAAGTACAGTTTTTCTTCTCCTACTACTTGGAATGATATATATTTCGTACATATATGCTAAGATGTAACCATTGATTTCTCTGACTATATGTTTTTGTTTGCCTTTGTTAGTCATTGTTTTTAGCATTTTTATTTTATATTCTTAATTCTATGTCTACATTGCAACTTTTGAAATTTGTTACTTATTTTTATTTCAAACCCTTCCAAATTATATCTTACGCACATGTACTTTTAATTATATTTACTCAAAAGAAAAAGTTTCTTTTTTTAAATTATTTTTATTAAGGTTTAACAACAATAACATACTTCTCCTTTTCTCTATCCTATAATATTTGTAATAAATTAATTCGTATTAAAAACTATGTAATCTCATACGTATAGATATAAAGAATTTTTGTTGTAATAAGTATTATTAAATTTTATTAATTTAAATGCTGTACACCTACTGAATACGCAATATAACATTTTTCTCTAATATTAATTTATTTTTTATGGAAATTCATTTCAATAAAATTTGTAAATAATTGTGTAAATTTTTATTTTTAAACTGTCTAAATCTAAATGTGCAACAGATACGTTGATTAATGTATTAAGAGGCGAATGGAATATATAATATTTACGAAAATCATTCCATATTCGTAAATCAATAGAAATTTGCACGATAAAAACTAACTTTAATAATATCATAAAAATGGTGTACATTAAAAAAATTAATATTAATCACGAAATGCAACGTAGAAAATCTTAAATATTATATTAATGATAATAGTGAAACTTTAAGTATCCGATTTAGTATCATTAAATCATATTTAAATTCAAGCGCAATTGGCATAAAAAATAAAGTTTCACATTGTACCTTTTCATTTTCAATTTCACTTTGTATAAATAAGCAGTTTTCAAAATCATCCAGATACTTCAAAATTGAAAGCATTCAAGATAACTTTAAATATAATTGAATGCGCATCCATTGGGATATTGGGACGTATCCTGTGTATTCCCGATTTCTTTTCCAATCGATTTTTATCATTTTGTTTTAAAATTACGCTCACCGCTATTCATTTCCGATAGACTTCCAGCAGCTCTTCCACACTTTTTCTATCCTTTTCGCCCACACTGATGCTGAATCCAGCAGCTGACTCTAGTATCTTTATTTTACGTTCTCTCTCGCTCTCGCTTAGAGCCTCGTTTCGATTTTAAATGTTTGAAAGCGCAAACCTTTAAAACTCGTTCTCTCTTGCTCAAAGCTTTAAAAACATATTTTTTAATTCTGACTAAAAAATAATATCTTATTTTTAAAAACTTAAAGGTTTAAAGATATATTTTTAATAATACCTAAAAAAAAAGTCGTACGTAATTCTTCATGGACTTGTACCAATTTCTAAAAAAATTTCTTAAAAAATTATACGATGCTTGTTAATTTAATAAATTATCCATATATTTCTTCAAAATTATTTATAAATTATCTGAAAAACTCTTTGATTAAATAAAATTCAAAATATAAATTTTTATGAGATATTTTTTAATAGATTTTATCAAAACGAATAATACATTGTTTAAACTATGTAACATTTACGATACTCTTATCTATAAAAAATTGTATATCAAAGTATTAAGTTTTATAATAATTATTATGTTACAATATTATATTACATAACAAAATAAAAATAAAAGTAACCTTTTAAAAATTAAAAAATTTTACCTAAATTTTTAAGAATCAAATAATTTAAGTGAAATTAATAATGATACATTGATAGATGAAAATAATATTAATAATAATAAGAAGAAGAAAAAGAATAAAAATAATAATGATAGTAATAATAATTGGAATGATAATAACAAGCCTTTCATTTTTATAAAATTCGTAATTTATTTCTTTAAGTATCAAACATTTTAAAAATGCAATCAATAGCCAATGTAACAATTATTTTGTAAATATAGAGTATGTATTCATAGTAAGTTTGTATTTACGATTATTTGCTTGCGAATGGGTAGTTATAACATACCTGCGTAAGTTTCGCGCTCATTTGTAATTCAATTGTTTAAAATAAGAATGCGCTACGGTTTAAAATTTATCGAAATTCTATCTTTTCGCAGCTTCAAAATAGATTTCTCTCTGTCCTCATTATTCAACAGCTGTTCTCTTCGGAAACCGCATCCTATGTGCAAATTATTTGCCGCTACCTAACATTATTTGAAATTATAGGAAAAATTCCTAACTTTAAAAATTCAATTGACGTCATTCTCTTTTAAGGAAAGAATGCATTAATATTTTTTTCGAATTCTAAATGACTTAATAGTTGTCATAACAAAAGTATTTCATACATTAATAAGATACTAAAAACTTTTAAAGAATATTTTTAGAATGTATAACTCATATAATACATACGCACGTATAATCCGATGGTAATTATTTTTTTAAATATACATTGCATTAATGCTCTTAAAGAAACTACAAGTTTCACTTTTATTCATCATTCGGTTTATTAACGCATAAAAATTTTTCATTTATTTAGGTATCGTACAAAATTTTATACCAATTGCTTTAAAAAACCGTTTTATGAAATATTCGGGGAAAAAAGAAAATTAACGCTTTCGAATCAAATAAATATTATAAAATATTTATAGAAAAATTGTAAAATAATGAAGATTTATTTATTTATCTATTTATTTAATAAGTATATAAATATTGCTTCTAGGAAATATAAATATTTTCGTAATGAAAAAATTTTATCTATACCGAAAGAGTAATTACTGAAAAATTCGTAATATAATCTAAAAAAAAAAGAAGGATCAAAGTCGCTTTAAATATTCGAGTAAAATTTTACGTAAAGATCTTTACGGCTTTATAGAATCTTTCTTTTCGTGAAATGAAAAAAAGCTGACTATAGTGGAAGTAACTAGAATATAAGAGAAAATCAATTTAAACGGAACGCAAATATCAGATAGGCTTTGTATAACATCGTTATAGAGAAAATGCTTAAGAAACGATATTTCAAAGAAGATAATTTATTAAAATTAAATGTAAGACAAAGGTCTTGACAGAGGATGTTGAATCTTAAAATTCACAGGTTATATATAAATTTGTAATAGTCGGATAAATCCACCGACAGAAATTCATGGGAGTAGTAATAATATCAATAATAATGTTGACGATACGAATGGCTTGAAGGTACTCACCAGGTTGTGTGGCATCCACAACGAGGTTGATGAAGAGGTCAGAGACGAGTATAAGAATGACGAAGGATCTGTACCACCGGGAACCTCCTCTCGAAACCTCTTCCTCCTCCTCCTCTGCGCGCATCTCGTTTACTCGGTATTGATAGCTCGATCGAATAGCTCGACCTCTTGGGTTCTGGCACGTCTCTCTTTATCAACGCTCAACACTCTTAACCTCGGATCGTTTTGCGCGTTCTCACGAGGCCTGCATCCTTGCTGGCAACCGCAAAATTTGTTTCCGATTTCTCGACGTACCTTTCGCACTCGCCCGCCTACTCTGTCTGTATCTCTCTCTCTCCCCCTCTCCGTCTATTTATTTCTATCTCTCTCTTTTCTTTCTTTGTATACGTATCGTAGCGTACACACCCACCAAGCAACTGCCAAGGATGAACGCAAACTAACTATACCCCCGAGCTCTAGCCCCAAACTACCTGCCGTTGCCACCGTCTTCGGCCGAGCGAACCGCCTCCAGTTGGCGCTGCGCAGCGGCTCTCTTCACCTCGATCCGTTGCTATTCCCCCCCTCCAAGTACACGAACCTAACCCTCTGTAGCCGCCGCCGCCGCCACTACCACTACCGCCACTACCGCCACTACCACCACTACCAACACTACCAACACTACCAACACTACCACTACCACTACCACTATCACTACGACAATTGCCTTCGTCGGTAATAAATAAACCTCTAGGCTCCTATGGTAGCGATAGATACCCGATGTCGCCGAACTTCTTTACTCAGACAGAAGCGTTACCGAGTACGTTTTTTCTTATATATTAATTTCGAAGTATTTAAGCGCTGAATGAAATTCATTTTATCGAAGTATGTAACTCGTCATCTGATTACGTTTGACTACCTTAGCTCGAAGGTGCGATACTTGGCTGATAATACGACTAAACGGTCAACAATCATTAGATACTCTTCCTTCTTACCGGTCGGTAGTAACAGCACCACCAGCACCACCAACAGCAGCAAAGATTCTGACGTAGTTGCTTTGTCTCGGAGCTACTGACCCTTTCTTTAACTAATGGTCTTGACGCTTCTGAACATTCGTAGCTCAAACACCACATCCTTATATTCTACTTTCTTATTCAAGTATTATAATAATTATAATATTAAAATCATTAAAATAAACCTTCTAAAGTCTCGCTTATCCAGCTTTTCACATCTTGTCTCCATATTCCAATTCTTCTTTTTGCAATTAATTCATACATTTTTGTAAATAGATATATATTTGTATGTATAAATTAGCTTGTGCATACACTAATGTATTTTATTTTCATTTTTATTCATTTACAAAATGTAATTATAACGTTATTACGCATCAACAAAAATTAATTGTCACAATTCAAAGTTTGAAAACATGATATTAACAGTTAATATATTACATGTAAACGTGATTTCTTCAAGATTCTAACGTAATTATATGAAAATTATCTATCAACATGTATGACTTAATAGTAATTCTAAACCAATAATACCAAATGATTAATATAATAATACTAACAATAAAAACCTATAATAAATTTACAGCGTTGATACACTCATGTGCATACATTTTTACTATTTGCATGCGTAAAATTTATTAGAATTACAAACGATCGTTTAAATAGTTATCAAAAATTAGATTATTATGAAAACAAAACAAATCAACGACAAACTCGTAAGATTACATTAGATATTTTTATTAGATTTTTTAATACTTTAGAACAGTGCTTATGAATTATGAAATGTTCATTTGATATGATATATTATGTATTAAAAATCAACGGTATCAAATAATATTTCCATTATCATCAAATGAATATTTTTTAAATAATAACGATGAATCGGATTCGCTAGTTATCAATGAACATGTCGAGGCGTTAGCTGATACAATCGATGTTAAAGAAGAAATTAAGGATAAATCATTATCCAATACCATTACAGAATGTCTTGCTACGCCTTCTACATTTAAACATTGATTGAAAACAGCCTACAATTAAAAATATATACTTTTACTTCAATTATTTACACAATTTAAAAATATTTTAAAAGTTAACTTATACGCTATATATACATTCATTTTATTACAGATTTCTTAATTAATTCGCATTAATATTAAAATTTGTATGAAGTATTTATTAATGATAAATTGATTAGGTAATTTTTTATATTTAAACATTTTATTATACATGAAATTAAATTTGTTATACTTAATTTTTAAACATTTTACTGTATCCCTAGAGTGAAAAAAATAAAGACAGGTGTAGGTAGAAAAAAATATAAAGATATACATATAAATAAAGCAAGAGACGTAATAATTTAAAGTAAAAATTAAATAACGTACTGTTACATTTGTTTTGAAATAGTAAGTTTCTTCCACCTGTTCATCTGGCTTCTTCAAACTCATCAAGCTTTTTTCAACCATCGCTTTTTCCTTCTTCTTATTCTTAGCTTTATAATTTACATTACTTGTTCTCGTAATATACATGAACTCTTGAAGTGCATCAAAAGCTGGATTTAACATGGAATGTCCTATTATCTTGTATTCCTCTTGCTCTTCTAGAATTTTCTCGTCAAGCCACGACTTTATCAATTGGTCTTTACTGGTGTTCAGATATGTTTGATAATTACTTATTGTTGGATTCATGGACCTTAGACTCTTGTGCGCGTTTGTTAGAGGCTGGATTTTCGCATCATTCAATGCATTCAACATCTGATTATTAATATCTATATCCTTTAGTTTGTTGTAAAACAGAATGCTGAGAATCGTACACTAAAATAATGACAAATTCAAATCTAGGCGAAAATGAAGGGAAGGGCGCTCTTTCTTTTCTCTTTATTACAATCTATTATATCAATTTATACTTTTTAATTTTACGATAGTGATAAACTGATTATTAATCAAATAAAGAGACTCAAATGGAAATAAAATATTAAGTAAGTACTAAATGAACTTTTTTAAATTGAGATTATACGATATTTAAATTTACAGTTTTTTATTTAACAATACTAGACTTTTTTTCTTAAATTTTACTTATTCAATCTACATTATTGATAACAAGACGTATTCATATTACCCACTTTACCAACAGTCGATGCACATTTATTTTCAACATTTTATCATTAATTTCGATTAAAACATTCTTTGTGCATTTAATAACTACAATTAACATTAAAAAGTTTTATATTACCTTAAAGACTATTAGTGTTCTTTTTTGTTAATATTATGTAGTTATAATATTATTATTATAATTATATGTTTATATAATTTCCACATTCTTTTACAAATAAAATGATTACGAATTGTAACAGTACAAAAATATATTATTTAAAAATTTATTTAACATTACTTTTTTCATCAATTTTTTTATAAATACAATATATTTTTCAATATATTAACTTTCAAAAATTATTACTGTTATTCACTATTATTGATGTAATAGTGGAAAAAGTATTAATTATATATCATTCACATATTTTACTTTAAATATTCGTACTTATTTGCAGATATCACCAATACATAAGAACTTTTATTAAGAATTTCCCACCAATAAATTTGATTATGCAACTTATATTATAATGTACAGTAATATAAGTATTAAATGAGTAATATTATAAATATTCCAGTATATCAGAAGAAATAATATAAAAAAAAAATAAGTTTAAGATAAATAAATTACATACGGCAAAAAAATTACGTAATATTGATTGAAATTCAGTTATTGATTACAAAAAAAAAATGTAAATTAATAAGTTACATGGTTTATGCCATCAAATTTAATACTTCAAGTAGATTCTAAACATATTTTATAATTACCTGATCTCAAAGATCTTATTTATTAAATACCATTCAAAATTGTTTTTTCTTGCTTACTTAAAACAATCAAATCTAAAGATACATAGCAAAATTTATATATTTTATGTAAAAAATATATAGGAATATTTAAATTTGGCTTAAAAAATAATCGTAAACAATCAAGTCTCAATCTCTGATCTTCAGGATTTGAAACATTTGTGTATTCTCTTCCATTGAATAAAATTTCGAGGTATATATTAAATACTTTAATATCTCTATATTTATGTTTTTTTTTAATTCCTATTAAACAAATTAAAACAAATTTTACGTAACGTATTATTATTTAATTAAATTGTAAATGATTGTATGTACATCTTCGGAAACGAAAATCCTTTATACATGACCATAAAAATTGAAACGAAAAAAATATTAAATAATTATGCAATTTATTTGAAATGCTTTTTATATTAATATCTTTATTAAGAGAAGGCTATAAGAATGAAACACTGAAAATTATGCGCTAACTTTTCACTAAAATTTTAAAAAGAAAATCCACTACACAAATTTTACTATGACCTACCATTGCTCAAATAAAATAAATTATTTAAAATATGTTTCTTATTTGATAGAAATGTTATGGTGAATCAAACTGTAATTATCTTAACTATATTAATGGTCATATAGCAACATATAATAATAAAAACTACTTTATCATATATGATGATAGATACGAATGTTAATTACTGAATTTGATATATTTATTTAAGCAATTATTCATTAATTTCTTTTTTTTCTTATATTTTATTTTATTCTACATTTTATACCTTATTATAATAATACATATTTATAAACATTTATATTTATTTATTAAGTATACCTTACTTAAAACTCCTAAAATAAATTTTTTTATTAGCATAAACTTAATTTACTTACACTTTCACTCATATTGAGATCTTCAAATAATGTTTTCCAATAACTTATTTCTCCTTCATCTTTCTCATCATCTTTTAATAACGTGATTAAGAATACTATTTTTGGACGAGCAGGACGAGTTGCAGTTGTAATTATTGTATTCGTATTGCAAATTGATTTGATATAATATAAGTAAAGAGTTTGATCATCATTTATTAAACGAAAGTCTTCAATTACTATAAATAAAAATATTTGGACACCAAAAATAAATTTCATAATCCTATGTTCAAACTTGATTTTTAAAAAACAAATGTGTTAAAAAATTTATGAAAATATTCAAACATTATACTTATTACCCATAATGCTAATATAAAATATATTAATATAACTTTAATAAATTTATACGTACGATTTGTGGAAATGTTTTTTATTTGAACATTAAAAATTTTCGTTTCTTCATTCCAAATATGGATCAGAATGTGCAATAAATTTTTTTTTTTATTACTTGCTCTCCAAGTATATAAATATGCAATACACGACTTGAGTTCACACATATCCATAAGCACACCTATATAGTAATTCTGTATACATACATTCGTATTTTCCATAATGTCCAAAAAAAGAAAAAGTCCATTTGTTTCTAGAAATTTATTCAATTTATTGTGATTACCAACTATGCACTTCCAAATAAAGCAAGCAATTGTAATAAGATAACTGTAAGGAAAAAATGTTATATTCATATAACATAAAATAATTACTTAATATGTGAAATGAAACTGAAACCTTTGTTCAAGTCTGGAATCATCAAAATTTTGATGTGTACACCTGTGTAATAGATTAACAACACTTTTAACAATATGTAAGTTTATTGACTCAGTAGTATTATGATTCAAAACATTGAAATTATTTTCCAATACATTTTGTATAGTAATAAGCAAAAAACATATTATTTTTTGATTTGTTGTTGATAAAGCTTTATATTCAAGAATTCTATCAATTAAGTCTAATATAATGAAAAATAGATACAAACATTATTCAGTTTAATAAAATATTGCAGAAATATTCAATCTAAAATTTATAAAAATGAATTTTACCAATTAATGGCTGAACATATAAAGTTGATTGCAAATGACACCTCAGTTGATCATAATTTATTGAAGATATGCCACAGAACATGTCTGCAAAATATATAACATGTATAGGATTGAATTCGAGTTTTACAAGTTCAGCTCCATAAGAAGACAATCTATAAAAATTACACTCTTATTGTATGAATACTGAATAGATTTGTTGTATTGTATAATTTATTTAATTGTTGATTACATTTTTCCGCCGTTGCCTTTAATAAACTCCTCAGGTATTTTCGGAACAAGATACGCCAATGTATTAAACACGTAATTGCACAAAGTCCAACATTTCGGAACTTTTAAGAAAGACGTATTATCTTTATTACATAGTTTCAAAAAATGAAGAAGCCGAACCATTACGTTTTTTTTTCTCAGAGTCTGAAAATTACAAAAAATGTTTTCAAACTATCAACTTATATTATACTAACTAACTTATATTATTATTATTATTGTTGTTGTTGTTGTTATTATTATTAATATATTATTTACATATTATTTGTTTATATTTTATAATTGTGAATTAGATAAATCATTAATTATATTTTATTTTCGAAAATTTATTAATAAATAAAAATAAATTTTTTAAATATATTTTTAATTAATTTTTTTTTTATTTATTTTTTTATCACTTCAATTGGATTAATATAATTTTTTATTTATATAAATTTAAGCATACTACAACTTCTGTACACTCGCAGAATTATGACAATTATATTAAAAATTACGATTATAATTTTAATATTTGATTGATTCACATGCAAATCCTGTAGAATAACAAATATTGAATATACAATACGATATAAGGATTATAATTTCAATTAATTACTGAACTTTGTTTCATTTCCGTTACCTTATTTCAATGCATTTAAATAAAAATGTAAATCATTTTATTATTATGTACTGGATTTGTCAAATTTAATTTAATACACTTAATTAGCTTTTTAATCAGTAGCTTATTAAAAAAATGTTCTATAAGTTATTAATATCTTTCTAAACCTTTTTAATATTTTGTTAGCATGTGCCTACAAAATAAATAGAAAAAATAAGCTTGTTACTGTACGCCAAAAAAATATGACATAACTAAAATAATCTTATACGCAATTTAATGAACAAAATTTTAGATACATTTTTAGTAAAGTTTTAATAATTTAACTTACAAGAAAAACTGTTGGCTGTAGTTCGGTTATTAAAGAGACAATGAGTAAAGTCTTCCTTTTTAATTCCAGCTGATTTCCATCAACATATAAAAATCCATTTTCGACTTCCTTCAATGCGATGTTCGCCAGATCTTCAGCAATATTCGAATCGACAAAGCTCCATTTAGAACAGCCATAGGATTGTCCAATGAGGTTGGTCAATATCAAGTTTACAATACTTGTGTAAAAATTTAGTTTGTCGCCTGATTTTGTCTTTGGCCTTAGACTCTGATTTAATATCCAATGAAGACAACTGTATAAGTGATATTTATTATTGAAAATATCTTATTTATTTGTATTATAGTAATAAAAGGGTGGTTTGCAGATCGGTATTATGCCTTTCATTTTTTTTATTGTTGACAAGTTAAAAAAAATTAATTCACTCAATATTTAGAATGGTTTCCAAAATCAATTTTTAACTTTCAATTTATTACCATATAGAGTAGAAATTTAAACTCAACGATGAATAAAAAAAATACCTCATAGCTAGTTGTGATGGTGGCTTAATATCATCTAAATTTTCTAGTGATTCTGTCGTTGTTATTAGAGTCATCATCAATTTCCATAAAATTTCTAATGTACAATTTAAAATTTTAATTTCCAATATTTTCGCTTTTTTATCATTTAAAAACGAATAGAGTTTCTCTAGAAGTATATTTTCTATTCCATCCTTCATTATTCTGTAAGCTTTTACGATTTCGATTAATTAAGCAAGTACACAGATTAGATTTTTCACATTTTATTAAAAATGAATTTATAGAAAAAGAATTTTTACTAAATATTTATTATACTTAATATTTAATTAATTCCAATAATCAAAATGTGAAAGTTAAGTCATAAATTTTTATAAAGTTTTAATGTTTATTTTACGATTTTATTATTATTGTTTTTATTATTGTTGTAATTATTATTATATTTCTGAGAAGAAATTTTATTCACAAATGTAATGTAATGTCTTATAATTGTAATAAATTGAAGAACCTTTAATATTTTAATAAGAAATTAATAATAATTAAGTATAAAAGTAAAAATTATTGTTTAAAAAAAAAAGTGAACTTTGAGAAATTTTGTATAATGCTATACAAATAATAAAAAAATTTTTGCTAATGAAAAAAAAACAGATAAAGAATAAATATAAAAGATGTTAAAAAACCAAATGTACAGCAATGTATATTTAGAGATGCATTATACTTTTACGACAGCGAGTAGAAAAGAGAAATGGAAAAGCAGGTGTAGTATCTATCTCGTTATTTTATAAGAACGCTTTTTCTTTATTGTTATTTGAATCTCATCAGGAGTCTCATGACGAATTGTCGTCCGATCGGCCGAGTCTCCACCTCGGGGGCAAAGGTCGCCTCCCACGCAATGTCCCGAGGTGAAAGCAGAGGGGTATGTATATTTTCGTCTATAGTAAAAGGCGTAATTCCAGACGACGTCCGCCACATATGTATGTATTACCGCTCACGTCTACCGCTAATCTAATGTTATTGAGCTGCCCACTACAACATCTACACTACCACGCAAATACTGACTTTTTTATGACATTCGCGAAAATTGCTCTTGGAGTACAAAAATCCTTTTACATTTACATATATTTATGTATACAATTTTACCATTCATATTTACTCTAACAACTGATGTTTTTAACTGCGCTATGAAATCGAACTAAACCAAATCATTTATTCTATATTTTGAATAAGCTAATATTAAATCCAAAATCTTATTTCTGTTCGAGTGCAATGTATAATCAATAGAAACATTAGGGATCAAAGTGAAAATCCGCCTGGCATATTAAAACATTCATGTAAAATAAGTCGCACATGCGTATGAGTATTGAGACTTGTATATTCAAAACATGTACTATATGCTAGTTTTTCAAACAAATTTCCTTTTTTAATTTGTAAGTTCAATTCAATGTAAAATAAAATGCGACTGGTTTAAATTAAAATCACACTTGTACCTTAGTTCAAAATTATAGTCATGCACATCCGATACAAATACTATCCTTCCCCTTATAATTGTAACTAATAACAAAAGTTCTAGAGTTTCATACATTCTTTTTTCGGCTGTAAAAACAAATAGAAATTAGAAATTATATAAAATTTAGTCCAACCAACACAAAATCGCAAATTCCGTAAATGAATTTATAAATTAAACACATTTTCAAAAATTCAAACACAAAGTGTAAATTTTATTGAATCCTTATTAATGAATGCATGATTTGGGAAACTAACGAATACCTTTGTAAATTAAACAATTACAACAATTTCTTTGCTTAATTATTATAAAATTAATTATCTACTTTATATCACTAAAAAAATTTTGTTTAATAGTAGCATATCATTCTTATAATGATAACATATATATTTTTATTTACTAACAATGATTAATTATTATTGTTTCTTTCATACTGTAGTAATATCAATGAATAATTATTATGTAATTATTTTTTTTACTTTCCAATATTAATTGTAATAAACTAATAAGTCAAGATTAATATAGTGTAAATATAGTTATATCTTACTAATAGTTGGTTTTAATGGAAGTATAGTTAATAGCAGTTGCAAAATGTCTAAATAAGTGTCAGCTGATGCAGGCTCAAGAAATTTAACAATAATGAATGGAAGATCGCAATCGCTGACAGCTTCACGGAACAAAGATGGTTTCACAGCATTTTTTCTCGTCTTGTTATCCTTGCTATTAATAAGTGCTATAATTGCTGTTTTGACCATAAGGAATGTGTCTATCCAAGGCACATCTTTAAGAAAATTGCCTAAAAAATTTAGGTGTCGCTGAATCTTGGGAGCACACATTAAAAGCTCAGAAGATTTATGCATAAGAGGTGGCAGTTTTAAAAGATCTAATAGGGTAAAAAATATGTCATGATAATCTGTAATATCTTCAACTTTTTTACACAGATAATAAAGAATCTCTCTAATTGAATGTAAATGCTCCAGATACTAAAAATTTTAGTTAAGATTTTTTATCTACTATTTAACTCTTTAACATTTTTTCCAATATATGTTAGTTTTAATTTTATAACATCTAATTCATTATGAAAAAAAAAATAAACACATTACAAATTATAAAAATAATTTAAGGATACAAATCCGTTACAACCATTGTACCGTAAAAATTTAAAAAATAAATAACAATTATATCCAATATCTCCTTGTATCAATGGATTATTAATAATTTCCAATAATTTTTTTATTGTATTATTTAATTTAGCATTTATAAGATCATCATCTTCCAATTTATTATACAGCAGTGTTGTAAGGGACGAGTAAGACGTAAAATTTGAATTTATATTAGTCACATGTAAAACATTTGAACGATCGGAAGTCCAACTTTCATTATTTTCAAATTCTTCGCCATTGTTGAACTTTCGGCAAACGGAATTAATATCTGTCATCTATAAATTAATAAAATAATATCACGAAAAGTTTAACAATATCAACTAAGTAATTAAATAATTAATTAAATAATTAAAAACTAAGTAATTAAATAGTAATAATTATATAGAATACTATTTATACAAAATGCTTATAAGTAATCATAATTGAAATTAAAATTATTATTTTCAAATTACTTTCAATTTCCACTTTTCTAGTTACGTATTTTAAGGTTATTATTTAAAAAATAATTTAGGTATACCAAAATTTATTTATCAAAAATTGTTAATAAAGATCTTACCTTTGGTGTTTTATTTCTTGAAAATAGACTATGTGGTCATCTTGAATAATAAATTAAGACATACAAATTTAACGACAATTCATTAGTGAAAATTTACATGCAGACATTCCGGTACCATTTACAAATTACGTTTGTAAGAATAACGATACGCGGATTCTGAACTATTATTAAATTTTAAGAAAAAAACATAATTATTAAATGTCTGAACTTTTAGATCAAATATATTTTTATATCTATAACCATCTAACTTTAGTTACAAAATAATTATTTACTTCGAAAAAACTATTTATTGCTTCAATTTATGTTTTTAAAATGAACAGTTTAAAAGTAAGGAATTCTTTTGAATTTTAAAACCACATTTTCTAATCTCACTTGTTTTATAACGATCAAAGTCATGTTTGTTTAGTTTATGTGGTTTAGAAAACCCAGAAATTTAAACAAATGATTTAATTTACTAATTCGCATCTGATGATCATAATCACCAAACTGCTTATTGTATTGTAAATAAATTATGGTTCTTAGTTGATTAATCTATGAATTATTCTAATTCTAATTAAAAAAGAATAATTACAAATAGAGATAGAGAAAAATATTTAGAAATTAACTTCTAAATATTTAGTACTAGCGCTGACAGTAACTTCACAAATCTATATACAATTTCTTATTACCTAAAAGGTTTAATCTCATTACATATCATAATACGTTTTATTAAATAATCAATTACTTCTTTTACTTATATTTATATTAAAAAAAAATAAAATACTTTTTATTATTGTTTACTAAAAATTAAGAATGAAATTAGTTTTTATAGTACGTTGTTGTTATTGGACAGTGGTTATGTTTAATTAGCTCAGATAACAAAAAAATTTTTATTTAAAATTACACTATTTGTTACATAAAATTACACATTAACTCTAAATTAAATATATACAACTACATTAAATATGCTTAATGATATATAGGTACATATTTCTAATTTTAAAGAGGAATTTAAACCTTATCTATTGAATTATCTGAAATCAAAGTTTGCAACTCTTGATATAAATCTTTTAAATATACCAAAAATTTATAATTCCATATAATACATGGAATACATTTTTTTATTTTTAATAAAAAATGTACACAATCAAGTTTATTATCATCTGTAGGTATAATTTAGTACACAATTTAAATAAAAGATGTCCTTAAACTAAATTAAATTCTCTTGTAAACATAAAAAAGAATTTAAATAAAAACCAAATTAGTAATACAGTAACGTAATGTATTTAGAAACTTGATTGGTCTTTAATAGAATGATCTAACAAAATTAATATTAACAAAAATATTATCAAAATTATTTTCGTAAAATTATAAATTATTTTCTATTAGTATTTAGATTTTATGTGAGTATATAAAAAATATTAAGATTTAAAGTTACATTTAAAAAATTTAAAGTTACAAGATATGTAATTAACTTTTAATTAAAATCATTTAATTTTTTTTTTTTTTTCATTAATACACATCCAATCTAAAATAATTGGTATATATACATATATAAACATACTTTTATCTATACTGTAGTGGAATCTGTATTGTGTTACTGTCTGTATTATATGTTTGCTACTTCGAATAATAATTAATAATAAATATGAAGAAAGAACTTGCATAGATGTATGAATATTTGTACAAATAAATCGATTTTAATAAAAGGAAGTTTATTGAATATAAGTTCTAGAATAGTCCTTTTCAGAAAGGAGAAATTATATGTAAATCGTTCGTGTTCAAATATATTCGTATTGATATGAAATTCGGTAATCGGAGAACTCTCGTACCTTATTTTATACGCGAAGACGATGGTCAGCCGATTCTCGTGATGCTCTTGATAGGCACAAGCGTATATTGCGCAAAGACCAATTCGACCTTCCGGATAGAGCTTGGTCACATTAGAGACGCATCGATCGTCTCTTTTTATTGCTCGCGTGCGCATCCTTATCTACAAAACCAAATGACGAGCGATGGTATGCATGTAATTCTTTACGGAGTAGTCGTAGCGACACTGACCCGAAGGAGTAATACTTTTCCTTCGATAATAAACAAGTGGTTTCGGTCTAAAACCACGAACCCTGTAATTTTAAGAGAACCCAAGAAGTCTGCGCGTTGTAAATTACAGCCTCTTTCTCTCTATTCTTAGTCTCACGGTCCCGAAAACTATGTAAATCATTGTTTAATAAAAAAAAAATTATATAAATTTTTGTTGAAAAATTTATTATTATTTCTTTATAAAATAGTATTTTCATAAAGTTTTTATTACTTATAATAATAACAAATTTATTTGTAAATTTATATTTATAGAAAACTAATATTGTTATGCATGGAATGTAATGAAATCAGTAATTGAATTGAAAAACGAGAATTGTCAGATTAGCCACAGATTAGAGTTATTAAGATTGATTTATTTGTTTTACGTATATCAAAATTTTTCGTGCTGCCTTTTTGCCGACCGTATACAATAATTCATAAAAGCCTAATGGATCATATTACGTATCCTTATATTTGAGTAATAATATACCATATTGTCTACATGTTGAAATTGCACTATTCAGAAATATATTCAGTAGCACTTAAATCAAAGACTAAGAACAATCTAAAATAAAATTTTCATATATATTAACGTAAATGTAATATATTAATTTATTATTTTTCAAAGGTTTTCATATCTTTTGATCCATATTCAGTTATCGTAATCATCAAATATTTAAACCACCAATGTATTCATGAAACTAATTGTAAATTTAATATTATTTTATTATTTTTAAAAAGTGCTGTCAGTAACCTACAATAGTTTCTTTCTGTTTCTATCTCATCTAATATAGGCGTTAGTTTGCAGAGTAAACTTTTATTATATCTTCCAGTGTTCTCTAAATGTTTTACTATGATGTAAAAATGTAACATAATGAGATTTCTTGTTTTTTAAAACCCTTCTTAAAATAAATAAATTATATTTATTCATATTTGAGCTATAAAATCGGTAATGGAATAATATAAAAATTATGAATAAAATATATTTTTTATCATGTAAATAGTGTGTAAATATGCATTTGTAATACGTAACAATAATTCAAAACAAACAATACATGAAAACAAACAGTACAATTCAAAATAATGCAATTCAACACAAACAATAAATAAAAAAGAGGACTACTAATTTATTTGTATAATATTTTTTTCGAATATTAATATTATATTTTAACTGTACTCTTAAGTAGAAATTTTATGTTTGTCATACTCTATATAAAATTTGTGTGGGGAGGGCTGTTAAGGAACGTTCATAAAGTGAATTATATAAAATATAATATATCTCACAAATTAATATTTATGGTAATAAATTAATTAAAATTTCTAGATGTTATATTAATTTCAATATAAAATATATTTGATATTAAGGGAATTATTAAGCTCGTATTTAATGATACCATCGAGCTATATAATTAATTTTTGTTGTAAATTATATTTATGTTCGTAACAAATATTTATTTACTTGTATTGAAAAATTTTGTTTTTAAAATTGTAAAAATATTATATGCATTTTGAGAAAAAATGAAAAATACGTATATAGTGTAATACAAAGGGTATATATAATTATTATAAATATTAATGTAACTATTCAATGATAACGTATTATAGCATCATATATTTAAAATGTATTGGTATATATTTATATACATTTAAGCCTCATAAATTTTATTTTAGTTTTATTTGTATTTACAACTAAATTACCGTGCTCCACATTAATAGTATATTATTACTTGTTTCAATAACTTTAACATTAAACTCGGGAATCCAGTTATCATTTAAACTTGATTATTAGACTGTATCTATTAGTATAAATAAGTATTTGAAGAATCGCGGAACGCATAAATCCTGTATCAAGCTAGTTAAACCCGTTCCATGATAAATAATCAGTATTAAGCATACATCAAAATAGTAAATTAAAAAAAAAAAAAAAACAGGCTTGCAAAGGGATAATAACAAATTATTGCCATGAAATTGTAATTTTTTTCTTTCTATTTTTTTATTTTAATAACAAGCCTCTTTTCGAAGGAACAAATCAAGCATTAGATATAATTGATAGAAAATTTTTTAAGAGTGCGTGCATAAATTGAGAAGAAGTAGGAAGTGATAAGAGGCGAAGCATAAGTTGCATTTTTTAACTTATCAACTAGCATCTCGTTAAAAATATATGTATATATCATCCTGAGCGATCAAATCTCGCGTGTGGACCTACTACCCTTCCTTCCTCGCCTTCGGAGAAGGTTCTTTCGTCTCGATGGGCTGAACTTTGTCTTCGATTCGAGACGTTATCCCAGTGCTACCGCATCTTCTCGATGAGGCGTCCTCCACTTAATCGGTTCTTTATTCCTCAGATTCCATCATTCGTAAGCTCGGCCCCTTCGGCACGAAATTCCACTCGCATTTTCTTGCCCACCGACGAACACCTACATCATTTGAGAGCGTTCAACGGACCCCAGAAATTCGCCTCGGCGCCATTTTTATCGAGTCTTTCTCCCTCCTCTCTTCCTCGTCTTACTATAGAGATGCTGTGTCATAATAAAAAAATCGAGACTCCTTACTTCGTTAGGCTTTATTATTTTTTAGATACAAGAACCTCTGTTGCTACAGCATTTTTATACCTTTCAGCTCTTATTAACTTTATCTTTAACCTCATTTTATGAACACGTAATTACTTTTATAAATTATTATCTTACTTTTATTAATTACCATTATTAATAATGTAAATTTCTTTTTTATATCTTTGTACAATATTTACCTACATTTGTTCGACAGTTTAATTACTTTTTTATCCCCATAATATTCATTAATTTATTATTATTATTATTATTATTATTATTATTATTATGTTAAATTTTATATTACGTTTATTATTATTTTCTATTATTATTTTTTAAATGACATTTTTCATTTTCTTTAAGAATATTTAGACTATGAATTTATTTAATTTATTATGAACCATTACTCATTCAATTATTCATTTATGCTATAGATATATTAATAATATCCGTTAACATATCGTAAGTATATTATGTATTTAACAAGCAATACATCATACACGAACGTCTTTACGTTTCATCATTGATTTTATAAATAAGAAATTGAAAAATACTTAAGTACCTGCGTTACGATTTTTCTTTAAGCTTACAATCATTTATGTATCTGTTATAGATCATCTCAATTAATTTTATTGTATTATTTCTGCTGCTTCATGAGTCATCCTTTTATAAAATATTTTCACCATTATAAATGAATCGTTTACGTATAAACGCATTATTTTGTGATAATTCATTATTTTAATATTCCATCTTAAAAAATCATTACCTACCAGTGTAAGATTATCTTCTCATCTTTATTTCCATTCGCTTAAAGCTCTTTTTATTAGAAATATCATCTACAAATACCACGAAAACTTTTACTACTTCTAGGGCCATCTATCTTAATTAACATGATATAATTATCATTATGGTGTATAACAAGGTGTACAATTCTTTATCTTATAATAATATAATTTATTATAATCTCTTAATTTTCTATTTCATTTAACAAAATTATTTATAATAGCGCGGTTTTTATTCTTATAATCAACTGGTAAGTGTCAACATTATCCATTTACTATCGATTACTAGTAATGGAATTAGCCCGTGAACCTTAACTTTTCAATTATATGAAAATAATGGAAATTTCTAGAATCTACTGAAAAAGCAAATAGCGTATTTTTTCAGCATGGTATTTTTCTAATTTCCTTTTATATCAATCTTTTTATTTCCATTTTTCAAAAGTACTCTAAATATTTAAATTTATATATAATTTTGAGGGCCTTATCATCAAGTTGGACCGATGTCTCCTAATCGAATATAATGCTTTGTCTCCTTACATATAAATAAATTTTATTACTCTAAAACATTTGTTATTCTCGTTCTATTACCATGTCTTAGCTTGATGAGAATACTAATTATTTTATGACAATATTTTTACTACTATCCACTCTATATACATATAATTTACATACGTTGGAATATGAATTATAGTATTAAATCCCTTTTTATTTTGTTTTATAAATCTTTTTAAATATTTCAAAATTAGATGTAGTAAGAGAAGCAATAGTACGTTGCATCATTATAAGTTATGCTTGATTTCAAATAGGTTTCGATAAATTATCTCATATTTGAACTCTATTAACACTACCTTTAAAAAACTACGGTTATTTTAGTTACTAACTTATTACATAGTTTATTACATTACATAATGTTAATTTGTATTGATATTTAAAATATATTGTATTTAATTGAACTGTTTTTAATTTTGCGTCTATAAATAGTTAATATACTGTCACCCATACTGGTAATATTTAATATTACTTTCTGCATAATGACTGAGTTTTTATTAATAAAATATTCAGAATCTTATAACAGGATTGGAAGAATGAACATATTTTCATTATTGCTATTTTATTTATCATAGTAAAGGATAAAATGGTAATTGCCGTAGAGTTTTTATGTAGATTTTTTTATTTTATAGTATATATATTCATAATTAGGTTAGGGGAAAAGCAGCTAATTTTTACACGATTTATAAAAAGAATACGATTACGCATTATTCTCGGTAAAATATTAATAATCGATATTACAATTGTTATAAAATTATTTCACTATAGAGAATACATAATTGTATGCAAAAAATGTTAATGCACTGACGCTTCACGTTCATGCAAGAATTCCTTTACAAGCACAATTATTAATATTTTTATTTACAAGTTTTTAAAACAGCAATAATTTCAAATTTATATTACGTATTATGTATTATAATCACACACTTACAAAAACAATGTATAACAATTGAAGTAATAAAATCTTGGAAAAGTTTAAACTTGAATGAAACAATGTAATGTTGATTAAAATTGTTAATATAATTCGTAGCTAACATACACATTTTAATAGAGAGCTGAGTAAACATAGTAGAAGAAAAATAGTATAATTTAATTAGTGAAGATTACATAGTAAATGTTTTTATCAATTTTATTAAACATTTAAAATTACTGCAAATAGTAAAGTAGATAGCTGTCTAGAAAATGAAAAAAATGTATATACATGTATAAATGTTATCGATAGATTTATAGTTATTATTATTTATTTTTAGGGAATTGAAAACCTTACTTTGTATTCGACTTACACAATGAGAACAGATGTACTAAATAAATAGAAATATGGAAAAGTAACTTTCGCAGTCTGTTCTATAATTTGAGTTTGTAATTGAATGGAATAACTTACTTAGGAAATAGTGATCTTAATCGCTTCGCTAGTAATAAATTAATATATATTACTTACCAGTATTGCGTACTGACTTATTAAATTTAAGAAATCAATCGGGATGAATAAGATAGTAAACAAATGAAAATCATTACAAAAGTGACAGTAAATCAGACAAAATCAGGAATTAAAGCCGGAGTCGACAAATGACAAACATCAAGTTCGTAATTACTACAAGAGCAATTTTTAATACGTACCACCCGAAATAATTTTAATTACATGTTTCATGCCCAATTACAATAATCAGCAGCAGCAGAAGTAAAAACATGAACTGAAGCAAGAGCAATAGTACAGGTTATACGCAAAACAGTGTTTCAAGTCAAATGCTTCCCTCTCCCAATACCTCTTCCTGAGCCGCGACTGATCCCCCTTTGCGAGCCTTTCTATCTATTCGACTCTTCGCCTATGTGATCGAGCCCCTCGATGAGTCTTGAACATGCATGTGTATACAAAGGCATAGAGATACTTAGCTCAGGAAGTTGCCGATCGTATTCATACACCGACCATATCTTCAACGATACACTTGCAAGCACAAATGCGCACAGCCCAATAGGATTACAAATATTTGTGTAATCAGAAACCTTTGATATATATAGTTGTTGGGATGAGGAGACTTGGACCGGAATATTAATGGGTGCTTAGTCTTGAATCGAAAGCCATTATTTTTATGTGTTGACTTGTTGGCAATGTAGAATGCATGCTAATGATTCTCATCCGTAGCCATTTAAAGGATCTTAAAGCATCCTAAAGTATCGGAGATTATCGGAGAGGAATGACAAACAATGGCCAAACGAATAATGAATGAACGAGTCTATGTGCAACCAACGTTGCGAAGTCCATTTCTTTTTTTGTTTTTTCATGAGGCAAGGTCCTAAGTGAAAAAAAGTCGATGATTAAATGATTAACCGATTTTTTTCGAGTGCAGTTTCGATATTGATGGGCATTCCATGACAATGTAACACTAGCTATATAAGACGCTTAACGTTTACACAGCCAACTAATAATCAGTAAGCTTAATGCAAATTATCGTATCCTTAGTAAAATGCTCTGAATCTCAATGTCAGAATGCTTGCTTTCAGTACATCCTACCTTGAGATAAATTGAATTTAAAGCCCAATGAAATTTAATAATTAATCGAAATTAAGTCTAGCAGAATACACGTGATCAATGATTTTCTTGAACTTAAATACTCCATTATCATATCGGTAGGAATGTTTTAATTGATCGAATATATGGGTTACGTTTTGTGAAATCACGTAAATATCAAAGACATAATTATAGAGAATCAAAGAAAAAAATGTAGTCATTGAAAAAATTCAATCCAATAAATTATACCTAGAACTACACCCAATAGAAATCAGGCCCAAAACATATAAAGCACTTCAGGTCAATAAAAAGTAAATTGAGTTCTTTGAAATGATAAATAAAAATTAAATTTGTAGGATTATCAAGAAAGACTAAAGTTAAATGATAAAAAAGAAAGGGGGAAAAGAAGCCTAAGCAAAACCAACAAAAGAAAATAAGTTAATTTGATAGTAATGGAGGGATGATGTATTAGTAATAATAAAATAATATAACAGTATTAATAGTAAGACGAGTCGGCCAAAGTACATATAAAGCAGATGAGAAACCAACTTATTTTAATAAGTACGAACAGATGAATAGTTCGGGGAAGTTATCTCAAATTATCGGGAACGTTCATCGGTAGGATGGTGACGCAAACGAGCCACTAGAGTAGTTTGATCCTCTCCCGAGCAGAAAGCCAGTTATCGGACACAATGGTAATGGCTCTGCTCTGGCAATGTAAAATGAGAATGTCCATATGGAGAAAGCCTTGCTGCGGCTGGTATGCACATACGTAGGTACGAATACGATTGGGAACACGCGAGCCCAATTACATAATTATACGAAATAAACAAAGAAGTCAAAGGGACGGGGAGGGGGAGAGAGAAAGAAAGGCGGAGAATGAGAAAAGGAGGAGACGAGACAACCCTAGATTAAACATAATAATGATCCTTTAGCGGGCAGAGTTAGAGAGCCTGGATTTTTGCACGCAGGTCTCTCGGCCTCTCCTCTCTTGCAGATCGTATACATCTTAGGGCCGGTACCTCCTTCCTCACACGCTTATCCATCTCCCGTGCCCTTGCAGCTCTCTCTCTCTCTCTCTCTCTCTCTCTCTCTCTCTCTCTCTCTCTCTATCTATCTCTATCTCGTCCTTCCGCTCTAAGCGGGTCGTGCGGTGCCTGCTGCTACCAAGGGAACAGACCTCGCCACCAACGCCAACTGGTGGAGGCGCGTGCGTGTCCGCGGTCTACAGTCTCTGCGCAGGCACACACTCAGGGCGAGTTCGGGTCCGTGCGTCAGTCCGCACTCGTAATCCATCCACGTAGGAACATCGGCGGGGGCTGTCCCGAGCTCGTCCGGCTTGTTCGCGAGTGTGACCGTGTGTGCGCGTGTGGGTGCGTGGTGCCCTTGGTGTATAGTGCGCGAAAACGGGTACTGGTAAGGGCTGTCGACTTGCTCGGATATATCTCACGTGAGGACCGGTTGACCGACCCGGACCACCAATGATCGATGCGACTTTCTTAGCGCAACGCTCGATTCTTTCGCTTCAGGAAGGAAGGCATAAAGAAAAGAATGATCGGCTGGCTTAGTTACACTCCTCGAGGAAATTCAAACACACCTTTGGATTTCCCCATTTTATTTTAGAGGTGATACTACATCAAATCTATGTGCTTTTTTCTGGATCTTTGGAATCGCTGAACTCGGACCTCAGAAAGATCCTCCTTGTAGTAGCTGCCGATGCCGAAGTCTTTGGTAACATTCATAACAATTTAACCGCACTTTCTTTGATATTGATTATTTTTTTACATCTAAACTATCATTTACATTCTCAAAACATAAAAAAGTTTTTCTTTTTCTAAATATAAAATCTTTACATCGCTTACAGTCGTTTACATACTTTTGAACGCTACCGATTCACCCTTTATCTGCTAATTTATTAATCTAATTCCGAGGGAACCCTTTAATAAATAAAAAAAACAATAATAATAATAATAATAATAATAATAATAAAGTAAACTAATTATCAGTAGTTTATCGGCGAGTATGCGGTTGTTAATTTTCTTGGTTTACTTATAAATGTATTCAGGATAATAAAGTATCCATATACATTAAGTGGAATAAAGCTGTGTATAGAAGAATATTGGAGCACCCCTTCATTATATTTATTCACTTGGTACATTAATAATTAGAGCTGAATTTCAATTATTATACGAAATTATTGATATTTTAAAAATCTCTTAAAAATATCTTAAAACCCAAATGGTTTTGATTGAATAACGGGAAGAATATTTATATTGAGAAGGACTGCTATATTCAAAAGTAAAACTAGGATTATACAAGGCTCTATCGATTTAGTCATTAAACGCTGGATTCGCTTATGCGAATGGTCATTCCCTGCAGTTTCTTACGCGTCATCCGACTTCCCCAATTATTTCCTTCAAAATATGACCATACTCTTAAATGAAATGATCCTATATTTTTTTCATTTATTTTATTGAGCTTATTTTAATAATTACGTATATGCTGGTCTTTGAATATTATTTTTCTTATATATCATATTGTTTTGGTGTATTTTAACAAATTTATTTTACGAAGTATAAAAGCAGGTGTTAATTAATTTATCAACAGTTTAATTAATATATCGGAACAGAGAGTAAAAGTTACTGTAGGTAATGTCCCGTTATAGTTTAATAAGACCAAATAAAATTATAAAAATACGAGAATACTAGGATACGAGGAGCAAAAGAATTAAGACGAATATATTATTTTCTGTCTTCATAGTTATGAGAAATTGAATTCGGTCGAATCTTACAAGAGCCATGACCCCGGTTTATGAGAGAAGAGAGTTGTCAGGAGAACAATGAGAGCAGAGTTAGCTTAAAACAGTGAAGGAAAATTCGAGAGTATCAACCAGGTGAATGGGAGAGGCTATAAACCTCGTGGAGACGTAAAGAGTGTCCTCGTTCCTCCAGTCTCGCCAAGCTGCTGTTGTAGATATAATATACATACATAGATGCACGCGTGTGTGTGTGTGTGTGTGTGGAGAGAGAAAGAGAGAGAGAGAGGGACGCGGGCGAGGAACTCGGAGTACGAGCGCTTCCCTCGTTTGTCTCAAGTGCGCTTCTCTCCCTCCTGATATGTTACGTATGTACGTACACCGTCCCGCGGCGTCTTTTCCCACGAGCGAACGGACTTTTAATTAATCGCTGCTCACCCCCGCAATTCCTTTTTTCGCTCCCACAAGCTTATTCACAAGACATTAGCTGGAAGAGCTTTCGTCCGTCGAGGGAAAATCTGATAGGCAAGTCGACCGGTTCGATATAATTGCGGTCAACAATTATTAGAACGATTAGCGTATTCGAAAGGTAGTTTTTTTATATAAAAATATATTTTTCCCTATACATCGGTAATCATGCTCTTCCTATCGATAGAATCCTCCTACAATGTAAATTAAATGTCTTTAATTTCACGTTGAGCTTTAAATAATAAATCTCTTTTACAATCTTAGCCACTTAATTTAATCGTTGTAGCACATTTCAACCCTTCGTCATTATAGAAATTAGTCTCAGATTATTTAGAACTAATTCTTTTTATATTCATATCCGGCTCTCATGCATATTTATAAATAAATAAAACCTCCTTGAAACCTCTTTGAAATTGAATACTTAAAAAAGAACTTATACACAATTAATTATAATGCAACATATTTTAATAATACGTTTGTATATATATATATATATATATAATACTGGTATAATGTACAATAATACCGTCGAACGTAATCTAATTACCAGAGGCAAAATTTATATCCCGGCTAATTTATTCGATGATCGGCTTTGCATTACTCAACAATATATTTCCGGAAGCATAATATCGTATAAAAAGTGGCTTAACGATTTCCGGCTCTTTAAGTACACCGTTAGAAGTATCATATCGATAGATTCGTCTATAAACAGTAAAAGAAAAGAAAAAAAACTAGGAGAAAAGTATACATTGTTGGTTCTAAAGTCAACCGGTAATTTTGTCCTATCTAAATATGTAGACGTGTCTGTGGCATAGCAGCTCTACTTTCTATACCAAGATAATTTTCCTTTCCGTAAGATTTACAATTTTTATGAATTACCTCACTTTTTGCTCGCAGTCGTAGGAACCTATTCGCCATTACTATGTAGCCTATTTAAATGAACTGAAAATTAAAAAAAAATAGACCGTTTTAGCATACGGATGCATAAAAACAGCACCGGTGAAAATAATCTAGTACAATATGCCCGCTGCGTATCGTGAAAATCCGAGTCTTCACAATACTTGTGCACGGAAAGTAGCGCGTGTATTTGTTTCTTTCATTAGAACAATTAGTTTATTATGAATATCTTGGATTAAAATTATCTTTTGGGTTAAATGAATTATATGGATTATTATAAGGATCTTGAAAGCCTTTCTTATATTATTTATTTTTGAAGCTTTACTACTGAAATTTATCATTGCCAGTAATAAGCTGAATAGTAGTATAAGCATATTATTAGTATTTGTACTTACAAACCAATTATTTGTATATTAATATTAATATCATTTATTATTATGAAGCTTTGTTAAAACCAATGCTTTAAGAATTTAGCAAGTAAGAAACAAGCGTTTAAATCGAATACATTTTCATTTGCGGTAGGTATATTTCTGTAATAAATATAAAAACAAGTATTTATTATTCATTATTCAATAATTGCAAACAATAACCGAACGAGCAGCTTACATTACTAAATACGAAAATGAAGAGTGAATTATCGCTGGGATGCAAAATATAGTCAGGAATTGAATTGGTGAAGAAGAAGCTAATGGAAGAGCGAGACGCTGCAAAGTGTACAGAACCGCAAAACCTAAACGATACATTGAGCGCATTAGTCAGACTTTGAAAAGTTTTTGGAAACAGCCATGCACTGAATTTCGTTCTACGTAGTATTTTCATTATTTGGCTATTCTCTTATGGTAAAGCGCTTTCTTTGAGCCTTGGTAGAGCCATATCTTTGAGCCTTCTCTCCTCATTCCTTCTTCACTCCAAGTCTTGTATTTTTCATGAGCGACTATAGTCTCGCTCTCGAGTTTACAACTGTTTGTCATGGCTGTGGCTTGATAATTTCGCAAGTTCTTTTTGTCTACCGGTGGCTCCTGCGCCTCGTTTTATTGACGCCATGGGTTACAGACGACCGGCAAATCCTTAGTCCAGTAAGACAATAAGATATAAATAGGAATAAATATTGAGAGAAGTAGAAAGAGGAAGGGCTAGAATGAAATGAGAGAGAAAGAGACAAACTCTACTACCATATACAATGTAACACAATAATATCCATGAAAATTATTTAATACATTTTGTTTCATCAACATTTCTACATTTTCGCTATTCCCGCATTTACTCAAATAACTAATATTGAACAAAAAAAATTACGACTATGATTTCTGTTTGAATTTTACAATTACGTATATTATGATCATAATTTATAAAAAATTTTTAATTTATTTATAACATATTTCATATTCGTACAACAATTCGTATGTATATTTGTATAACGGATTATATTTCTAAAAGGAAAGAATCAGAAAAATGTATTCCTTTAGCAAAAAAATATTGTAAACATTATATTTATTGAAATGAATATAAAATAAATTATCCTTATAATAAAAATATATTCGTGATATATATTTTTTATAAATATTTTCATTGAAACTATTTAAGTTGAAAATCTGATGGTATATTAATCATAAAAACTTTTAAACAAAATTGGTTATATTATAATAGATCGGATAATGAAGATAATTAAGTAAGTTAGCGAAGTAACTAGCTTAATTTATTATAAGCTTTGTTAAAGATATTGGCCAGTTTTAAACTATTAAAATATTTTAAACAAAAGTTGCGTAAAAAATCTGAATTAATTATAATAAAACTATGTTTAAAAGATACATTAAATTACAAATTAGCTTTAAATATTTTGTTATTTCTCAGCTTCCAAAAAATTACTTCGTCATTTGAAGAAATAATGAAATTAAATAACTTAAATTCTCAGCATTTGGTAATTTATAATAAGTTATACAGATTCCTTACCAAGATAAATCAATTATTAATCGAGCGTTGACATTCCTATTCAACTTGGTCAGCTATTGTGAATCTAAAAAATATCGAGAAATACATTCCGCAAGTTGATTAAGCTTTTTAAAGTAAAGATAAACTACTGAAATTAGAGCTAAGTTTTATCAATGTTCCATAATCCTACACTTTCGATTAGAATGTTGTACATATAATTTAGTGATTTTCAGTATGGCTGAATGAGCATAAGTGATGCTGCTGAACATTCTAGACACCGTAATAGGATTTATTTCTCTAAAAGAGACCGAAAACTTTATGATACGGTGATCAGCGACAGAATTAATAATGTATGAAACCAATGAATCTATAAATATTTTTAATAATTTATATAATATTTCATACAATAAAAGATTATTAGAACAAAATATTTACATATTGTTTATAATAATTATCTTATCAACCTCATAGCTTAATGCGCGGAAGTTATATTTTTATCATTAATAACATGTAAAAGATAAACCTAAATAAGACTTCAATCTTGGTAATCATATAGCAATGAGAGAATATGATCCTACTGTGCTGTTAAGATAAATTATGGTCATTATATTTTAAAACTCCTACAGCGTAATATCAGGACATTTCATTAAGAGTAAAAATTAATTACTGAAGTCACCGTTATTAGATTATTTTGTTCATGAATATGTTGTATTCAATTCTAATTACTCTTATTGTAAATACAATGTTAAATTACAATTCTCTGTGTATTTATTTTTAGCTTGGGTGAAAAAATTAAAATATTAACGATAATAATGGATTAATCATATAATTAATATTAATTAATAATAATAATAACAATAATAATAATTTAATTGGATAATAATTGTTGACATTAACTAAAAATAAAGGATGAACAATTAATAAAGTGATATTGACATTTATATATTAAAAATATGTAATTAAAATTTATAAAATATAAAAAAATGCTAAAAGTATCAAATATAAAATGTTTGTCTTGTACACTATATTTTACACTTGTATCTATTGTCTCGTTTAGCAAAATTCTGTATAAAGCAGACGATTAAACAATCCACATAGATATATAATAAAGGAGATAAAGGGGAACGGTATGAACAAGTGGAAGGGACGTAGCTGGAACGAAAAACTCGAACCTGCTACCTGCTGTCGTGCTCTCCCTCTCTCTCTCCTCGTCTTCGTCTGTCTTTGGCCCCGCCGCTGTTCCTTCCCTTTTCCGTCACTGCTCTCCTCGTTTCACGAGCTCAAGAGATAAATGAACTTCAGAGAGATTGCAGTGCCGCGATCTACGGGACAATTTCTTCACTGGACTGTCAAAGATGTGCATGTACGCCTGTGTGCCATCACACATGGAAAAGCGCTCTGACGGTCAAGTAGTTAACGCAAAAATCGAACTCCGGTTATACGAAGATCGTTTGGCGCATTTTTTTCTCGATCCTTCTAGTTCGCAATGAGTATCTTCACTCCATTTCTTGCCCGATCTTAGATATAAAAAAAAAAGAAAAAAAAGCGAGCGAATATTCATGGTTCCAAATTGTGTTCTCTAGAGAGAGAGAGAGAGAGAGAGAGAGAGAGAGAGAGAGAGAGAGAGAGAGAGAGAGAAGAGTCGCTGCTTTTTTTTAACTTTAAATTCCGGCTGCTTTGTCTCTCCGACTAACGCTAATTGAATCCCGTTTTTCTAACAGCGCAATTTTTCCGCGAGCGAGCATCGATTCACCATATGCAAACAAATGAATACTCAGGAATGACTTTTGAATATTGCTTTAACTGCTTCGTTGTTTTACAGACAATCTCGTATAAATACTCGTCGTTGACAAACTGAGCCGAGTCAGTTCTAACAAGTTCTTTAAGTAATCAAATGTTAATAAATGAAGACTCAATTTTTATCAAATCTCCCAATATATTTTCGACTTCTAGACATTACGTTGTTTAATATTTTGTGCTTTTTTGAAAAAGAATTTCTATGATAATATTTTTTTCGTAAACCTAAATTTACTATATTCTTCACCCTATATATCATTAAAGTAATATTAAGAGTATTTTTATTTTAATACATTTATCTTTCATCGCCATTGTATATGCAAAAAAATATTTATTTAAATTATGATAAGAAACAACTTAAGTCATACCAATTATGAAACAAAAAATATAAGCTGGACTTACAATTTACTAGCTTTCGTCGATAGAATAATAATCTTATTTTCAAAGTAACTAATATTTCTATTGAAGTTTAAATCTTTATTTTTTTATTATTTCAGTAAAAAAATTTATTGGTAAATGATAAATTGATAAAATCAATTTAATTATAAATATATATGAAATATATTTTCAAGTAAAGCATAGTCACGAGAAAATAGAATTGTATGTTAATAATAATACTAGTACTTATTATTACTAGTATAGATTGTGTATATATTATTATATATAGAATATATTATTAGTATATATTATTATAGTATATATTCTGGATAAATACAAAAATTTAGCTGTATTTAAGAAATCGAAATATATTATAAATATATTCGAATTATATATTTTACATTTATATATTTTACAAACGTATAAATATAAATATTGTTACATCTTAGATATTATTGAAACGAGTATTCAAATCTTTTGAAGTACAATATTTGCGAACAAGTAACAAAGGTTTCTTTAATTCTAAACAGTAGCTCAGTATAATTCAGAATTTATCTTTCTACAGACTATTTTATTTAAAATTTTAAATATAAAAATAAAAATTTAAAATACAAAATTTTGAATATTGAAATTAATTTGTATAAGGCTTACATAAGTAAATATCTATATATAATTACAGTAAATTTATTTAATTTTTATTTTATTTTATTTAACAGAAATACGTCAACATGTGAGTAAACGATTATAGGATTAAGGATGAATGTAATAAAAAGTAATGCAACTAAAATTTCATAAAAAGCGACATACTCGTGATCACTATTATCTCGTGCGATGTAATTTAAATCCACACGATACTTTCAATGTGTTTAAAACCAGTTTCAAACTAAGTTTTAAAGTTATTATTGATAAAAGAAGACAAATGCTATCGATTAACCATTAAAATGAAAAATCGAGAAACTGGATGGTGTCGAATGCGGGCAAAATCTCATTGCAGATAAATTTTCAAAAACATCGAGAAAATAATTGCTTTATTATAAAGTAATCGATGTATTCATAGAAATATTGAAATAATTTACGAATCCTTTAAGGATTTAGAACAGCATTTATAAATCAGTTTATACTGACTCAGTTTTATGAAATCCAAGCAATTTTCGCCAACAACATTAATTATTCTGATGATCCATCTTTACATACTGGGTATTTATCAGATAAGAATTAATAATTGGACAATGGTAAATAACAACTTAGGTTAGCATACAAATAGTGGATGACCTTCCAATTTCTTACCCTTCGACTTTCCCAAGCCGAAACCTCGAGTATGTGTCATATCATCGAGCGTCTGCCTACACAGTCTCTCTCATATAAATTTATATATATATAGTATTAATGTATAGTGGGATTCTCATAAATAGTCGAACCGCCAGAGTTCGATATATTTACGCTTGCTGTCAATACTGGACACACTGGCAAAAAAACTTCGCGAGGTTACGCAAAAAAAGCGACTGCCACCTTATACACGCTCATGCGTATGCATTATTGTGTATGTGTATGCATATTTTGTGTGTGTGTGTGTGTGTGTGTAGATTGAATTTTGTTGGATGCGCGCGCACCTTATGAGCTTACGTATTTCGTTTACGCTTCCTTTTTCTCCCCCACGTCGACTCGAAGTAGTGGTAGTAGTGGTAGTAGTGGTAGTGGTAGTGGTAGTGGTAGTGGTAGTGGTAGTGGTAGTGGTAGTGGTAGTGATAGTGGTAGTGGTAGTGGTAGTGATAGTGGTAGTGGTAGTGGTAGTGGTAGTGGTAGTGGTAGTGGTAGTGGTAGTAGTGGTAGTGGTAGTGGTAGTGGTAGTGGTAGTGGTAGTAGTGGTAGTAGTAGTAGTAGTAGTTGGAGTTACACTAGTGTACAGGGGTCTATCTGAAGTACCGTTAAATTGTAAGTTTGCGGAAAGTTGCAGTTGAGTCGCAACAATTGATTTGGCTACTCTTGTCTTTTGTCGGTCCAGCAATCTACCAGGTAGTACAAATAATATTCGTCTAGTTCAAGCAATTTACAACTAAATTTCTTTTCATCCTTTATATGATAATTATGATAATTAGGCTTTTGGCAAGCCGTATCGAAATTCCTTGGCAGTGGCGGTACTAGTTATATGCCAGGTTTCCAATATTGACATAAATGTACAGGCTTTTAAACAAAAAATATGCTACTTTTCTCGACGCTTTATCAATATAAGGACTTATATTTATTAATAAATCTTCCGTAACTTTTATATCAATATCATTAACACAATTTTTAATACAAAAGATTTTTATTCGACAAGTCTATTAGGAAAGACATGCAAAACCATCATCGATTAACAAGTTTTAATAAAAGTTCTCAATACAAATTTATCACCATTCATGGATATGGAATACAAAAATTTCTTTTAATAATCATTATTTTGTAAAGTGCAGGCGTAGAGTTTTTAAAGTGATACATAGTCGTTGCTGCGTATTCGTCCGCGTGCGCGAAGAAGCTCTGAAAGCAATGAAACGGCTATGCAATGAGACTGAGGTCGAAAAAAAGAGGAGAACAAAAGAATGGGCGAGAGAGAGAGAGAGAGAGACCTGGTGTGTGCATGTGCGTGTAGTACGTCGTTGAGGTTGGAAGGGGGTGGTGTAGAGGCAGTCGGCGAATTTGCGAGAATCGCCCTGGGGCGACGGCAGAAGAGGTCCTTGAAGAGACAAGGAAGATACGTGCTCGGAAGGATGGAAAATTATACAGAGAACGCCGTGCTTATGTCGAACAAATGTTAATCTTCAAAAATTATGAAGTCTAAAATGATATGAGAAAATTGCTTTAATGTTAAAAAAATTTGAAACTCCTTTTCCCCATCACATTAATTTTCTCTTTCAATAATACATCCATATATACATAGCAGATACGCATACATTTCGTACTATTACATACGTAATTTTTATGTAACATTTATTAGCTAGTGATATAGAATTTTAATGATATACTTTGAAGCATTTTTATATTCATAACAAAAAAAAATGATAGCTAGAGATTCATATTCTTTCTAGGATTAAATGTGTTGCATATTAGTTATTTTTTAAATTGCTCTACTATCGCTTTATTCTTGTACTGTAAAACTTACAGTATATAACAGTGTATTTTGTATCGTTAAACATCACTAAATACAAAAAATACTGAAAATAACAATTTTATTAACTACATATATTATATACGTATAATCGGTTCGTAATAATTATTGCTTCGATATTTAAGATGGAAAAGATATAAAAATTATTTATTGAATGAAAACAGTGATAAAACGAAGAAGTTGAGAAAGAAAAGTTTAATTCGCAGGGAGAATAGAAATGAATAGAAAAGTGAGTCAGATGAGAAAAAATATAGAAATTTGTTATAAATTTATATGAAATTTTTTTTCTTATCTATTATTTAGTGATATAAAATATTACCTTTCGAATTGTTTTCTTTTTAAATTTTAATAGCATTATGTAATAACATATTTTCACAATGTGTAATGTAATACAATTAAATTATATTAAATATACAATGGACTCTAATAAATAGTATAATTACTTTAATAAAATATGCTTGATGATGTTCATAAGATTCAACCAATTCAGGACCAATATAATTTATATGCTCCTTAGTGGCTTTCTATACAAAGAAACAAAGTTGGACTTTTTATGTTTTATAGCTTAAATATTTTAAGTATATCTAGAAAATGACGCTAATCATATAAACTTAAATTATATTTCAAAATAGAGGCCTATAGACCAAAAAATATTAATATTTGTATTACATATTAAAATTATTTTCAATGCCAATCAAGCACAGTTAGATTTAAATAAATACTAGTACAGGTATGTTACAAAGAATTAAAACGTCCTTATGTATATGTTATTGTTTATAGATGTAATTTTGTCTTTAGCTAAATATATTTTACACAAATCAGATAACCTTATCATGTAGTGAAGTTATTTTTCCTTAAAAAATTTACTCTAGACTTTACTACAGAACCTTTACTATAGAAGTAATAGTATATAATCCAGATAACGTGTATTTAAAGATAAATTACTTTAGATTTTCTTGTAAATATAGTGTTTTTGTTGAATATTATTTTGAATTTTGAAGATAGAAAACTCGATTGAATCGATAATTATAGAATTCAATATGTAATATACGTTTAAATTAAAAGGTCACTTTTAATAAATTTAATTCAAATATTTTATTAATAAATAATTGATAATTGTTAAAATTTAAAAATTTATCAATTAAAATTAGGTTTTTTAAGTAAATATCTGTTTGTTAATATGACTAGTTATTAAAAAACTTGATTGACCAAAAAGAAAATATCGAGATTATAATGATTTTCTAAAATTAACAAAAACTCTGATGAAGGAATGATGATGTAGTAATTATCGATTTTGAGCTGACATTCCGAAAAATTTCCATGAATGAGCTTTCGGATAAAATTTCTAATTCAAATAATTAATTATAGTTTTATCTATAATTATTATAGATAAAATAATTCAAATTATAGCGTGTAGCAACGTAGCGGCGTATAAGAAGCGGCATAGTAGCTCGAAAGAGAAGAAATAGTCCAAAACACGTCTCTTTCCTCTCCTCCTCCAACCTGCCAAACGTCATCTCCTGCCGATTACATATTTCTATGTTTTTAAGATTAGATCGCTTTAAGTGAAAGCGGTCGGACGGAGGGGGAGTTCGAGAAAGCGAGGCTTCTATTAAAAACTATCGGCTATTATTGGCGATTTCAATGCCGGCGTGTAACAATGATACATCACGATACCCGATATCATTTGACGAGTGAATCGTACATTGTTATTTATACGTTCTTTCGCACTTACCCCTACTTTTGTCACCCCACTTCTCGTAAACTGACGAGAGAGGTGCTGCAGGCTAAACTAACCAGGGGCTAAAATCTTCAGGTTTCTATGGAATCTAGCAAAATATATGAATTTCTATTTTTAAACTTGAATTTTGTTCACATGAAATAAGTAAACTTAATAATCGGGGGCTTCCTCGAGTTGTCGATCAGACGCCGTAATAAAGCAACCCCCTATTCTCTGCGTAGACGACATTCACCGATTCCAGGGGTTCGAGTGCAAATACAAAATGTATACGATAAGACTTGAAAAATATGTAAACACCTATTCTCTTAGACGTATATTGTCACATTGACGGAAATGGCAATGCGGAGGTTGCGAATTTCTTTCACGGGGACACTACTGCCAAGAAATAACGCCTTCTCGCTTTTTAAACTAGACAATGAACTTTTCATATGGATTAATTTTAATATTTAACATTATCGATTAGCTGCTTCGCACTTTGTTATATAATTTATATAATAAATTTACATATTATTAATAACATATCATGCATTTACTACTTTAAGTCAATCGTTCACTTTTAATTATATTAATACATGTACATAACCTACGTTGGCGCAATTTACATGCAAATTTTATTAGAATTACGTATTAACTTGTATTAGAGCTCAATTATATAAAATAATGATCATTTCTAAATAGTTAATTATCATTCAAATAGAAGGTAGACCCTCTGATTCTATTAATCCATGCGTGCATAAATTTCGTATCAAATAATTTTATAGTTACATTTATCTTCTTTAATTGTTGAATGAAAAACTTCTATTCTCAAAGTGGAACCTCTTCAGAGGAAGTTTCGAGACAGAATTATTAAAAGAGTTTAACAATTATTAATTTAGTTAATTTAATTAAAAAATTGCGTACTCAAATAAAAAAAACAATAGAAATTAAACAAAATATTTGGCGAATACTAAATATGCATGTTATGCATCATTTTTCTTGATAATTGAATTAGTAGCTTACATTATACTATTATCGTGGCAATTTACCTGTTCATGCATTAAGAAATTGGTAACTACTAAATCAGTAATGCGTACTTACTTGAGAAAAAGTATAAGAATACGATTAATGAAGATAACAAATCAGTCAATTGTATTGTTTTAGTCATAGCTTCAAGTTGAGAAAAATAATGAAAAATTTAGTGTACTGAAAAGTATACTAATACGCTTTACATATTATATATAAATATATATACATTATAATGTGCACTTATAGAAGTAATATTTATTAGTGGCTATGAGCCTCAATATTTCACAAACTCCGTCGCGTGTAAAATATAAAAAAAAAATAATGAAAAATTGAAATCAGTGAGAAGTCTATAATATATTAATAAGACAGAATCAGGGTATTGAATAGGGTCGAGAGGCTTATTAATTTTTAAAATTTTAAATTATTAATAATTTAAAATTGGGAATATACTAAAAAAAGAAAAAAAAGAAAAAAAATGAAAAAAAAGAAAAAGAAGAAGTGGTGATTGAATGTAAAGAAGTCAGTAAGGATGCATCCGAGTCTCCTCACCCTTTATCAATGGTAGAAGCCGGCGTCAGGAACTGTTGCGGGCGGCCATCCCTCAGCGAAGCACACCTGATAAAAGAGCCGATAGGGGGTTATAAGTAGGGAAAAATTGAAATCCGCGCGGAGAAACCTCGTGCCCTATCTCACCTCGAGCCCTTGGCGCTCACGCGTCTGTTTAGATAGCGCGAGACCCCTTAGACTTTCGCCTAGGCTCGCGGCGAATCAATATTTTGAGGGTAAGCGCCCCACGAACGGAACGATACATGAGTCACTCACCCCTACAAGTTGCGGAGCCCCTCTCCACGCCCCGCGGCGCCCCTTGTAATGCTACCGCCAACGCAGCGACAGGCCGCCACTTTCCAAGTTTAGCCGATGCCAACGCCAACGTCCCCCCTCCCCCTCCCGCCCCACCGTCTCTCCGCCATCGTCGTTCGCCCACACGTTTAACCACCCCGATCGTTGGCTACACGGGCCGAGCTTCTTTTCCCGACCTTCCCTTTCCGCCTGGTTTCAGTTTACTTAAGCCCCTGCGCTTTTACATTGGCGGATCCACACTCCCAGCGACTCTCTCCATCCCTTTGATTCGCCCATATCGTTCACACGACCTACTTCGACTCACCTATCCTACCTCGGCCAATTGCAAACTCATATCTTGTACAAGTTCCTAACGGTAGAGAACGGCAAACTTGGCAGTGTAGATAGAGTAAAATTCCCCTAAATTACTTTTTCAAAGCAAATTCTATAACTACTATTCACGAAGCTTTATTTTAAGGTTTTACATCCGCATTAACAACTGAACGTTGACTTTTCTGATTTTCAAACTCGGCGCTTAACGAGTTTTAAAATATTTAAAATGCAGTTGCTTCAGTCTTTTATTGAACAGAGTAATCCCTGTGTTTTCAAGAACCACTTTCCCGCTCGCTAAATTTCATCTTTTAGACAGAGATCGATCTTCAAACGTGATTTATATATCCAATTTTCAAGCAGCAACTAACTTTAATGGGAAAAATCCATTGTTATTGCCGCGCAGAATTTCACGTTCTAAAGAGAAATACCTAAACTTTTAGTACGTTGAGGCTACGAGAATACTATATTCTGACCAAATTAGAATGTAAAAAAGATGCAGATGAGCGCACGAAACGTAGTAGCATCATAAATGAAACAAAAGCTATGAAAATTATTATGATAAAAAGTAAATCCAGCATTATTATTAAAAAAGCTTGGCTTTCATTAAGTTACAAAGTATTCGTACTATTCGATACTAATTATATTTGATGTTGCTGTACCGGAAAATATATTATATTCAAAAACTTATACGTATCTTTGAAATCTATCCTCTTTAAGGTCGTCTTCATCGTAACCTTTTATGGTACTACTATATTTCTGTTAGGATTTCGACTCTCTAGTGATCCACTCTCCCGTCTCGGAAAGAAAGCGTGATACCCCCTTACAGATGACTTCCTCTTTTAAGATAATAATTCTCAAAGAGTAAATGTATTGTATAATTATTTTAATTTATTTATATCTTATTACTCAAGGTACGCTTACTATTAGATTCAATAATCTTGGAGAATAAAAACTTTTAGTATTTACTTAAATAAAATTTTATGCATAATTAAATGAAGAGAAATGTATTAAATTTTATTGCGGTTCTTCGTTATTAGCAATTCTTATTGCAAATAAGAAATTGTATTGAAAAAAAAAATTTTTAATATAATCTTCTTGTTCGTAAAGGGACTTTCATAATAGTCAGTTTGATCAAATTAAATGCAGCATGACATACCCTTGTGTTCGGTCGGTTGTTCTTTGCGCTTGTCCCAACTTTAATCCCTCTCGCGAGTTCCACACTTTTCCCCTCATATAATATTCGAATAAACACGGCATATTGCGTTTTCGTTTGCAATTTTCCTTTTTTTTTCCCCGTTCTCTTCTCTCTAAGCGTGCATCCTACTTTTGCCGTTCTTTTTTACGTGATATCCTTTGCCTGTGCCTTTTTTTTTTAATTTTGATTTAAATTTTTTACTCGTTTGCGTATTCAAAAGAATAATGACTACTTAACTCATCAATGACACAAGAGTCGACGATCCTCTAGAATTTCACCCTTTTTACAATAAATCATTCATTTTTCTCAGTATTTATTATTGTGATGATTATTATTGTTGTTGTTGTTGTTATTATTATTATTTGTTGTTTATTCTTTATTAATATTGTTTTTTCTATACCAAATTAAACGGTGATGAGAATTGAATAAAATAAATTAGTTAAAAGGAAATCTGAAATAAATGGATTAGATTAAAATGAAATATAACTAACGACTAGAAAAACTTTTAAAAATAACAGGCATAAATTTATAAATCTATTTCAAATATATGTTTATAATTTGATCGATTATAAACTAAGATTTTCTATTCAATTTGAAAATTATCTTTATCTTTCATGGTAAATAAAAAATTTGTTAACAATATATTGTTTGTATTATTAAAAATACTTTTTTTTATTCTCATATACGTACACGTACGGGAAAATACACAATGTATTATAATTAGATACGATAATTCTTATACTACTCAATAATGTTACGTTCTGCTTTTACTTTTTTCTTTCATTGTAATCATTAATCATTTAATAGATATATTTTAACGTGAATAAAGCTATAGACTATCGTTACCAATTGACGTCATAAAACTATCCCAGAGCCGTATAAATTAAATTTTTATTTATTTTTTATTAACATCTTTTTTTATGTTTTTATTAATTAATCTACACGAGCTTACTTTCGTGTCTGTAGGAAGCAATAATTATTTCTCTCTACTATCAACAAAACGGCTATATTAAATTTTTTTGTCATTAATGGTGAAATATATTATACTTTCTTCGAATAATTGGCCTATAGGAATTAAGTAAATAAATCAAACATTGAAATTCATAAAAAACATGACCTATCGGAAGTTGACTATTTTTTGGCCATATGTAAAAGTTGTAAATAAAATATTTACCAAAACAGTGTTTTATATGATACGAAAATACAATTATGATTAAAATACAGCTAGACCTATAAAAATGAGATAATCTTTTTCAAACTCGGATGGAATATAAATTATTCCGAAAAAGTATTTTTTCTCTTTCACTTAGAAAGAAAATACAAATTTTCTATCGAAAAGCTTACATAGACTTTTTCTTCTGATACAAATGTTATGGCTTTCAGTGGGGTATCCGTTTTATTACTTTTCTTGTTCGGTACTTGCAATTCGAAGGGTTGACGAAAAAAAAGTAAAAGAAGAAAAGAAATAAAAAGGAAAATAATAAATAATGAAATAGTATGAATTATGGTATGCACAACATAGTATACTTGATACATTATAACATTCTACTGTATATTGTTGAATGACCAAATATCGAGTACCGTAGTAAACTACTGTAAAATCTCTTTAAAGTTGTGTCGCTAAAATTTTCTGTTGGAGTTCTATTCACCTTATTACTCATGATGTGGTCTCTAGCTCGATTCGACGAATTTCAGCTTTAGATACTATTATTATTATTTAGATACTATTATTTAGATTATAGCTTTAAATACTACTAATCGCTGAAGTTATTGGTACAATTAGAGATTACATTTCCATTTGAATGTCGAGCATAATTTGATTCCAATATTTCAATGTGTTCACCTAATAATCAGCTCTTTCTTCATTTCATATTCAGTTAGTTACACGCAGCACAATTTATTTAATTACTATATGACATTAGAATTATATGCAGATTCCATAAACATTACACAGGTAATGTACAGTAATAGTTTAAAGTAATAATGTACGATAAAGAAAATTTTCAAGTATATTATTTAATACAAAATATCAATCATATATTTCTAATTGATAAGAAAAGCGAATTATGTATTGTAAGGCATTTTCTCGAAGCCTAATAACATATTTAATCGCCTTATCAACGAGAATCTAAAAAGGAAAAATATAAAAAAGAAAGAGGTATCTATTCACGGAATCATATAATACAAATGGTAAGTATGGAAAAAAGGGTGGGGTCAGTTTTCTGTCTAGATCGACATTGTTCATAGAGATGAGAATTAAAGAAACAAGAATCCTTCATGAAATACTCGATCTTTCATGAAAATTTCTTTTTATTTATTTAGTCAGTTAATACATATTTATAGATTATCTCTTCGATATATTTGAAGGCATATTATTATTGCCATTGCTTTTGATCTGTTATACGAAAACATTGGTATCTGATACTAGTCTTCTGACGTGTAAGAAAAACACACTGAAACATTTGTGACTCGGTAATGTTAACCTTTAATCGAAGTTATTTCAGTACATGTATATATATAGATGAAATGAAACTCTAGGAAAAGGTAAATAACCACTTTTGTTAGCATGCATACACATCTATTAGTATTTTAACAATAGAATCAGCATGCGCGGATCGGATATTTAGCTTTCTAAAGCATGGACTATGAGCTTTTATGAAGATTATTGTTCTGTTAAAGGTATAAGTGAAAGAGAGTAGCTTCGATATTCTGCAGAGAACATGACAATGCCGATCAGCACAAATACGTTGGATTTATTTGAGCAACTCAACGGCGTCGGGTATAAATAGCTGCGGCATATGAGAGCCGAAAAATTGAGTTCTGTAATTTTTTACAAGGAATTCGAGTGCAAGTAATAGATCATTTGGTGCTTGAAGCTGAGAGGGTTAATTTTAACGTAACAAAAACCAACCGAGGCTGAAAATTATAAAATGAACTTGGCCCGAGTTAGGGTTATTGGGGTTACCGCGTATCGACCTTCCCGCTCATTGTATACATAGATACGTATATTGTAGGTTTGCCAGACATAGGCGATGCCGGCCGGCGTCTTCATGGCGCTGATATACATCGCGGAAGAAATGCGACGCCTCCGTCGAAGGAAAAACTGTATATACTGTGCATATACTGTGTATATATACATACACACACACACACACACACACACATATATATATATATATATATATAACCTGTTTGAATAAATAATAATATGTATTTACAGTATATGCATATTCATAAATCAATTTTTTTCAGATTTTATGTTTATGTTGATTGCAATTAATCGCTGAATTTGTTTCCCTAAACTTAAACTGGGCTCTGCTTAGTGGTATTCATCACGATATTGTAAACGATGTCTAGAAATTTTAACAAAATAATTCATTAAAACATTACTCAGATTATGCTATTTCGCCATTGGTTTTTAAATGAAACTAATATTATAAAAACTCTATCATAAATATTGACCACAAATTTTATATAATCTTAGAAAAGTGTAACAATTCCAATTATAAATAAACTATTGTGTGATATCCTTTCATACGCAGAAAAATATCCAGCTATAGCTGTCCCTTCTACGTGACTGCCTTTTCAATATTTTTTACTCGTCCTAACATGAGCTAAAACTCTTTTTTATTTAATAAAACAACAATTCTCTAAAGCATCAATACATAAACAAAATTATGTATAATTAAAAATTAATTCTTTTCATAAGAAACTTTACTTTTAGTTATTATATTTTTAGTTAATATATTTTTAATGTAGTATATGTATACATTAACAAAGTACTCGTATACGTATATACATATAGATATTTAAATTTATTTTTCTTTTGAGAGAAGCATGTTAAAAATCAGTGTAGGAAACCTTTTAATGAATAAGTATGTTTGAATTATGAAACATGTAGATTAGAATTAGTTTATTAAAATTAATGTAAATTTTTATGATTTTTAAAATATAATGGGAACAGGTAGGTCGGTCAGCCAATGTTTATTTATATTTCTCAACCAAACTTGAATTACGCTACTCTCTCTCTCTCTCTCTCTCTCTCTCTCTCTCTCTCTTTCTGTCACAACTGTTACGTCGGTTCACGGTCAAGGTGAATCAAACGTTTTAAAAGGCAGTCTTTCCTCACCGAGAAAAGATGCCTTGCTCCTTTTTATTAGCTTAAGATTTTACTCTTAATAGCTAGGGCTGGAGCTAATATTGCAATGCACTAAGAACGCCAAAATGGGTATAGTTTATACAAATTTAAATGGACATATATTGAGTTCACATACCTTTCGATGATTTTAGGAAGAATTTAAATGTTCTATGTTGACTTCCTTCCTTCCTTTTTCTCGTTCCGGATGCACGAAACACGTCGCGGATGGCGCGCAATGGGAAAAGGGATTTCAAAGTAAAAATTTAAACAAATGCACTCGCGGTTTAAAAATGATCGTTTATTGTAGTAATGATAGTAACAAGGGAAAAGTACAACTAAACCAGACTCCGAGGTGTTGGTTACAAAAGTGCGGAAGATCGTCGGACCAAGGGGTGCGTATACTTCGACGGAGGGCCTGTTTTATAACCCTGAGCGATGCACTTTTTCGGGGGATTGTTTATTAAATATATCCAGTGTCCGTTCTAGTAATTTTATTTTAGACCCTAGCTTTTGTAATACAAAGTTCTTACTTTAGATGACAATATGCGGACTTATTTTATTTTAGGATTTAAACGGTGTCTTAGATTTTTCAATAATGATTCATATAAAGGCTAGTTTTTACTATACGAGGTTTTTTTTATGTATTCTATTAGTTCGTTTTCTTAATTATTAAATTAGTTATCTTGATAATATTCCTATGTTAATTCAGCGGTTAGTGAATGGTTAGTTTTAATCATATAGTTATTCTCGCTTAACAATCAGATTTTATTATCTTAGAAATTATTCTTAGAATTATTTTTTGAACTTTTTATCTCAGAAGGAAATGTACGGCGGTCACTCTAAAGGGGGTCATGTGTATGGTGTGATTCGACCATTTGATAACGTAAGTTTCGTAAAGTATGTATCGAAATGTCTTAGATGTCGTAGTGGCGTTTGGGTACATACCGATATAGTGGGTATATTGTGAGGCGACGTAACACAACTATCCTCGGATTTCCTAGCTTCCTTTAATTTCTGTGTTACTGCATTGGTACATCCCGAGGCTATTCAATAGTAAAGAACTAAAAATAAATCGTCTTTCGTAAGACCAACATACCAATACGATTCAATCGGTACTGATTCGTAAACAGCGGCTCCTTGTAGACGAGGAAACCCAGCCTTAACACGATTACTCATTCGCGTGTTCACCAAGCGCGCTGAAACTTAATAAACGCAGCTTTAAAAGGTGCGCATGCGTTAATGAAATTCCGCACTCAAGATACCCTTTTTGTCAAATCATCTCGTATCCTACCGTCAGACTCCTATCCAAGCAAATAAGCCCCTCGCAACTGATCTGGGCACTCAACCCAAGGACATCTCGCTCGGAAGATGGCTCGCGACCTCACCCAGTATTGGTCTGAGTGCACGATGATCATGTCCTAGAACCAGGTAATTCATCAAGGATTTTATAGTAACTGCCGACAAAGAGCCATCAATTACTTTCCGCAGACAAGGACAAGCTCACGATTGGCTTTCAAGACTGCACCATCGACAAACGTCAACGACACTTCTTCCCTTACCATTTTTTCACGTTATAACCCTCCCCCTTCTCTTCCTCTTTTCTGAGCATATGCTTTCTTAATCTCCTTCACCACTTGCACCTCGCCAACAATACCACCGCTACAACTAGCACTCCCTCTCGGGCCTCGGCGTCGTTATATCATCACCGGACTCATGTACTTCTCGCCTCGCCCTCCTTTATTCGAATCTATCTTGATTCACGCATGCTTTGCATAAGACTGACTCGACTTCTTGTTCTTTTTACTTGCTACGCCCCTTTTTCCCCTTTTCCCGTATATCCCTGATTACAAAATCGTTTAGAATGCCGTGCGAATTTTAAGTGCGTCAATTGAAGAAAATCTAATTAATGTATTTCATTAAGGCTCGCTGCTCTTTTTATTAAAAGACGCCGTTTTAATGATTTAGAATGCCATCCTCTAATCTCCTTCCAAAGGCTAAGCATTAAAACGTACCCAACTCGAAAATATTAATGATAATTACATTCAATTTAATTCGTGATAATATGCGCTTGCAAGCAAGTTTATATCTTCATTCATTTTTTTTTCTTTTTTTAAATTAATCTTTTACTTCTAATTACTTCTTAATGAGTTGAAATGTTTTAATATACAATTCTTCTGCATTTATAAATTGTTTTTCAAAGCAAATTTCTAATAGCTAATTCTAATAGTAACAAAGACGATGAATGTTTTGTAATAAAACTCCTTTTTAAAATTATTAAAATAAAAAATAAATAAAATTTTTATCTAAGATTATAATTTTGGCTTAGTAATTACAGATACAAGGATACTAATAATTTGAAGTAATAATATTAACGAAAACATGTTTTTTAGTAAAAAACAAGATTAAACTTTTTATATATATATTGTATTATTGTTTTTATTTTATAGCAGAATGAACATCTAATTTTAATTTTTCTGTTATAGGTAGGATAAAATTAAAGACTTCAGATAATCATCATTAGCACGTAAGTTACACTAGAAATTTATGTACATTATTTAGACAGGTATCGAAAATTTTCTATAAATATAAACTTAATAATTTTAATAATTTACTAATTTCTTTATTTCTTTTTAAAATTATAAGTATTGTTTTTGTATTCCTTGAATACCTGCCTTCTACGTCTCCTATAATAAGTGTTCAACATGAAAACATAAATTAACATACACATGTTTGACTTATAAGGGCTCCACGTAATTATACATCGTAAATTTGTAAGAGTAAAAGCAAGCCGTTAAAGTTTTTATTACAGATCGAGTGCCGCATAAGAGAAAAGGTCAATACATATTTATAACGAGAACTGTAGTATTTTCTGAAGGGAAACTAAGTTTTCATTAAACTTTGGTGTTAGAGTACAATCATTACTTCTAGTTACATCTAGGCTTACCTTCATAAAATATATGTGAAATGTGCACAAAGATGCAGAGAAATTCTAAAAACGCTACTATTTTAAAATAATATCTAAATGAAGATAATGAGTTAGTTAATTAAATAACAAAATAAAAATATCTTACTATCTTTATTTCATTAACTCTTTTTCCGACTCAACATTCATACTTCTTTGTACTTCTGGCTCCAACTCATCGTTTAATTAAAAAGGTGTACGACGTAATTCTACGGTAGAAGTAGCACTTTTCACTCAAAAGCTAACTAATCCTTCAAAATTATGTCATTTTGTTTATTTTTTGTACAGCATTTTAATATCACATTAAGATTTTTATTTCAAACGGATGACTTCACAATTTTCTTATTTTGCTCCTTTAACCCTCGATCAATCACGTACGTACGAGCCTTAAAATTTACGCCGCCTATTAAATACATTTGACGTTATGCGGCTAGTGACATTATAAGTATCCAATTTCTCGATTTTTATTTAAACATCAACGCTGTTATGAAATTAATGAGACATTTCTTCTTTATATTTATCAATAGAATTATATTGTGGCTTAAACATTATTTTTATCGTTATATAATTAAAATTTTATAATAATTAAAATATTTAATTTTTATAAAATAAAATTTATAATAATTAAAGATTATTAATTATTATAAAGCATATATTTTATAATTGTCTGAAACTAGTAAATCTGATTATAATTTAGCGTGCTCGTCGTCTCGTAGACCGAAGTGAGTGTGAGAGAAAGGAGGAGACGGAGATCGGGAAGACGAAAGAAATAATTTTTGTTTATTAACTCTTTTGTTGAGCATTTATTGGAGAAATACATGGCCGGGCGCCTCGTGGCGTACTCCGTTTTATTGTTGGCTGAACGTCCACTTTGGGAGGGCAAAGGTCGCTTTGTCTCCGATGAGCCGAGGTGGGGAGAGGCGTTCTTCGAGTGCGTTTACTTTTAAAATGCGCGTGCACTGCGAGTAATTAGATCCTAAAACTACTTATCGCTGTTAAGCGTACGCATCTTTTTGGGTCAGCTGGGGAAGTTACATTTCCCCGCTTCGTCCGCCACAATAATATAAAATATTTCTTTCTTCAAAAGACTTTATGGCATGTAACGAATACTGTGAATTGTTTTTTGTCAGAATATTAATCAGAATCTAAATCTTTAGAATATTTAGTGTACTATTGGGCTTGATTGTGCCACACTACAGTTATAACTCTACTATATTCATATGTATAAGCATTAGAATTATTTATTTAGCATTAGAATATGCAAAAGTAATTACTTAAATTCTGTAATTATTACATTTTCAATTTTATTAAAAGTTGGGTGTTACTATCACTTGGAGACATTGTAGTAAAAGTGTTTTTTCATTTATTAATTGCAATTATCAGTATTCGGAATCGTAAACCAATCAGATATTTATATTAATCGTATGCCCGTACACATTATCCCTTTTCATTATACTTTTTCTTTCATATTTTTGATGAATTAATGTACACGAATTTATATTTATGAAACATATATATATAATGTGAGAAAATATAGGATGCTGTATTTTTAGCTCTAATAACGATAGGTTTCAGGCTCGATTTCCTAAAAGCAATAAAGCTAACGTGTTCAAGTTGGGTCATTCGATATTTGTCATGTATTTCTTGAAAAATAAGAAAATCAATACTTCAGTACGTAAATGAGCCCTACAACATTTTTTTACTTTCAGTCGACATCACCTCCCCTAAATTCAGATGATTCACCTTACTAAAAGACTACTCCCCTTTACTTAACTTCAATTTTTTTTTCTTTTTTCCTCAACCGATTGTTCTTGATTTCACTCTCGTTACTCTCTCGTACATTTATCATCTTAAAAAAAAAAAAATTCTAAAAAATTATACAGAGATTTTGCTATGCCAGGAATAAAAGTTTTTTTATTTTTAATTCACCTTTATGAATAATTTCTACATAATTTGTATGGAAAGAAAAATGTAAAATCTAAAAAGAAATTGTAATAATATTTAAATATATGAAAATTTTATACTGTATATAATTTGATTGAATTTACCGATGAAATATAATTACAATCTAGAATAATCTAGAATAAAGCCGCGCTTTGAAAATACACTACTTGCCTAATATATATAATATTTACACAATTATAATAAAAATTTAACACATTCTACTACCGTTAAATATTTACTTAACGAAAATGATTATTTTTGCTAATAAAAAGGTTTTGTGAAATTTTGCTTACTCAATAAGTTGACTATTGTCAGACTATATAAATATATAGTAACAATATGAATAAGAATAACAATAACAACATCGACAATAATGATGATAATGATAGCAACAGTATAAACATGAATAAGCTTTATTAATAGATGAACCAAATTATAAATTGATGCACATGAATATACACGAATAATAAAACTCGTTTGGTTGAATAACAAAATATGCCTTGATGTTAAGAAAAATATTTCCACCTCTGGTTAATATTTGTGGCGATGAGCCTCTTACCTGTCCGCTCAAGTAACGGCCCACGCACAATAAATTAAATCAATCGGCCCGAAAATCTTTGTCGAATCTTTGAAATAGGTAGGCATTCCATTTTCCTTATCTCATTTTTTCTTCCGCTTAAAAATTCTTTTCAATTCTCTCGTCTTTCTTATAGTGATTAAGCGATCGGGTACAAGTCATGTCATCTTCATCGGCACCTTTAAACCAACTGCATACATACAAATATATAACCTGTCGTGAATTTCTTCATTTCCAAGACGCTCTTCACTAATTAAGATATCATGGATTTTCGGATTCCGTAGAGAGAGAGAGAGAGAGAGAGAGAGAGAGAGAGAGAGAGATAATGCGTGGGAGAGTAGGAGGCAGAGAAGATGGGAGAAAGCAGGCATGTGAAAAGGCGTAAGAATGAGAGAGGGAAGGACAGTAGGATATATAGTTGACCGAGGTACTCTGACCACTCGAGTGTCCTCTATATACATTCACATTGTGGTTACACTTCAACACATGCGCAAGCTTATATACATAATCACATAAATACACATACTTATATACATACATACATGACAGAGAGAGAGAGAGAGAGAGAGAGAGAGAAAACGTTAATTTACGCGTCTTTAAAGACGTTGCTCGAGCGTGAAATACATGTATATATATACAGAAGAACAAGCACGCGCAGAGCCAAAAACCTGTTTGTGTGGATCTCAGAGCTGCCGTAGTGACGCCGTCGCGGGACGCGGGAAGAACCCCAGAACAGGTTCTATGAAATTGAGCGTTCTTCCGTAAAACCCTCATCTCCCGGCAAAAATCTTTTCTTCTTGTCCTCGCACCGCGTAACTACGCGTCAAATAATTTTTCCCGGTCCCCGCGGGAGCCGCTGATCCGGAAGGTGGTTCATGAACACTACAGCCTAAAGTCACTGTCTCAGGGATAACGCGAACACGACCCCAAAAAGAAATACCGAGTCGATCACTTCTTTACCGTAAGATATTTTTGATAATTGGGAGATGCTTGCTTAGTTGTTTCATTTCTCAACTTTTCTTGCGATCTAAAACATTCCAGCGGTATTCCCATGAGTTTCTACGTTTTATTCGGATGTTTATTCAATTTTTATTCGATTCTGATTGGGTAATTTTTTTTTACCCGCTAAAGCTTTTCATCTTCGTAAACAATTAAATAAGCTTTTCTCTCTTTATCTCTTGAAAATTAAGAGAAAAATATTATACATAAATAATACTTTAACGCTAATGCATCGTGATAATATATAAGACATTTAATTGATACCGGAATTTATGTAATTTCAGCTTATTTTACAATTATATTTAGCACACATTCGATACAAATATATTTTTTTAATCGACTAACTTTTTCTCAATATACCTTTAAAACATTTAATTGCATTATTTATTTTATCAGTTTATTTTAAAAAGTCGATACGATCAAAATCTGGATGTTGTATTTTACGTAGTCATATATAATAACAATATGTATTGAGGCATTTGATTGTCAAATGGTTCGATGCTGTAGTTGCAGTTGACAAGCAAATAATCGAAAATAAAATTGTCAAACTTGCTTTTTCAAGAACTTCGGCACTTTGATAGTATACAAAAAACCTGTTTCAAAATTACATGCCTAATGAACTTCCTATATAGACCGGTATTTAAAAAAAAGTAAATTGTCGTAGTTTAAAAGATTGGCATGCTGATAATATCGAGTGTTGATATTTAAAGTACTTAAGATAAATTTATTATGTTAATCGTGATATATTCATGTATTTTTACCAATATCATAATATTGTGAAAAGACAATGTTAATAAAGTAAAATGATTATTTATTTTATTATTCTCATCAAACATATTTTCTAAAAAGCTAATTATTATTTTATAATGAAAATTAATATACAATTCGTCGAATAAGAATAGTCGTATTAAAATTAATAAAAAATAGAAACAATGTCACATTATAAAAAAAGACTTGATTATTTAAGTAATTTTTAAACTGTAATTCAGTAAATTAATACTTATGATTATTTACATTAAAAACTATAACAGTATTCCATGTGACTTATGAAACTGTAATATCATTTTGTTTAATTGTTGAACGATTAGTTATTTATAAGTTTTCCTGAATTACGTTAAGCGAAAGTACAAAGGACATAATGTTAATCGAAAAATACTAAAATGGAGTTTTTTTTCTGTTTTCCATTTAGATTGCAAATTGTATTGTAAACATAATCATAAATAAGAAGTTAAATTTTGTATATGATTACATGTAAAAACATATTTTGAATAGAAAATGACATTTCAATTATGTAAAAAATAGATATTAAATTAAAATAGCATTTTATAATTCGAATTCGAATAATATTTTCCGATCATAGCATAGATAATATATATATAGTCTTTTAATGTTACGTCTCACATATCACTCTGGAACATTTTCTTCAGCACGTGCAATCTTTATTTTATATTTTCTTTTTTATACAAATATTATTGATAAATTTTTTTTATATAAACTAAATAAAGTCAATTCGGTCAAGTTTAAGTTTCAAATAATAATATATTGATTTGACGAAACTTAAGGATTAAAAAACATTTCATAGATCTATTAAAATTCACCATTCTCTATAATCGCATAACTCTACCACTTCACATAGGGCTGCCTTTAGCACTGGCCTCGACGTTTGAAAAGTTGCATTATAGTTAAACAAATCGAAAATATTCGTAACGAAAAAAGAGAAAGCATTATTTTTAAAAAACCGTTACAATATGAGAACGAAGAAGGTTTTAATCAAGAAAGCTATGTATTTTATATAGAATCGTATTTATATATGTAAATATCATTGGAAAAAAATTTATCAGGTTTAAACACTTATAAAAGACTTTCGTATACGGTATGGCTATAGAGAAGTCATAGAAACTCTTAAAATACCAAGTGGTCACTTATTACATTAAATTTATGAGATTGTATATCGACTCACTAAGAAAAAACGATTATCGTCCATGTATTTAATCTCATGTAAATTCTTAATACTCTTCGGAGCATTCTTTATAACTTTATTTTCTAAAAAATGTCTACATTAAATTTGTTGAAAGTTATTGATTGATTTAAGGTGAAATCGGAATCTAATAATGATTTTAAATTAAAGTATATATTTTATGGAATTATTAGTTAGATATAAATTTCAAACGTAAATTCGATATGCGAATAGGTTTTATTATTTCTTTTGACGAGTGTAAGTTTTAATCTGTTAATTCATAGCAATTGAAATAAATAAAAAAAACTATATTCTACGTGTAGTGTTACTGGTTTTAGTAATCATAGAAATTATAAACTATAGGTAGTTTGAAAAAGTCATGTGATTACTAATATTAATAACGGATAATTATCCAATAATGCAATAAATTAAATGACGAAATTGCAAAAATGTGGCAATAAATCATTAAGCATTAACAGTAACCATAAAAACATTCTATAATTCGTAATAATTATAAATTTAGATTCACGTTAAACTAATAGTCTATGTATTCCTATCAGAAATGTTGGTTTGACTATAGTATTAGTGTTAAATCCATAATTTTATTTTCAATTAAATTTTTTAAAAAGAATATATGTATCCTAAAAAGAAAGTTTTTAAATAGTTTATTAGAAAATCAATAATTATGATATCAAAGCAAAGAATAAAAGTTATGTTTAAGTATTTTAGTACCAGAATATTATTCATAATTATAAATTAAAGTGTTAGGGTAATTGAATACTTGTTTGATAGTGATGGTGATTTAAACACTCCAAATTGTAGACATAAGACATTAATACGATGTTTGCGTCTCCATAACTTCTTCATGACGATGAAAGGCAATTTATTACGAGCATTTGGCCAAAAAACAAATAAGCTTACGATACTTGAAAGTACGAGGAAGTTCCTGCTTGTTTCAAACTGTGAAAAAAGGCTTTGTAATTTCGAGAAATCAAGCATGAAAGCAGAGTCGCGTATATAGATGCTCTTATCCAACACAATAGTAATTTAACTCGACGAATTTACAACCAAGTTCATTTAATACTAACATATCTCTCATAAACCGCGTGCTTTTGTACTACAATCATCGGGTATGCGAGATTATATTAGATTGCGTATTGAAAGAAACGGAAAATCAATCTCGAATCGATAAATCGAGAGTTTAACCGAACGGTACTTCGTAATAAAATTCTATTACATACGTCACTATGCTTTTCTACCATTTTCGTTTGATTCTTCTTAAGTATATCCAGCAGATTTAAAAATCAATTAATTTTATTTTATTAAGCGAATTGTATTTAATAATATCGTGTACTTGAATTTAAACATCAGAGCATGAGCCGTATTAGTAAAAATTTTTTTTCAAAAAAGAATACATGAAGTTTAGAAAAAAATTTTTTTTTTTTTTTTTGATCTGTTGTACATTTTGTGGATAATATTGTCTATTAAATTTTCATTTTAATATCAAAGAATAAATATTTATGAAACAAATATATTCAATTTTTTGCGTTTCATACAATTCTTATTGTAATTATTACTACTAATATTCTTTACTTGCTTCCTATTACTATTAATTATTTCTATTAAATACTTATTCTTCACCTTCTACCTCATTTATTTAATCTTATTAAATGTTTTTAATTAATGAAGGATTTGTAAATTGTGCGGAAATTAATACGAAGCTAATGAGATCTTGTCAAAACTGTATTCCTCATGTCAATGTTCTTGGGTTTACGCTCGAGTAACCTTTTTAATCTTCATCGGATTTCGTGAAATGCGAAACTGTAAGTAACAGCAGCTGTCATATAAAGAGAGGCAAATGCAGCTATGAAGCCCTGATAGATTCAATGGGAACGAGCGAAGTGGTAAGGAGGAAAGGTGGAAGTGAGATTATAAGGTGATATGAAACGGAAAACCGGATGGATATTTCAATAGCCTTTTTCGATTCATTTTCTCCCTTTTCCGTAAACCCATAAATTAAATGTTTAAGCAAATAATAATATAAAGGCTCTTTTGTAAGTATTGTTGTTTTTGTTGTTGTCTTTTTTGTTGTCTTTTATAATTTATATCAATATAAAATAAAGATTTACAATATACGTGTTAAAAGAATATTTTCAATTATTTTATTATTTTTAGGTACAGATGATTATGATATAACAATCAATTGTAGTCAAACAACACTTTATTAACTATTAAAAAAATATATCTTAAATATTTGTTTGCAATTAAAAATATGTAATATTTAAGTTATTACCTTCATTTACAAGTACCGTATTTGTACATGCAGCACTATGGATTTTTATTATTACCTTTTAAAAATATTTCTCGAATATATCTAACAACTGAATAGGTTTATAATAATTATAAATAAATTTATAAAATATAGATGAATGAATAAAAATATTTATATAAACAATGGATATTATTAATAAAATGATGGGAAAAAGCATTACGTACTAATGAAAATACGGAGATGTACGTCCTTTATAATAAATAATACAATATTATATGTCTTAAATTTTAGGTATTAAAAAGCATTTGTCACCTCACTGTCAATTACACTTAAGCGGAACAGCTACTTTTTTAAATTGTGGCCATACAAATAGCTTCATATTTTTAGTGAAAAAGAAGGGAAGAATGATACTTCAAAGGCATCTCCGTTGTATGCTTAGCCTAAGTCGTAAGAATCGGATTAGGCCTATAGTTTTCTAAATTTAAAATTCGTAACATCCTTATGTTGTCCCGCTATGGAACGCGTTGACAATGTATGTTTATCAGATGAAGCTATCGATCAGATTCGATCTTAAAAGCCTTACAAATCCCCCCTAAAGCTGCAATTCAGATAAAAAAATTTTATGTCAAATGTATTATCAATTTTTCACTTTAATCATTGAACATGATTGGACATGACTGTACATGATTCGACATATATGCCCACCCTCGCCATACTATTATTTGTTTAATAGCAGAAATTCACGTGCGCCCATGTCTAGATGGAATAATTTTGTATTTATAAATTATTCAAATAAGCTTCGAACTTGAGGAATAATCGATTGTACTGCTCTAGGAAAAGTTCTCAACGTTAAAACGACATTGAGTCGGTATTGTCTTACAAGCCCTCTCCTCTCCTCTCCGCTGCTCGCGTCATCGTATCGAAATTCGACACCCGGCTTCTTTGAATCGCTAATCAGCGAGCGCTTAGTTTTTTCAACGGAAGGGTGGGTGTCCCCAGCTACCCTACCACCAACGTCTCTTCTAAACCCCTAACAAAGCTACGATAGTCATAACAGGAGAATATCGATTGAGATCCATTTCTTATCGGAAATACGTTCGATCTCTAGGAATACGGGAAATAGGCTGCGTGTCACACCAACTAAGTTTAATAAATAAATACGTTAGGTCGACGACGGACGGCGGGGAGGGAACCTTCGGCGCGTGCGAGTGGATAGTCCTTCGCCGGAGGGCTCGGAGGCATTAAAGTTGCAAAGGATGCGTGCGCGTATGCCGACTTTGCGTTTTCGTCCCTACACGCAATAACGGACGTGGCGCGGCTCTTCGTCCCTTCCTTCATCTTCCTTCTGCCCTCCCTTCGCCACTTCTCTCTCGCTCTCCCTCGTATTTAAACCCCGTTTATCGCCACTGCCTCTGGCTGCTCTCTTTCCTGCACCTTTGGCTCATCGTTCTTCGTTCCTCTTATTTTACAGCGCCCACTACCCCCCCCCTCCGCCCACCCACCACCTGTTCTCCCGTCGACCGACGCTCCCATACCCGCACTTCTTTTCTTTCTCAGTTTTGCACACGAAGAAGGCTTTGTTTGTTCCCCACGGTGCGTATGTGTCTCCACGTTGAATATCGTACTCGACGTCTTTTATTTGTGATGATGGACGGGTTGACAAGCTATTTATTTACAGTAATTACAGTATTTCAAATGGTTAAGAATTGGCTAATTGTTGGAAATACCCCAAGTCTTTTAAAGTCCGCAGAAATTGTTGTGGCAGGAGTATTGAATATATTGATTGCTCCGTAAAAGTGTAATAATGGGTAGGTGAAGGGAGAGCGTTTTATAAAGTTGTCTTTAATTTATTTGGAGCTTCTCTTCGAGAAAGCGAACCGCAAGTCTAGCCAAAATGCCGAGTGCCGGCAGTATATCAGTGTAGTTCGTGCGTGGCTTATATTCCATTAAAGCCTCCTCAAGGTACTGAAGCAGCACCTTGCGCGCCCGCGAGCTCTACTGCCCTGCCACCAGCTTCCTTCTTGGCATCGCACGTACTTGAAAGGCTCTCGAGTGGAAGAGGAGGGAGGCCGAGCTGAGCAAAAGCCCTTACACCGTCTGTATCGAGGCCGGTGCAAGATCTAACCCTCGTAGGGAATATGAGCGCGGATGAGGTGCCGTGTCTCGGGGAAAAAGCGAGCCGAGAGACGCCTCTTAAGATAATTGGTGGGACCGGATTCCATACAAGTTTTAAAGCTTCGCGACCACATAATTAATAGTTCCATGCGCCTTGGCCCCGCTTCTGTCCTTTCTCCTCCACCTTCTCGTCCCTCAATCGTTCCCGATTCTTCCTTTCTTGGCTTCCTTCCTTTCTCCTTCTCTTTCTTAGGACCGGCTCGCATCTCATCCCGTAAGTCCCGCAATAACTCTACCTGACCTTCCACCGACTCGTCTCCATTTTTTCTTTTCGTACCTTTTCGTTTTTCATTATTTTCAGACTTCTTTTTGCAACACCTGTACTCCCTGAATCTGCACCTTCGCTTCTCCTTGTCTCCCCCCTCTCATCCCCCCACTCGACCTGACCATCATGCACTTCCCACCCTCCACACGCCATTCGTAGATGCTCTGATTTTTATTCTCTATGTTTTACGATATGCACCTTGTACTTCATAAACTCATTTTTTCCTCTTCGTTTTACTGCATTTGTCTGTCTGAAAACAAAAACTTAAAAAAATAAAATAAAAGAATTCATTCATGTTGATATTAAACAAGGGGTTAATTGAACAATTTTTTGGATGCCCATTTCATACGAAAGAATTGTAAATGCGAATCTCCTAAAAAATATTTTATAATTTATTATGACTTAAAGACAAATTTGAATAAACGCATAAATATGCTTAATTATATTATTTCATAATATTACCAAGAAAATATGTTTTTATTTCTTTTTCTAAAATTTAATTACAAAATTAAGGTCTAATTTTTTTCAAATCCTATAGCAGTTTCGTCATTCAATTTTTTAATGAATTTCATTTCTTGTATAAAATATTTTGAAGGTCGTATATAGCAAACCGTCTGTGTATTATCTTAAATGTGCTTTATGATTAAGTCATAATTAATTTTTGAAAAATAAAGTATATGATTAGTGCGAGAAACAGATGATAGGGCAAAGTAAATTGAAAATTTATTTTCATTATTTTGCATTAATTATGTGAAATACTTGTTTATAAAATGAGGTTACTTTAATTTACAAATTTAAAAAGAGTATTATACGAACATTCAACTTTTTGCTTTAGTTATGAATGCAAGCAGTTTACAACCGTCTTCTTCTTCCCTAGCCCCGTCTTCCTTTCAGTCACTACCTCCTTTTATGTTCTTTGATCCCCTCTCATAAACCGTCTCTGTCTCCCTCCTCTCTTCTCTTTTCATTTTCTACATCTGCCTTTCTCGGTCTGGCCTCTCCTAAGCCCATCCCCTCGCAACGATAACACACTCGCCGCCCCTCTTCTCATTCCTTTTGCATCATCATTCGTTCCTGCAGCCGGTATTGCAAAGTAATATTACTCCACTACTGCTGTTGGTCATCCTTTTTCAAGTTCCTTTCTTGCCTTTGCTTCCTGAACGATATCTGGAACTGGATTCTTAAAGCGCTTTCCGTGAACATCGATTTGCGTGCGTTCGTACGTCACATGCATATGCGTACGAACCAATAGTAGACCGCGAGCGACATATACATACACGCCAACGTCGAAATCCATGAGATTTTTTTTTATCGAGATAATAAGCTTTATTACATTTGTACCGAACGGAGATTGCATGTGTCTGAAATTGCAACTTTGCGTCATGAGAGGAACGAAATTTTTAAACTTTAATTTTCGTATGAAAATTAAGCCAAATTTTCCTGGTAGTATTCCTTTGTAAATATTTGGCTTGATTTATCAAGAGATTAAAATATCGTTATTAAACCCCCTCATTTTGTTTCCCCGAATCTTATACCTGATAATAAGATTTTTTTGTACTAAATAAATTCTCTTCTTCAATGTGCCTTTTTCAATTTAAAGATATTTTATTTTTATAATTTAAGAAATGGTACTAAAATAAAAAATATATCTTAATTAACTGTTATTTCGAATAGTTTGCATTATTCGTTCAATTTTAATCGACATGGCTAGGCAAAGTACATTAATTCGACAATTTTAAATGGTCAATATCCCCCCCCCCACTTAGATGACATCTGATTGACGTATCAATACAATTTATATTCCTATTGCAGCTTTTTTATTTTATTACAGATCTTATCAAGAAACGAAGACATAGTAAACATGTAATTAACGTTTTTGTATATCATACACGAGCATAAAATTTAATGCTTAAAATGAATTTTCTGTATGTAACAAATTTTTGATATAGTTAATGTATATACATATGTTTTATATATTCTATTTCAATAATCTGTTAAACTATTATGTTTTAATTATCTGACTAACATGCGATGAAAAATTAATTTATTAAAAACTTGTATAATTTAAACTTGTAGATATAAAAACTTCCAGAAATTATAAAAATCGTAATTGCAAATTTGAAAAAATTAAAATTTTAAAATGAATTTTACATAAAGAATGCAACGTCGATTTTTTAACAAAAAGCATCAAAGTCTTTTTAAATCAAGGGATTTGAATTATAAAGTATTATTTGCTACCTTAATAGTATAAGCTCTTTAAATGACTTAAGCCAAGACGTCGAATAAATTTGCCAAGTTGCATAATCCTATTTAATGTATTTTCCTTAATGCATAATTTTCGTTGCGTCTCATAATACCAAAAATTTCTTTTAAAATATGAGTCTCGAATCATAAGTGTAACGAGTACTCATACTATCAATTAAATACAGTGTAATTACAAGCAATATAAACCACTCGTTATAAATTTCAAAGACATTCTCAAAAGAATATAACCTATGAAATATAAAATATTGAGTTAATGTAACTTCATCCCTACGTTGTACGTAAAACCCTTGAAATTCCTATTGAAGTCGATGTATGCATCCAAACTATCAAAAGGCTTCGTTTTGAACGAATCAAATTTACTTTGAAATATAATCAACCGTTGTTTTCGCTCTTTCGCCTCTCTCTCTCTCTCTCTCTCTCTCTCTCTCTCTCGCTCTCTCGCTCTCTCAACACCTATAATTTAGACTTATTAAACGACACCGTGCAAGGCAATTCATTCTATCTGCCATTCTCATAATTCTTTTAAATTACTTTTTATGTTACGTTCTAATCTATCTACCTCTTTTTATGCTCTATGTACCTCTAAATTATAATACCATATATACGTAAGGTATTTAATAATTATAATCTTTCACAATTTTTTCAAACTTTTAGGTTTTAGATAGGATTTTAAGGGACGAAATACTTAAATAAAAAGTAAAATTTATTAGATCTGATCAAAAATTCTGTATTTCTTTTAATAATTTCATTTAAATTTAATTTAAATGAATAAAGTATACTTATTTCTAGAAAACATAATTTCAAAAAACATTTAATGTAAAAAACGAAAGATTTGAATGATTACTATGAAACGTTAGCAATGTGCGATAAGAGGATTACTTGTGTGATAAATATGTATAAATTGGATGTTAAAAAGACTTGTTTAGTAAGAGCTATTATATTATTTAAATGGTCCATTTCATTGATTTCATCACTTATTTATCGGATTAATATTCTACGGAATTTGTGTACTTAAATTTAACGTGGCTTATAACAAAATGATAAAAAGAAAGGTAACTAATTATAAATTTCTCGTATTACATACAGCAATTAGTAATTTAATTAAATCAGATAAATATGTAGTCTTATTTTAGAAGAAGTCGATTATAAGTTTTCATTGATTAGCACCAGCTAAATACATTGATAATGTAAAAGTTATTTAGTAATGTTCGTATTAAATACTCATGTCAGTAAAAATAGATTTTCTGGCCGAATTCATTCCCTCTCAATAACTCCTGAATGAATTTCTACTCTCATTGCATTTTCTTTACAATACAATCTATAAGGCGCATCTTTCAAATAATTTCCGTTGTCCATTTAAACCCTCGAAGTTACATTATGATGAAAAACATTAATCATTTTTTATTATTAAATTATTCATTCCTAAAAGTATCTCTATCACTATATTATTGAGAATAAGATATTTATAATCAAAAATAATTTGGTAAAGTACGAGCTGGAGACCATACAGTTGAAAAACAGTTTCAGTTTGTGTATATGAACATGTTTTATTGGATTTGAAATCTTCCACACTATGGAGCCTTATATTTCTGTCATATAATGTATTTTTATCTTGTCACTTGTATCACTATTTCTCTATTCTCCTTGGCTATATCGCCGAGCCTCTTGAACTTTGTCCATTTCGGCCTCCAATTGTATTTTTCAGCTTTCCCCTTCTGGCCGCACGTTAATCCTCTCCCAAGTAACCCCTCAGACACCGATTCGAGGGGAGAAATAGAGCGTCCACAAAGTTCACTTGGGAATCGGTGAGGAACGTTTGGCCGATTCAGGGGACGCAAGCTCACCACTAGTTTCTTTTTCTTTATTCATCTATCGCAGTTGTTCGTATCACATTTCTTAGATACGAACTTCCTCTAAACTTATTTCTGCTACTAGAACATTTATTACAGTAGGTACAACACGTAGTACCTAACACGTGTACCTTTAATTACCACTGGCATTTAATTTATTTTATTTTATAGATTCACAGGATACGCGATATCGATATCTTACTATTCAAACTTCTTATTTATTATTGCGTGAAAATACTAGTGTAAACAGTCAGGAACATAAACCTTTCCCTGCCGAAAGATTTAATACTTGAATTTTCTGGTATTCATAATATATAATAAATATAAAAATATTTAATATCATGAACATATAACACGAAAGCATCTAATTAAATAAAAAAAATTTTTAAGTTTAAAAAATTACGTTCATGTTGCAATATACAACCGGTATCAAACTTTCAAAGGTCTTAATATAATCCTTAAACATTGATCACATACACATCATATATGCTTGATTGATTAAGAATGTTATTATATATATATATTATGAAAGCTACAGTAATAATAATATCGATACGAATATCCTCACATTAATCACCTATTCAAGTTATTCGAGAAATAAATTAATTTATTTTTTCATTATTATTTAGAATGGCCTAAATAAATATTTTGGTAGCTTTAGCTACGAGAATGAATACATTTTTTATTGTTTTAATAAATTAATATTCTACAAAGAATATTTTTATTTGTATTTTCTTAATTAAATATTGGTTATATTTGTAAATTTTTAATTAAAACTAAAAGACTAGAAATTATAATCTGCTAATATTACGACTCCATTTTCTCCACTAAAGGAAATTGTCTAATGAATCTTGTTTGTCAGTATGAAGAAATTTTTTTGATGGATATTTGATCATCCTCGTTCTTTTTATTCAGTACGACTGTCTTTGACCGTACAATTAAAGCAAAAGAAAAAGCAAAATGTAGACAGTCTGAGGATATTCTACAGAGTCTATAAAAAGAACGGAAAGATCTCATATGTATGCGAATCTTGTAGGGAAGGACTTGAACGAGCAAAAGTTAGACGATGGTCGGAGATAAAGATTGCAAAGCTGAAATAAAAAAGCGAAAGAAAGGGTAGGGAAAGATGAGACAAAGAGGGAGAATGAAGTGAAAAGGAAATGAATGGAAGATAGATAAGAGTCACGAAGGCAACGGTAGCAGTAGACGTAAAGGAGATGTAATTAAAGACGGGATAACCGATGAAAGAGGTGAAGACATTAAGGCATACAAGTCAGAGAGGGAGTGAGAGATAACCAAAGTTGGAAGAAACAGAATTGACGGAAAATACGATAAGCTGGGTGAAGGCGCGGAAAAGCTACTGGCTTCTTACGTTATACCACGGTCGAAAACGAGGAAGGAAAACGGCTGAACACGTAATTAATGAATAAAATAACGAGGAAAAGGGTAATTAGATTACGTGCATGAGAGAAAGATGGGTTGAGTCTGCTTTTAAGATACGTTAATTGAGAAATGGGATGATGAAGATGTGGCATAAGTTCTAAAAATATAACATTACGCTTCCTTTATCAGTGAAAGTTGAATTTTCAACCTACTTATCTCGGCGCAGTACCAATGGTTCAAATAGAAATTAACCGCGAAATTAACAACGCCAATACATTATCAACAATACCTAACAATATAACATTGCTTTAATTTTAATTATTTCAGTAAAAAAAAAAAACAATAAATAAAGATCACAAAATACTAAATTGATATTACTTAAAATCACTACATAGATACGAAATTCTCAGAATGAAATTAATACCGATTTAACGCTCTTAAAATATTCTAAAAATATAAACTTATTTATTCATGCAACCTAATTATATACTATTTAAGTTTACGTATGTAATGTGATAGACATGAATCAATAAAAAATTTACTTATAATTTTAGTAAATTGAACCAAAGATTATAATATTTATTTTTAAATATAACTGTAAAAAATTATATTCACTATACTCAATAAAAACAAAAATATTTGTGATATTAATTAATTTTATATTTTAATATAAAATAAACAAATTAATGAATATCATTAATTAAGTATCTATAGAAATAGATGATCAAAAGAAAAAAATAACAAACTCCAAGATTGAATGAGCCACTCGACTCGATAAATTTAAGGAAACTTAATTAAACGCAGAACGAGAATAGAGATTGATTACACTAAAAATAAGAAGCAATAAATTCTTGATGACATTACTTTATTGTAAATGAGAAAATACTGAAATTATTTAGAAATGTATTAGCCACATAAGTATGTAAAATTAATTTTTGAATAATGTTTATATCAAGTATATATAATTAATGAATTAAAATTAGTCATTTGAAACGGAGAGAAATGTAATAAAATCAAATTAAAGCTGCTTTAATTAATCCACTAGTAAAAAATAGTACAACTTATAATATTTAACTGACAATTAAAGAGAAAAAATTAAAAACCTCAAGTAATGTAGGTTCTGAAAAGCACCTGTAAAGAAAAAACAAATAGATAAATGGAAAAGTGCATTATCAAAAACCAGATTTATAGTGACGTTCAAAAAGAATCGTAAAAATTAAAAAAGAATGTAAGGACACAAAAGAATGAAATATAAAGATCAAAGAAATTAATAATTTAGAATCTGTACAGCGTGATAAAAAAGTTTAAATGCAGGTGATATACGGAAACCAATGTCCTCGTAATAATGAATTAAGCAAAACTTTAAAACCACCAATGAATGATATTGTAAACAAGATTGATTCAACAAAAACAAAGGAAAATGTTGTTATCCATCTTTCGAGAAGGAATTGATGCGTAAAATGCATGAAAAGTGAAAAGAGGCCGATAGGAGGAATTTGATTTGGAGTACGATAAAATTGATTATATAGGCAACGACTGTATTAATGATTACCGGAACGTCGGAATTAAACTTTTTCTAAGTCGCATCCGCTCTTAATAATTACAACGATAAAAGCCAATAACCAGAAAAAGGCCCGAGAGAACTGCGTGTAGGATTAACGTTTAATCGTTAACGAGAAAATTCCCGGAGTCACTTAATTTTAAGTCAAAAACGGCTGGTTATAGATGGCCACTGATTGGTCGGATGAAATGACGGTCACGATACGCTGAACTTTAGTTATTACGCAGCCTTGTGTCCAAGGACGTTGACACCGATCGGCGAAGAAGCAGAAAGAGCAAAACTGCACGGCATAAATATCGAACAGGCGCATTTAATAACTTCCTCAAATTGTAAAAAAAAACAAACAAAAAAAAAACAGATTAAACCGCTAGATTGAACGCAGTCTCCAATTTCAAACTGAATGGCTTAAACTTTTGCGTTCCATAAAGTTCACCGTTTTCTCTTTAAGACGCATGGCCGCCTGAATTCTTATTGATCGAGTACATTCCCAGTCATGTATTCATTTATTCGATATTCATACATTAACTTTTAAACTTCGTTTACAGCAGGATTTATTATCAGCTGACAGACGATCCCCTTCCTTGATTTTTCACATAAAAGAGACGATTTAATACAATTAATTGATGCGCGTTTTTATAAAACTCGATGGGACTGGACTAAGTATCCAAAAGTAACTCAATAAGCCCAGAATCGAGGTGTAAGCTGTACCATACCATTCGATAAATTTTATGTGAAATTAAAGAGCTTTAAAATATATGACCGAAAGCTCGGAGCTCTAATAACAAGATACCTGCCGAGTCTTCGGTTCGTTTACCCAAAGTTATTTATAATTTTAACAAAATCTGAAAAACTTAATTTTGGTAAGGCTATAAATTTTAGCTATAGAAACTCCAGGTCCGCTGACGTATCTGATCTGAGATAGCAATATTGTTAAAATAAATTGAAAGAAAATGATGTTGCATTACGTATAAGAAATCTATTGACTTAATGATATATCCATTCATAAGAATAAACAGATATTAAATGTCAAATGTGTGGTTGTAAATTAGTATCGATTTCTCATTCAATTAAATTTAACTAATCAAAAATTCAGTTGTTTTAGAGAAAATATTTTAAATAACCACAAATGTTTCTTAACATACTTAAGGTTTTTCTATAATTATATTGACATTAATCATCGTTACATTTATTACATAAGATACTTACAACCTGTTAAGATTGTACAAAGCACATGTTTGAAGAACATTAATAAAATAAAGTAACAATCGTAAAGAATAATAAAATTAGTTACATTAAGTTATTCAGGAAAATCCAATTCGCGATATGGAAATGATTTGTGAAATTTCTTCAAAACATGTATATTTTAATTAACGAGATTGGAATTGGTATGAGAATATTTATTATAAATTATTAACCGATATTCTCTGTTTACATATGGAAAGATTAATTCTTAAATTTCATTATGACGACGTGTACGTGACTAGTACTTGCTAGAAAATCATTTAAAACGTCCACTTAGTGATTCAATCATAGTGACCAGCGATCACCAAGCCTTATTTATTATCCATGTATTAAAGAGATGTAATCCAATGTACTTGTTATGAACTAGATATGAACGATAAAATACTTGCCTTATTTTATTCTATAGATACTTATATTCGTATACTTAAGTATCTTAGATTGTAAACTCATACTGTTTTTTATTTCCGTTGCATGCAGTAACATGTTTTTGCTGAAAATAAATCATTTATATGGAAATGGTAGGATCATCATATTAAGTACTTTTATATATGTTGAAGTGTCATCCGCATAAAATATTAATAATATTTTTAAAAACATGTTTGCTTAAAATATTTTTTCTAATAGAGATGCTTGACTTTAATTCCATTAAAATATATAAAATCAGTAAATCTTATACCAAATCATAACCAGTATAATATAATATATCAAAATATTATTTTGTGAAATATATTTAAAACTATTAGTAAAAGTATTTAAAATAAATAAATTATTAAAAAATATGTTTTATATGAAATGCATAATTGTACATTTAAAAAATGGAATAAACTCTAGGTTTCTTTCTTTAATGCTATTTAAAGATAAAAAATCCTTTATATTATTTGTAGAGTGTAATTATAATTTATAATTGTATTCTACTTTAATATAGTATAAAAATTTCGAACAAAACTATTTTTATTCAGATAATTTAAAAATTAATTAGTACTTGAATATAAAAATATTATTTATAATAATAAAATTGAATGAAAATTAGTCGGGTCAGTAGTTAATTTAAAATTTATATCACAGGACTTAATTGCGATAACTCGATTAAGTATATTTTTCAACAATTACGTGTATAAATTACACATAAAAAAATAAAAAACAAAAGAACCATAAGTATTTGATAACACCATTAATTACACGATTCATTATTTTTTAGTAAAGTAACAATAAGTTCTATAAATTATTGGTAGTTTTAATGGCAGTGTTGTATATAAATACATATTTTTAATACAGAAGAATATATTTAAAAAAAAAACTATTTCACCTTCTTTAAATTACGAAGAAATATACACTTGATATGACGCTAACAAATGTTGGCCAATACTATCTCATCGCGAATCAGTAAATGTGGATTTTAAATCGTAGTCCTTTTAATCCGAAAACGCAATATTATTCGGCAGATGAAGCGTTAGGGCAATAAAAAACGCGCGCAAGTAACTCGATCTGCATGACCTTGTGTTTTCGTACGGAGTGACCCTGGACGCGCAAGCCTACTAATTGTCTCGAAGGAACAATTGGTGGCTTTTCCTCATTTGTTTTCTATCATCTTTTATTTATCGCGCCAATTGAAACAACGTCGAGCGGGAATTTCCAATTTTTCCAGCAAATTATTTTTCTGCATTATATTAACAGTCTCCAACAATTTCTACATTAAAATGTAACAATATTCATAAATTTAGAAAGTACCGTCAATGTTCTTATTTTGTAAAGCACACATTAAGTTATAATGATTAGAGATTCTTTTCTTTTTTAACGATTTTGGAAGAAAAAACATTACAAATAATCTAATTTCATCTACGAACAGCATGTCTGAGCTAATACAAAATGCCAGGAAATAAAGTCATTTTAGGCAGTGTTTTTAGAATTATTAGAATAGGCATGTATAGACTGAAGCTATGAGAATAAACCACTTATACGAAACGTGGGTGTTTCGTACAGGAAATCAGATAAGTTTATAAATGTTTTAGCTTTTCTCATTCATCTCTGAGGATACAATAACTTACTTACGAAAGCAAAATCTCATACTTGACTATATTGAAGTATTTACAGGATTGCCAGATTTTTTCTTCAATATTCTTTTCGATAACTTGATAGATAACAAAAATTTATGTTGTAAGTAGTTATATGTATAATATATATATACACATATATTAAGTTTGTATAAGTAGAGATTCTATAATTCTGATCATCTTAAATAAAAATGCATTATATATAATTTGTCTTATACTAATATTAATTGTTTATAAAATAAGAAAATTTTGTTTATGAAATATTAATATTAAATAATTTTATTTAAAATTTATATTCAAAATAAGACAAATTATCGGTCAAATGTGTAAATTATAAATAATACCATCAGTCTATATAAAAATATTGTTTAAAGGGCAGGCCCTCACAATCATAACGAAGCCTATGAGCGGCATTATGACTCAGTGCATGAGCTCTTGATAATGAGAAGTCCTTGATTACGATTCTGATGATATACCTCGTGTAAGCCCATCTTAACTCCGCATTTCCGAATTCTCTTGCAAACTAATGCAAGTTATATATCACATGATATATTTTTAACTTTATTCTATCAACATATTGTTAATTTAAAATTTAGTTTAATATTCTATTTATTTAATCGCTTCGTCCAGAATTATTTTTTGATTTTGCATTTATTTACATTAAGAGAAAAGAAAGTTTTTTCAAAAAATCAAATCTTATCGTTATAAGGATATAGTTCTTATTAAAATTATCTCTTCCCTTGCCTTCATTCCTTCTCTCTCTCTCTCTCTCTCTCTCTCTCTCATATACACTCATTAGCTTTCTTATAAATATGCTTTGTCATGCAAAATAATCAATATTATAATCTAAGACTGCGTCGTAACTTTTAAATAAAAATGAACAATAAGTGGTCATACTCGGATAATCGTGTTGTGATCGAAATAGCTTTGAATAAGCATTCGCTAACTTTATCGACCGATAGGATCAGTTCTGGCTTCGTAAGCGTTGCTCCATCTGAACAAGAGAATAAGAAGTGCACTTATTATTTTTACTTCTTGTCTCTCGTGGTATTGGCAAACTTATGCATAAAACGTAGAATGTCATTTATTCTTTATCCTCATCATGGCAAATGCAACAAATTATAAAATCATTTATAATCAGCGTCTTGAGTGTTTGTTTACACAGGCTTATATTAGTTATAATTCTGTTAGAAAATTTATGGAAATACAATAGCAGTTCTTATGGATAAAATTTTTATTGGTTAGTTAACTAGTTAGTGATTTGATAACCTTCCTTGAAAAATCACAAGTATGTTATAATTTTTTTTTATTAAAATTTATGAAATATTTCGAAACTGTGATGGTATCGTAAAATAATTTACACTTTTAATCGTAGAATTCAATTTTTTTATTAAAAAGTTTTCTTTAAATTTACTTTGAAAGCCTTCAGTGGAATAATAGCCATTAAATTAAATTTAAACTTTTATAAATAATGAGAAAGTCATCGCGAATTAAAAATTTATTGTTTATTGTAACTACGATAAAGAAAAGGTAAATTATTTATTATTCGTAGATTTATTTTTGCAGAAAATGAACTATTAATCTTAGCATGAAATCGTACATATCCTAAAATATGTAACATTATTCGAACACGTAAAAATGTACACCTACAATAAATAATATTATCTATAAAATAAATGATATAAAATAAATATAAAATAAATGCCAGAATTCAAAATTAAATTAGCCTTTTCTACATTAATCTTATTTCTATAAAGCTAAAATATATAACGAGAGCATGAAAGCGAGAGAGAGAGAGATAGATTGACTGCCAATTAAATACTACCCTAATAAACTTAGTTTCTGTAACTCGTAGGTTGACGAAATTTGATATTAGCAAACTATAGCAAACTATATACTATTAAGGCTATTAACTGCTTATTATATTTATATTGAGCTAATTATAAGAGTTGGCTAATTTCAATAGATATAATAGTCGAATTATAAGAGCTTATAATTGTGATTACAGAATCAGCGTGAGAAAGCGGAGTCTTCGTTGTTCATGACAGACTGCATTGATGCCATCGAACCCGGCTAATGGCCCCTAACCGTATTGATCCGACGTAGCCAAGGGCCATGGGTGCACTCCCAGGTCCACCATGGTTGAGCCTCTGGTTGTTGGCTCTTCTACTCGGCACGGCCAGAGCCTATCTGGCCGTCCTCTCCTCAGACCTGCCCGCCGGAACCGTCGTCTTCGAGGCCGGGGTTCCGAACCTTGGGGGAAAGCGCAAATACGCCGCCTCCCTGGACCGTACCGCCTGGTTCGCCCTAAAGCTTCTCAAGGTCCATCCACACACGGGGAAAGTCAGTCTCGCCAAGAGTCTCAACTGCGATGGACTTCAATATCCCAGGTCGGTTCAACTCCGGATGACTATTTCAATACCGAACGAACGCTCCAACTCTTTCCTCTTATTAATGCTTTTAGAAATTAGACGCACGAATTACCCGTTACGAGATAATTAAGCATTCTTTAGCTCGTCAGTCCATGACTTGCGGAATGTTATTCATAAAGTAATAATCTTCATTTAATATATAATAATAATATGTTTCTTTCAACAAACCATTTGACAAGTTTATATATTCTCCTGAACGACATCAATTCATTCATTATTTTGGAATATGAAAAGTTGTAATTAAATTAAGTATTGTAATTTGAAGTAATATTTATAAAATAAAAAGTGATGGATCTATTGTTGTAGAGCATTTAGAACTCCAAATATCCTGGTAAATAATTTATTGACGATTTTAGATTCAAGGTATTTACATTCATTTCATCTAATTATTACTAAATTTTAATTCTTTCTCCCTCTCTCTCTCTCTCTCTTTCTCTCTTGATTCTGTTTTGTATATTTGTATGAATTCTGATATGGAAATAAATATCTGCTATTATGATTTATATTTTTGGATACATTTGTATTGATAAGTACTTAAATATAATAAAATTATCAATTATTAGTTGATTTAGTGGTGCGTAATTACAAGAAAAGTCCATCATATATTAAAATAGCTGCGGGATTGCTTAAAAAACTGTTCCAAACCTTATTAAAGTAATAATGTCGCACAAGTTATTGAACTTAAGAAATAATCTTTTTAGCATTAAATCTGATAAGGATTATTTATGCATAGCAATGAGTACATGGATTAAGAAAAGAAGACGAAAATGAATAAAAAAAAGTAGAAGAATTAATAGAAGAGGAGTAGGAAGAGATAGGAAGAAAAGAGTTATGACTTGTTAGCAGGCATTTGTCATATTTGTATATGTATCGCGCAAATAAAAATAGTTATGATAAAAGTCGCGATAATATTTAGTCTGCGGGAAAAGCGCGAATTTCGAAAGGACGCCGCATCGATGGACGAGTTCCCGAGGAGCACTTATTACCTGTTATTCACACTTGACTCAGAATTAGTCTGTCGAATGAAAGTAGGGGGCGGAAGAGGTTTGGCTAATTAAAATGTCCGTCTTCCCGCAGGCTATTCACCTTTTACATCGATTCGACGAGCTCTCGATTAGGCCGCGCAACTATCGACTACTACAGCCTGCCCCTACGAGTTCTGGTGACCGGCTGCGGCGGCGAGAACGTCGACCTCGCTGCGACCAAGGGCTGGATGGCTGAGACTCTGGCCTCCTACGCAATGCCCAGCACTGACAAATTCACCGAGATCTGCCTGAGGACCTCCCAGTTGGTCGCCGCGCTCAGAGATTTCCTACCCCATACCGCTCTCAAGCAGTGCGAGACTAGATGGGGTACGTATTAATCGGCTTCGCCTACTTCGCCTACTTACCTACAATTTACCGTTCCTCCTTCTCGCTCACACGAGATTTTCTCCTATAGAAATCACTGGCTCCGTCATTTTTAATGCTTACGATTCCTGCGGAGACTCATCAATGTCACTCTTTTCACTGAACCCGTTAACAAGTATTTTCTCAAAACGCTACTCATCCCCATACATTTACTCCTCTCATAATATACATGCGATTCAATGTTCTCAAGCTCAAAAAGTATTTCATTTCTGTTTTGTATAATTTTAACAGTATTCATCATTTAATGTTCCTTGAAAGTGAAAATAATGGAATAATTATGAGCCGAAGTATGGGACTTAATTATGTACAAGCTGAATCAGTGACTGAATAACAAATTGTGCAATGCCGAAATCAAATAATTATAATAAATTATTAAGGAATTAAAACAACTTTTTCATGTCATGTAAGGGTTTTCTATCCAATAGCATTGCATTGAAATTAAATTTTTATACATCAAAATATTGAGATAACTATGATTTGGATTCTTAATCCATATAATTTGATTGTTGAATCAAATTTTGAATATGTTATACTTAAATATTTATTCAAATAAAAATTAATGAGAAATCGAATCATACTTGTAGTATTAATATATATATATATATTTATATATTATTTAAACTCTTCATTACAATGTCCTTATTAGTAAATTTAAAAATATTTGTTTGAGAATAAATAGCTAATAAGCAATAGTTAAGTGATATCTGATAGCGGAATGCAGAGGCAAAGTAATTGTTCATAACGTAATCTCGTTGGGTTCTTGTACAAAACACAGGTGGAGTAGCAGACCCGCGCTTTTTGGTGGAGGGTGCCGCGGGTGATCTCGTCTCGGCCTCCGAGCAGTGTCTCATCGATCCTCTGTGGAAGATCTCCGTGTCGATGAATCTGCGCTGCGGCGCAAGTCACCTCTCGGACGCGGAGCATCGACTCAAGATTGTTTTCCACCACCAGCAACTCGATGACACGGACCTCGGACGTAGGGTACGCCGTGAGTTACGTAATCAGTCGCCCTTCTTCGAGCAAGCGCTCTACGTAGCCGCGGTCGAAGAAGAAAAAGATCCCGGTGTCGTGGTCACTTTCGTGAGGGCTCGGGACCCTGAAGGCGGTGCGGTCAGGTAAACGCTTTTTTATAATCGACTCTCTTGGATCACGATGAGCGATGCTTTCTCATTTCGCCTTCGTATCTCTTAAGATGCGCTTCCCTTCCAATATCGATGACTCTGAGTAACGACTTTAGTTTGCACTTATACGACATCGATACGTTATCCCCTCTTTAATGAGTCTATCAATTTTAAAACATTGCTAGTCGATAAACTGGCGAGAATTCTGTCCTCCAATATTTTAAATCTTTCTTTTACTTTTTACGAGAAAATCTCTTTGAAAGCTATAGACCCTTTAATCTTTCAAATAAGTCATTAAATTATTGTAATATTTGCTTAAGAATTAAAACTTATTATAAATAATCAAATAAACCTATTATTTTGTTGATCATTGATGTATTCTAGATGCGTATTTATATTAATGGAAAGTTACATATTAAAGAAGTTCTGTATCTAATAATTATTTGACTAATAAATCTTGATGGGTTAATAATAACATGCCATAAAGAATTCAGTTTGCTTTTATAATTTATCTTGGAGCTGCGTGAATAATATCTTTATGATATTAATAAATCACATTTCATTTAAAAGCGTTTAAGAAAATGAAACAAATAAATAAATAAATAACATGGTTATAATTTTACGGGATATGCATCTACGAGTCACAGTTATTTCAAAATTATTCATAGAAAAACAATCAATTTTAAAAGTAATAATGTCTCAGCTCGGTTAAAATATAGCGAAAGGTTTTTGAAAGAACGGTGGAGGAAGCGAAAAATTTATTAATCATAAAAAGAGACTTAATGAAAAATCATGCACTGTGGAAGCAATTGCATCAAATCTATGTCACTTTCTTTGCGTCTTCTCCGCAGATCACGGAAATAATTTTTTTACTCTCGTGATTAATGTTGATACCACATTTTCTCAAAGTACACGAACCTTAACGCGCTATTTATAATCCTCCACGATCCAGGTACACGATGAGCTCGTTGATAGACGCGCGCTCTCAGAGTCTCTTCAATCTGGAGCCGACGCTCGGCAAAATAACGACGACCGCCCGACTCGATCGGGAGAACGTCGACGTCCATTACTTCCGGGTCCTGGCGGTCGACGACTCCTTCCCCCCAAGGACTGGTACGACGACCCTCCAGATCAACGTGCTCGACACGAACGATCACGCGCCAAGTTTCGAGTCGCCCGAGTACGAGGCTTCGGTTCATGAGAGCGTCCCTGTCGGCTCAAGTGTCGTTTCGATTAAGGCCACCGATCAGGACGTCGCCAAGAACGCCGAAGTTGAGTACGCGATCGTTTCGACTACCGGAGGCGGTACCACTACGCTCACCGAGGATCAATCGACGTTCAGGTAAGTCAAGCCATGAGGACCTCCTTCCCTACCTATCCGCGAACAAAATAAAAATTCTAGTCTCGTCAAATAGTGACCCTTAGACCTTTTTGTCGTTTAAATGTGTTGAAAACATCGGCGCTCGACCCCTTGATTGCGGATTAACTTGTCAATCACGATCTAGCCAAGCTTAGCTATGCTGCCGCTATTATTTAAGCCGTCATTTTATTTCAAAATAATTTTATCTTTCACCAATAACAAGGAGAATCTCCCGTCCAGTCAAATGCTGCTTTTAATTTTCTGCTTCATTATTTAAGTCGAATGTTTATCAATATAGGCATTCTAAGCACCTTCTTACATATACGTTACGTAACGTAATATAATTAGCTTTAAATATTTTTAATGACAAGTGTCACGTTATTCAAGCACTCGATAATTGAAACATTTTTCAGTATTTTCAAGAATCGGGTGTTATCTTTTTAAAAAGCACAGATGTAAAATCAAACAAACGTTAATTAGCGTTACGTGGCACATCCACATAATAAAAGTTTTACCAATTAACACTACAATTTAACAAAAGAATAGTATAAAAACTTTTAAGATTTATTTTGTCTGCCGAATGGTTATTGCGCATAAAAAATGGATTATAATGAATGAAGAGAAGAGCACTTTATGCTCCCTCTCTTTCGTTTTCTTCAACTCCCTCTCCGATGCTCTTGAAAATGGTGATTTATGTGATGTTCGTATCGCGGTAAGTTGCTATTAAATAGAAATGAAGTTTATCAAAACATTTTGGATTTGGAGATTTTTAATGGACATTTAAATTGAAAATTAAATTGGTAAAATCTTTTCGCAAAAAAATTGCAAAATTATTCGAATAACTAGAAATAATATTGAAATCCACCAGAATTAATTATTATTTTTTAAGAAATATCCCTAAAACTATTTAAATAATTTAATAATAGTTAAATAATGAAACTACATTTATTTCATCTCCTGAAAAGCGGTATTTATTAACTGTTTAGAAGAAAAAATCTTTTTATGAATTGATTATACTAATGTAATCATTTTATTGGTTTCAAAAGCAAGTAATATTTTTATTAGTTTAAATAAACTTTTTATCGTAATAATCACAGCCAATATAATAAATAATTGTTTCAAACTAAATATAATTATAAATTTCAATTTTTTATTTTCATATGTATGTGGATAATATCTTAATATGATAATTGTAGCAAATTTATATGCTACTCACCATATGCATGAGTCCTTAAAGGTTTATAGGATAGGAGAAAGGTAAATAAAAGTCGTTGGTTTGCTTGTTTTTAGAATTAAAGTAACTTTATTGACTACTAATCGACGCGAGGCTATAAAAAAAAACCTCCTTTGCCGGAAAGGAGGGAAAAAGTCTTTAACGCACGCAAAATTACAATCGACTTAATAATATGAACTTATATATTAAATATTTTATTTGTTACTGCGTTTATATTATTTAATGTAAAAGTTTTACATAATAGCTACGCACTTAATACATGGATTTCCATATAGATTATTGGACATGTGTTGTAAAACATTTAGATGTACAACATCAGTATTCTCTAGTTGAGCTAAGAAAAAAGCTTTACGTCAGTCATTTGAATGGCACTTAACGATGAATGTTGTTCACTCTGGGAATAAAATTCTAATGCCGTGATAATGATTTGTAGGATCGATCCGCGCTCGGGGATCATCACGACGAAGACGTCTCTCGACCGTGAAAAGACCGAAGTATACACGGTAATAATTCAGGCTACGGACCTCGCGAATCCGCCTGCGAACCGGCGCACAGCATCCGCCACCCTAGTGGTCCGGATCCTCGACGACAACGACAACTACCCCCAGTTCTCGGAGAGGACGTACATTGTGAGCGTGCCGGAGGATCTCGACTATACGATTAATCCGGTGATCACGGAAATACGAGCAGCGGACGCGGACACAGGTTCGAATGCCGCGATCCGTTACGCGATTATCGGCGGCAACACCCAGAATACCTTTCAGATCGACTCCCAGAGCGGCGACGTTATACTGGTCAAGCCTCTCGATTACGAGACCGTTAAGAATTACAAGATCATTGTGAGGGCTCAGGATGGCGGACTCCCCGCCAAGTCTAACACCACGCAGCTTCTTATCAGAGTTAAGGATGTCAACGACAATGTGCCGAGGTATGCTTATACAAAATCTCTCTTCCCGCTCGATCCTTTTCTCACCGATAATTATCTCCTCCGCAAAGTTACGAATTGTTATTTTTTTTAACCTCACCTGTCTTTCGATGCTCTCTTAATCTTTTCATTGCTTACTTTAATGCCGCTTCATTCTATTGTTTATTCCAAGGTTTTACTCCACATCTTTCAATTCCCTTCCCCCACCCTCGATCTTATTATAATTTATCGAATTAAATATTTATTGTTTGCTATTTAATTTAGTTTTCTTCTAATTATTGTTATCTTGTAATTATCATTTAATAAAATGAGTTCAGATTCTTCTTAATCCTCAAATGTGTATTTCGTGTAACCGATTATTCGAAAATTAGCTATTATCGAACCATAAGATCTACAAGCTGTACTATCATTAATACAAAGTTTTTCTGAATACACACCACCTAAATAATCTTGATTATTTTCAAAATTTAACAATATCATAAAAAAGACTCGGTATGTGATATTTTTGAAAACCTGAATACTTGATTATTCCGTATAATAATAATTACCAACATTTACTGTATATTGCGGTAAATTTTATTTAGATTCCATACAAGCCTTTTTCAAGAAGACGTGTCCGAATCAGTTTCCATCGGTTATTCGGTTCTTAAAGTTCAAGCCTACGACGCAGACGAGGGTCCCAATTCTCAGATTAAATATTCGATCGGCTCACGGGACCTCAGCGGCGGCTCGACGGAGAACTTCCCTGTAGCTGTAAACTGCGAGACCGGATGGATATTTACAGTTAAACAACTTGACCGGGAGCAGTGTTCCAAGTATCAGTTCGTCGTGGTAGCGAGCGACTCGGGCGAGACTCCAAAATCGGCAACTGCAACCGTTATATTGACTGTCACGGACGTTAATGATAACGATCCGTACTTCGATCCCAAGAGCTATGAAGCTGTCGTTGCGGAGGACGAATCACCTGGGACGCCCATTACAACGGTCACAGCTACCGATCCTGACGAGGATGCCAGAATTCATTATGAAATTTCATCCGGAAATACTAGAGGTCAGTGCAATTTAAACTTTGTAATCCTATCATCAGTCGTAGTTTTAAACTACTTTAAACTTAAATATTTCTTTTATAAAAATCTTGTCTAAGTAGATAATTCAAGCACACGTGTATTACATTTAGAATATAATATTTAATGAGATTTCATACGAATGGATAATAACGATACGATATGATATATATATATATCATCCTTGGGGAGAATAAAAAGCTGAAAATTCCATTGTTTTGCCTAGGTCGGTTCTCTATAACCTCACAGAATGGATGCGGACTCATAACAGTCGCTCAGCCTCTCGACTATAAGCAAGAGAAGCGCTTTGTACTGACGATCATGGCCTCCGATTCAGGTGGTCGAAGCGACACGGCCTTCGTTTATGTAAACGTCTCAGACGCCAACAACTACGCTCCGGTTTTCGAGAACGCCCCCTACTCTTTATCAGTGTTCGAAGACGCCCCCGTCGGCACAACGGTCCTGGTCGTCAGCGCAACTGACTCAGATGTTGGGCAGAATGCACAGATAACCTACGGACTTGGGAGTGACATCGAGACCGCGGAGGCTCACGAGCCAACCGAGTTCTCGATCAACCCTCAGACCGGGGCCATCACGACGACGAGGCCTTTGGACCGAGAACTCGTTTCCGGGTACTTGCTTACAGTGACGGCCAAAGACGGCGGCCTCCCGCCGCTCAGCGATACGACCGAAGTTGAGATATCCGTAACCGATGTTAACGACAACGCGCCGAGCTTCGACGCGGTCCAATACCAAGGCTCTGTTAGGGAGGATGTCCTCATCGGTACCAGCGTCATCAAGATCACAGCCACCGACATCGACGTCGGCCTCAATGGGCGGGCAAGTATTATTTCTATTAACTTCCATCGCCGTACCTTTCAATCATCACTCTAACTTTCCTCTACAGATCCCTTTACTTTCATTAACAAATGAACTCCATTTTTTAAATAGTAAATTAATGCCAATTTACTATATCGACGAATTAAGTCATTTATATTTATACACTGGCTCGGCATCAGTACTTACATAGTACACTAAAACTTAATAATTCGAAAAATTTTCCTAGTAACGACAGATCGAAAAATTAAAGTTATAATGACTTGCAGGTGAAGTATACCTTAGAGAACGATGGGGATGGCTCGTTTACTATCGACTCCGCGACCGGCATTATTAGAACCGCCAAGACCCTTGATCGTGAATCTACTGCTCGATACACTTTGAAGGCCATGGCCATGGATCGTGGATCGCCAGCGCTTTTCTCGATAGTCCCGATAATCGTTAAAATCGAAGACGTAAATGATTCACCTCCCACTTTCGATAAAGACAAAATTCTCTTGTACATACCTGAGAATTCGCCCATTGGCTCCACGGTCGGGGAAATCTACGCCCACGACCCAGACGAAGGGCCCAACGCCGCTGTTCAATATTCGATTATAGGTGGTGAAGATGCTGGAAGTTTTCGACTTAATTTTCGCCCTGGGGCTGATAGGGCTGAACTTATTTCTTTACAAGAGTTGGATTACGAGTCTATTAAAAAGAAGTTTGAATTGGTCGTGAGAGCTACTTCGGTTCCATTGCGATCCGATGCTATTATTCAGGTAATGTGTATAACATACGTATATAATACATATTTTTTCAATCTTTTAAAAAGAATTTTCTTGATAGTTATTTAAACTCTATAAGATAATGACGCACATGCTTAAATAATTTAATTTTTTGGAAAGCATTTAAAATTATATTTCAAAAATATTTTAATTTAGTAAAATATTATTAAATTGTATATTTTAGAAGGGGGATATGTAACTGAACTCGTATTACTCAATACCTGACTATTTTAATATACGTTTAAAATTTACTTAATATTTTTTTAGTCGTAATTGCTTATATTTCAAGCTTATATTAGATAAGGGTGCTTGAATATGTAACAAGAACAATTGATTGGATAATACTGGATAATACTAAGTGTATTGATGCAAAACTAGTTGAATTAAGTTTTATTTGTATAAAAATTGTAATGATTAGAAACCAAATAACAATTATATCGTCGTTTTCAGGTTCTCGTTACCGATGTAAATGACAATGCACCAAAGTTAGAAGACTTTCAAATTATTTTCAATAATTTTAAAGATTTTTTCCCAAGTACTGCCATTGGTCGGGTGCCGGCGTTCGATGCCGACATCACTGACAAGTTAGTTTATTCTATACTGTCGGGAAACAATGCTAATTTAATCTCCTTGAATAAAACGAACGGGGAAATAATTCTGTCGCCTCAGTTAAACACAAATGTACCTCGTATAGCAACCATGGATATTTCAGTGACCGATGGTATAAACGAAGTTAAAGCAGCCATGACACTATCCGTACGACTTATAACCGACAAAATGCTGTTCAATTCCATAACTGTCCGACTCGATGAGATGACTGTCGAGGCTTTTCTCAGTCCCCTCTTAGGATACTTTTTGGATGGCTTAGCCGCCATTATTCCCTGTCCCAAGGACAATATCTTCGTATTCAGTATACAAGAAGACACGGACGTGCACAGCAAGATTTTAAACGTTAGTTTCTCGGCTAAGCGAGTCGAGCCCGGTTCGAGCGACGAATTCTACAGCACACAATTTTTACAAGAGCGAGTTTACTTGAACCGCGGCATCCTTGCGAGGTTGGCCAATGTGAAGGTCCTGCCTTTTGACGATAATCTCTGCGTCCGCGAGCCCTGCTTAGATTACGAGGAATGCATTACAGTATTGAAATTCGGAAATGCGTCGGGCTTCGCCAGCAGCAGTACCGTACTTTTCAGACCGATCTACCCAGTGACGACGTTCACTTGCCAATGCGCTAAGGGCTTTACCGGCAGCAAGGAAGCTTACCTCTGTGACACCGAGGTCAATCTCTGCTATTCGAATCCATGCAAAAACGGCGGCACCTGTAAAAGACGAGAAGGCGGTTATACCTGCGAGTGCCTGTCTAACTTCATAGGCGAGGATTGCGAAATATCTCTTGCAGCCGGCTCCTGTACGACGAATCTCTGTAAAGGCGGTGCCCAGTGCATAAATAAGGTCAATGGTGGACTGTTTTGTGACAATTGCCCGGTCAGCCCATTGGAAAATGTGTCACCTCTCTGCGAGCTTAAAGCCCGGAGTTTCGGACCCGCCACTTTTTTAACCTTCCCCTCATTAAGGCAGCGTCACAGGTTTCACCTTAAGCTACGATTCGCCACCGAAGCCCCTGATGGTCTCCTATTGTATAATGGTCGATACAATGAAAAGCATGATTTCATAGCTCTGGAGATCATCGACTCGCAAATGCAATTCAGCTTTTCCTTAGGCGATGAAATAACTAGAGCGACGGCCGAGATCCCTGGAGGCCTCTCCGACGGTCGCTGGCACGAAGTCCAAGTGTCTTATATCAATAGATCGGTCATTGTATCTCTAGACAATTGTGATATATCGCTGGCTTTGAAGTTCGGGGAAAGACTCGGGGAAAAGTGGTCGTGTGCCGGACAAAACGAGCATATCCTCGAAGCGCGGTGCAGCGACATCACCGAGACTTGTCACCGATTCCTTGATCTCACCGGACCTTTACAATTGGGCGGTCTACCGGCAATACCGTCCAATTTCCAGATACGGAATAAGGACTTTGTCGGCTGCATAAGCGACTTTCACGTTGACCACCGATTCATCGACCTCAATTCCTTCGTGGCGGACAATGGCACCACCCCCGGCTGTCCCGAAAAAATGCATTTCTGCGCCTCTAATCCGTGCAATAATAATGGCGCTTGTAAAGAGATATGGTCGGGGTACGTATGCGAGTGCGCCGAGAGCTACTCTGGACCCCAGTGTGACGAGGAGGTAGCTCGACCCTGGCGCTTCCACGGAGACGGCCTGCTTAGCTTTAATCCTTTGCTCAAGCCCATCCAATTACCCTGGCTCACCGGATTCAGCATGAGGACCAGAGCTCAAGATGCTTTCGTCATGACCATTCAAATCGGACAGAACAGCTCCATCCTATTCGAGATCATAGCTGGAAAGTTGGTGGTTATGCTAGATGGCGCAGATGTCATTAAATCTTGGACGAATGTGGCCGACGGCGAATGGCACAGAATCGAAGTTCGGTGGCAAAGTGGACAAATTATCCTCGATATGGATTATAGAAATAAATTATTAGTACAGTCGTTACCAGTCAAACTACAAGGTCTGTACGTTGGAAGAACATTGATCGGCGGATCGGACAAATCATTTAATACCGAATTGCCCCTCTACAGCGGATGCTTACAGGTTCAAATATCTATATAAAACATATTACTCTATATTACACATCCATGAATATTCAGTACTCGCATCAAATTAACTACTATTTTCATTAAATTGTATTAAAAATAATTTAAAATCAGTCGGTATTTTGAATAATATTACTTATTGTTATGATTTTAATAAAATGACTTAAAGTACTTAAAATTTTGTATTAAAACGCTATGTCAGAAGAATTTAAACTAAAACTTGAGCTAAAATTTAAGAGACAAGCTTCTAAAACAAAATCAATAATCGTAAATATTGTCAGGAATAATATTATGAAAATTAAAATTTCTTTTTCAGAAATTTTAACTAAATCGTTTTTATACGTATATTATTTATATTGATATTGAAATCATTAACTACAGGACATACGTATCGGAACGAATCAAACTCTCCTTCAAGTGCCCATAAATCAAGAAAATGTTGACTTCGGCTGTACTAGCGATGAAAGCTGCCGAATGAATTGTGCGGATACTGCAATGTGTATATCAAAGTGGGAGTCGAGCGAGTGCGTTTGCACTGAAGGGAGAGTCGGAGAGAATTGTGAGGAAATTTGTGACGTAAATCCTTGTAGCTCATTCGGTATGTGCATCCCGGTTCTAGACAATCGAAAGGGTTACGACTGTCAATGCAAATCACCTGAGTATTCGGGGGAATACTGCGAAGTTAAAGGTAATTATATACATACCTGGATTTACTTTTTATTCAGTAATAATTTCTTATTCGAACACGTGCCTATACATATATTAAAATACATATAATAAAATACTTGTGCTATGAAGTACCATAATTTGAAAAAAATATACCCTGATGGAAGAAATGGAGATAAATTTATCAAATTTGGAAATGACAATAGCGGAGCAGCCGTGTCCAGCGACCTGGTGGGGCTCGCCAGTATGCGGACCCTGCCATTGCGATGAGGCTCGCGGCTACGACCCCGCCTGCAACAAGACCACCGGCGATTGCTACTGTAAGGAGAACCATTATCAACCACCCGGTGAGATGGTGTGTTTACCCTGCGATTGCTACGCGACCGGGAGCTTCGGTCCGCGCTGCGACACCCTCACTGGTCAGTGCAGATGCAGGATGGGTGTTATCGGCAGGTCTTGCACTGCCTGTCCCAACCCTTATGCCGAGGTTACGCTCAAGGGTTGCGAGGTTGTTTACGACGGCTGTCCACGGTTAGCATTATTTTCAATCTTAAATATAAATTTTTTCTCTAAAAAAACTAGAACTCTCATTTCATTACTTTCAATAAACGTGTAATTTGTTGAGAATTTATGTAGCCTTTATTTTTTTATTTTAATTTTAAATTTTAAATTTAATTTTAATGAAATTTATTTTAAATAACTAAGGTTTTTATATTTTCTACGGTATTATCGCACACATTCAAAGAATAAACATCTTCCATAGTACGATAAATTTGTAATGAAATAATTAATTTATAGAAATACAAGGAATAAAAAAAATATGTTGAAATGATTTACAATACTTGATATTATAAATACAATTAGGCTAAATTTAAAGCAATTAAAAGAATTTTTAAAAACACTTTTACTGTATTATAAAATAAATATTAGAAATTTAAAGAATTAAATTAAGTAATGAAAGAGTAAAACTGCGCGCGGAGATGCTTATGTAATTTATATATTTGATTATAATAGAATTATTTAAATTTTGGATAATTAAATTCTTAACAGTTGTAAATAAGTGTATGAGAAATAATTTAATTAAAAGAATTTTATCGAATATTATTAGATCGTTTGCCGACGGATTATGGTGGCCACGAACAAAGTTCGGGGAAACGGCGATCGAGAACTGTCCAGGTACCGCCGAAGGCAAGACTTCACGCTCCTGCTCTGACAAACTCGGAGGCTGGCAATCGGCGGATCTCTTCAACTGTACGTCGGAGATCTTCGTCGAGCAGCGATACCAACTTGCCGCCCTGGAGAACTCGGAGCTCAGTCTCAATACCTACGTCGCCGTGAAGATGGCCATGGAGCTGCACAAGGCCGTAAACGCGACCAAGAATATGTACGGAGCGGATCTTCTTGTAGCCGAGTCCCTTCTATCCGCCCTCCTCAAGTACGAGGACAGTCTCGCGGGTCTGAACCTGACCCACAGCCAGGACAAGGACTACGTGGCTCACCTCGTCAGCATAGCCGGGGCTATCCTCCAAAAGCGTTATCAGGACAACTGGATACGAATTCAGTCTCTGACAGGGGATGGACCCGAAAAAATTATGCTCACCATGGCCGAATATCTGAAGACTTTGGCTGTCTCGCAACATGATACCTACACCAGCCCCTTCGAGGTCGTCGACACAAATGCTGGTAAGTCTTTTTGATATATTGCCTTTGTCAGATTATTAACTTATAAAGCTCGCTTACGCACGGATCTGCTCATTTCCTTATGGTTCCTTTAATTATTCTAAACAATATAATATAAATAAATAAAGACAGCTGTATCGTTTAATGAAAATCATAAAATTAATGGCGTTCACAGTTCTTGGCTTAGACATCGTCACCTCGACAAGTTTGTTCGGCTACGAGGCGGCGGAATATAAAGAAGACGCGTCGCTCTCTACAGTAAGGCCGACCGAAGCTGACCAAAAGGTCATATTGCCCGACACATCTGCCTTCTTCGTATCGCCCATACACATGGGACCCTCGATAAGCTTTCCAAAGTACAACAATTATATGCCTGATCCAAACAAGTTCGATCCGTATTCAAAAATCCAAGTGCCTCTAAATCTATTGGGTATACAATCCGTTAACCAGGGCGACCTTAATGTCAAAAACAGTCTTAGTAATCATAAGGCCGTCTTAAGCTATGTGCAATATCGAGAACTCGGTAGTCTGCTGCCGAAAAGGTAAGGGAACCCATGTAACAGCATTGCGCTACTCGTTTATTTAATTTTTACATTAAATGATTCGTTCTTATATTATTTCATCAATATTATTCCTTAGTATAATATTACAAATTAATGATTTTTTAACTACAAACAATAATAATGATGACAACGATGTTTTAGATTTGATGATTCTGTAACGATAAGATGGGGAGTCGAGGTTGAAGTCGGATCGCCTATTATAACGGTATCCGTCCTAGTGCCATCTGAAGCTGGATACGAGACGTTGACGGGTATTCCTCTAAAATATCCCGTTAGAATCCAGCTTTGGCTCAGTGAATATGATGATTATAAAACTCGAATAAATCCGCAATGTGTGCATTGGAGTACAAATAGGGGGTAAAATATAAATTTTAATAACATTTGAAGAAAATAAAATATAAGAAAAATTATATTTTATAATTGAAATTATGCGCCGAATATAAAATTTATAAGGCATCCTGCTATAAAGATTAAGAAAACAACAAAATATTGCGTTAAACAGATACAATAATAATAGATTTGGATTGTAGAGTTGGCGAATGGAGCAGACTGGGCTGCACAACGGAGGTCGACGACACTTCCGTATCCCTCGGCACGATTGTCAACTGCTCATGCATAAAGCTATCGACCTTTGCCATTTTGTTGGATGTTCTCGACCTGGAATACGTACCAGAACCCTCCCTCCTTGAGGATGTGACGAGCTACAGTGCTTTCATCGTTTCCCTTCCTCTCCTCCTCACGACCATTCTCATCCTGGCCCTTATCCGCGGTGGTAACACAAACTCCAACAGTATCCACAAGAACCTCGTCATGTGCGTATTCATATCGGAGCTTCTTTATCTCGTGGCACTGAAGGGACGAAGTGCTCTGATAGGAAACGAGTTCCCCTGCAAGCTCATTGCTATCGGGCTTCACTACGCCTGGCTCAGCACCTTCGCTTGGACCCTCGTCGATTCTATTCACCTCTACCGCATGCTCACCGAGATGAGAGATATCAATCATGGTCAGATGAGGTTCTACTACACCCTCGGCTACGGTGTGCCCGCAATCATCGTTGGACTGACTATTGGCGTCAGAGCCGACCAATACGGCAACTTTTATTTGTAAGTCCGTCAAAATTTACATCATTTCTTTTTTCAAATTCACATTTACTTTAATATAAAATAATAAGTGATTAGCGCTTTTATTTTAAATAAACGCTGTTATTGTAGAAAAATATATTAATAGTTGTATAAGACCGCGAATAGAGCATTAAAATTAAGCCAGTATTCACTGGCGATTATTATTTATTGAATTTTGATTAAAGTATTTTTATTAAATATTATAATAATTTTTATATTAGAAAAATGAATTTGTTAGAATGTCGAGGAGTAGGGCTCTTTGTCAATAGAAAATGTTTTTGTCCATAAATATGTATAAGAGTAGAAAGGAAACTCGAATAATAAGTACTTTCTTATCGTTCCATCGCAGCTGTTGGCTTTCCATTTACGAAAACGTAATCTGGTCGTTGATCGGACCCATCTGCATCTTGGTCTTCATTAACTTTTGCATTCTTATAATGTCCGTGAAAGCGGCATTCACCTTGAAAGACCACATAATGGGCTTTGGTAACCTACGGACGCTGCTCTGGCTCTCGGTAGCTTCGCTCCCGCTCCTCGGTACGACCTGGACCCTCGCGGTCCTCGGTGCCTCCGAGAACTCGCCGACCCTCTCTTACATGCTCAGCATCTCGATAGTTCTGCATGCGACCTTCAGCCTCATTGGCTATTGCTTTATTAATGGCAGGGTCCGGAGAAATCTCTATCTTAGTTTGCTCAAGTGCATTGGAAAAAAAGCGCCCCTCCTTGACGTCAGCATGGCCAACGGGAGTAGTAGCCAAAATGTCAACACCGCCATCAACGTGAGTTAACATTTAATTCTTTTATTAGTATATTTTTTTCTTATAACTAATGTTTTATTGTATATGTAATGAAACATTATTAATTTAAAACATTTTTCAAAGGGTAAGCGTTGATAAGGTGTCAAATAACATTTGAATAATGAAAGTTTTATCCGAATGGGTTTAGCGGTCGGGGATCGCGTACTCGTCGACATACGGAGGAACCGACGCAAATTCTAAACGAGTCCACGTCGGGGTGTCGACGAGCAGCACAACGTCTCGGAGCACAAACAAGACAGGATCGAGTCCATATCGGAGTGACACGCAACTTCGTAACACGTCGACATCGACGAGCAACTACAACAGCGATCGCGGAGCTTACGTCGCTAAGCGAAGCAATCATACTACAAAACCTAAGAGAAATGGTAAGACCTTGTCGTTAATGTAGTGTATTTTCTTCCCAATGACTCTTCATTGGGCCTTCATTCAAATCATACGTTGTATAGATAGATAATGTAGTTTTTCGGTTAATGAATTAAAAAAAAAAAAAAAAATAAATAAATAAAACAGAACAACAGTCGAGGTGGGTTGCATGTCTAAATCAAGATAAGGAGATATAGAAACGAAATGATGACGATGACGTTTGTAGAGGCGAATGAGGAACGCGGGGAGGAACGTCATCAATTCGAATCAGACTCGGAGACGTCACCACAGGAGGACAGACTCCGAGGTTTAGTGCTGCCGAGTTCACATAGCTCGGACGAGGGAGACGGGACTAATAGACTCAAGTCCTTGGCAAGCTCAAAGCCGCGGAACAGTACTGGTGTCACGACTCAGGAACAGTCTGGCGTAGGGCATCCTTATCTGCCCAACATTTCGTCCAACGGGTCCGAGCCCCTCAACGTCCTCCACTGCTCAAGTACCGACCTTTTCTCCAACATCAAACCCATTTATGCGCCGCGCTGGAGTTCACAGCTACCTGAGGCTTACCTACCGCCGTCCAATGGTGAGATTCTCCCCTCGCTTCATATACCTTAGATTGGTGACATTAGTATTCGAGGCACATCGTAACGTTATCGGACTCATTTTCAACTACACCCGCATCTCTCAGCTTCGTATCAACCGCTAAATAAGTCACAACAACCGTTTCATTAAATTGAATTTTTTTAAATAAAAAGAGAGTTCGCTTACATCTGTACACGTTTTTTTTTTTTTTTTTTAATAGAAATTTTTATTAATTGACACATTTCGAAATGTCGTTATTACTGCCGTCATTATTAGTATTGTAAATATTTCAGAGTCTAAGCGCCTTAAAATTCAACTTAATTGCGATACAATAAATTAACTAATTATTCTATATTTAGATAAAAATCTATAAATCCATACGATTTCTATGAACGAATTTCAGATTAGAAACGTAAAAAAAAAAAATCCGTTTGACAAAAATAAGACTACTTAGAATGATTTATTGATGATTGTGAGTAAGAACGAGTAACACATTGTTCCTTGATTTATTTAAAAAGAGCGTTTATGAATGTCGTAGTCGAGGCTCGCGGTAGTCAGTGGTCGGGTGGGACATTATCCGACAACGAGTTGGTCTCAACGAAGACGGCGAGTCCAAATCCGTTGTCTTATGCCGACCTGAACCTACACCACCCGAAGCTCCAGCCAGGCGAGAACTACACCGAAATCGAGGAGAAATTCCACGTGACCGATAAGTATCTATATCGTTATATGCCAGGAGACGAGGAGCTCCACCTCCAAGAAAAGCAACAACAGCAGCAGCAGCAGCAGCAACATCTTCATCAGACGAGCTCGCCGACCCCCTACATGTTATCAATGCCCTCGAGAATCCTGAGTTCGAGTCTCAGTCATCACTCCCAGACCTCCAACCACGATAGCTTCAACAACGGTTACGACAGATACGGCAGCCTTAAGAAGGGGCAGGCGCTGTACAAAATGAATCACGATGACCTCGGTTATACTGACAGGTGAGCCTTTCCTACAATACATTTATCTCTCTTACTTTACATATAAATTATACCTAGACGCAAGCTCTTAAAAAAGAAAAGTAAATTATAGAAATTTCAATTCCGTGAAATGAAACTGAACGCACAGTATTTAATGACCTTTAAAAGAATGCATTGAAAAGAACAATTGAAAACAAAGTAAAAATTATAATAATTATTATTATAATTATTATTATATCTAAATAGCGATGTTAAAAGAACGGTCGAACCGTCTGTAAAAGGAATGTGGCAGGAGTAAGGGTAGTGTGGCGTATTGAGCTAGACCGCAAAAGCCTCGATTCGATTAATCCCGGTAGGGCATTGACTCTATAAGAACGCGGCAGTTGAAGGGGAAGGTGGTGGTCCTTTGATCTCGGTAACGAACGGGAGAAGCTCGTTAGGGAGACGTGGCACTTAACTATTTTTTTCCTTTGTTCGGGCCTCCTCGTGACGGCCGACAGGTACGGGAGTCTCCAAAGAGGTGGGAGTCTCCACGCTTCGTACCATGAAAACCTTAACGGCGGACTCGAGAGGTGCGGAAGCCTCAAGCGCGGAAAAATCACCCCGACGATGCTCGAGGATACGTCTGACTATATAATGCCGATCAACAGCCGGATACTATCCAACTCGCTCAGCCAGGATCTCCAGCATCACAGCAACGAGCTCGCCGCCCTCAGGCAACTCCAGCTCCAGCAGCAGATACAGTACGAGCAAACCATCGCCGAAACCGAGTGAGTCCATTAATCATATCATCCTGTTGACTACAACTTAAGTAGACCATTCCACCCCTTCCCTTGCCATTCCTCGCCCAAATGTGCTACTGGCTTCGTTTTCAGCATTGGTAGAAGAAGCCCATACAACGCTCTCTCAGCAATTTTCTCTCAAATTTATATCCCTTTTTATCGATAGCTACTCCTGATTCACCGTTTTCACTGAGTAAATTTATTCAACTTTAAAATTTATGTATTTAAAACATTATATTTCCAGAAATTCACATATACAAAAAAGAATTAATTTTACTATGAATTGTTAGAAATACTAACAAAGAAATTAAAAAGTTACGAATTCATGATTTAAATAAATTACCAAAGAAATTACTATTACTATTACTATTACTATTACTAATAATATTACAAATACTATTACTATTACTATTACTAATAATATTACTATTACTATTACTATTACTATTACTATTACTATTATTGATTTGGTTAAAGAAGCTTAAAAATATTAATATTCATAAATATTACATAAACTAATGATGAAAGTCTCAGGCAAAATGAAATAAGAATTATCGATTAATAAATTTATTATTCATTATTTATTAATATTGAACGAATTCAATTTCATTGTATGCATTCATTATAAAAAAATTTAAACGAAATTTCAGTTTCATAAAGCTACAATAATTATCTACTAATCTGGTGTTGGTATATATATATATATATATTTATTATTTCAATTTTTCATACTTTTTTGGCTTGGATTTAAACCGACTAACAGTGAAGAGGTAAGCTTTCTACACTAAATTCTATAAATTAACTTATACTTGTTATAAATTTTATTTTAAAAACTAATCTTTCTAAAATTAAATTAAAGTTTTTCTATAAAATTATATTTAAATGGCGTATAATAAAGTAATTGTTATAATTACTTTATTATAACAATTTCATAATTGATTTGTTTATAATCTACTAATGATAGATTTTATTAGAATTTTAAATAAATCTTTATAGATGTTTAAATTGAAAACATTAATAGTAAAAAATTAAAGAAAAATAATTTTCTAAATGTAGAATTTATAAATTATAAACACAAAGTAAATTTAATGCCTAAATGTATTTATTTTGCTCATAATATTTAAGAAATAAATTAAAATTAAATCATAGTTAATTGCTTATAAAGCTATCTATTAAAAATCTTTATAATTACTTTTTTATGAATTATGATATTGTATAATATTAAAGCGTCTTTTATTATTTCAGGACGGATATTAATAATGCAGAAACGTCCGTATGAGAACCTTATCTATTAATCAAATGATAATTAAAAATAAAACAGCAACATTTTCGTACAAACTTACAGAATAAAATATTTTAGTCATAACCATTTTACACTTATAAGTAAATAGTAAGAATAGAGCGGAAATTGTATTTTAAATGTTGGCCATGGCCATACTAAAAACGTCGCAGCCATATATTGAATTGAAAATACGTGTGAGTGCCTGTTTATACTGTGTTTATATTGTTTTAAAACTGAAAAGAAATATTTGTAATTTTGTTAATATAAGAATGCAGGATTGAATGTCTCAGTCATTTCGATAATAGCGTATCGAAACCATTAGACTCTAACCTGTAGAATATGATCTCTTCGCTCACATTTTTCATTGATCATTTATCTACGAACGAAAATTATCATTCCTTTTAATTTATGTACTTACTCAATGCTCAGTATTTGTACAATGTAAACATTCCAATGTTTAATTTTTTTATTAATAATTAGATTTTTACGTAACTTTTCCATTATTCATTTGCCCAAACAAACGTAAAAATATTATAAAAAGCGTATTACAACATTGTACTTAATTTTAATACTCGATTTTTGTATATATTTATATGGACAAATTTGACAAAATACAAATAATTTATATACCTGAATAATCTTATATTACTTTTATTTTTCCATCTGGTTTTACTATAAAAATCCTCGCCACTCCGTCTCAACACTATAAATATAATTTATATAAATCAACCACATTATTGATAAAAATGATTTTTATTCTTATTTGAAAATATAAATAAATTACAATAGAAAGTTTAAATAATACTTAATAAAGTTTCCACATGATGATAAAATTAATTGTAGATGAAACCAACCTTAAAAATGAACGAAAATCATAAAAATATTCTTAATTTTACTTGACCAAATATTACAATCTTTCAAAATTTAATTAATCGATATGTTCATACATTTATATTCCGTTAACGTACATAATTAAGAAACAACATGAATTTCATTTAATAAACTATTTAAATGTATTTATATATGGATGTATCAAGAAATTATTAAATTCATAATAGATTATCATGCGTATTTAAATAACATACCTATTCTTTGAAAAAGAAGAGACAATTACTAATTAATAATTATACAAATAGAATATCGATACTTTAACGCTCTACATATAAATAAGCTCTTAATTAAAAACGTAAATAGACATTTGTAACGTAAAATTATATTTTAAGAGGTCAAGTAAATATAAAATTATTTTTTCTTTGTTACAAAATTGGAAATAAATGGAATATTATCTACAAATCTCTATTCTCTATAAGAATGATGTGTTTTAATGGCTGTTTCTTAAATATTGCTTACGTCACAAAATATTTAAATAAACTTTTTCTTTATAAAAATGTCTCGAGCTTTTAATAGATGACTAATGAAATTCAAGCTATACATTTTTCGTACATACAAGTAAATGCAACTATTTATACAGGTAATGGAATTATTAGTTTCGTTAGAATCAGATAATTTTTCGTATTTGCGTATTGGGCTACATTCAAATGATTTTTCCTTATTAAAAGACTAGACAGACACAAATAGCTTTAGTTATATTACAGCAATTATAAATCCATGTCTGAAAGAAAAAATTTCGCTTGCTTCCTGATACATCTTACATTATATTATTATCTAAATACATGTCGACGGCGACAGTAGTCTATGTGTCACATACGGAATCATAATAATTTTTGGAATTCGACTCGAAGTACGAGACACATGTATTATTAATAAAAAACCGTACGATATCAAGTCACTGCAGAGGGAATGAAATTTTAATATATATATATATATATTTCCTTATTAGTCTATGAGTTCGTAGATTACGCCGTAATATAAAGCCTAAAAAATATACGCCAGAGTAATTTAATCTGTTTGATACATTATCTACGATCATATAAATAAGATATTGATTTAATAAGAAGAATGATTCTCTTAAAAATTATATTAAAAGTTATTTTAAATAGTTTATAACAATATAGTTATATAAAATTTACAAAACAACCTGAGGCTTCTTAAGCTTGTAAATTTGTCTAAAATCGATAAAAAGCATTTGTAAAAAAGCAGTCAAGATATAATCGGTCCGATTGAAATAAACGCAAATATTTTAGTGCAAATGTAGATAATGCATGATTGTGCCCTCTCGACCCCAAATTGACGCTCTTGGAATAATGGAAGTAGATAATAAAGATTCGTTGGAATAAAAAAATGGAGATGGTGGTTAAGCGGTGCTATCCGAGTCCGAGGCGACAGTCAAAGCTTGGAGCTTCGGTACTGAATAGTTGTCGATGTGCACTGTGATTCCTTGTGAGGTCCCATTATTCCGATTAATCACACGTTCGAGCGTTGAAGAAGCCGACGGATTATCTTGATGAGCTTTCGGTGGTATCGGAGGCGGATTGGTCTGCAAAAAGTTTTCTTTTCATTATCCGAAATATCAGTTGTGTAATAGTCTTCTATGGCATTTTATATAATAATTTTATAAGAACTTACCTCTGGAAAGGTGGCATTGGCAAAGCTGAGGGTCGATGTACACATGCCGCCTATTCCAGACGGAGACGAGATGTTCATGGTCTCGTTATTCCTAATGCGTGGCTCAAAGTCCTCGTAGCTCAGATTATTGAGATTTGATAGTTGCGACTGAAAGTCCGAGAGACTCGATAGGGTTGAGATGCCGCTGTCGCGCAGGTCGTGAAGGTCATTTGAATTACGCGGATCGTCTTCGTTGCTCCACTCGGTGGTGCGCTTCTGAGAAAGCCGTTTTGGTGGCGCTGGAGGTGCTATCAGACTCGAGTTCAGCTCTCTCTTATCCTGTACTGCTAAGGTCGTTAAGTACTCATTAAACAAAGAGTCAAATAAACTGGGGGGTGACTATGTTTCTTTTTTAATACATTTCACATAAAGTGGGCTGGGATTTGAAATCAAGTCACGTCAATTTGAGTAATGAGGTTGCTACAGCATAGAAATTTTTTTTAATTACAGTCCTTCGCTAAATGAAAATCACTTCACTTTTCAGATGTATTATTTTCAAGAGGATTATTTCATAGGATTATTCAGTAAAATGAGGAAGTCAGGATCAGTACGTGAACTGATTGTCAAAATTGTGGATGGCTATGGTCGCGTCAATTATAATAACAAAATAATCCAAAATTAATAATACAGATTAATTTGTCGTAGAATGAAAAATCGAAGTGGAAGATACAATTACCGAGAGAGATAGATTCCCGAACTTTTCCTCAATAAAGTAAATTTTTAACGCCGCAAGGAAAGATTAGCCGAGCTAATCAGTTAATCGTCATCGGCGTATGTATTGCTTTTGGCGCTCGGTTTAAGACTTATAGTTTAACGAAAGAAATTACAGATCAACGTAGGATCTGTAGGGAAGATACAATTTTGAGACTTACTGCAACCTCGAGGAGGTAGTGGTGGGGCGGGCTCGGAGCCGGGTTCGCTCCAGGAGCTACGCATATTGGACTGCTCCGAACCGTCGGTTGGTGTAGACAGAGAGTTCCTCAGAGGGAGTTTCGGGCTCAGAGGCTTGCTGAGAGAGCGCTGATGGGTCGGCCGTAAGGGTATTGTCCCGTAACCGACAGAACGTGGCCGAAGCTCCCGGTGGGGAATGGGCGGTGGCGCGCCGCCGTTACTGCATCCGTCAACCCTCGTGTAGAAGCCTTCGTCGTCAAGTTGACCATCGCTGTCGGCACGCGTCATTCGCGAGGCTGAGTCCAGAGTGTCAGGTCGCTGCTTGTCGTTCACCGGTAGCGGTGGCAAGGGCGAACTGTAACACATTACAGATCTTTAATAAGATGAGCTCCAATATGAGTTTAAATACGAATGTTCCATTTAGTATATGTTTTGTTACGTTCAATTTTTTAAATAAACAAAACCGCGCATACGAAGCATAGCACACACAGCCAGGATGCTTAAAATGTTTTTATCGAATATTTATATGTATACGTAAATCAGTGGAATAGATTGAAATATAAATTTCTTTATTTTCTCATTATACATGCACGTTTGTAAACTTTTAACAAAAGTAGTTAACAATATTTAAATGATTTTATTTAAAGTTTGAATCTTATTTTTAGTATTTTCATTTTACAAAATTTTATTTTATTTTCAATATTTAATTCTTTATAAGGTATTAATTTTAAGACAAAAGTATCATTCAGTATTTTTTCTCGTCCATTAAAAAAAAAAAAAATAAAAAAAAATATATATATATATATATATAATCTATGTAGAAGACATGATGAGAGACAAAGTGCACGTACTTGATAATGCTATCTTGGTGTAAGAGACGCTGCCGCGTCATTGGACCTAATCCTTGCTTTAATTGGGTGAACCTCTCGATGAGTCTTTTATGCAGAGGCTGGACTCCGGGAGGAGCAATCTGCCCGTGAAGGAGCAAGCCAGCCTCGAGAACACTCATCTGGTCAAGAATAAGGTTCTTGAGCCTGTTGACGTGTGAGACCATCTCCGGATTTTGCCTGGTAAACTCCGGAGTGAGGAATGCCTCCTGGTACTTGGTAATTCCTCCCATCACATTCGCGTCTATAATGCCCTGCAGTCGCATACTAAAAGGATTGATGTTTCGGTGCGGCTCGGCAGTGTACTACGCAACAATTTCAAAGGAAAGTAATATTAACAGCTTCAAATTCTTTTTAACTACAATTTACTATCGAGTCGAAGATATAACCTAAGATCGGGCTTTGAGCCAACGACTCGATATAATCCTATGCGTAAACGTGAAAAAAATAAACAACTGCGTAGTAAAAAGTGTACGAAGCTCACTCACCTGAGCGACGAGTCGTCTAAGCTCCCGTTCGACGGTCTGCATAGTTTCGCAAGCGTATTGAACCGGGGCGAGGAGTTCCGAACGCTTCTCGATAACCTCAAACCATCTGAGGATGCCCGGAAGCTTGGCCTCAGTCGTCAAGGTCGTTCGCTCGATCCACAAAGACTTGAATTCGTTCTCGCGATCGACCTGGCCCCGGTGGAGCGGTCGATCGAAGACGAAGCGACGCACATCGTTAACGAGGTAGAAGGCAACCACCCGTTCCGGCACTTCGAACTGACCGCAACCGAGGCTGTCTTCTTCAGGAATCGGCTTTACATTGCAGATTTGGATATCTGGCAGTATTTATTATGTATATACCTTCTTTATAAAATATATTAAAAAGTAGCTTTCTTAATATTAATATTAAGGCAAACAAAATATTACCTACGTATTATCAACGTGTACGTAAAAAGTAACAATTGTTTTACGTAAATTAAACTTACATTGACCCTCCGAAGAAAGTATAGTTTCATCCGGTGGAGAATTTTTCGTTAATATTTGTGCACTTGGAAATTCAGTTTGAAGTCTCTGCGTAAAAGCGCCGATGCGTTCATACTCTAGGCCTCGATAAATAAAAAGCTTGTTCTGAACAAACAAAAATCATAGGAAATTTAATCATGATTTTCATCCAGAATACGGAAGAAAATGAAAATTAAAAGAGAAATTAGTCCGGCTTAAGCTTGCAAATATATATAAATCGATATGCGTATATATGCAGATCTATCATCATTATTGATGCTCTTTATTTTATTGTAAGGTATATGCGAAATGAAAAATGCACTGCTTACGTAAACTTGTATGCAAACAGTAATTAAAAATATACTAAAGAAAAAAGTTATGTCAGCGTCAATGATGGATCGGGGATAGAGTATTTTAGTATTGTATTGGTCAGACAACCGAGGCGTTATGATAAAGAGAAATAAATAAATAACTCACCCGGACAAATAGAGGAAAACTAAGACCATAGAATCCAACCCTGAAGTACTCGGGTTCGGGCCTGAGCTGTGTGAGTATGTTGTCGAGGAACCTCGCCTGAACCTTAAGTATTTCGCTGAGCTTGCCGTAATCGTAAAGTCTAGTCTCGTAGAGGACAGCCAACTCCTTGCACAGGGGTATACCCTTTTCCCAGCACTTGCCCCGATCAAAGTAGTGGATTATCTTGTGATAGAGAAGCTCTTTCCGTTGCCACTCAGTTTGCTGGGGGTGAATGTGATCGGCGCTTAATAGACTTGAGTTCCAACCGAGTTGGTCTGCGTAGAGCTTCATCGTGAATCCGGCTTCGCTGTAGTTCTCCGCAGCGAGGTGCAGATCATGGAGCTTGTAAATGTAGCGCAGGTACATCTCCTTGCGGTTGAACTCATTCTTATAGAAGTTCTTTGGCAAAGAGAAAAAAGGTACGAGTTTCGTCACAAATGTAAAAATTCTTTATTCCTTTTAATTGATAAACGGCAGCAGATGCGATTTATTCATTTTCCGAACGTTTCCGTCAATAATTTAATTATGCAGTTTATAAAAAAAATAAACTAAATATTAAGATATTTATATTATTTATTATAATAATTTTTAATTTAATACGTAAAAATAAAAGTATTAATACAAGCGGAGATATGTATTGATGTAATATAAAAACTTTAAATACATTACATTTTGATCGTTTCCGTAATAGAAAAATTTCTTGTAATAATTTTGCAAGTGCATCAACATAATACCCAAATATCTTCGAAAATTATTCGACGAAATCCCTTTTTGTTTTTGCGTTCTAGACATGATTCTACAATTTTTCAAAGCAATATACTCGCACACCGAATCTTTTTAACACTACTGTACGTTGAAAAGAATATCTTATCGATTTTTAAAGCAATGGATGTACGAGAATATAATGAAATTAACACATGTTGAAACGTTAATTGGTTAATTGGTATAATATTTATTCTTTAACCGCATATGTAAGCGTTCGCGTGCACTCTACAGGGACATTCGTTACCAATAAATTGACGGTGCATGACATGCGCTTGTCACGGTTCTCATCGCCTTGTATAACACTACGATAATCGAGTAATCTTTCTAGTAAACGAGTGACCGAGGTGATGAAGGCAGTGCCGCTGTCTTTCCATGTCGGATCTTCTGACTGGACTCGATCCAGAAGTCTGAAAGTCCATTTTTTTTTTATTAAAAACAGTTTAATATGAAGTCTACGATTATTTATGCAAATAAACAATCATTCAAAATTATACTAGTAAGAACAAATCTAAGTCAAGAAGTTCTTTCATTCAAAATTTTTATGCAGCCATTAACCTTAAATTAAATTATTTTCTTTTATAAATCATTGATTTTATATTCATAAGATCATCTGTGGTACTATTAAGTTATAAAAAATTATAAAAACTAAAATCCCATCTGCAAATTGTACGTTATAATAATAAAATTATTCTTAAAAAATACATAATCTATTATTTCTAACATTTCATTCCAATTAATATATCAATTTCAAGTAAGTATAATGTTAAAGGCTAAAATAAATCTGATTATGAAAGCAATATGTAAATCATCCATTGCGTCTAGTTATAAACATAGTAAAAATAACTCAATATAATGTAATACACAGTCATGCAATGGTATATGCAATTTATCTTCTAAAAAAAAATATTAATAATAATAATAATAAAAGTAAACAAAATTAATACAATTTCATAACAAACGCTTGTAAATATATTTGTACAAATAATTTTACTAAAATAATTTTATTAAATAGTGCTTGAATACATACAACAGTGACTTATTTTATGAAAATAATAAAGACAATTTAATATATTCTAAGGTCTTATAAGTGTATTGAGAAACTTACACCGCGCTGAGATGCTCCCTGCAGGGTTTGACAAAAACACACAGAGAAAGAGAGAGAGAGAGAGAGAGAGAGAGAGAGAGAGAGAGAGAGAGAGAGAGAGAGAGAGAGAGAGAGAGAGAGAGAGAGAGACATTTAATATATTTTGAGATAAGCAAAATTACTAATGAAATTGTAATATGTTTTAAATTCATTAATTATTATAAAAATAGAGATTCAACTTGCAGGTACATACATTGTGTTAAAAAGCTGTCTGTACTCGTCGTCGCCTTTATTCTCACTAATGAGAATATCCAACTTGTCAATCAGTTCTGACTCCACGGATTTAAAGCTTCCTCTCGATCGCTGCTCGCACTCCATCATATCGAAGAAAATATGGAGTGTTGCTTTCCGTAATTCGCTTTCTGGCACGAGGGTGACTTCGAGGAAGGGCCCGACCATACCTGGAATGAATTCAAGCTTTTTCTCCCCAAGGTGGGACCACATCGAAAGAATCTGAAATCCCATAAGGACTCTCATGTCCCCGTATTTTTCCACGATTTTTTCACGCTTTACTTCGGAGAACTGCTCGAGCTGTAAGGACGGCTGAGTTAAGTAGGCTACAGCTAAATTGAAATAAGTTGACCAAAGCTGGGAGTCGAAGCTTCCGTGTAAAAATCTGCCAGAAGAAAATTTAAACCTCAAATTGCATTTATTAACATACAATAGCACCTACTATAAAGCACGATGCAATTAATTTCATTACTGTAATAGATTATAAATTTTATAATATTTCTAATTATAGAAAATTTATACTTCGTAACATTGTATTAATTTAGAGCCATGGACTATAGATTGTAGTATTCTTATGACTAATTTATTTCATTTGCAATGTCAACGTGCATTGAATGTGATTTCCAATGACAATTTCATTATACGCTGACTAAAGTTTTTTAATTCTACTAAACGTTGTAAAAGAATCGTATTCCGATATATATTTAAATATATATATGTATATATATATATATATATAACTCTTAAATGGAATATCTAATAATAATTAGCAGATAATTACTGAGAATTTTTCAAGTATAAAATGTAATAGCGTAAAATATGAAGGGTTGATTGATATTTAACGGTATATCGAGATATCGATGATATCCATCAGTATCAACAAACTATTAATTTATTTATTGTATTATTATTTTAAATATTAAGTAAATAATTGTAATTATTGAATGATTTAAAAGTTGCTGTATTACTGAAAATCTTTATTAAAATTTAAGTTTAAAATTATGTTAAGCTAATGGAATAAACGTAAATGATATATATTTTGCACAATGAAAACTCATACATATAATTAAAAATCATAAAAGTCAAAGGTATTATTTACCTGAATGCTAAGGGTTGGGCAAGCTCCTGCAGGGACTTGAGAATTATATTGTTCGCCTGCATCCTTATGACCAGCCAATCGGGAGGGAAGACCTCCTGTCTAACGAGTTCTCGTAGCACCAGGAAAACCCTAAGCAGAAAATCCTTCAGGGGCTTTCTTTCATCCCCGAGGGTCAGTTCGTCCCACAACCTGGCGTAATGATACTCATCAAATAACTGCAGTAGTCCCATGAGGCAGGCTACTAGACAATTAAGGATAGAGCCTCCGGCATTTATGATAATCAGAATTGTCTGTATGAGGACTTCAAGAGTCGTCAAGCAGAGAGTTTCCACATCCCGATGAACGCAGTTATTGACCTTCCCGTCCCTTCCACGCTTATACATAAAACTGAGAATTTCGCCCAGTATCTCTGTGCAGGAACGTAGTTCCTCTCGTCTAGCTAAATGGATCCTCAGATGATGGCAAATCGTCGATAGCAGTATATTCCTACTTTCATCGTCTTTGAAGAGTTCAGACGTTACTAGACTTTTTATAGCTTCTAGCTTAGCCTGAATTAGCTATAATGAAGTAACAATTATTTTTTATGATATTATTCTATTACATTATAATTAATTCGATGGTTATTATTAATATTATATTTTGCAAGAAACTAATTAATATTTGAATGTGTCCATTTATAAGCCTATGTAGCAAAATATTTTTATCTAGAGATTTACTATATCCGTATTATACAATGCAAAAAATAGTAAATAATAATTGTGTATTACATTCTGTATTATATATTATAAATCATTATAAGTTGAATTATAAATTTTAAAAATTATATTATGAATGCATTATGAATTAATCTTATATTATAAATAATCAATGTTTCGTTTATGCTATAAAAGATTTTTATGTTTATCATTTCCATTAGATGTAATCTTATTTAATTATTAGATCCCATTGCAATTAATAATGAAAATGTTAAAAGCAAATAATTATATGGTTTAGATAAACATAAAAAGTATCCGAAGAATGAAGTAATTAAGAGTATGGGTGAATGTGTTACCTGAGGCGCAGAGTCTCTGAGCACCGAGTTGAGCATCGAGCAGGTGAGGGTAGTGACCTCGACAATTGAGAGGACGTCAATGAGTTGCTCGAAGACCGCAGGTATGGAAAGGATTAGCGCAACCTGAAGCGAGAGTACCATCTCATAGGGAAGGTTGAGCATTTTGTTCAAAGCGGTGAACACGCAATAAATATCCTTGCGGAAGCTATCTTCGTATTGACCCGCGGTCGCCCTCGCGTACAGCAATCGACTCTGAATTATGAACTTGAAAATGTACTCGAGCGACCTGAAGCACTTCATGATGAATTCTTGCTTCTCCGGGACCATCACTCGCTCGATACAATGCTGTACACTACTAATCAAGCCCTGATATACGAGAGCTGCAGCAAAGTGACCGGAGATATAGGCGTTTATTACAGGTTTGAAGTGCTCGAACTTTGAATCCTCCAGTAGAATGAATATCGAAACTAGAACCTGAACATTGACGTTGACCTAGTTAAAAGTCTCGCCTCTTCATCCTTTCATTGTCTAATATATATATATATTAAAATCTACTAATTTAAAATCGTTCTCATAAATTCAATTTTGACGTTAAATTCCACTACTTGAATGTTGCTTACGTATTTCTTCCTGCTTGATTACTCGATAGTTTTTATGCCAAAGATGTAAGATTTAAAGTCTTTTTCATGCATGAATATAATATAATGAAGCAAATAATAGTTTTCTCATTTTCTACTACAAAATTTCATAGATAATTTATTTTTCTCTAAAAATTTAATGAATTATAGTTAGACTATAGATCATATAAGCAAAATGCGAGAACGAATTATCAGACGATTCGTTGATCTAATTAATAACTTATGATTTCAAAATAAAAAAGTTAGCGTTTAAAATTTTTACCTGAAAAACGAGTCCCGAATGAGCAGTGGAATTGCCATCCTCTGTATGAAACATAGCGAAGAGAGCGTCGAGGATGTCTTGAAGGAACTTTACGAGTTCCTCGCCGTCGAGTCGAAGAACACGGCCGAGAGCTTCCAAAATCTTCTCCGGGTGCGCTTTCCATTGAAGAAGACTCAAAAGATCGATATTCTGGGTCAATTTCGTACTGCATAGTAATGTTTGAACGAAGACAGCTTCTTTCGCTGAACGTGTAAACGGCCCGATTCCTAAGAATTAAATAAATTACTTAGCTTTTGAATAATTTAAATAGAAGCACCTCTCATTGCTTGCAATTATTTTAAAAAGATTTTTTAAACGGAAAATAAACATTATTTTAAAAGAATAATACGAAGAAATATGGCTGACAATAAGATAATTGTAATTCATGTATTTTTAATAAAAAGTGCCTAGTGTCCAATACTCAAGATTAATAATGGAAACTTAAAAAATTTTTAATTTTCAATGCATTATTTTCAATTCAAAGAGCTTCTTGATATTCTTCACTGAGTTTTACAAAAGAAAAAATTTCTTCAACAAATTTCACATATAAAGCAGGTGAGTCGATTAGAAAAAAGGCGATTCCCTACCTGGATAATTTGGCTCGCGAGCGTTGCTTGGCATGGAGAGGTAATTGAGTGATTCAAGTTTTGCGCGGTCCTCGCATTTGTAAATATAAAGTTCGTGTAGACCATCTTGAAGAGTTGCGCCTCCTGTTTCCATTAGTCGTACAAAGGCGAAGGCGAAGAGTTTCTTATCATTCTTCTCGCGAGCTATCAGAACAAATGAGACCCGCTCAGGTACAATACAATTTACGTTATTTATTTCCAATATTTTCGATTGTGCACGCATTTTTTTTCAAAAAGCTTGCGTAAAAATTATTATAGGTGCACATCCTGCTTAATCAATAAATATAAAAATAATGTATTTTATCAAAATGTCTTTAATAGAAAAAATGAAAAAAAGAACAACAAAATAAAAAATGACCGTCAACCATGAGATCATTTAATTTATACCGATAATAGAGAATAATGTTCAATTTTTTGTTATTTCTATTATTAAATTATCAGTATAAAATTAGGCAAAAATATTCTGTAGTAGCATTTTGTAAAATTTTTAATATAGCATTTTAAAATATTCCATTATTTTATAGAAATATTAAGCTGCGTGTCAGTCGTCGGTTAAAATGCAAGGGGAAAAAAAATGAAAAACTCACTGGAACAATGCCGAAATTCAAAACGAACATGACTGCCATAAAATTTATCAATGGGTACAGCGAGTCTAACAATTTCTGCCCAGGACGGGCTGTTATGATGATAAATTACTAAGCTTTGGTACTCGGAACTTCCGTCCATTCCAGCTGCTCCAAAAAGGCAGCCTTCCAGTGGTTGGCCTTCGGCATCCAGTACCATAACAGTTACCTATAAAAATAATGTATGTTCAAAGGCTTTTTTCAAACCACTTATACCTCGAGCTCTTGTGTTTCTTACGTATTACGAAACAGAAAATTCTTATGTCAAATTTTAGATTGTAAATTAACCCTTTACTGAAGAACGATATAAAATCAAAATATAAAAGAAACTTTTGAATATAATAATATAGCTTAGAAGTGAATATATAAAGATATATTAATTAATATGTTAAAATACACAAATATTAAATAGTAAAAACTTTATAATTAACGTATACTTAATAATAAATTAAGAAAATTACTTTAAATATAAAGATATTTAATATTTCGATATATAAAATATATAGATTCTCTCAATTGATTAAATTATTTGACATGGAAACAAAAATATTTAAAATTAATTAAGTTACATATAATTAAAAAATAAGCTTTTACATTGTTATTTAAAATAATTTTTGTTTATACGTGCTGTATATACTTAAAAAATTTACTGGATCAGCTTAATGTATCGAAAGACATCTCAAGTTTATAGAGCAAAATATCGTAAACTGTTATATCCTCATTATTTAAAATTCATTTTTAAAGATATATTTTAAAGTCTACAGAGGTTATAAAATTTTCTCGAGCATTAAGCATTACAGTTAGTTTCAGTATTGGATTTTTAATTGATCTATTGCCTAAAATATATTCCATTAAGTTTAATTCAGTTGTTAAATAAATTTTATAATAAAGAATTCATGTATTAATGAATCATTGAATATATGAGAGATTTATATAAAACTAATGCTTCCGTATCAAGTAATAATGCCTATCAAAGAATATGAAGTTGCAATAATTAAAAATATTAAAAAAATTTCATTTAAAAACTTAATAATTCTAACAGTAGATAATTTAATTCATTTTTAAATGTAATTCATTTATTTTATACTTAGAACAGTTTTATTTAAAATAGTTCATGCATGTATTTATATCTAGATAAAAAGAAAAGAGCACCGCGAAAGCAATATTTTATTAACTGCATTCTAGCTAAAATTACGTTAGCAACATCTTCTATGTTGTAATAAATTGGGTTATCTTTTAAACATTTATTTGAAACTCTGAGCGAGCTCTGAACAATAATTTGAGCTATAAATATTTTATTAATAATTTTGCGATATAATTATAAAGTCTATTCTGTGCAGATGGTTTTAAAATTTCGTGGTGCACAATATAGAATGTAAAATTTGAAGAAGCAAACTTTTATGAAAATATTGCTAAAGCTTTTCTGTACGGAGCGCCTGAAGTTTGGCAACCCGCGTGCAGCTCTGTCATAGGAAAATAGAAGTTTGTCCCACCTCGATGTTCTTGCCGGTGGACTTGCCACCGCGTTCGAACTCGCCTCGTTCGAGCTTCAAGTAGAGGTCGTTTCGTACGTCTCCGGGCATGATAACGTCAGAGAAGCCAAGCTTCCTCGTCAGGCAGATGTTCTTGAAGAGGAGAGGGTTGTCCTCGCGTACCTGGCACAGCTCGCCGTGGAGCACGCGGAAGGAGACGACGATACCGTAGTTTGGCTGGCCCGGAAGCGGCGAACATTTGTTATTTCGAATTATCTGCTCGTGCAGCTGGTGAAATTCCTTCTCGTCTCCCTGGTAGACCTGTTCGGATCGTCAAGAAATGAGCGGCAAACGTTAATAGGGTTGAGTCCTTAATAATTTCGTGCGCAATGTTTACGAGTCATCGGCCATTTTTATTCCCCACTATAATATTACTTTCGTTAAATATTGAAAACGCGGTAACAATTGCAACTATTGATAAAAAATAAACTTCCAAATATTGATTTTAAAAATTGCTTTTTTTCATTCAGCATGTAGCGAAACAAGTGAAGTTAGGTATAATAATAATGTGCCAGTTCTATTGTAAATATACATTAATCTAGGCATTTGTAATACGGAAATTCTGCGTATAAACATCAAGTTATTGCATAATTTATATATAAACTATTTGGAGTAACGTGTAAGTTGCCTCAGCTGTCCGGTGCAATTTACCTCAAGTTTGCTCATTACGTTAAAACTTTTTTTAGCACATAAATAATGAGTAATCTTTATAGTCAGAGACATGTAAGATTAATAGGACGAATCTTTAATAAAGAAATGTACTGGAATTTTATTGCAGAGGTAATGCGAACAAATGTTGTGAGCAAAAATATTTGTTGGGATTGGAGAAAGGCTGAGCTGCAAGTGTGACGGTGATGCATGATACCTTAAAGGTGAGTTCGAGTTCCTCGGACTGCTCCTGGGTAGCATCGATCAGTGACAAGACCCCTACCCCGTGCGGCCTCCTGTAAACCGCGGCCCCGGTCTTATTCTTTCCCGAGTCCGAATAGAGCATCCGACCGCACCTCATGACATGCGCGACCATGTAAAGGTCGCGGTTGAGATCAGCGTTCCCCAGATCCGTGAATATCGTGCAATTGCTGTGCATTTTCTCAACGTAGTTGGAGAATCCCTCCTTGGATATGCGGACCAGAAACCGTTCGCTTATATATTGTCCGCGTTTCGCGTCGAACAACGAGAAGTAGATTTCGGCGTCCTCGCCTACGGAGTGCCCAAAGTCCCGCATGCAGAAGTAGAGGTGGTGGGTCAGGACCTTTTTGTGCTCCTTCCGACGTAGGGTTCCGCGACCCGATGACCCTTGAGAATTTTCTGCGCTTTGTACGTGCTGTGGATTTTCGGTAGTAATATATTTACTAAATACCTGACACTATTTAACATTATTTATTTATTTTTACATATTTATAAACACAAAACCGACAGAATTTAATCATTTTTCCCTTCACCTTTCAATTACTTTTTTTAATTCTGAGATTTTTATTTAATTATATTTGGTATTATTTTCCTTCACACTTTAAATTGATCATTAAATTAAAAAATGTTTATTACCCCGGATATTCGCCAGACCATATAACTTACATTAAAATTAAAAGCATTGAAAATTATGTGAGCTCGTAGATGACGAAAGGTCACACTAATGTCAATTAAGTCACTTTATGATTTATTGACTTATGTACTAAGATCTCTTTCAATAACAGTAAAAGTAATCATATAAATTGTTTTTAAGTTAATACTTTCTTTCCGTATATGTTTTATTATATAAATAATCTTTAACATTGATTAAACCAATATTCATAATAATTATTATTCTATTAAATGTAAAACAGCATATAAATTATTGAAATTTGCGTACATTTATATTAAATGATTACATATCTATTAAAAATTAAGCTTACATTGTTAAGTACATAAGCATTTATGTTTATTTTAATTTAAATTCATAATTTCAAGATAAAACAATATGATAAATCGTTATTATATTCATATAAATACGAAAAATAATTGTTGAAAGAATAATTTATTATTCTCGAAATTAGTTGAAAAATTTTATGAAATTATTTAATTATTTTAATTTATTGAGACAAAAAAATCTTAAATAGTTCATTTATTTTTGTGTCAGATCTATTTCTTCAAGAATTCAGTAGTAATTAGTAAATTAGTATTAACGAAGAGTATTACTGAAAATAGTTACGCAGATTGGACGAAAATTAAAGAAGCTTACCACGTGATATAGTTCGATGATAGACATTGACTCCGGATCGACCATGTGAGCACCCTGTCGCGGTACCAAATCTAGGCCTAGTTTTCTAAAATATAAAGCGTAAAGCATTTATTATTAATGATTTAAAAAAAAAAAAAAAAAAAAAAAACATGAGCTTTAGAGGGTATGGCAAGTAAAATGTACTAAACTGATCTTAAGCTAGGGTAATGATAGTAATAATAATAATAGGGAATATCAGACAATATGTAATGATTGGTCAGCAATAAAGGGTACGGAGGTCAGATAAAGTAGCGAAAGCCATAAACAGGATAATCAAAATAAATTGAGCGTCGCGCCTTCGAAAGGGAAAGAGGCGTGCGCGTAGAAGCCGAACGCTAATTATCGATGTAAAATGGTAGCCGCTCGCGTAAGTATGGCCAGAGGCTCAGTGGGCTCTGTGGACTCTGCGGCTAAAGACTCGCTCGAAGCTAAATAATTAAATCTATAAAAATAATAATAACAACAACAAAATAATAATAAATAGGATGGAAATCAAATGCTAACGAGATTATCGAGGATTCTCAAAACTCATTGAATGCGTGCTTATTCGCGATCGATGAATTTCCGATGGAAAAAGCCGGAGGAGATGGAGACAGAGTCCGCCCCTGGACCTGCGTTCTCCTGCACTCGCAATTAAGACATAATCAACGGAGCGCGTTTCTCTTTTCATATGGGGCCTCGTACGCGCTCATCGGGCCATTGCCATTATCCGGGCGCTCGATCATGACCGCCGAGACCACTTAACTCTTTGGAGCCCCACCACCGCCACCGCCATCGCCACCACCACAGTCACCACCACCTCCGAAGACCTCACATGCGCCCATTCAAGTTAATAAATAAACAAAACTACGGGAGAGGCGCCCGAACTTTTTCTTTCTTTTTTTTTTTCTTCAAATAGTCGAGTCTCGCGCATTGGAATGCGAGGGCCGGCCCTCGACTTTGAGCTACTGAGGAGGATTATTTTGACTAGAGCTCGGATTCGGTTGCATTACCTATCAAATCTACGTTCTTTTGGAACGTAAAGCCAATGGGTCAATTCCACAATTTTCATACTAATTGAATAAAAAATTCTAATTCAATTATCACGGGCCAAACGTATCATCGCATGATCTATAACTTAAATAAAAAAAAACAAATAATAAAATCATTATCGTCGCCATTGCAAAGAAACCAACGAATTGTCACTCGACCGCCTCTGCATACAATTACACCGCCGTGGATCATTATACTTTATTATTCGATTCAGGCGCTCAACTGCTAGTCTATAAATGGCGCTTTTTCTGAAACTGTATATTAATAATAAAATGAAGCGATCGACGTAAATGAAAAATTCCTTCCATGTATTACAATATGCAGAATAATGAAAATAAAACGAAAAGTTTAGTTGTTGCTTGGAAAGGACTAAGGTTATTTTAAAAATTGGCAACAGTTCTTGGAGAAAATTATGCGCTATCACGAATCATGGGTCTCCGGCGCATTTTAAAGGTCTTCCTGGATATTAAAGTTTTTCATTGGGTAAGAGTGAAAATGTCCGCAAATGCCGCGTCGGCGCAGAATGGATAATCGGCGAATATCTTGCGAGGCATATGATTACATATTAAATAAACGGAAAGCTTGTAAGGACCGAATGAATTCTAAGAATACGATAAGCCGATGATTCCCGGGAGGAGGACGAAGAGTACAATGGACATCCGCAGTCTCTCATGCATGCAATATTAAAAATCGAAGGAGACGTCGCGGAGGATAGGGAGAGGGAACGAGGTCTGGGCATTAAATATCGAGGAACGTGGTCGTTAAGAGCCGCATTCTTTATAAGTTCATGACCACCCAAAAATAGTGACAGCCCGTAAGCTCTCGGTAGAAATCACCAAGGGGTCTTGAGAATCATTCAAGATCATCTGACCGATATAACCAGACCTAGTAAGGGAAATAGAGCCCGCGAGAAGAAAAAAGGAAGAACGGAATTAGCGATTTCCCTTGAGAGGCTTGAGAGGAGCTCACAGCCGTATTCGAGGAGAGTGTCCTGGGCCGAGGTCCTCGCAGTATTGCCGATCTCCATGGTCGCTACCGTGTTTCACCGAGGATCGTCCTGACGGTCCCGGTCGCTAGTTCGTGCCGGACTCGGTATCTCAGCGGCGTCTTCAACTCGACGTTTACTCGAGGTAGATGTTAAGTTGCTAAGGGCATAGAATCCGCTATTTTCACGCTGCGGCTCGACAATCCAACAAATACGAACATTAATTTCGTGCGCATAATTCTTACTTTCTTATTGCTTCGTGCAAAAAAACTATTGCTTAAACCTTTTATAATTACATTCTACATAAAGTAGTAGTAGTAGTAGTAGTAGTAGTAGTAGTAGTAGTAGTAGTAGTAGTAGTAGTAGTAGTAGTAGTAGTAGTAGTAGTAGTAGTAGTAGTAGTAGTAGTAGTAGTAGTAGTAGTAGTAGTAGTAGTAGTAGTAGTAGTAGTAGTAGTAGTAGTAGTAGTAGTAGTAGTAGTAGTAGTAGTAGTAGTAGTAGTAGTAGTAGGTTAGCATTAAGTAAGCATTAATGTCTGTAGGTATAAATATTTGGTTATATTTTTATATTGTGATTAACTCTAATTAAAAAATGATGGTCCCCCTTTTATAAAAAAAAGTGTGACTAAATATTCCAAATATAAAATAATTGTCAATAATTGATCGTTAATAAATTGATCGATGAATAATCGTAGACAGTGTAGGATAAGCTATGAAATATTTAACTTCTATTAACTATTTTCTCATTATCTTTAAATTGATGAACATCGAATGACTAACGATAAAAAAAAGGATGAGAAACCATTTCGAACCTCGTCACTACTCACACTGCTATTATAGATTAAGGAATAAAATAAGAGATGAAGAAGACAAGAGTAAAAAGCCAAAACAAGGAGTACCTACATAAAGAAAAAAGCATTTTTCATCGTACAACGAGCTTCATCCTTCCCAAGGCCCGAAAACCCTAAAATGAACCTCATAAAATCTAAAGGGAAAGGGAGAATGGAGAAGCAAATAACGAAAACTCTTTAAATCAAAATGAGCTAAAAGGATAAAGAACGATAGTTTTGAAAAAAGAGTTTGAAAGGACCAATAAAAAAAAAATCAAGAAGGAAGGATTTCATTCTCTTTCGGTTAAACTTATTGTCTTTGAGCATTCATTGCTGCAAAATATCCTTTAATATTAACATTTATCAGTGCGTAAATGTTTCTTTACCTTTAATGACCGGGTCCAACAGGGCAATTGCCAAACTGATGCAATTCTTTAAGATGGTTACTTTGGGAATAAATAAAAAAGCTGAAGACATTACCTGAGAATATTTTTAATGGAGACATGTCTAGTAAAATAGAGAACTTCATTAAACAAGTTAAAAACTTGAAATTTCCGTTATTACATTACAAATACTACAATGAGCGGATAATGTTTTGAAAGAGTATTGCACTTCAATATATTCCAATATGAGATTCTTGGGCTTTTATTTCGTGTATTTCCTAACTAATGAATCAATGGTTCTGAGATACGTCTTCTATTGTAAAAAATCTACAACAATAACAACAACAAGAATAACAATAAGAACAACAACAATAACAACAACAACAATAATAATATAAATAGTAATAATAATAATAACGTTACTACAAAGCTTATTCATATAATAAATAATTGAAAGTGTTAAAAAAAAGTGAGTTGGTAATCTTAAAAGGAAGTATCTAATCCAATAAATTGACCTTTTCGAGCTCGCATATTGAATAATAGAGCGAACAAATGCTAAATATCGAATTGGAGTAATCATTTACGGGCCGCGAAGCATAAATTCACGCGCCCTCGGTACTGCTTTATCTGGCATTTTACATATCCAGGAGCCTTTAAATCAAACGGCGAATCCGGACGGTTCAAAGATTACTCTGTGAAATTCATGAGCGATAAAACAGTGGCCGCGCAAGAGTATTCCTTAATAAACAAGTATTTAATGTCCGTATCGGCTGATTCCGAGCTAAAGTACGTAGTTCATTAATAGCTATTGTAAATTTCTTTGCGGCTCGAGGTACGCCGGGGCTCGAACGAGGGAAAGATAGGACGGAACAAAGCGAGAACAAAAGCGCGTGGGCCAGGGTCCAGCCGAAGACGCATTCGATCCTGGTGGACCCGAAAGAAGGGCCTCCCTCCCGCCCCCACTGGCCCCTTCCCCCGGATAGCCGTACTTGATGGAATGCAGGTGGGCCCTCGAGCTACCACTCCCCCCCCTCTCCCCCTCTCTCCCTCTCTATCTATCTATATATCTATCTATCTATCTATCTATCTATCTATCTATCTATCTATCTATACGGCGGAGACTTGAATGCGCGAAGACAGGTTCAAGCAATGTCCGCTCTCCGTCTCACTCCTTCTCTCGCTCTTGAACACGCGCGCGCGCGCGCGTCTGTTACGGTCGAGCCTCCCGTGGTGTTCAACCGACGATGCCCTGGACCTGGGACCTATACTCCATTCCGAAGATATCGGATACGTAACTCTCGCTTTCTCTCCCACCCTTCTGTTCGCTCGCTATCTCGCCTTCTCTCTTTCGTTTTAACTGCAGAAGTATATGCATTCCCGCAAGATGTGCAACTGAGCTCGTGCTTGTCGAGTAAGGTATGTATGCGTGCGTGGGTGAGGGCAAGGGCGAAATTTTCCTCCGGGGGCCAAAATGTCCGTTCCCTCAACCTGGCGCGATTATTTTATTGCCTTTTTACCATTTCTAGATTTCGCAACTGGTATGCTCGCGCGTCTTGATGATTGTCAGCCCATACCATAAATTTACCTGTCCATTGACTTCTTTTTCTTGCCTTACTCGATATATGTATTTTCAGAAATCGACTCCAGCAGTTTTTTAATTCTGCTTTTTCCCTAACCATAAAATTCTTCCTTAATCTATGGGCAGTTATATCAAAGAGCATTATTACGCAATCGTATTCCATTAATTCAGGTAAAAACAAAATTACATTTTTCAGATCCTTTTACAATAATTACTCTTTCTTCACACTCTAAATATTTAATTAATAATATCATTACTTATAAAATACGAACACCTAAATCTCACTAATTACCTAAAAACAACTAATTTTACTACAGCTGCGGACACATTTTAAATTATTTCATATTAAATATATGTTTAGAAGTAATATTTTTAAACACTAAGGATTGAATGACCATCGGCTAGTTTATTACTCAAAAAGCTCTATTGTTTATTATCATACATTTGTATGACTATTGATAATTGCAGTAGCTCCATTATAATACTATATTACAAATGATTATTAGTTAACAAAAAAAAAAAAGACAGTATATTATTCAATTATGAATAAGAATTTTTACGGGTTTCATGTTTCGACAAACTAAATTTAGACCACCTATAATTCATACTGCTAAAGCTGGTTTTCTTTATGAATATGCTAAAATCAAAAGCCTTTAAGGCTTTAACCTCTATGGTATTCATTTTTAATGCATTGTTAGTATTTTATAGTTTGACTTAAAGTTTTATCTACCGTTAAATTCCGAATACTTTTAATATTCCAATTTGCAACCCTTTTTCTTTAATAAACAAAAAGAAAAGAAAAGAAAAGTACTTATAAATTATAATATTTAAATAAAAATTTAAAGCTAGACGTTAAATTTAAATTTAAAAAATAAATCCGGGCCTGGACTTTGACTCGTAAAATTAGTAAATTAGTAAAATCAGATTAAAACAATATAACATAAGGTACATTTAATGTGTAATTGTATTAAGCAAAAAAGGGAGAAAATAATTCGCCCGTCGTCGAATGAGTGCGGAGGCGTTTCGTTAACAGAAAGACTCGAGGGAGAGAGAGAGAGAGAGAGAGAGAGAGAGAGAGAGAGAGAGAGAGAGAGAGCGGCGGTTGGTTTAAGTCTCCTGTGCTATTGAATTCCCGTGGCAGACGAGAGTATCCCCAAAATCGGCGAAAAAAAAGCAAAAGGTGCAAGATTTCGAAAGCGGAGACGAGAGCCGACGAAATTAAAAAGGAAGGAAAGAAAAAAGAACGTCGGCTATGCGCAGAAGCAGAGACAGAGGAGTCGAAGAGAGGGAGCAATAGCCTCTGTTTCGTTGTCTCGCTCTTACAACTGGGGAGTTACTACCGGTGTTACCTTCCACCTCTCTGCTCCAGCTCCCTCTTCATCACCTCACCGGTAACGGTCGCCGCCGCCGCCGCCGCCGCCACCACCACCACCACCACCACTCACCCCTCGACCCGCAGCCAGACCATGCCCCACCCCTCTCGCTCATCCTCTCTCACGTAGTCTTGCCACCGATCGTAGCTCTGCAGACGCGATCCCACGCGTTTGGTTCCACCGTAGTCTCGTCGCCATAAGGAGAATCCGACCAGGCGAGACTAAGAGAAAGAGCGTGCGGCGGGAGGACCAACGGGAAAAGAATGAGGGGAGAATTGGCCTCGGAGGGGGGCACTCAGGTAGGCAGGTATGTAACACAGGCTTGTGTATAGGCATGCACGTGTGCCTCTCGAGGAGTCAGGCAAACCAAGAGTGCGAGCAAGAGAGAATGTGAGTGTGAGACCGGGGGGGGGGGGTAGAATGGGTGGAAGAGTGTCAGGAGCGTATTATGCATGGTCGCGGAGTCAACGACATATCACAGTTTCGGCAACTGAAGAGCTTAGCAAATGCTACCCAACTGAGCCATGCGATTATTGCTCGTACAGGAGGAATTTATAATTTTACACATCGGAGACTTTTTTCCGACGTCTGTTTCCTAATTGTGAAGGACTATGACCCACGAGGAACATATTTCGACGGCATTCGCTCTGACTAAATTTCAATTTTCAGATTCTTAAGTATTAAAATAAAATCTACCTTTTATTTTTAATCCCATGCATACATATTGCCTATTGAAGTATAGTAAATGTAAATGAAAAAAAAAAAAAAAAAAAAAAAAAAACGTTTCCGACGAATCAGTAAGTAGAGACGTAATAGAAGATAAAGTAATGGGAGACACCGTTGAGTTCGCGTTAAATATTTTCCATAGACTCGGAATACGTTGATAAAAGAGTAAGTATTTTTTTTATTTATTTTTTTAATTAAGGGACGATTGTCAATCGAAAAATGAAGAAGAAAAGAAGATGCGATAAAAAGCGTAAACCAAACTTTAAGGGATAAAAAAGATGTATCCAAAACAGAAGAATATTATCATAAGAATATGAGGAGGGAGACAAAATGAGAGATAAGTGAAGTTGCTCGCGGTCGGCGGAAGAATGGACGGTGGGAGTATCAGGGGACTCCAGAAGTGGTTAGGACAGGACGGGACGAGACGGCAGCCTGTCGATCATGCCCGAATCGAGATGGAGTAGCTCCTCCATAATCTAAGCGAGTCGATGGAAAATCGCGTCGAAAGAAGGACTGCGACGCATTTCAGGGCCCGCGCTGCACTTACATTACTTACAAGATTGCACCGTAATGCCGTCTCAATCGATTATCGCTCGATTATCAATTCGCTTTTTCACGCCCCGCAAAAACATGATCTCATTAGCTTGATTAATATGGAGAACCAATTGATTACCGGGGGGAAAAAAGTCGAAAGGTTTTTTGCCTCACTTTGCAAAAGCAACAGATTTTGTCAGGGCTAATCCGATAAACTGACTTTTCGTACATTATTTTCAACAATAAAAATAGTTCTCTCAATTATTCTCCAGCTGATGTGTATTTTACATTTTTCATCATTACAAAATTCCTTTTTTTCTATACAAAATACGACTGGGTTCCCTTTATTTTCATAAAACTTCGTACAATACTTTTTCATTTTAATGATCAAACTTTCATGAACTCCTTATTCAACTACTCGGGATCCTCTTTTTTTTTACTTTTGAGCCTCTATTTTCCCTATTAGGCATTTTACAATCCAATTACGTACAAGCAAATTATAAATTACAGGATTCTGTGTTACAGGACAAATAATCAAACGTTTCCATTTCTGATCTAAGTATTCTCATCTGATTTTCTGCAATCAATTCAAAGTATACAACTTCAGATTGGTTTATGATATCAATACATATGACATACATTGTTACAATATGACTATTTAATTATTCTTGAATCTTATGTACCATTAAAAAAAAAAGACAAAGATTTGTATAGTGAAATTTTGACATTTAAGCTAACATTGCAGTCGCTTCCAAATAAAGGCGCTTTTATGTAGGTCACCGTAACATATACGTAATACTTTTGAATTAATGAATAGTTTATCTAATCCAATGCATGTTCTACATCAATCTACATCAATGAATGTTTTTGACCAAATATGGGTATATTAGAAGGCAAAAAGTTGTAATTGTACGAACGATACAGGTGATAATAAAAACAAATTTCCTAAAGTAGTTGTAATGAAAGTAGAGGGTACTGCTGAAGAAGCATAAACAATATAGAAAATATATTATAGAAAGAGGGTGAAACGATCCCATGCATGGTCGAACAGTAAATGAATAAGACGAATTTATAGTATCAGATTCCTAAAATGCAAGTGACAATGAGTGCTGTATCAAGAAATCCTTTTAATGGCTCGCAATTATATGGGAACGATCGAAAAACTCTTAGAAAATCATGACACGTGCGCGTGACTTTAGAGAGACTAACTAGACAAGCGGTGGGGAAGAAGGAGAAGTGCATGCCCGAAAAAGAAAAATTCGCGGTTTTACGCGGACTGGTGTCCGTCATCGTTCACATGGACAATGAATAGTTCTAGATCTCTCACTGGTGAGACTAAAGTAGATGTACTCTATACTCGAAAATCTATACTTCCCCTCTTCCCTTAATTCACGAACCACCCCTCTTACTCCTTCGAGTCTAACCATATTTATTCTCATAATTAATAAAAAATCAATCCGATTTTAAGTTGTAGCCAACGATCTTTACGGCCAAAACACGTTAATGACATTGTAATGGAATGAAGTATATTCTTATTCGGATATACAGAAAAATTATAAATAAATGTCTTACCTAAGGATCATGGAAATTAATATGTTCAAAAATGAAAGTGGTGATGGATGTTTTAAGCGCCGTATATGGGTTGGGTATATATGTACGGACATGTACACAGCGACGAAATGATTTTGCTTGTATATTACTTGTGGAGAGAAGAAGATGCGCGTAGAGTAAAATTAATAGAAATATCCGAAGCCTCTATAAAACTGTCATTGAAATATTCGATGAAGATATTCGATGATCGCTTCGTAAATATTTTAATGTCAAAAAAAAGAAGAAAAAAAAGTACCGGCTTCCGATACACATGTCTGCGGCCAAAGGATAAATCACTGGTTAGCTTCATTAAAAAGTCTTCTATAATTGTTCCCATGGAGAAGGATAGAAAAAATTGATAGGAGAGCAGATTCTAATGTCAGCAATAAAAAGGTTATGATTTTTATTGGTACATCGGATAGAGCGACAATGGCTAACGGAGTTTTGGGACTCGGCAAACAGCATTGGATGCGGATTGACAGGGATTTGAGGAACGGAACGAAGCGGAGAAGCTCGGTACAGGTTCAGCAGGACAGGGAAGACGGGGCGTAGGAGAATGAGGAGAAGATATAGGAGAAGAAGGAGCGAGCCTTTTTAGTTTCCGATAAGGAATCCATCCGTCCGGTCCTTGAGTGGTGGCCTCCAGGCCTTCTGTCTTTCCGCATGAAAGGTCGGGAAGGAACATCGACGTAGCTGAAATGAGCGGCTCGAACGCCGCGTAGCAACACGACATCGTCCGCTCTCTGAAACGCCCTTTAAGTTCGAGGACCTCGACTCGACTCGACTGCATAAAGCCAGAGCTCGTGAGAGTACACAATCTCGCCTCTCGTGTAATACTCCTTTCCGGTGCGTGGGCAGCCCAAGAGTCGCGCGCACCCGGGGTCATTCACACGCTCGTTCTCGCCAGGTTTTCCTTTTCTAGGGCGGCCCAGAGGCCTTCTTTCGAAGCTCTTCCGTAAGAACTGAATCGGCAGTGCTGACGATGGGGATAGGTTTACAGGGGGAGGGGGTGAGCGGTGGGAAAGAGATCGTAGGCAAAGTTCGACCCTTGGAGGTCTCGATAAGAGGATGCCGTTCGCCACTTCGTCACCTCGACAAATCGGGCTGTTCCGAGCATCTCAAGAGATGCAGGTAGCGGATGATATGCCGAAAAATTTTAATTAGAGAGCTCGCGCGACTTTAAACTTTTACACTGAAGAAGAAAAGGAAGAAGAAGAAGAAGAAAAGGAAGAAAAAGAAGAAGAAGAAGAAAAAGAAGAAGAAGAAGAAGAAGAAGAAGAAGAAGAAGAAGAGACTCCGGGCTCGGCTAGGGCTTCAAAATCTTCCAGCAATGCGCAAAAACGTTGGGCAAAATCCAAATCCGCTATTTTTCGATTGACTCATTTCCTTCATCTAACGAGCCAGTATTTTATTTATTCAAGGGCGGCTTTTTCTTTGCGATCATACTTTGGTAATTCTAACATTATAAGAGTAAGGCCGACTCACCTCAACATTCAACTTTTATCTTATACATTCTACCTCCAAAATTATTTCACCTTTATTATTCCATCGTCAATATATTTATTATTAATTATAGCCATTTCACAATTTCTAGAAATTCAATTATACAACACGACCTTTATTTTTAAACCAGCACTCTTTATTATAGATATAAATAATAAACTGCAATATCGCTCATCTTATAAACTGAGTAAGTCAGAGTTTTACATCAAAAACAGTTCTTTTATCTCTCAGTTATCCATTTATTAATTGTCTCATCTTATTCACAACGAAGTGAATAAGATGACTTCGTTCTAACTGGAATCATTAAGAGAATTTTTGTTAAGTATAATTTATATGTAAAATATGCTATTTAATTTCAATTAAATGTATATCCATATTTTATAATTCCTTAATTATGAAGCCATTAAATTATACAAAAAAAAAACAACATATATGTATAGAAACTCTATTATATTTAATACCTACATAATTTTTAAATATTTAAAAACGTTTTTATTACAATAATTACTGACTGCGACTTTAATAAAATAAAAGATATACAGATGAAAGATCAGAAATTTGCATCATTAAAAAAATAAAAGGTACGACATTAGATAATTGTAGTTTCAAAACCTACTAAATATCTACGTAAAAAAAAGTGATTAAAAAAAAAATTATTTGAGTGACAGCAAAAAAGAATCTAATTTTTTTTAAAGCTTAACAAAGAAAAAATATAGCTTAATTAGAACATATGAAACACTCATTATAAAAGAAATTCTACTTAAAAATATTGATTTACTTTTAAGACATGTATTGAATTCAAAATATAAATTATTAATATAGATCAAACGGGTATCAATGAAATTTGATTTTACTAGAGAAATAGAGAAATGTACATATACAGCATAATATCCATATGTCAAAAATTATGTAATACTGCATACTTTCGATTATCTATCGATGAAACAATATAAAAAAGTAAAAATCTTATAAATTATTTCGTCTTGGATGTAAAAGTATTTCAATAACAATCAGGCAAATTTTGTAAAAGGAGAGAAAATAATGAGAAATCAGAATGAAGGTTAATAATTAATTTTCAGTTGGTTCGGTCCGTCACCCGTTTATCTCAAGTATTTCGTTTTTTCAAGTTTGCGATCTCGATGCCATAGCATACATCGTCGGCTGGATCACGTTCTGCATAGGATAATAAAAATCCACAAAACTAAGGGTGAAAAAGGAAGATAAAACTACTGGCAGCCGTTGTTGCCTCTTCTTCTCACGTGATTTACATTCCCGCCTAGTCGCGCGATAGGGGTGAATTTCTTTATTTTTTGCAGTCGACGATGCCGTGTCCGCGAGTATTTTAAATGGCGTATGAGAATCGCTAAAAAATAGGAGCAAGAAGTTTAAAGAGGAGTGGTGTGCTGTGGACTTTCAGAACTTGCTGAGCGAACGTGATTAATGAAAGTGTGTAATCGAAAGGTTGTGCCGCTCGGCTGCGAGTTGATCGAAAAATATTGATTCAGATAACGTCTTCTTATGATACCCGCAATAAAAGCAGTCTCTCTGCAACCGATCCTGAGCTCTTAATTTTGACATTTTCACTACATGTCTAAATGCATTTATTAATACAACTAACTCTTCGAAATCTTCGACAAGAAGATAACATTCTTCCTTTACTCGCATTTCCTGCACTTTACTTTACAAATATTTTACAAAACGACCATATAAAACGAGCATAGACGAACAATTCTATTAAATTATAAATAACAAACATTATACGAAGTGAGAGAGAAAAAGATAAAGAGAGAATGATGAAGATGAAAGTAAAAATTCCAAGAATCTAGCTGCGGGAGTTATTAAAAGATTATAGACACATGCGTTGTTATAAAATCGAAATATAAATAATTTTCCATTCTCCTGTAAAATTGTTTAATATAAAAACTTAATAACAATATTTTTAAATTGAGATGTATCTATTAAATAACTAATTATATTTGTAAATTTATTTGTAATTGCAATCAATAATTTTATTTCAGAAAAATTGCTAATTTTGTATTAAATAGGTAAACACTAATGTTGCTAATATTATTACATGTCAATAAAATTATAAATAGATTTTCATGGATAAATACTATTTAAAATCATATATCTGTAACAAAATTTAGATTTTATACAATTATTTAAAAAATGGGTAGTTACATAAGGATCGATAAATTATGAAATGTACATTATAAATTTGAGTTAATTTAATGTAAATTTATTTACAAAATATAATAAGGGCGTATTTCTAAAAAATTTTCGATTGCATTATTTTTATTGAAAGAATAAAATCACAAAATGATATAAGTTTTGAAAATAAAAGAAAACAAGAAAGTAAGAAATAAAAGGTAACGTCAGATGAAATAAGTAACGCAGAATAAATTCTTTGCTGAATTAATTACAATATGTTTGAATGCCTAATGCATTCTTCTTTTTTTCTAATTCTTTCTTTTTGTTCACGAGACATTCTACTCGCGTATACGTAAGGACTCGATTTCACAGACACCTTTGTCCCGTTTGTGAAGATACGTGCCAAGCATACCAATAATTATTCAAGTCAAACATGCGCGAGACGCGACACATACTTAACTCTATTATATACTTTGTTTTTATCTTTGCTTGTTTAGCCAGATTCGTTTCAATCTTTCGGAAACGAACAATATTTAAGGCATTATTTACTTTAAAATACTGTTTAAGCTTAAATCATAGCTTTATCTCTCTCTCTCTCTCTCTCTCTCTCTCTCTCTCTCTCTCTCTCTCTCTCTGTTCCAAATGACATGTGAATTTATAAAACTGAAATATAGTTAATATAAATAAAAGCGAAGAAAGCGGTACTTTTTGTGCTAATGAAGCAATAAAACTAGAGTTCCAAAACGAAATTAATATTAAAAATAATAATATAACGTAATTTTTAATTTTCTCCGAATTTAATAATAATGATGATGATGATGATGATGATAATGATGATGATGATGATGATGATGATGATGATGATGATGAAGTATGTAGTAGTAGTAGTAGTAGTAGTAGTAGTAGTAGTGGTAGTAGTGGTGGTAGTAGTGGTAGTAGTGGTAGTAGTGGTAGTAGTGGTAGTAGTGGTAGTAGTGGTAGTAGTGGTAGTAGTGGTAGTAGTGGTAGTAGTGGTAGTAGTGGTAGTAGTGGTAGTAGTGGTAGTTGTTGTAGTAGTGGTAGTAGTGGTAGTAGTGGTAGCAGTAGCAGTAGCAGTAGTAGTGGTAGTAGTAGCAGTAGCAGTAGCAGTAGCAGTAGCAGTAGCAGTGGTAGTGGTAGCAATAGTGGTAGTAGTAGTAGTTGTTGTTGTTGTAGCAGCGTAGCGCACATTTTAAAATTAGGTTCATCGTTTCTCTTTTTTTGACATTTACTTACATATATTATGAAATACACAATCAGCATAAATACAAAAGATTAACTACTACTCACACGCGAAAATGAATGCCGTTTCAGCAAGGCTAACATTCATTATGGGTTAATTTGAAAGAAAAACCTATGATGCTCGAATATTTTTCCTCACAGTGAAGATAATTTGCTTGCACAACATTCTATTTTATAAAAAATTAAAAAAAAAAAAAAAAAAAAAAAAAAAAAAAAACGCTAAAAAAAGAAAAAAAGAGAGTAAAAAAAACAAAGGAAAAAAAAATGTTCAGCGCTCGCCGTGTAGAGAATAAGATTCCATTCCCAAGCGATTGAGAGTCGAGAAATAAAATACGCAACTCTGTTTGGAGGTTTCGACCAAAGTCCTGCCAGACGCGCGACCTTTCGAATATTTACGAGCGCCCGCCCTCGTCTTAAGGGAGCTGCTCGTTCGGAAGTTCAAAGCAGCCGTATTTTGGTGAAACTATGAGAACAAGAAGATATTCGTATCAGTAATGTGATGCATTAAAATTCTTGAGATTTATGAAGCTTATTTGAAAGAAAATTGAATTTTTAGCTTACGCTTCTTCCAAATCATCTTCTTCCACGCTTCCTTATTAACTGCTTTTCGGTCCTTTTCGCAAAACAATATTTTCTTTTTTATTCACATAATGCCACGCTTCTAAGCTTTTAATATCTATACAAGGTTATTTGCATAATCGACTGCATCGTAAATCTATTAAGATAATTTATTCTTAAAATATTATTTGACTCCGCTAAACAATTTACGTAACTAATATGACTTTGCAGTCTTTTCTATATTTTGCAAAATATATTAAACTATAATATTAATTGCTTAAAGCTTAGCAACAATCTTTTATATATAAATATTGGTATTATATTTATAATATCTCTCTTTTTATTTTTAATATTAAATGGCAATTATGACTTCTTATTGAAGTTCCGAAGCTCTTTAATATTCATGCCCTTCTCATACATAGTTATTTGAACAAAACTTTTCTCGACCATGCAGTTTCGACTACCAGAAGCCTTTCTCCTGAAAGCATGGAATTCTTAAAATACATTTTACCACGCAGGAGATTCCTGGGATATTATCATGGAAACATGCTTTAAATTTTTACTCGTAATCTTTGTACAAATATTTTTGAGATAAATTGATTTTCCACGACGAATGTTATCGATAACATTCGCGCCACCCCTTCTCATACCTTTGAAATTATTATAAATTTATCTAACTATTCAGTATTTATTATTGATTTAGATTCGTTTAATGGATTTAATCCAATTTCTAATTAATAACACTTTATAACTTTTTTTTAATATTCATTGTACCATTATACAAAAAATTCTGATTAAAAGAGGATTTTCTTTAAGTAAAATTGCTAATAGAAAATTAATACGTGTCGATGATGTTAAAGCCTTTATGATTTAGAATAAGTAGTTAAAGCTGTAGAAAAGGGAAAAAAAGAGTGAAAGTATATTTTGTCTCGTACTCTCAACGCTCGCACTAAAGCCCTTTATTATATAAATTTAAATTCGAAGTAATTATTAAATTGTACGTGAAAATGGAGAGCAGATTAATACAGATATGCTAAAAAAACCGAGTTAGACATTCTAATGCTTGAAAAGCTATGGAAAAGTGATTAATCTGAGTACCGTGCTAATAAAGAATTATATCTTAATAGGGCGAGAGTGGAAAGAATGGGAATTTACGATAGGGCTGAATTTAAAGAATTAAAGCAAGGCCAAATGGAAGGAAGTGATTCGGGTGGCTGCGAAAGGTGTACTATGTCATCCGGTATCTAAATTATTATATAAACATAATCTCTCCTCAAAATTATCGGGCAAAGACTTGTATCCCCCCGTTTCGTATTGACTCAAAAGATTCGAGCCGCTGACCTCAACAATATACGCCCGGCGATTTAATTATAAGTCCCACATTGCGCCCTCGAGCGATGACTTGCACCCAAATGGAGGCGAAATTCCGTCTCTGTACATTTGGCAGTCGCGGTAGTGGCAGAATTCTGATTGCACTGCGACCTGGCTAATGATAATTATTCAGGGCACTCGCGCATCCCCGATATAAGGGAGAATCTCTCTCTCTCTCTCTCTCTCTCTCTCTCTCTTTCACTCACTCACTCTTTTCTTACCTTCGCCAAACTCACCGCAATTTTTACGGGCCAGAGTTCTTTAAACGGTTTCGCTTTTGCCCTCGCTCTTTCCACTCTCCTGGTATTGTTTAAACTCGATTTGCACTCCGAACTCAATAGCGTACAGAGCGCACTTGTACATCCCTTATAGTGGAACTCACTTCTTCTTTTATGTATGCTCTGACGTATTTTTATATCCTCTTTTTGCATGTCTTATTGAGTTGTCTGAGTAATTACTCAGAAATTAAACGTAATGGGCTGATTGCACGGCTATGTGCAATGCAGATATTCACTCAATTCATATTTGATGAAAATAAGACTATGCGATACAAGAAAAACATTATTATTGATTTATATTATAAATAAATATTAAGACATCTAAGGTTCATATTCTTCCTTACATTTGTTTCTATGTGATCTTACGTAATTAGCAAAATAATATCTCTAAGAGACTGGTACTTCGTATTACTTCAAATACAAATGCATTCTTTAATAGTGTTCATTTGGATAATAAAAAGAAAATACAAAAGAATATTTAATCCTAAGAGAAAATAAAATAAAGGGATACATAATGAAGGATTACATTTTAACGCTGATAAATGTTTCGTTATTTTAATTATTTAAAATATATATGATTATCCGTTAATGTAAAACCCATATTTTTTATAATTGTTATACACGTATGAAATAAGAAATGATTGGTTACATTGGGATTATAAAGTAATTAAATGCTATTGCATTACTAAAAATAAATTATTAAATTAGACGCTTTCGCCCTATCAATTTTTTAAATATGTACCTAAAATGACACCTACAATAAATGAAAATACAATACATAAAACAGCTTTAGTATCGATGCACAATTCGTGATATTAAATTATTAATTTTCATTGAGGCTAACCTCGCTCTTTCGTTTCAATAATTTATTCGGTCGTGAGAACCGAAAGTGAGAATTCTTACAAATTATTTCGATCATAAATAATATTTCTTTGATAAGGTATGACTAAATAGCCGATACTTGGTCAATTTTTACGCAACATGCGATTATCGGGCAGAAAACAAAAATAATGCGCTCAATATGTTTAAAAATATTCTGACGTGAATGTAAGAGACTTAGTCGCATTGAGGTGCATAAAATGCTTGTTAAGCCGGCAAAGGATATTTCGCTAGCAATAGATGTCAGGGCCAAAAGCCAATGTTGGCACGAGTTCTTAATTAGAGGGAATTGACCGACTTGGGGGTCCGATAAGAGACTCAGTTTTAATCGCACCGCTGACACCTCCTCTTTCGTCGTCACTTTCCTGACACATTCGCAACTTTTTTTTTTATAATTATTTTGTAAACTATGTAAAAAATTTACTCGTTATATAAATTCAATTATATTATTAATTATAATTTTTTATTATTAACAAATATTGAAAGAATAAAAAAATTATTTCAAATAATAAAATTATAAAGACTGTTCCCTCTACTTTTCCATAGAAATTTCTTGCCACTTTCTTTTATATAAGTTAAATTTTATTTAAAGACATTGATAAGAAATTGATAAGAAAAAATCTGCATTATTAGTAAAAATATTATCTAAATATAGCATATCAGATTGTAATAATAATTGAATTCGTAAAATTAATATATTTATACATAATACTATAGTTAATTTATTATATACGTTAATTTACATAATTGCGTAATAAATGATAATTAGTAAAACTGTGAATAATAAATAAGCTTGATCAAAAGTATATCGAAAATTTATTGTTTTGTGTCGGTACTAAAATTATTTTATTAACCATAATGGGTATAACTTTACATCTTAGTAAGTATACTAGTTTACTAGGTAATTTACAGTTACATATATATAATAATACATATACATTATTCTCTGATTATACTGTTTTATAAATTATAATTTCTAATACTGTATAATTTATATTCCAAAGAATATAATCCATTTCTCGCTAAAAATATTTTACTTTTTCTCTTTGTTGAAAATCACGTATACGCTATTTCGGTTATAGAAAGTTTATAGGAAAAATAGAAGAAGTATAAATAAAAGCCAAGGGCAGCTTTCAAATAAACTAGATTTAATAAATTTAATAGATTAAAAATGCATTAGTAAAACTGTTGGAATGTATTATTTGGTTACCTTTACTTAAGAATATATTGCTTATGAATTTATCATCATTTTTTTTCACGCCTAAATATAATAAGAAATACAGCAGTCATAAAGATTGTAGAAGGTTTAAAATATTTTTGAAGATGGCCGAAGGAAGAGCGGCAACGGCACTCAAGCATTCCAAGTCCTACTTTTCCAAGATCCTTATCGTTCAATTACATTTTATATTCTCCTGGTGGGAAAAAACATAAAATGGACTTATCCTCAACCCACTAAAACTGGGTACTCGAAAAAAGCATGTGGTCGCGGCCGACTCATGCGAATTAGTATATGTTTAAGTACGTGTGTAAAAAGCAGCGAAACGTATCTTTGCTACAAAATGTCGTGCGTAAGGTGACTTGTTTCTTTCTCCCGGCAAATGTGCTGCATGCAACCTTTTGACGTTCGAAGACCCTCGCATAGCTTCTTGGAATCGTGATTAAAAAATGACTTAGCACGTATACCAACACATAGTTTACATGCTGCGAAACCACTAGACAAACCGAGTCGCTGTCGTAAAGTTCAGGTACAAATAAGTATGTTTGTGCGAAACCAGTTATTGCTCCTTTCTCGGTTAAATTACTTAGTGACGATATAAAAATACGAATTGTTATCGTTATAAAAATTATGTGTCCTTTCTTGTAATTCCCGTCCTTACATTCGTTAGATTATATCTATCTAATGAAAAGTACATGAAGATATGTAATTATGTATGTACCAAATTCTTACAGCTAATATTATTTAATAAATTCGAATTAAGACTTCAAAATATAATTCTACTGTAATGCGTCGTAATGGGGTACGAATGTCGATAACTTCGTATAACGGAATATAAATCAGGTGCAAGATAATTATTTTATTCTAAGCTCCATTATTTCGAAAAATGTGCATTTGAAAATTCATATGAGCCGAGATTATATTGTAGTTAAATTAATATAAGAGCGCGCACTCGATTTCTATTGAAACTTGATGCGGCCAAGGATATCGCGGGACCGAGACTACACACATGCATGATGAACTAAAGGCGGACGCCCATACATTATTTCGGCTTACTTTTTCACTGATATTGAGGAAAGAGCAATCAAAAGAACAGCAAGCAAAGCGCTCATAGGATAATAAAAAGAAGAGAGAAGGTCTCAGGGTTAAAAAAAAATCACAAGTGGATAAGGAGCCTGAAAATTACGGGCAGTCTCCTTTCAAATCTTGGATTCATTAAAAGCAGCGCCGGCATTCATTAAATTTCTTGGGGGCCTTCCGGTAACGGAGCGGCAGCTAAAGGATGTATACACCTCGCCTGTCTCTTGGACCCCCCTACTCCGGCTGCTGTCGCCATCACACTCCGATCCGAAGCAAGAGGAAACATCGGACGGTACGCTCGATACAAAGGAGCTGAAATTCTCAGTTCATACCGGATTCAAAGGGGACTACCCATCTTTTTCCTAGCGCTTCCGTATGATTTCCGCATTTCTCGGAGATGTAGAAGAAACGATTGGAGCCTCCAGTTAAGAATATCGGCTCTCGAAAGATAAATTCCTCCACAGACCAGACATCAAGATTGTCGGGCAGAATGAAAAGTGTTACTCAACCATAAGAGCCGTGAAAACAGTTATTTTATTATCTACTAGACAAATAAATTTATAGGACCTCGATAATTAGGTATTCAAGCTTTTCTTGATTTTAGCGAATCTTAAAGCGTTAAAGCCAACCTCGATTTTTGAACTTTAGAAAGCTTTTTAGTTTATCACTTATTGGCCTCTTACTGTCAATATTTTTTATGAGTTATTGATAAAGATTCGCAACTAAACAAATACACTATTTGAAAAATTTATTTTTATGCCATAAAACATCTAATACATAATTATAAAAGAATTATAAATTTTCGATTTCTTATAAATTAATTTGGAATTACGTTTTACACGTTTCTATGCGTATTTCATTAAATAATTCTAACTCTAGAATTTATTTCTAGTATATATTTATTTCTAGAATTTATTTCTTGTACCTACTCTTTTTCCTTTAAAAGTTCTCCTACTAATCAAACATAACAAGAGCTTTCCGAGATATTTATTCTCCCATGCCGATTAATATTTCATATTTTAAAGATAATCGTATTCTATACTTTATGAATTAAATGTAAAAAGACATTTTAAAGTTCGTTCAAATATTTTATCTAATTGCGAATTATCTACTGAATGAAAATTACTATCGATAGCCTAAACATGGATATTTCTTATTTGAAACAAGCCTTTATTAAATATATTAATATTAAATTGAAATATATGTATACATATACGTATACATTAGAAAAGAATTAGAACAAATTTGAGGATGTAATATATCAATTAATAGATGGTTAACAAAACATAGACAAGCCAAACTTCATTTAACGCCATTAGGAATAAACGAAATAATTGGCATAAATTGACGTGAACGTTATTACATGGTCTTGAATAAAAATATCTCCAAATTTATTATTTGAATCCTGAAAAATAGAAAATAAAGTAATGCAAACGTCAATCGGTCTCTGATGCCATCGGCCGATGTCAAACAATAAAAAATATATAAAAACCAAATCGTGTTAAAAGCAGCCGCATCAGAAAGTAAGGATGCTTTACGAGGCAGCAATGTTGAAGAGAGCAAAAAAGAAGAAAGACTGAAAAAAAAACAATGTATGCATAAACAGAGCCAAAAATTGTGAAAGTAATGAAAATGTATGAAGACATGTAGATAGGATTTAAATGAAATCAATAAAGAGCAGGAAAACATTTTTTCAATTACCACCTTTTGACAAGTATTTTATCGCAATATATTAAAAATGTTTTAATATTTCTAAAACTTATTTTTTATATGCATATATTATCATAAATTTACAAAAAGCATATAGTATGTAATAAAAATTATTCCGCTCTTTCGTCACTAACAACTTGGCTGTAAAAAATTTTTTTTTATATATAATCATAACAAACAGTGAATAATAAATACGCTAATATATATACACAAACGCATTGTAAAAAGGAAAAATGGAATTATATAGTAAATTATATACTATAAAAATAAATTTTTTTTATCTTACGATAATTTTAATTGTATAATGATTAGTGTAAAAATGAAATATTATTTTTCTGAAAATAAATTTATAACCATTCAATATTAATAATCATTACAGCTTATTCTTAGGCATTAAATTTATGATAAATGAAGCTACTTAACTAGTATTATTAAAGCATGCGAGCTCAACAAGATAGTAAAATAAATTAAATAAACTGTAATCTTGAATATTGTTTACTATTAGCGTCATACGAAACATACAATATTTCCATTGTTTTTCTTAATTTTTAGCATACGGTACATTAAAACTAATAAATGTACAATAAATTATTTGTAAGGTATTATGAACTTTAGAGTAAATACATAACAATTACTGACAATATGCGATTTTTGTTCCAGTCATTTTATTATACTTGAAAATAATAAGCTTTTTGAAATAAGAGATACTAATATATTTATTAAACATGGGTTATCGTGATTTACAAACTTTAAATATATTTCTCCAAATAATTCTAGTATTTACAATATAATTATTTCCTTGGTAAACTTATATTGATTCCTTGGTATACTTGATAAATAATGCGAAATTCCTGAAAACTTTATTTTCGCAAAGCACTTAAGAATATTGTAGATTTAATAGCTTATAAGAAAATATAATTACTTTAACCTTAAACTTTTATCAACATATAAGCCTTTTATAAATTTTATAGGATTTTTTATTAAATAACAATATTTTTAATTTTCATAACATTAATAACGGAAATAGTTAATTTATAAAAATTAATAATTCTACACTATTCTAGAAAGAATATATTATGTATTTGTATTCAATCACTTACAACAAAACACAATAATAGTTATTTCTTATAATATATACGATATACTTTTTGCGTTTAAAAGATAGTAATACAGAGAAAAAGAAACATAAGAAATATAGTATTAAATTTTATCTAAAACATCACTGAAATGTATTTTATAAAATTTTATAATATAATATACATATTTATATAAGATAACTTCTTGCTTTTATACTCTAAAAGTATATATATATATATATATATATATATATATATATATATATCTATCTAACACGAATGTATAATGTATAATTAAATAATTTGCTTTATTCAAGCCCATTCATTTTTTTCTATTTTTATTACATTTATGCATCATAGATTATAAATACTTTAATTCTGATCAATATTATATAATTCATTTTTAAAGCGTAAATTATGGTAGGAATAGTAATAGTTAAGAATACTGTAGAAAAGTATCAATTTAGAAAATATATATCAAAATAAATGTTATCGTAAAGATTTTATGTGAAGCCTATAGACAATTGATTTATTTTAATTACAATAAGAAATAGAATAAATATTTGGAATGTAAGTAACTCATTAAGTTTTAGTTGTTCATATTTTGATGGCAATTGAAGTCATGTATTAAACAAAAAGTATATATAAAATAATTAGCTATTACTACGTTTAATCTAATATTGCATTAGAAAAACGGTGATTTTTAAAACCAATAATCATTCATACTATCATCCTTTGATAGAGAAATAAATGCAAAAACTGGAAAAATCCAAGTAAGTTAAAATGTCTTTAATGAAATTCTATTACAGGTTGAAGATAAGAAGACGGATAAATTGCTTTATATATAAAATTATGTACTTAAAATAATTTCATACGTTTTCATTTCACAATGCTAAATAAGATGATGCAAAATGTAAAGTCATTTTGTATTCAATACAAAAAAGCCTCATTTAATCACTGAGCATTCTAAAAGATAAAGAGTGAAAAAGGAATAGAGTATTGGTTAGCGAAGGCTCGGAGCCAAGGTAAATCGCATCCTCATTTTGCAGGTGAAGCCGGTCTTATCTCGGACCTTTGTAATTTTCCGCAATCCTGACAATACCAGTATGAATTTCAACGCCAGATATGGTGCTCAGCAAATCTGTACAACATTTTACTCTGCAAATAGCCTTATCAAGCTGCTGAAACGCAGAATCCTGGGATACGGACATTAGTCGTTCAAGACCGATTTACTTTTAGAAACTACCAAAGTGCATCACTCGGCACCTTTAATTGAGAAAGAAATTGCACGTGTAACGACTAGTAAAGGCAGTAGGGCAGAAGCCGGTCAAAAAACTTGTGGAATTAGGTGGGTTAGGAGGAGAAGGAGAAGGAGAGGGGAGGAGGAGAAGGAGGAAAGAGGATACGGGCCTCCACGGCACCTTGTTGCCGTCGTCGTTGTCGTTGTCGTTGTCGTTGTCGTTGTCGTTGTCGTTGTCGTTGTCGTTGTCGTTGTCGTCGTTATCGTCGTTGTCGTCGTCGCCGTCACCGTCGAAGCGTCGTCGTCCTCATCGTCATCGATGATGAACGAACAAAAGTCTCATGGAAGGAACAGGTTCCCTGCTTGGTTACCGCGTATTCACTGAGCTGAAAACCTTGGCTCTTGTTCTCCCTTCGAAAAATCGAGCGCGGCATAGCGGCAGGCAGAGATACTTTTTCTTACTTCCCTCCCTCCAACTCTCACTCAATCTCTCTCTCTCTCTCTCTCCTTCCCTCCCTCCCTCCCTCTCTCTCACTCCCTCTCCCTCTCTCTCTCGTCCTCTCCCTCTCTCCCTCCTCCCTCTCTATCGGAGTCGCGCGCGCGCATCTCTCGCAAACGGAAGACAGAGGATTGAGGATAGTTTATGCGTCGTCGACTTCTCTTTCTTTCAAAGGAGGAGGAACCTAGGCATACGTGATCTCGTGAACGATACCTGTGTACTTGTGTGCATAGCCTTCTTTTCTTCTATCAACTGATACCTACGATGCAATTGTGTGCGCCGCGAGGAGTTGCCGATACTGCTTCTAGTACGGCTCCTACCATCTTCCATAAACTTTTTGGGACACACAAATTATTTCTCCCTTTATCGCGTCTCCGCTCTTTTACTGCAAAATATGAGAAAGGCGATGATAGAACGAGAGCTATAAAGGAATTGGAGAAATTGGAAGAGCGGAATGTATTGGAACTTTCGTTCTTTTATCTTCGCTTTTTTCTTCATCTCTCACTTTTTAGAATCCTTTTAAGGTGATGAGAACTTTTTTCCTTTGCCTTAATAGACCTGCTTTTTCAATGGACAGCTTTGAATCTATCGTAAGAGAACAAACCGTACAACCGAAAATATATTTCACTTTCATATTTGGTACTGTTTAGGAATACGGTTTATATATTTCATTGAAATTCAAAAAATATTCCTTAGAGATTTTAATATTTTTGTATTAAAGATAGACATTTTTTCATTTTATGTCTGGGGTTAAATTTTTTAATCAACCAATTAGTATAAGGTATGATACCATTTCAACTATAATTATATACAAAAACCGCATCTTGAAGTTTATTTATAAAATATTTAATTTTAATACGTAATGAATTCACTATCATCGATAATTGTTTGCGTCTTATAAATTTTATAAGCTTTTCAATATATTTGTTATATGAAATCATAATTTAATATTATGCATATATGTATAAATAAACTAAACTAATAGTAATTACTTTTAAATACAAAATATTTTTAAAAAAAGTTAATTATTTTTCATAATTTTTTAATTATAATATTCTGTATTTTAATTTTAAGCATTAAATTTTAGCATTTTAATTTTAGCATTTAATTTTAATTTTTTTTTTTTTTTTTTTTTTTAATTAACATAGGAATTTAAAAAACAAAGTTTTTGTTTTCATACTAATAAAAAATATTGCTAATGAATAAATTATATTCAATTAAAAATAAAAAATTAAACAATATATAGTAAAATTAACTTAAAAATTCTTTTAGCACTTTTTCTCAATCGTCAGTATATATTTTAATCATTATCTTGAAATAATCTTATATCGTTAAACTGTTATTACAATGAAATACATATTTTAAAAAATTGTTAAATTAATATTTTATTTTTCGTATAATGTTACAACGTTTTTTTTAATATTACAATTTTTATAATTATAATTTATACGGATATATAAATTTTAATAGTTGTTTAATCTGAATTTGTATATTTCATCGTGATTATTATTTTTGCTATTTTAAGATTTTTTATAAAAAAAGTTTAAATTTTCTCCATATTATTATTTTTTTTTTTGATAATTTGTATATTAATATGGATATGATTTCTAATACTCTATTTTCGAAATGAAAAAAATTGTAGAACAACATTTAATTGTGCAGATACATAATACTTGATTAAATATTTTCTACAGTACGAATATAGATATACTATTTAGATTATTATTACAACGGATTAAAATAAATATTAAAATAAAATTTAATAATAATTTTATAAGTTGTATTATAATATAAATAATTATAAAACATCACAAGCTATAAGTTTATGTGTATTGCCTATGAATGTAAGTTTATTTTATGAAGACTATATACTTTTTTATTTACAGATTGAAAATTTGTTATAGAACACGTGTGTATAATATAAAAAAGAAGTCAAATTGTTCAATTTTTTAAAACTGAATTGAGTACACTTAAACAAAACATGTCTTCCTTTTGTAAAAATAATATTTTTTTTTTTTAAACTATCTTATGTATGTCAGTAGTAAATGAAATATGGTTAATCATTATTTACTCTGACGCATTTATTACAAAAAAAATAATTAAAATAAAATTTAAATGGACTATGAGTTTATTTTCAAGGTCTGAGAGTTTTATTTTTATATTATATAAATTGAAAAAAAATAATTAAATTTTTGTTTTCATTTCGTTTTGCTTTTAAATACATATTTATAAATATTCAAAAATTAAATTTTTTTAGTTCTACATGTAATAAATATGATAAAAAATTTGAATTAAACTTTTAAAGGCATATTATAATATGAACAATGCTTTATAAATAGAAAATATTATCTTTATAAATTTTCTAACTGCTTCTGATATTAATTTCCTTTTCCATCATTAGTATCCGACGAGCATCATGCGTTGGATTAATATGTATTTTATGTATTTAAGAATCTTTAACATTATAATACATGACACAGCGAAACAGATTATTTAAATTGTAAGAAATTGTAGCTGAAACCGAAATACTAGATATAATGAAATCTAGGAATTTTTAAAAATTTATATATATCTCTATTACAGGTGCGTACAAATTAAATTTAAAATATTTGTATTCAAATAACTTTTTAATAATAATTGATCTTCAAATAAATATTTTTAAATAAAAATCATTAATTAAATGTACTATCAATTGCTATTGAATAATCGAATTAAATATAAGAAGGAAGATGTTAGTTTAATTATATGTACACTCATAGAATTCAAACACAAATATCCGTCGAATAATTTAAGAATATTGATAGTCGTGATTCGACAATTATTATACATTTTCATCATGATAATTATTTTATTAAACAGACTTCGGTAAATTACATTCGTTTTCATAAGTTCTGAAATGTTAGGCTAATGTCTTTATTTAAAAATTTTGTATTTTAATAGTTTTTGAACAATAATGTACGTAACATGAATCCAAATTTTCATCATTGACAAAACTAAAAAATTATAGTGCTAAGATTCGTGATTCTTTCAACATATACGTTCTTCTTCTGAAATTACTTTTATTTGCATATAATGATACTAATATTCAACAGACGAAAAAACTAATTGTTAATAAGAATAAGGTAATTAAAAAACTTCGTAATAGATAAATTAGTACAAACGATTCAATTGAAAATTAGTTATTTTATAAACGACTTATTTAAAGTTAATTTCTCGAATATTAAGGAGTAGTTTCGTTTATTATCAGTCCCGTCATTCATATTTTTATATAGTAAAGATTTTTTAAAGGATAGAATCATATCAAAATTTATTAGATTATTCAATATTTTACACTATTGTTAAAAAATTTTTAAAATTGGATTTTTTAGTATTATGTACTCTTACTATTTTAATTATTTCTTTTTTCTCTTTGTTGTTATAATAGTTATCGTTACTTTTTTTACGAGCGCTTAACAAATGGAATCGAATCGAAAAATCTTTCTCAAGCTCTAGAGCAGCACGTGCGTACCACTTTTCTATTAGCGACCACATGTACGTCAGTCCAGGGAAGCGTCGTGCGAGAAAGCAAGAGAGTGGGAAAAATGGACGTCTACCCGTTCGGAGGGAATAATTATCGGTGTGCGTAGATCATGAGTGTTGGCTCGGCACTTCCTTTCACCAAAGATGTAACGGCCTCCGCTTTCCCGCTGCGGCTTGCCATGAAGTACGGCTCTCAACACTAAAGAACATCAGATAGAACACGCGAGGGAGAAAGAAATGAGAGTTGAGCGGGGACAGGGTGTGCGGTGAGGAGTGTTGCGCGAGAGGCAGCGGGCCGAAGGGGCCAGGTCCAACCTGTGGGAGGACCAGAGGATGGGAGGATATCCTCCACCCACAAGACGCCCTCATAAAATAAGTCGTCGTATCTTTCCTTTTTGTCGGTGTATTGTTCATTTTGGCTCTGTACCTGCCGCGTGCTTTCAATCCTGGCCTGTTAGCCGGACTCAACCACGTGGTGGTTCACATGAGTGAAAACATGGACCCGCGTAAACCTCTTATCGAATTGGCCTTTTTATCATGCATATCCTCTTGGTAAATGCTTTTGCTAGTTGCTCTTCTCTGTTCTACCAATCTCTGTTCTACCAATCAATTTATAATAATTAATAAACTCTAATCAATGTGGCTTATATTTCTTTCATATGCGAAATTCCTAATACCTATGCAAAAAAATATGCTACAATTCCGTAGCATAACTTTGATTTCGCTACATCTTGTATTGCAAAAATATTCCAATGGCATAATTAAACATAGATTTTTCGGAATAAGTCAATAATCAATATCTTATATATTGCCATGTAATATGAAATAATTAGCTTTGAAATACTTAAGCAGTGGATACACAGTTCGAATTAGTCAAGTGTATTAATGTAGATCAGGGAAAATAAAACAAAATCTATGGAATTATAACATTACCATAACTTTTAATATTTATGCTATATAACATAATAAATTATTAATCATTGCTATTTAATAAAAATTAATTAGATCAAACTTAAAAATGTGCTGATTCACATTTATATAAGAAGAAATTTCAAAGCCTCAAATGTATTAAATATCTCATTTACTTTCAATTCGCTCTTATTCTATGAAAAACGTATAGCAGTATTTTGTTTAATTTTAGTCGATTCAAATATTTATAAAAACATAATTTCAATCCTATATCATCAGTATGCATACGAATTTTTAAACTAAGTAATTAAATAATTTTTTCATTTTCGTTGTCAGTCTTTTTTAATTGAATTAAATTTGAATACATATAAGTATTTCTATTGTAAATGTTTAAAAAAAAAACCAAAATTAAAATCATTTTATACGAAGTATTCAAAAATAATTTACTAAAATAATATTAATTAAGGTTTATAATAAATTTATAGGAAGACCAATTCTTGAACTATCAAGAAAAAGTTTATAATATAAAAATAATTAAGAAAAGAATATAAATAAAGAATTAATGAACATTTAATTATATGTAGTTATATAATTGTGTACACTGCTATTTATCTCTAAATATTATATTAATATGGAAAAATATTTTATATCTATAAAATTAAAATGAAAATATTCAATGCAAAATAAATTTCTGATTTCATTAATAAAAACTTAATATTCCATAAAAAAAATATTAAAATTAATATTATTCTTATTTTCAATTTATATTGTAAATAATGCAATTAATGTTATTTCTATACTTACCACTCCTCTTAATTTTTATTTAAAAAGTAATAAACGATGTAAAATAAAAATCAATATAATTTTTAATTGTATAAGACTTTTATATTTTTATAACGCTAACATTGATTTTCAAATCAATACTTATCAAATATGTTTTCAATTAAATACTTTTAATACTTTAAGATTAGCATACATTAGATATTAATATTACTGTAATAAATTTTATCTGCAGTTAAGTGTTTAAGTAGATCAATAGAAACATTTTATTGAATGTAATATTGTAGAAATTGAAAATTTATATTCTAACAGAAACCACAAAATATAAACTGAAAATTCTGTTTAAAACAAAAAAAAATTTTTTTTTTTTTACATAACAAATAACACAGAATTTACAAACATTATACTCTGATCAATTAAATACACACGAAAACTAATAATACATAGATTTTTACAGATGCTTGAAAATCTTTTTATTCATTTTTATTACTGCTACTTGGTTGGTCAACGTCTGTTAATGATAAACTACTACTGTCACTATCAGAATTGCTTACATGATAAATAATTGAATCACTGTCACTACTACTATTCTGAACATTTTCGCTTTCAGAACTGCTAGATGATATTGGAATTTTTTCTTTACCTTTATGGGTATCTTTAGTTGTAGGCGATTTACTTGAATTTTTTCCGACTACGAAATGTAAATTAACAATAATATTTATAATTATTAGAATATTAAACTCATTATCGTATAAAAAAAACAGATTACCTTCACGATATCTTGACAAACAATTATTGATACATTCTGATCTTTTGCTTGGATGAAGAGCTGAATAGTAAAAATTATTGATTCAATATATCTATCTTATTAAATTATATTATTTCTACGCTATGTAACAAATTAAATCACATATTATTCTATTATTTATTGCAATACGATTATACAAAAATATATGAAATAACTAGAAAGTTAAATTATTATAACTATTTTATAAATAAATATTTGCAAAATTTAACACTAAATTATGCTATCAAGATATATATATATGTAAGATATAAAATGAGATAAATTTTACAATTACGCGTTTCTCGTTTCTGTAATATATATAAATAAATAACAATTTTCTTACTGTGGCAAAATTGTATGCAAGTCTCTAAAGTATCTTCTGCACTAGTAATTGTTATGCCTAAAGTAGCAACAATTAAACAATATATTAATATCTTCATCTTTTATATTTAGATATAATACTCATACGGTACAATATGGAATTGTGCGAAAGAAAAAAAATGCTTTTTATAACAAAAATTAAAATATATTAATAATAATATTATCGAATAATGCACGATACAAACATTAATTAATATTAATTGTTTTTTAATATTTTTGTTATTCAAATGAAGAGTAAAACAATAATATTTTTATTCTATAATATATTATTCTTTAAAGCTGTAAACGAAATGCACATATTTAATATTGATAGTCCTTAAATGTAGTTTTTATTTTATAATTCAATAGGAATTCATCAAATAGGTAAGATTATAATAATTTTTTTAATGAGTATTGAATATACTGATTATATTATTTACAATAACTATATTTTTTTATATTAATACTCATTTCAAGAATTATTTACATTAGTTGTGAAACAATATATAATTAAATTGAATTTTATACCATTCCTTCTATCAAAAATCATTTTACTGCATAAGCAATAGATAGATTATAATGCTACTTTAATCTATATCAACATTTCAATTTAATATATAATTCTTATCTAAATCATTTATTAAACCGAATTAAAATATTAAAAATTAAATTAATACGTTTCTATGAACAAATTTTAATATTTCAAAAAACCATTAAATTGTTTAAAATATAAAGTAATTTATTGAATCCTAAAGAATATGCTATTGAATTAGCACTAGAATAATAAGTTCGTACGAGTAAAAAAAAAAGAATTAACTTTATTTGTATGAAGTATTGTAAAGAAAACAATTTATAAATAAAATTATTGGATTGATTACTTACATATTTGTGTACATGAAGATATATTTCAAAAAAGCTTTACTAAAGGTTGTATTTTAATTTCTTAATAAATTATTAGAATATGATAATTAAAATTATAGAAAATTTATTTTACCTCTACAATAACAAGTTGTACTTTATATGCCCTGATGCTTAGTCTGAACTTTTTACAATAAAATAATAATACATTTCTCATTATATTAAAATAACGCTAAATAAGTGCATATGCCGTTTTGGAAGTTAGCCACACAATTTGATATTAAATTATTAAGAATAAGTCAGATTATCTATTTTATGAGGTTCTAATATATTAAGCCATAATGAATTTAATGATTGAATTCTTCATCCGTATTCTAGTATTTGTTTTAATACCTGCCAACGCGTGAAAAGTATTTAAGTAATCAAACTTATTTAAAAAAAAAAAACCCATTGCATATTATTTCAAATAATATTTCAGCTTATTTAAATTTAATTCTTATAAAAAAAAATATTTAAAGCTTCTAATGAACTTTTTAAAGTAGTATCAATTTCAACATGTATATTTAACTATTCTAATATTATAAAGCAAAGTAAATACTAAAAATAATACAACATATAAGCTATAAATAGAGAAACAACAAATACAAGATAGATAACTATTTCGCGTCCTTGGTCATAAATCATTGGCTACTCATCAGATATCATAGAGTCATTCCTCTTCAATTTTTATATTCAGTAGCTTCCGATAGTTCTAAAATTTGCAAGGTACATAACTTTTCATCTTTAAATAAACTTTCTTGTAAGGACTAGTTCAAATTGATCGTGTACTCTATTTAACAAAATAAATCAAAAGGATTCTACTCAAATTCATATAATCAACAGATAAAATGATATATTACGCGCTATGTGAAAAGCATAATAATTAATTAAAAAATACTCGCTTAGGTTCAATATAAATTATCATTACAATAAAAATAATTATCTGTGTAAAGTTATCAATTATGTATGGTATATATAAGTAATTAAAACCGTTAAATGTGGTTTTACTTTTAAATAATATAATAATTATGTAAAAAAAATTTCTATCGATTAACAATTAAATAAATGTAATTATGCTTATTCTATTTCATAATAGAATATATGATATTCTATAATAGTAATGCATATTCAGACTTAACTTTTTTAATATACTTTGCTTTACTTAATATAATTATATGAATGAAACTTTTATTTTTGAAATGTATTAAATTTTTATAATACTTAATTCATAATTTACTTTGTCTATATAAAATATAGTATTAGGATAATTAAATAAATATAAAAATACACATTTTTATAACAAATTAATCAAATAAATTAAAAATATAAACATAAATTTTTAATGCTTAAATTGAAGATTTTATTCAAAAGTAATTCATAATTTTTAAAAATAAGTATTTAAAATTTTATACTTACCTATATATTCATTATTTTTGAATTATTATTTATTTAATAGTCATTTAAGTTCTAAAAAATTATACCATAAGCAATGTAATATCTTATATATAAAATTTATTTTAACAATAGGCCAATCATTTTTATTCATTAAAATATATTAAGCTCATTATTTATCATCATTAACCAATATAATGTAAAATCACGCATATATAATAAATTTTTACAAATATTCTCAAATAGTTTATATCCGTTTTAAATATACACATACATATTTATTTTTATATTTAAATTAGTCGGTAACATTTCTTGTAAAATAACTTTAACTATAAAAAATAGTTATTCACATATATAAGCAAGAGGCATTTTCTTCTATTTATCTTTGTAAATATATTTTAATAACGTAAATTTAAATTGAACGTTAACAAATATTCTATGTAAAATATTGAAATATTTCTTTAAGAACAAAAATAATCTCTTTAGAACAAAAAATATTAAATTGAATGAAATTGATTAGGTTTGATGCGGAAAATTTTAATGATAAAGGCAAACACTTATAAACATAACGGTATTATTCAAATAATTTATATGGTTTATAAAATTGTAAAGTTCCACACTAGAATTTAATATTGATTATTATATTGTAAAATCTATATAACAGTTTATTATCAAGAACCTTTACCCTATTCAATCGAGAGAATTATATATTAGAATTTTCTAATTATTAAGTTTTATACATAAATAATAATAAATTTCTTTTTTAAACAACTTAGTATCATAGTTAAATAGATTTAAAAAATTTCTCCGACAGTGTTTGTGTACGATTTAGGACATATATTTATTACAGCTTTAATTGAAGCATTATTTTGTAGTATATTTATTGAAATGTAGTTCAGCATACGTAAATATCAGTTAGAATGATAGAAAAATTCGTAGCTTATATTATAAATGGTAAGAAAATAACATAAATAATTTAATTTTATATGCTTTATAATTATTGCTATGATTAAGGCATTAAAATAGGATGATATTTTAAAGATAAGAATGAAAAAGATCGAATCCAACCACAGCTCTTCTAAAGAGTGAGTCACTGTTTTATTAGAAAAAAATTCATCTAAATTATATTCTAAAATAATTAGATAACTATTGGAAATTTGCAGTCATAAATCGCTGAATGCGACAATTGAAGATGCAACAGTTGCAGTTTTTCGAAGACTCTTCTCACATGTGATAATCCTCGTAAAGAATTTAGCGCGCATCAAGTCTAATTCCTATAGTACCGTAACGTGACGAGAAAACTAATTATTCACGAAGACAAACCGAGCGCGCATAAATTCTTTATCTAGGTCACGCATTATGTGTGCAGCAGGTCTCTGAAAAAGGATTTTATTAGCTGAACAGATGTGCGACAAGATAAAAACTAATATCGAAGAATTAAGATTGAAAGGAACGAAGGGAACACGCATACTTTCTCTTATCTTTCGCATATCTTTGTTTCAATACATTTAATACATTCTCTATTAAGCTGAGTCTTAAAATTTCCGAACAACTATTAATAACCGAATACGTAATCGTACTCTCTAGTACAATATAATTTTAAACTTATTCAGGCTACAATTAGAAGCTCAGAAAAATTTGTTTTTTAAAGTTATATTTAAGCATAACCTCATACCTATCATTTTTTAATCGTTTGTTTAAGTTAAACTTTAAAAGGAAATAAATATTAATGTTTTATATAAATATAACAATGCGAATATAGTTTTTAAATAATCAGTATTATTTATATTATTGTTTATTAATAATGTTTAACTTTTTCAGGTTATATCGATACAAGATTCAAATACATTACAGCACATTGAAAAATGTTCAAAGTATCACAAGCCTTATTATTATTAATATATTATTTATTAGATGTAAATTCAATGTAAACATGAAATATTTAATTGAATCTAATCTTTCTAAGTATTCATAATATTATGTTGTATATCATTTCAATTGATAAGGAAATTATAAAAAATAATATTATTTAATAATCATAATTTTTATGTAATATTTAGCTACAGCAAATTATAACAACAATAACTTCTACTACAACAACAATTTTTTATTTTTCTATCTATTATTTAGTTTTTCTTTATTACAATTATTCTTGTTTTTATTTTTATTATTTTTATTATTTTTGCTATTATTGCTATTATTGTTATTATTATTATTATTATTATTATTATTATTATTATTATAAATAGTATCAAATAATTTAAAAAATGATAAAATTATTCTATAACTTATAAAAAAGTATAAAGCTTCGCTTAAGAATTTTGAACTTAATTAGTGATCCGTTTAATGAAAAAAGAAAAAAAATTTATTAAAAAGTATTTGGTGAAAATTAGTATGAAGATAACTAATTGAAATTAAGTTCCGTTTAAGGCTGTTGCTCGATTTTCTTGATAAACTATAAATATTATAGGATACTCGAGCATACATAATTGCATGCGCAATCAGACATGGAGCTAATCATAAATAGTCGAAAAAAGATTTTCTAATCATATAATAATCATGAAAAAATAACGATAAAGGAAAAAAAAAATGTTAATTCGATTAGACTGACTCTGGTTGGACTTTTTGCACAACAAGTGCTGGCGAAGAAGGTAAGCTTGGCACGCCAAGAAGTCGCGTATTGAATAACTGACGCCGTTAAAGTCCGAATGACAATCGGCCAAATCGCTCATCCTGAGTGCAACAATCCGGGAAAATCGCGCACATCACGGGAATGCTGACCGTGAGAGGACCTCCGTATCCTTTGTCAGAGCTCTAGGCATGTACAAAGAACTTGGGCACGGTCTGCACAACTCAGACCTGGAGATAGAGGTTAGCGAGTGTGTGTGCGCGCGCGCGGGAGAGAGAGAGAGAGAGAGAGAGGCTTGGAAAAGGTGTGCCGATCTGTGTAGTGCAGTTGCATGCGATGCGGATTCGGGGGCGGAAAGAGAAAGGCGCAAAATTCTGGAAGGGCAGACGAGAGAAGGAATATGTTGACTTACGACTGCATACTTTACGCTAACCTATAGCAGGGGTGGACGGTCCTCAATGTTGCATAATACTTGCTCATTATTATTAAAATACTTGCTTTCATTTTTCAATAATTTTTTAAAACTACATCACGTGTTTGGATTATTCATTTCTCATAGTGTAACAGCACGACCTATCGATTTCCATAATAATCTTGGCAATTCAAAATTACTAAGAACGTAACCATCTCATTTATACAATGTTAATGTTCATCATCAATTGCAGTCCAAATTATTATATTAAATTATAATGTATTTATAGTACGATCGTTAATGCTTACGTAAGAAAATTACTTATAACTAATGGATATGCAAAGAATTATATCTACTTAAGATTCTGAATTAAATTTGTATACCTCAGTATTAAATACTTTTTAGTCAACCTATATTTCTTTCACATAATATTGTTATTACTGTAAAAATAGTGAATATTGATGTAAATATTGAAGGAGCCCCTTTAAATCAGTATTTTGATATGTATTCCAACGTAATATATCTCGCCGCTTTTCGTTTATCAAAGGATCAACGTTTAACAACTGCTTTCTACTCTCCTGAGAAAATTTGCTTTATTTGAAAATATTAATCTCAAAGCTCAACATTAATCTGTCGGTTTGAAAAAATTTTCCCACGTATATATTATTGTTGTATATCCAAATATATTGATATATAATAAACAAGATTTCCATTGCAAACGCAATAAGTCATTTAATCGTTGTGCATACCTCAATTATATAATGTTTAGGAATTGATAAATTAAATAAAAAGTGAATATTTATTGTAAAATACAATAAAATAAAATGAGATAAAATAAAATAAAATAAAATGAAATAAAATAAAATAAAATAAAATGAAATAAAATAAAATAAAACAAAATAAAATAAAATAAAATGAAATAAAATGAAACATGGCACAATTGGAGATGAAATAGAGGGAAAATATGAGGTAAGTTAGGGAAGGTAAGCATAAGAGGGTTCGGAGGGCTGAGGCAAAATAAATAACTCGAGGACTCGCGTGTAAAAATGTAAATAAAGAATGATAAAGTGCTAAGGGAATATGAGTAAGAGGTTATAAAATGAGAGATCGGTATTTTTGTTTAAAGATAAGAGGGGAAGTCTTGTGGACAGAAATGAAGAAATTATATGTTATTATACGTTATAGTAAGGATGATTGAGCGAGAAAAATGACTAATTTATGAAATTCGAGAAAGTATTTTCAGAAATTGAATGAAGAGTCGAATTAATAAAAAGAGCAAGGATGCGGTTACACGCGCTCGAAATTTGAATGTATACTTTGGATAATGGCACTGAGAGCACGAGATGCTCCCTGTCAGATTTGCGTCATGCAGGTTGAAGCCCTTACAATGGCCCTTGGCTCGGCCAACGTGTTAATCAAAAGGATTTCGAGATCCTCGCGGCCTCGCACGGAAACTCTGTGGTGGCAATAGCTTATCCCGAATGCGTCGGGGTATTTAAGGGGCGCGCGTAGGTGGCGAGCGGTTCCTCCCTAATTAGAGGCCGACGGCGCGAGCCTCGGGGAGCTTCGGGAGGGCCCGAGAGGCCTCCGCCGAGCCGAAGCGCTCGATTGTCCTTCGGGGGCGCCGGGCTGTGAGACGCGTCGACAATGGGCCGGGGAGGGGGGCGGGAGGGGACGCGTGGAAAGGCTGGAAAAATTGAGGATAGTAAAAGAGAGGTAAGTCCAGTGCAGGCCAAGGGCTTACCGCCGCCAAGCGAGGGAACTGTGACGACGACGACGGCGGCGGCGGCACCTATGGGGTCGGCCGCTACACGGCTGCTTATGCGGGGCATGGGGCGGGGGTCGCTGGGACAGTGCGGTGACGGGAGGAAGTTGCAGGAGGGGGGTGTGTAGAGAACTGGAAGGGCTAGCGAGCGAGCCACGACAACGAAGAATGACGGCGGGGGGGGGGTGCATCAAGAGGGATGGTCAAAGTGACGTGTGAAGAGAAGAGAGAGGTAAGTGCGGCTAGTGCGAGGGACACGAAGGAGCAAGAGGAGCTGGAGGATGTCGATGACGATGACAATGACGATGACGATGACGATGACGATGACGATGACGATGACGATGACGATGACGATGACGATGCCGATGACGATGATGACGAGGACGACGACGACGGCGACGACGACGAGGATGGTGACGATGACTGGGTGGGGGCCGCCGTAGTGGGGCAGAGCGGGGCCCGAGAGCGGAGCTAGCGCCGAAGCTTCGAGGCCAGAAGCGACAGTCGCTCTCCAGGCCCCGTTTTATGTGCCACGCGGGCCAATAGCTGCAACAACTGACCTTTTAGTTACTCTCTCAGTTGTATCGAGTCGGTCATCTGCAGTTCGACATTTCGACTCGAGCTACCTCCTCTTTCCTCCCCTTCCCCAGCCCCCCCACCTCCTCGCCGGCCGCAATCTTTTGTCTCGGATAACGGCGCGTGAACATTATTGGTGTAGTTCTTAATTGGCAGTGGTGTGTGTGCACGCCCAGCCAGGGGAAGATCCGTCACGAGGAGACGACGGGGAAGACGCGCACAAGAGGGACCGCATTCATATTCCCGTCAAGTTAAAGCAGCTTTAAGGTACGACTTCTCTCCCACGCGCCTCCTTCCAACTTTACGCCATATTTCAAGTCCATCTAATCATCTCTGGTTACTAGCAAGTACAGAACGTGAAGAATTACTAGATTTCTTGATTTTCCACCTTTATTCCAATGGATTCATCCTTCGATGCGATCTATTCCTTCTCTTTCAAGGTTAGTTTTGCTTAGGTCCTCGTGACTAGGTATGGCTCCTCGTGTCCTTTGTGCTTACTACTAGTTACAGCATCTGATGCAAGCCCGGTAGAGGCTCCTACCCTAGGAGTCGATCCTGCTTTAGGTGTTCGAGAATCAGTTGGGGTGAGGACCGAGCCGCTCCCTCAGCGGGGGTCCGTCTACCTTCCTATTTTACAGTACGCCGGCGATCAACCCTGGGGCATCCTTCGTACTCCTCGCTATCCTCGGCAGATCTTGAAGAGCCGCCTTCGGTACGCTGCTGGAGAAAGAAATTTGTTGCCTCTGCACTTCCTTTTTGTTCCTTCCTCTCCGGACGCTGCCACAGCCTGGCCTCGGCAGTCTCCTCCTCGTTCTACGCTCTTCTCTTTTCTTTTCGTCAATAGGCCTCAGTTGGGATGGGAGCGAGCAAGAGCGAGAGAGAGAGAGAGAGAGCGAGAGCGAGAGAGAGAGATAGATGGAATTTCAATGCGAAGAGCAGATGCGCGCCAGGTTGTACGCGGACTCTTGACGGTGAATGTAGGGTTCGTTGGAATTTGTGAAGGGGCAGTCGTGAAAAGTGATTGGCTTCTCGCTCTGGTCTTTTTTCTTATTTTCAAACACTTTCAATTGTGTAATTTGCCTTTTTCTCCCCTCTATTTTCTGCATTTTCATTTTTTGCTGCTTCTCAATCATTCTTGGATGAGATTGATTATAATTTCAGACGGATTCGGAATCGAATACTCGCTCGATTGTAAGTTAAGGGATTATGGATAATGGATAATGAATAACATTTCTCCAACAGCTTAAACGCGCCTGAAAGACGCGAGCTTGATATTCCGTGTAAAATTATTCGACAAGTGTAATGTTTTATAAGAACAAGCATGAATACCGCCAATTAACGTAAACCTAACCTCATAACGAAATAATATACAAAATCAAGGGAATGTGTTGCAATAATCTTAGGGATAAACCTAGTAGCGACGATAGCACATCCGGCATCATGTTTCTCTTGGAAACGAAACTCGTCGCTTGCCTTGAGGCTAGAGAAAGATGAAGCCAAGAGGAGGCACAAATGAGTTGTTGAGAGAGACAAAAAATTAACATAAAACCGGTAGGCTGTGCGGTGAATGCATCCAGCCGAAAAAGGATAGACGACTTGGGACAGAATTTTAAAATTCGTTCTTGCATAAAGACAATGAATGCTTCTGGATAAAGTGAGTTAATTCATAAGACTGTAGTGTTTGAGGTGAAAAATAGGTAACAGCGTCGATAGAAACGAAACGTAGAGAGAGAGAGAGGGGGGGGGAGAGCAGAGTAAATTGCTTACCGTGTGTAACAATGTCACGCTTAACCACTAAACTTTAAGCATATAGTACCGTAATTCTGACATTACCGAGAAACGCGATGACTTTTAAACGCACACTTTTACACAATTATTTCGAGAAACTCGACCAGCTAACCGCTTGTATGTAAACAAATGTTTTAGTGTTATGACATTCATGAGATATGCTGGATATATATTTCTGCCAACTTTTAACTTAACATTATGCAACATCTTAATATAATATTTAGACAATATTTGTTCTTAAGCAGCGTTTTTTTTCTTTGCAAATCAGTCAAAATGATTATACCATTATAAATATAACATATTGTTGAATAATGTTGACTTTGGTTTATTATACCATTTATATTCTAAAGTCATAATTTCTATAAAATATATTAATATATTTCCATTGGTACGACAATGTACTTTATCTTTCCTATGCTATCTTAGTAAAGGTATTAAAATTCTAATTTTATAATTACCAAAATCTAATGGATACATTGTAAATAGAAGGAAATATATTTATATATATAAATATATATATATATATATATATATATATATATATATATTAAGTTCGGAAGTTCTCGACGTGAATGCTATAAATTTTCATTCGAAAATTTATTTGCTTAGAAGGAGGATCAAAGGCGTGAAAAATCTTAGCACGTAAACGATTATGAAAGTAATATCGACACGTTAAAAAAGAGTTTTGGAAACGAATGTGCCAGCGTCTATATTTCGAAAGTAAATTCTCCCGAATTATATAGCCCTTAATAATCGCAGACAGAAGAAAAACGAAGGGCAGAGGAGGTGAGGGGGTCGGTTAAACGAAAGCAATGCTGCCGCCGTCGTCTTGGCCAACAAGAATGAAAGGTAAAAACACTTAGGCGAATGAGCCGCCATAACGTGGGTCATTCGGCCGAATGCTCGTTGCGTGAGTACACGTAACTACAGCGGTCGCGGTGCCATGGTAAATGTTATGGTATGGTGGTGGTGATGGTAGTGGTGGTAGTGGTGGTGGCGGTGGCGGTGGCGGTGGCAACAGCACAGCAGCAGCATATCGGCCATTTCGGATGCAGCACAAGCTGTTTCTCCCTGTTCTCTTGATCGGGGATCGATGATCAACCGTATACAACCACGAGAGGGAGAGAGAGAGACATGGGGAGAGGTATATAACTACCCGATTTACAATAATTTATGCGCCTTATACGCGGAGTATAAGGTGATCCGACCGAAAAAAAGTGGCGCGATAAAAAATCCACTTTTTCTTCAAGCCACTCTGAGTTGAAGATCAGCGATTGGTTCAAGTGCTCTCGGTACCGTGTTGCGAGTGAACTACCGTGCAACTACTGTGCCTCCTGATCTTTTTAGATCATGGATTAAACCTGAGCCTTAGATGAACGCCATTGACTATTCTCACAAAATCGCATTCCACTTAAAATTATTTTTTATCTCCATTGATATAATATAATCTTACATCCTTTAATCGACAACTATTTAAAAAAACTTTTTGTGATTAAAACATTTGTTTATAGAATTTACCGATAGTGGGTCATTCGTAAATACGTTAATAAATTCGTTCCTCTATAATTATACATTTTCGCTTAATATTGAGAATTTAATAAATTATAGAAAAGATTAATTTTTATTCAACCGATGCCGATACTTAAAAACTAATATATGTTTTTGCAATCACAATCTGTTGAAATACTTCCAGAAAAGTATGACTGAGAACAAAATATATTAATGCATAACAATGCCGACGGAATTAATAAATTTACATTGAGAAGGTCGTTGAAATGATCAATATCTAGGTTATTCAGTAATTCGAGCAACTACTGTCGATTACAGAGTCAACGTCTGCAGTTTAATACTTGAGCAGTGCCATAGACAAAGATAAAATAAATTCTGAGAATAATATCTGTATTCACCGAAAAGCTTTGGAAAGGCTCATCGCGCCTTCTATTACAATAAAAAGTAAATTCATCCACAGAAGGTTAATTGAACGAGATAATTATGGATCTACGAAGGGTAATCGACCGTATCCTCGATCCTTAGGAGAGCAAAAAAGATTTTGAACAGACAACGTCCAATATGAGCTTGAATGGGCAATCTGGAACTGAGTATAAATTACGATTTTGACCTGATGTATATCAAGCTTGGCTATTAAATAATCGCTATGGTTTAAGAGTTTCATCATTTTTTTCTCTATTGGAACTCTTTGGTCAATCAGTCCGAAGAGCCCCTGCATTTTTTAGCGAAACATACAACAATGTATCTTGGGCATAATTATCATTGTTTCCACTGATAGTGCTTTACGATAGTGCTAACGATCGAGCGTGAGAGGAAAGGATGCTGATGTCTGTTTTTGCATCCTCGATAGCCGCTACCAAGAAATTGACATGTCATTGTCAGAGAACTTGGCTCGCGACATTTCTTTTTTAAAAAGTCGAGCTGCTTCTCATCAAAAGCTGATAAAGTAATGCTTATTAAATAAGCGGTTAAATACTATCTCTTTTATTACACTAGCTAATTCATTTTCATCCGAGACCAAGAAATATAACACAAATTTTTGTCGCATTTCAATATTACCTTCCCCAAATTCTCTCCATCTTTCCCTTTCCCCCATCATCATAAAATTATGTAATACAATAAATATTTACTTCATATATATTTTAAATGAAATTCAGTTTTTTTTTTTTTTTTTAATACGTTCGTTTGCAAATTTTACAAACCCTACATGTGGAATCTGCAATAATCTCTACCTAATCAATAATAAAATCCTTAGCTGCGGCTTATAAATTTTCTTCATTCATTAATTGGAATGCATTTTTTATGCTCAACCAGACATGCTACAATTATGTCATTAAACTTGCTTGTGAATTACATAGAAATGGTAGTCTAACAAATATTACATTTTCTGATTTCGAATAGTAGATACGTAGTTCATTTTGAATTTTATATTATCGATCAATTTTACCTACGGGGCAATGTTTCTTTTTCCCAAATACAATTGAATTTTTAATTTTTTTATTCTAAACTGGTTTTCTCGTAAAGAAAACCAGTTTAAATTTCAATATTACGTATTTCAATATTACACAGATTTTGAAAAGCTGTAGGAATCCTCAAAGAGTGCGAGAGGAAATTAGTTGTCATAGAGACAATTAGACGGTGCACTATTATTGATAATGTTTCACACGAAGGTGCAGTGCAGACAGATAATTCACAATAGAAAACGGTCTATATATTATTACTTGTCTCGCATAACTTGAGCGCACATTGTATAAAGGATTTTTCAATTTTATTCGTATGCTGCATGTTAAGTGATTGATAGCTTTATTGAATCGAATAAAGAAACAATAAATGAATTTTAAAAGGATTCGTTTATTTGCAGTAAATTAAATAATTCGATAAATTTTTCATTTGATTTCATTGTTACAAAAATTTATTAAAATTCTAATTGTCCTACAAGAAATGCGTGCATGCGTGTATGTATGTATGTATATATGGACATATTATTTCAAGGGAGTAATAGAATGTGAATAAAAATTACTATCTTCTTTCAAAGAAGAAAAAATGTGCAAAAATTTGTCAACGTTAGTAAATGTAGTATGATAGTTAACTGATTAAAGTAAACGGTAGTTTTTTGCGGGGGCGATTGAAACGAAGCTGAAGACCTTGACTGAGAGAGTGCGATTATAATATTGGCATTAGCTTCATAATAGATGCTTGGGCAACTTGAGAGGGGAGAGATAAGTCGTCCATTATCTTTGGCCGTTGGCGCCAGAGGCCAAAGACGAGTAGTTTTTTCACGTTGGCCCATCGAGGAGCTACCGTGCAACACGTGGACCCACTCAAGGCATCAACCAGCCAGCGAAAAAGAAGTGAAAGAACGGGGCAATACGGAGCTGCCATATGTGTAGCTGAACTCGAGGCCCGAACTCGTAAAGGATTCGTTTCAGCTGAGGATCACCTAACATTCGAGCTGGCGATAAAATCTCCGTGATTTACCTACCTACCGAAGAAAAACTAGAACCGTCAACCTTCTTTATTTCTCTCTACTCGAGTTAATGCTGTCCCGGTCGTTGGTGACTGGAGCGAGGGGGAGGAGGGGGAGGCCTCTCACAACAATGGAGACACAGTTCCATTCAAATGAATCAGACGGGGACTCGCGCTCTCGTGATCATACGCTTACGTTGACTTTTTTATTTAAAGTCTCTATCCAATGATCTATTGTTTTTAAAATAGAAAATTTGTTCATCCTTGATTTTTCATAATAGCAATACTTCGCTCTCCATTCGCGTGTAAATTACTAATTTAAAAGCCATATTCCTGAATATACGATTCTTAAATTTCCAAGTAGATTTTCATTACCAACAATTGTATTGATCATGCTGAGTTTTACATTACAGTTCATTGGTCACTTCATTTATTGGACAGAATACTAATAATAATACGATTTCATTTTTTAATCATTCTCATATCTCGACGTTTTTATAATGTAAAAAATGTGACTGCAGGCGATTAAAATAATAATTGAATAATCGCGATAATAATTAAAAAGGCTCGTTTGATTAAATCAATTTCTAAATCTTCTAAGAAAATTGTTCATATAAGCTTATAAATTATATAAGCAATCCATTTATGTATATTTCGAGAAAATTTATCGTAACCGTAATCGCTTGTACGATGTGATTCATTACTGGACATATACTCTGAGAATATATTTGAGAATATCTCCGAATAGATATATTCTATATTATAATAGTATAAGTAAATATTTTATTTTGATTAAAAATTATTAAAACCGAATCATTCGACCCTCTTTTTTATTATTAAGCATTACGAATTGCAGGCATAATTTTTTATTATACTATGACTCGTTCTGGTATATAATTACCATTCTGGTATATAATTTATTGTATCTAAAAAGGAAAAAATAGGATTAAAGTAAATACAAATTTAAATAAGCTGGCTCTAATACAAAGTTCTAAATAAGTGTCCATTGAAATGCAATCGAGCGTCGATGAAAATTATATTTAATAATCATAAATTGAAAAGTTATCGACAGCTTCAAATCAAACGTCCGATTGAACTACGATATTTCGGAAATATGACGAGCTCGGTCGATCATTTAAATCTTGAGAAAGAAAAAGTGATTAAATGTGTCCTTTTGACGTGACCGAATTAATGGAGTCTTCGGTCACCGGCGGTTAATTCTATAGGGACAGTTCAATGCACTGGTCGGTGATGCGCCTCGGAAAAATTTAAAGCCGTGTATGCCTTGAGGGCCTTCCACTCGCCGGTCAAATCGGTAAAAAAGACGAGGAAACAGAAAGTCTAAGTAAAAGGTGAAAGAGATGTGTCCCGTGAAACGCTTGAAGTGCTTCATTACAAACGCAATTTAATAAATTTAATATCTTTTATTGTTTTCGGGCATTGAGCTATGGGGGAAGAGAGAGAGAGAGAGAGAGAGGCTCTTTCTCTCTCATTGACTATTATAATTATAATAATATTAGCAATTGACTTATAAATCTGGATTGCACTAAAATGAAAAGCTTTTGTCTTCCTGATGCTTTTTCATTTAAGACTTTCGACGCCCGCCCACCTCTGCTGTACTGAACTGCCATTATTCTTCATTAATTTATAAAGTTGTAAAATCTCATATAAATCACTGAGAGAAGCTAATTGAACAAGGGCACCGCTAATGACGTAAGAACTTGCATCCGCTAATTTTTTTAGATTCATTTAAGATTTATTCAATTTAAAAGACAAAGTTTTTCATCTATTCCATTACATGACGCTCGTCATGATTTAATGAAACGATAATGTACATATATAAATAATTTTCTTCAAGCGTTACGCCTAGAGAGTTGACAGGACGCTTCGAACCATTTCCGCATGAATCACGTGTTTTGCTTTCAGAGCTTGCTCATTACGCCTGCGATGAGCGAGAGGGGGGGGGGGCAATAAAAGGGTAGGGATTGACTCGATTTTATAAGCAGCCTCCTCATTTATCGTCAATAGATGCTTTTTATTCTAATTTTCCATTATTTATATTTAATTTTCATAAAAATTTTTTACATTATTAGTTAATTTAGCATTATTTCCCCTGTTTTCTTGATTTTCATTCACGCAGGCGATTCGTAACTTTAATTGGTGGAATTATTGGTTATAAGCCGCACAGTCACGTTAAGGAATATTGTGGTTTGTGTTTCTTTTACTCGTAACATATATTTTTAACGCTGTCCGGACCATTTCATTATGAAATTATAATATAATATAATATAATATAATATAATATAAATATAATATAATATAATATAATATAATATAATAAATATAATATAATATAATATAATATAATATAATATAATACAATATAATATATTTACGTTAAAAAGAAGCAATAAGAATCAAAGAGTGATATAGCTAGACGCCGTTAACTGCCAAATTTTTCTAAAATTATTCAGTTTTCCTAAGTTCTAGAAAACTCGTCGAGAATACGAGCAGCGTTATCGGCACAATAACACGAAACGTGAAATCCGCGTCAATGCAGTTGGACGTTGAATTGAATAATTAAAATAAAAATTGAATGTCGGTACTTTTCCGGTAAGAAACGCATCCGGAAGAACCGTGCGAGTAATCGTGACACAATCTAGCTCGGTTCTGCTGCTGCTTCACCGTTATTTTTTTTTTTTTTCCTTTTATCTCTGGCCCGGGGTAGAAGGATGTCGAATTTTTATCGTTCAAAAATATTTGTCCAACCTCCTTCAGATTATATGGGTTGCAACGAGATCGACTGCACCTTCCTCGTTTCTCGGCAGCTGATACAATCGTCCCGAGAGCGAACTGTGCCTCGGCGAATGGTGATAACGAGACCGTATCTATGTGCGTGCGTATTCGTAACCGGCATTTTTCCGCCGTTCCTTTTCATTCTCATTCCTGACGTTGTTACGGTCGTTGGCCCAAGACTTTCTAATCTTCTATTCGAGCTCTAATCGCGCTACTTTCAACTATTTATTTTCATCATTATTTTCGATCCTCTCATTACATGTATTTTTATTTATTTTTTCCGCTACTAGAGGAAGCAGCTTGAAAGGCTCGAAATAAAACGCGTTTAATATACTCTACCTTTAGGTAACCTTGCTTTTCACCTCCGAGCCTCCTTCGAAGCTTAATTTAAATTTATGTCGGTGAGCTTGCTTTTTTCTTTGTCTTTCATACGCTTTACGCTCTTATCATTATTTTAAAATCCTTCCATGGCCTCTTTAGTCAGAAAACTAAAATGATAAGGCTAAAAGAACAAAAGTTTAGCTGGCACCAGCGCGTTTCAGCTCCGGAATAAATTAAATTTGCAATATATACATTGTTTTGAGTATTTTACAAAAGGAAAATAAACACAAATCATTTTTTGAATTTTTTTGACTTTTTTTAATTTTAGTTAAATCCGTTTTTAATTAATATTACACTGGCCAATAAGAAAAGAAAATTATGCGCCCGAGAAAGAATACGAAATATTAATATTGGTATTAAACATTTGGGTTTAAGCCAAAGGAAAGTATAAGGTAGTCGAGCGATCATGAAATCCAGAAATGTTTGTGCTTGTAAAACCTGAGTAATTACGGAAGTCTAGCAGAAAACCTTAAGAGAACCACTCTAGATTGAATTTACGTCTCTAATTATACGAGCCACGCGTTGGCCTAGTTCTCGAATTTATCGGTCGCTGAAATGATCGGAGTCAATAAGAAATTCATTCCCGGCGAAAAGACGTCGAGACAATCTTCGAGGCTTCATTCGAATCCGCTGGGGCGAGTTTTCCTAAGACGCTAGCTACCTAGAATCGATAGGAGAGCTGATCCTTCGATAACGGTATCCCGGTGACATTCGGCTGAAGTTATCGGCGAGATGTCGCAGTGTGTGCGACTCGGCCGAAACATTTAACGATAGAGTAACGAGCAGGAACGCGCGCTACTTGGACTGATGCCTATCTCACGTGTGACCATAATTCCTTGGGAGCGCGTGACCTCGGTCGATTTCACGATTCACCGCCGGGGAATGCACGCGCGTACTCACCTCCAGCCTCCTTCCCTTTCCGGTCTCGTTCCTCCACGTATCTCCCTCCCCAGCCGTCCCCTTTCCCCGGCTCATCTTTTCGACTCTTACTCGCGAACGAGAACCAGGTTCGCGCGTACCAAGACTTGATTTTCGATTTCTCAGAAAGTTCCGTAAGGAGGCTGGCCACGAGGTTGCTTGCGAATGATGCCTTAGAGGTCATAAGTTGCGTCTTGGAGTTGCTTTGCTTTCGAGGAACCCTCATAGCTGATTCCGTGACAATTTTTTGATGCCGCGGTTCGAAAAATCTTTCTCGGTCGAAAGAATTTATTGACTTAATTAAATACTCGATCATTCCACAATTATCTTCTTATATTTTTACTTTTACTCAAGGCTTCAATATCCACATTAATTTCTTTTCATTCGTTTCTCAAAAGCTCAGAACCAACTGTACTCAAATTTTATCCTGAAATACGTGTGTGGATTTGGTAAAGTTCGGCAATATTATAAATTATTCATCGCGCGGGTAACTCTCTTGTTTTCTATAGGTCGAAATCGTATTTCTCGTAATATTGCTTATTATTCGTATCTCTATTCCAAATGCCTTTTTACAATCACTTATCCGATCAAATATTGCGCTAATTTGAGAATGATAGTTTACATTTCTGGTATTTTCATTAGTTCTATATATTTTCAATCGCTTGTAATACAGTATTTGTGGCACGTAATCATTTGTGAATCAGAAAAATGATGATTCATATTAAAAACATTTGCATTTAGTTCTTATAGCCAACCACTTTTTCTCACGTTATTCAAACTTTTTTTTTTTTAAGCTATAATTTAAACTAATATTCTAAAATAATTTCATTTCCTTATATTTATAGAGTTATTCTATCTTATTCTATAGCTATAAAACTGTTATTCTATCTTGTTCAATAGCATTCATCTCTAGAGATAATAAAAATATTATTTTCAAACAAACGTTTTTTTATTTTACACGATACGACGAAGCATTTTTCTATAACTCTTTTCTCTTTTTATTAAATAGTTACGGTTAATATTCTCATGCCCGCTCATGACCGACGTAAATTGTAAAGATTTAATTATACATTAATTAATTAATTCTTTTCATCCTTACCGTGTGATCGCGACGAATTGAACAATACCTGCTCACTACAAAATCATGGCTAATTATTTTTGAATAATTTTAAAAGCTTGAATTATTCCTGAAGTGTCGTGAAAGCAATACTGCTTATCCTAACAAATTTATTATTTCTCTTTCATTATGTTTTTTCTTATTTTTCTCCATAGTTCGTTTTAAGAAATTGAGTCACAAGACCTTATAACAGATTTTAGAATATCAAGGCATTACGCCGTGGTATGGAATTTTAAATCTACTGATAAACGATTTATTTAAACTTGGAACTTTAAATTTAGAACAGGCCATACCCTAGACTAATTCAGCACTATATACAAAAAACCTTTTGAACAATTAAACCATTTTAAATGGTCGCCAGATTATCCCACATGGTAAACTACTTTTCATTTTTTTTATTCTAAAACAAAAGCAATCACTTGCCAATTTCATTTTTTTAATAGTATAAAATTGTAGATGTTTACCTTCATTTATGCAGGTAATAGAAACAATTCCTTAGAATAGTTTTAAAAGTATTTTCATTTAATTATATTAGTAATAAGCTGCATTACAAGTGTATACATTTATATTGATGAATTTTGATAATGCATTTGTACGATTATATCGTGATTGTTTATTTTATAAACAAAATGACGTTTAAATTTACAATTATAAATTTTTACTGAACCTGTAATACGTAGGGCAATGTAATTAAATGACAGTAAAAATAATTAATTCTTTATATATATAAAAGATTTAAGATTGAAAACAAGATTTCCATATTGTAAATTAATTTATATATTATATTTTAAAATATTATATAGTAACTTAAATAACAGTAAAAAAAATATATTCTTTATATATATAAAAGATTTAAGATTGAAAACAAAATTTCCATATTGTAAATTAATTTATATATTATATATTAAAATATTATATAGTAACTTAAATAACAGTAAAAAAAATATATTCTTTATATATATAAAAGATTTAAGATTGAAAACAAAATTTCCATATTGTAAATTAATTTATATATTATATATTAAAATATTATATAGAAAAATTGACATTTGAAAACGTTATTTTTACTATAACGTATCTATCATACTCTATAGTGGGTGTTGTCAGATTTTTATGAGTGATCCAAATAATAATTTATTAATAATAATTAATAATAATAAATGATAATTAAAAAATCATAAGAAATATGTACTTATAATGTAGTAGTACAACGTATATTTAAATTATTCTTGGTAAAATGTTCTCGAATCATCAATCGCAGATTTTGATGAGTGATCTAAGTAATAATTTATTAATAATAATTAATAATAATAAATGATAATTAAAAAATCATAAGAAATATGTACTTATAATTTAGTAGTACAACGTATATTTAAATTATTCTTGGTAAAATATTCTCGAATCACCAATCGCAAGAATATCGTAGTGGAAATTATGAAATTCGATTGTTTTGGTTCGTAAAATCGGTTTAATTTGAAAACGAACTTAATAAATAATAAGAAGTTATATCGGCATAAAATAGTTCGATGCCAAAACAAATTAAACGATTTCATGATTAATTTAAGAAATATTCACGATTCTACAATTATGTCGTGTAATATTTTATGAATAATATTAAACGTTATACAGAAAAATATAAAAAATATACATCTTAAAAGATGGCTGTATGAGCGAAGATGAAACACTCGCCTGATTAATGGCTTAAACGAGATTAATTTCATCGTATTAAAGAGTACTGTGATGTATGACTTTAATACATGTAATTATACGCAATTTAAATACTAGTTTAAAAATAATATAATAATAACAATAAATGCATATAAATAATAATAAGTACAGTGGTAAAAAAGAGAAATCCTTTAAAAATAATTTGGAGAAATAAAATAGATGTTTCGATAATTTTAAAAATTAACTTTTAAAAATTTTATAAAACAATATTATATGATTCAGGGGAATTTCGAAGTTACAAAAGTGTAAGTATAAAATGGAGAATCCAGAAGTTGTTTGAAAAAACCATCGTAGAAGAGAGATAAAGGCCTATGTCTGTATAAAAACGATGGAGCAAAATGTTTAGTGGGAACAAAAGAGAGCAAAGAGGAAGAGGGGCCTGCACCCGGGGAAAAAATAATTAGAGGGGTCACAAAACTCAACGACTAATGTCTGTTAACTCGCGTCTTGGCGGCTAACTAAAGAAGGCTTTAGTTCGCTCTTGGACTGTCTTTCATTAATTAACTAATAAATGACTGACATTGTACAGCTTCATATGCCCAGAGTCTTTGAGATAGAAACCGAATAGATTTTCAGGGTCTCATTGTTGAAGCTACGACAAGAAATTTTTTGTCAATGTATTGGACTGGACAATTATTTCCACAGATTTTTCTGGAGCCAATTCTTCAAATTATGTGGCTTTCGACAAATTAACGACTATTATAGTTTATTTTCTGCTGGCTATTTATAATCCAGAAATTGTATAAATTTATGCTATTTAAAAGATATATGGCAAGGATTAGTTGTTAATAAGAATTTACGTAAGTGATAAATAAGTTATGACGTTTTCAATATTAATGAAAATTTCTAAGCCGTTTTAAGAATTAAATTTTTCAATTAAATAGAAAATATTTTCATTAAATAACCTGTAAAGTTAATTTTTTTCGTAGGCAAATTAATGAAAATATAAATTTATATTAATAAAATTTATGGAACAAACTTGTATTATTAGTATAGGTACGTCACCGAGATCGTTATTTTCTACACGTTTATTAAATTCATAATATTTATTTTGTTTGTACCCTTCCCCTCTCTAACTTGCCTTCGAAAACTAGGAACATTTAATATTTCGCTCAATAACTGTCCATGGGACTCTTTGTATTTTTATAGATAACTTTAATACATTGTTTAAATGGCGAGTATATTGTAAGAGGTATATATCCGATAATAAGAAAAGTAACTTGGTCATCCGTGTACAGGGTGAATTCGACTCTATCTCTTGTAAAGATAATGATTATGATGATGCATGAATAAGTAAATGCCTCTCGTGAAGAAGCCCACTGTTATATCGAGAAAGGAAATAGAAAAAAGCAACTAAGCGTTAGAAAATGATAATCACTCTCATTCTGATAAATATTCAGTCTTAAAAAATTATAGATCGATACCTCACAATATGCGCGCGCGCGCGTGCGTGTGTGTGTATGTGTGTATATACATGGTATAATGTCGAGTCCCATGCCGAACTAATTGCCTGGCATCCCAGCGATGACAGCATCCTCCGGGAAGCCAACCAATCGCGTTACAGCTAAAGTGGCTCGAATTGAGCTTGGCTGGAAATAGCTCCTCAAACAATTTGTTGTGCATTGCTTTACTCTTGCGAATTTGCAACTCCTCCCTATTGTCTACTATGACGGTGACGAGAAGATGCCATCCAGTCTTTCGGAACCGAAAATCATCCTCTGAAGATAGCCCCGTTCTTTCGTCGACACGACGCTCAGATTTAATTTTTCAAGTCGATACGTTATTCGTCGAATTCAAATAAATTGCCGATTAAAAGAATCCACTTTTCCTTCTTATACATATATATTTTATAAACTAAACGACACGTTGCATTGAATCGACATTGATACTTACAAGTAAGAAGATTTCAAAGAACGATTGCCGTTACCTATTTTTAGATAGAACATAATAGCTTTGCAAATCTATCCTTTTAATATGTACAGATTGCAAGTATCGATTGTGAAATTGTAATTAATTATTAATCCGTAACTGGCTGGTCTAATGAATTTTGCAACGGCAAAGGCGCTCGAGCGATTATTCGAATAAATGTACATTGCTTGGTTTTATGTAACGGTAGTGGAATGTGCATTTTCTTCATTCTCTCGATTAATGCATTCATTGTCTGATGTTTTCTGAGAAAATGAATCTGTTTAAAAGTAGAAAATATAAGCAATATTTTTTTTAATAGTACATAAGGAGTCTTTGCAATGTGGACAAGGCTGAATTAGATATTTACAACTCTTACATATTTTAAATGAAACTAACGACAACTCGTATTATTCTTTATTTCAGAATAAAAGCAACGAAAGATGGCGGTCTTTGGATTGGTTTCGGCCGTTGCTGGCTTCGTGAAAGTACGATATTTAATCGACAAGGCCATAATTGATAATATGGTCTTCAGAGCGCATTATAGAATTACAGCTGCAATTCTGTTTGCCTGTTGCATCATAGTCACAGCCAACAATCTCATAGGTGAGCGGTAACACATTTTTTTCCTTTCTCGTCTTACCAACAGAAAAATCTCCCTTTTCATACATTATAAATTACCGAATTGTCAAAGGTTTACACAACCATTATGTAAATGTAAACATACAATTATTTAAGAAGGTTAATGCCGCCTTTTAATTTAATCCCTTTATTTTAAATAGTATGCTTTGATTTAATTTAAACGCTTGTAATAATCTGAATTCCTAAAAGTATTTAATAGATGGTACCAATTTCGTAAAATCTTTTTAAAAATTTACATGATGTGTGAGTTTGCGTTTAGAAAATAAAGAACGAATTAAAAAAAAAAAAAAAAAAAAAAAAAAAAGAAAAAGTAAAAGAAAAAAGATGAGTAGTAAATTTTGCTTAAATTGAAGCCGTGGGAAGGCCTAAAACGGTAGTCAAGTCCATAAACAAAAGCCTAAAATTTTACTTTGAAACTTCATAAATATCGATAATTTGGCTCGTTAGCTCAAAAAGATGAGAGAGATAGAGGGAGGGGGGGATACTCGTTTTATATTATTTTCAAGATGAATAGAGAGACTGGAGAGGCTGGAGAGTTCAGGTAGGCAGTGCAACAGTGTCTTCAGTATCATTAGTGGGTTTCTCTAAGCAAGAAACCCAGCCTAAAGCGACGTTGACCGTCCAAAGGACTGACTAAACGGACGAGAATGCGGATTACGAATAATCACGAGCCAATGGATAGCTCTCGGGAGCTTTGCTCGTGTCACGGTTGAAGGGATATTCGATAGCCTTGAGAGGCAATGAGACTGAGGCATAGTCCGTCTCACCTTGAAACCGAATTGGCTTCACATGCAACAGTCGCCGGTCTGTTGAGTTTCGGTCGACGTATCTATGAGTCGTACTCTCCGTTCTGGAAATTCGCCGACTCCCTTGTTCTAATAATTTTTCTTTTATAGATTATCTACTCCCCTAACGATCCGTAATACCATTCTCTACGTTATACAGCCATTTTAAGCCAAAATTTAATTTATTTCATTTTTATTCTTTTTTATTGTCTCCTTATTATACTTTTCACTCTTACGTTAATATGCAATTAATGCTTAAGAAATATAATGAGAAATTTAAAAAAAAGAACACTCAGAATGTATTCAAATCGACTTCTGTTGTAATAAAATACTGTTTTTCTTTAACAATGATTATAATTCATTTAATTTCTGGATTATTTATTACCGGGATATCGCAAGGCTCCATATTCAAATGAATAAGGAGCATCAAATCATTATTCTTGTACAATATTATACCTTTGAATTAATACTTTAATTCGCGATTTATATTTTCTTGTTAAATAGCATTTATTATGATATTAAATCGGTTTGGTATTCTATATGATTGTCGCAACTCTTTTACAATGAAGTATGATTCATTTCAAGAAAATCAACCACAATTAAATGCCGAGTAATTTCTAAACATTTCAAATATTTTAAATGGCACATGTTTATTGGTCGGCTTAATGAAAATTTACGTTGATGCACAACTGCCTAGATAAAACGATAATGTAGAAATATCGAATCTCTAACTTGAAAATGCTGCATTTTCTTATGACTGTATCACAAATCATATAAACAAATGATATGTTATTTCAAACTATCTCATATGTAGGTGGGCGTGTGAGCGCCGGTGCGTGCGTACACGTGCATATGTATAAATTGAGCCCCTTATTTTATGCAATGCTAATATCTTATTCCTTCATGTCCACGTCGATGTTTTTGCGTTAACAAGGTGTGGCCACTCTAACCGACAATCACAAATCTTGTATAAATTTTTATCGACATTGTGCATTAAATGAGTACGTTGAGACCCAGCATCGGCACATTAAATTATTATTAGAGTATTATATTACTTTAATAAGTATAGTATAGCACTTCGTGTGCCTCGAGCTTTGAGATAGTTTCGAGACATCATTAATGAAATGATTGTATAAGCCGTATCAATTAATAGGGGCATTAACGGATTGACGCTGTTTTTTTTCGTCTCGTAGGTGATCCGATAAATTGTATCTCGGATGGAGCAGTACCAGGGCATGTGATAAATACGTACTGCTGGATTACGTACACGTTCACCTTGCCAGGAAATAATGCCAAGCAGATTGGTACACATGTGCCGCACCCGGGACTTGGCGGCGACTACGGAGAAAAGAGGTACCACTCTTACTACCAGTGGGTGCCGTTCATGCTCTTCTTCCAGGGAGTTCTCTTTTATGTACCTCACTGGATGTGGAAACAATGGGAGGAGGGCAAGATTCGGACGATCTCCGAAGGCATGAGAGGTGCGACCATAGACACCAAGAGCGAGCGAGAGGCCCGAATGCAACGACTGGTCCAGTATATTTATGATACGATGCACCTGCACAACAGCTACGCGGCCGGTTACTACTTCTGCGAGGCGCTCAACTTCTTAAATGTCGTAAGTACCGAATTGAATTCTCTCCCGATATCTCATTTACTTATATTTACTTACGGAAAAAGCATTTGACGACCTCCATTCGTTATAATAACACATTCTGTGACACGCACGATATACATTGTATTAAATACATGCCAAATCGTGTAACACAATAAGCCGGAGATCCACGGCCCGGTGACGAAGGAATAAGGTTTCCACTGAAACTTCGAGCTGAGCCCGTGCTTATAATTACCTGTCAGCCCATAGGATATTGGTAATTACAGGGCTGCGAACAGCAACCAGTTATTTACTCTTATACACTAAGTCACAAAATAATGCACACAAAGAACCCTCTAAATGATTGCCCTCGTCTTTTAAAGGTGCTCACTCTTTTTTAAGAAAAGTTTTTTCCGACCAGATGTCATGATCCGAGTTATTTTTTAATAGAGAATTTTTAGTGATCGAGTTGCTCTTAACACATCAATTACTTGCAGCTACATTTTTTCTACAATTTTCAAATTATTTTTACATTTCAAAACATTGGACTCTTTTAAAAAAATTATCAAAGCTGAATATAAAAATAAATAATCCATACAATTATTTAAGCTTTTATTTTTCTCAAATCAATCGATGTTTTCAGGTTGGTAACATTTTCTTCATCGACACCTTTCTTGGTGGTGCTTTCCTCACCTACGGCTCGGACGTCGTCAAGTTCAGTAACATGAACCAAGAGCAGCGTACAGACCCAATGATCCAGGTCTTCCCGCGTGTCACCAAGTGCACCTTCCACAAGTTTGGTGCATCCGGAACTATACAGAAGCACGATGCCCTATGCGTCTTGGCCCTGAACATCCTAAACGAGAAGATTTATATATTTCTCTGGTTCTGGTTCATCGTCCTTGCAGTTATGTCCGGACTAACGCTGCTCTATAGCATGGCTGTCGTGCTCCTGCCTAGCACGCGAGAAACCATCCTGAAGAAGCGTTTCAAATTCGGCACCCCGGCAGGCGTTAACGCCTTGATCAGAAAAACTCAGGTAAAGGCTTTCAATTAAGTTTTTAAAATTCAGCGACTTGATTGAAATTGAATAATATCCTTAAACGAAAGGCCTATGCTTACCACCTTCAAAGTGTTTATTATTATACTCCATTAAATAAATTTGCTTATAAGTATAAAATAAGATAATAAAAAAAAAAAAAATTTTTTAAATAAACTAAACTCATATTAAATTATTGCAGTATTAGTATTTTTGAAAGCCATTCTAATGCTTGAATTACTTTAAATATAATTGCAAGAAATCAACATAATTGTGCTTAAACAATTGAGTATTAAAAATTAAAATTAATTACACTTTTCATAATACGAAAACAATTAACTTAAAGGTGTTATTGTGTATTTATTCATATTTTTCTAATTAAGAGTATATTAATTAAAATATATGGTTTTTTATGGGTTTCTAAAAACAATTTATTATTAACAATCTAAGAAATATACAAATTGTTTCAAAACTTTCCAATGCCAAAAATAATCAATATTAAAATTTACGCAATAAGAAATTACAATATCGTATAACGAAATTAATGAATTCGCAGGTCGGCGACTTCCTCCTGCTGCATCTACTCGGTCAGAACATGAACATGATGATGTTCAAAGAAGTCCTTGACGAACTATGCCGTCGGCTGCATATGGGAGGCTCGAGCAGCGGAACCTCACCAGCTTCAGTACCCTCAGCCCCGAGCACGCTCGAGATGTCACCAATCTATCCGGAGATCGAGCAGTTCTCCAAGGATACGGAGATCTAAAATAAGCGTGGCACCTCGCCTAGCACTTTCGACAATATGTGATATATGATGATTTGTGGGGATTTCTCTTCCCCTTCCCCTCGCATCGAAAAAATATTTAGAGATACAGGGAAAGCGTTGGCACGGAGGATAATATAAAAAGTTCTCTATGCTTTTCCTCTCGCTTAGAAGAATTAGAGAAAGACGTTCTTCAACATGGGAGAAGCAAACTTTCTACTATCCTTTAAGAAAAATGTGCCTCGGTCTTTCGTATTAAGGCTTACATGCGTTTACTATATTATGGAAAAGCATGTATACCGCTATTGACATTAACAATATTATAATCGAGTTTTCTTTCGAGTACATAATTAACAAGGAAGAAGGACGAAACGCACAGCGCAAACTGGGGGATCACTTCTATTGCAAGGAGATTAAAAATAGTAGCACGGATCGGACGAAAATTGAGATTAGATAAAAACCAGTGCAGAAATTCACTGTATATCTACAAAGGAATAGTGAATAAGCTCTCGAGACCGTCTGCTAACTTCGAATCGATGGGCTGTGAGTGTATGTTAGGAAAAACTTTCTCTGCTTTGTCGCAAATATTCGACGGATCACCATGGATTTCCTGCGCCCTCTAGAAAACTGGACTACATCGGATTATGGGAAAACGATACCGACATCAACGCTGACGCCGATTACGATCACGACTACAACTATGTAGCGCCCGACTTTCACACTGCATAACATTGATATATATTGTATTTCATTACTATTATTAGTTTTTCCCGTTAGGCAATACGTCGATTCAGCCTACGGAAATACTATGTAGGGCCAGTCGATCATTTTATCGATATTATATTAATGAAGAAATATATTGATTTCCACTTGGTCATTCAAGTACATCATTCAATTGTAAACTTAAATTAATATTATTTTTAATTCTATTTCTCTAGAGCTACGAATCTCTGAATAATTTTCTTAAATTTTTTGTAGTAAAATTGTTGGAAAAATACTGAGGGATATTAATTTATTTTATAATTTTGGACTCATGACATTTATAAATCATTGAATTATTTAGATTAATATTCATCTATTATTACTTATTATTGCTTATTATTATTAATATTATTATTATTATTATTATTATTATTGTCCTTATTATCATTATTATTGTTACTTGATTTCACATATTCTTCAAAATAATAAACCATATTATAAAGATTATAGTACTATATATTATAGTTAAGATTAAAATTTTGGTATATAATTTATATAATTGACGAGCTACATTGTATGCTGCACGTCTTTTTAATATTTGATTACTATACTATCTGATTCGGTTTCGAAAGAGCATCAAATTTAGCGAGTCTGTCGGATGAGTTTTCATAAATTTTCATAAATAGCTGCATTACTTCTTCAGTTAGCAAATTTAATTGTTTAATATTACTGTTTTATACCTTCCTTCCACTATCATTTTTATATCAATATATTATTTTTATTTGACAAAGTCGAAATGTTTTAATCAATGTTTTAATTTCTTAAATTTAATCATTTATCATCGTATCTTAAATTTAATAAAACACTTGTAGTATTGTATGATATAAAATGAAATAGAATATTAATGACAAAATCAAAATATTAAGTTTAAAATTAAATTTACATATTTTTAAAAAATGTAATTATGAAAATATAATTCATTATTTTAATGTCACAAAACAAATAAATACGATAGTTAATCCAAGCGAATTTCCGTAACATACTTTCTTCAATATCTATAATGATGAGAAGAATAATCATGTAAAACATATTAAATTATTTGTTTATATTAGGCACTTAAAGTAAATTAATCACAACAAATTATACTACAAAAAAGTATCATTTTTTGTAATTATTCATTGTATTAATATCTTCAAAATGTCACTTTAAATAATTAATCAAGGATAAGTTTAAAAAAAAAACAATATTCTTATATCAATTGTTTGAAATTCAAAATTATAAAAAAAAGAGATGTTCTATTATTTTTTAAATTATCATTTCTCTCATCGATAATAATTTTTGTAATTCTTCATTCATAGTTTAAAAATTGTAGAATTTTTTCTTTTTAAATATTCTATACGCAAATGAATACTTATATACGTTATAACAAAGAAAAATATCTAACACCATTCTCTTTCTTTTTCTATTAAGATCGAATCGTTGTGCATATATCCTTTTAAATCAAAAGTATGTTTTAAATACTTGTTATTTGAATTATATTATACTGTAACAAAAAAAAATGAAAGAAAAGAAGAAACTAGCGAAACCCTAAAGATTTTGCGAATGCTATATAGTTTATAAAGTACTATGTAATAACTAAAAAATTATGTACTATATGGCGTTGAATTATGGTAAAAAATGTAAAAGAAATCATAGAGCTCGTTTATGTGTGTATATATATATATATACATACACACATCACACTTGTACGTATAAATAGTTGATACACATATTACATAGTGTTGTTCTTTCAGTGATATATTCATGAAATATTTTTACGAAGATATAGAAAATCAGAATAATGAAATAGAAAAGTAAGGATTGTTATAATCGAGAATTCGAAGGATTCATCAAAGCGTAATTATTTCACATGTGCCTTTTGTAGAATTATAAAAACAATTAGTTAATAAGAGATTTTATAAATAAAAGAAAGTTGTGCGATCATTCGTTATATATATATAATTTACGCGATGCAAAGTGAGAGGAAGACTGCCAATTTCTGCAACGCCGTAAAGTGAAAAAAGCAATTGTGAATTATAAAGTAGAAAATAAAACTATTTCTAACGAAGAAAAAACTGGGTTTGTCTTTACTCATTTTATTGGACATGCAAATTTACTCTTCATAAAAATGAAATACTTGCCACAAAAATTAATACAACTTAGCATATTATTTAAATTATAAATATGTACAGTTTAAAGAATTTACAATTGATGTTTCATAAATTGAAAATACAATAAGTATTTATTGGTGAACGATTGAGTTCAATGATTATACAAAAGATACTATGAGGTATAACGGGAAGCTAAGAATTTTAATTGGACGATTAATAAATATATATACGCGTGTACGGTATTTGCATTACAGCAATGATTTTAATAAAAGGACTAATTCACTATAGTTCGATTGAGATGTCACGTGGATTAAAATTTCATGTATGCGTAATAGGATATGAAATATGAATTATAAAAATTAAAAAACTGAAGTCAAAAGCCAAGCCAGTGTGTCGAATAAAAAACGTAATTGTATTGTGAACAATGAATTCCTTATAGCGTCAATAAGCTCATGGAATTATACGTGAAGAAATTGGTTTATTAAAATATAGGTTCTGTTATTACTCACCGGTTTCCCCAATCGACTTTGTTGATTATTTGGAGCTTGAGTTCCCGTGTCTGGTCGGTGGTTAAGGTGCCGGTCAGCAACTGCCGCCTCCATTCCAAAAGCTCGCACATCACCTTCCGAAGGGTATTGAACTTGTAGATCTCCCGGTCCTGTAGACCAGAGCCCAGGCAAATTACTTTACACTCATCAACGCAAACGCGTAAAGATCTAAATGTCGATCGCGTCGTACAATTATTGCAATTATTGCAATAAACACAGGTATATTTCTTATGGGAGTTTAGCAAATAGAATTTAGCTTTTTGCACTATATATAATGCCTGCTACTATAAATATTATTATATTTTTTATATTTTAGATATTTACATTTTTTTTAAAGCATTTTTTCATTTTTGAATTATAGATCTAATAATTACAAACTGTTTCACTCAATAATTAATATCTTTTATAGACGCGTTTATAGAATCTTTCATTTAGCTTTCAAAATGTTTTATTTTCATAATATAACACATTTTAATTAAAAATTGATGTAATGACTCGAGTATATAGAATTTTCAAAAAATTTAATGTTACTTTATTAAAATAAAACCATCTAATATTAACTTTAAAGTAATATTATTAGTTAAAATAAATTTCCTATTTGGATATATAAAAAATCTGCTTACATCAGATTTTTTTAATTTTAAAATAAAAAGTGAATTCCAAATATATAGTGCGTAGAATTCATATTTTTAACTAGTTCAGAGTTTGATACATGGAAATATGTTACAATTTTAATTACTATTTTTTATCTTATACAATGCATTTTATTTCATTACAATTAGTAACAAACGAATAGTAAAGAAGAAAAATATTTATTTGGATGAATTTACAGACTTGTATTATCCACGTTTAAACAATTAAAAATGTAAAGTATTAAATATCGTGTAACTGAATAGTATATAAATATTAAAAATATATCAGAATTATTTTAACATATTTTCTACATTTATAAATTAAAAAATCTTTCATAATCTATAACCTAGAATATTTAAAGTATATATAAGTATACAAACCACAAACAATCTTTTCCAAATTCCACCCCATTCTCGCAAGACTAGTGTGACTTCTCGGACAACGGGATCCTCGAGAGGAATGACTGATTCAAACAATCCTTCGTTTTCGATTTTACATGATTTTAGATGGACGTAGGAACTTGGGAATATGCCCTTTACAGCACGATTTTTTATAGAAAAACCTCTATACCATCCTACACCAAAAATATTATATCGTTATTAAATATACTTGTTTTGTTTAAAAAAAAAAATGTTATTTTTATCGATCTTCAATTATAATATTTATACAAAGTCAATGAATACATAAACGGATTCTGGCAAATAATTTTTCTCGAATGCATTTTTCTACGGATTATATAATTTTATTTTGAAGACTCTAGATTAATAGCTACAGTATTAATTTAAAAAACGAGGAAATAATAATTTAAGATTGAGAAAACTAGGAAGGATTAATTTTTAAGTGTAGCCGCGTAACGAATGTTGTCGTTGGTAGATTAGGATATTGAATTAAAAAGAAAATAATCTGTATTGTGCTTGGCTTTTTAAAATAAAACAATAAAACTTTGTAAGCAAGTTTAGAGGATGCGAAATTTGAAAATTTTTGGCTAGATTTATTAATCTACGCAAGGTCATTAGGGAAACATTCCTCCGCGTAGATAACCAATAGATTTAGAAGGAAAGGCATCTGCGTCCCAAACGTAGCATGGCAAGCTGAGCCGAGAATATTGATAAATAAACAATACCTGCGCACTCTTCGAGGATCTGCAGAGTTTCGCCGATTTCGAGCGGGAGGCCGTAGCGCGTGTCCCCTCGCCAGTTGTAAACCGCTGTAACATAAAGAGTAATAGGAATGAAAAATAAAAAGAAAAAAAAAACAAAACATAAAACGGCGACTGCCATCACCTTGAGACTAAATTTGTATGTGTAGGAGAGCCGGTGGATATGCGTTAGCCGCAACCGAGGGACGTGCCCCGAGGGAACTCCGAGTTAATTCCCTCAGTACGTTCCCAGTATCGAAATCATTTTTAATCGACTCCTTTCATCAAATCGAATTGAATTGGAATTTCGGCGCTCACTACTTTATTCGAGCAATCACGAAAAAATCTGCGCCCCCAATAATCCTCTATAGCTATTGTTGCTACGGTCGAGACGAGTCGAATTGTACGAATTAGCTAAGCCAATTGGTTAATGGGATGAGCCGTTGTCAAAGGCATTTCTTTTGCTTCGCACACGTTTATGTGGCAGTTCAGTATGTCAGGTAACGAGGGGGCCGAGTTTCCCTTATAGGCTTTACCACTAAACAGCTCGTTTTCCTACTTCAGAATCGTTTAACATTTAGCGAGAACGCGATTCCGTCACGCCTAAAAAGGATTTCAGTCAAGGTCTCTTTTTCTACAGCCCTCATTATTTTTCCCGACGCTCGACAACGTGTGATACTATTACATCGTGTATATATCGTGTAATTATTTCTTACATCCCCTATCCACTCTCTCTCTCTCTCTCCCTCTCTCTCTCTCTCTCTCTCTTCCTGCGTATTAAAAATTTTTTCAACTTTAATACATGACCCTTTTACTATATTATATTAACAATTTTAAAGTTTACTCAAATATTCAAATATTCAGTATTCAGGAAAAAAATTAATTTTCTTTCAACTCGAATGATGTATTATTGTTTTTCATTATTTTAAACCTTTTCGAACTCGATCGAATATTTCTCTTTTAAACGAGTAACGAGTAAACGAGTATTTTAAATATGATATAACTACATCTTATTTAAACACATTTCAACAATAAATGAAATAAATATTATAACTTTAAATATTACATAAAATTACATTACATTCATTTTACAAATTTGTATCAATTTATATATTATGCAATACTTTCTAATGAATTTCTAATAAGCATTTATGTAATTAATTTTTTTATTTCTACACATCATTTACATCGATTAATTTTAATATTTGTATACATTTATTTTGAAACTAGTTTTAAAATCCAATTTTCATAGTTTTTTTTAATCAGCATTCGCTATTTTAAACTTTAAATTAGAACAAACATTTTTTATTGTTCATTACTATTGTCTACAATATTGCATCAATGTTTGCTTTAATGTTTTCTTAAGGCAGATAATTTAAAAAAATAATATGAAGTTAAACAATATGTATCATATCAAAATATTACTTTTAGACAAATAAAATTCTATAATGTAATTTATTAATTGTATATATAAATTATTTGATTAAACCTATTTGATTTAGTTAAAATTAAATAAAATTATTTGATTAAACGAAAGAAATGAAATTTTATTGATTGTAATTATGCACTTTCTTTTATCAATAAAAACATACAAAATTGATGTATCTGTGTCAGGCATCAATACTTTCATGATTCATCTTACCACGAATTCCTAAAGATGTAATATAAATTTATTTATAAATAGAAAATATCAGTACAAAAAAGGTACATGTACAATAATAAGTGCAAGTAGTAAAAATAATTCCTAACGAAAAGGTCTAAATGCCACTATTATTAATTAGGCATAATTTAACACAAATTTTTTTTAATCATTCAAAATAATTTTACATTGTATTGATTTCGTGTTTTAAACTTTTGGTATAAATATACATTTTTTAATCTTTTATTTGAGATAAGCTTTTAAAGGTAAGGATAATATTTGGATTACTACTCGCTTATTCATTATTTCTATTTTTGAAAAAATTTTTAATTTAAAATACAAAATCTTTATTGATAAGCGGATATTCCATCATAAAGTTGAAATTTTTGTTAATTATAACGATATGCGAATAGAGCTATTATAATGCGGATGTACGATGACTTTAAGTTGCTGTAAAGCCTTGGAATGCAAACTATATGAAGTAATTGTAAAATTGATATAAGCAAAGAGTTTCGCCCGTGTGATAGTAATAAACGAGCCGAGCGAGAGTCCGAACATTTACCAGGGTGTTGGGTAGTGTTTGGATGATGTAGGAAGATGAGGCCGGAAACGCGCCACAATGCGCGAATGATACGAGTTTCCGGTCTAGGCGCGACACGCATCCCAATGGGCCGAAGCAACGCGACGCATCCGAAATGACAAATGTGCGCAGGAGTTTGCGTCGTCTTCACCAAATCTCCCTCTCTCGTATCCTGCCTGGTTAGTATTCGAGAAGCACGTGTCTTCGTCTCCCGATACTTCAAACGCGTCTCTTCGCAGTATTAGCCCCCTGGCCCTGCGTCCACGCTTGTGTCCTCGTCGTAGTATAGCTCGGCCTCCGTCAGTCTTCCGTAACTCCGTGCAGTTATCTCAAAAAGGCTCGCGGGAAGAGCCGAGAATCAAAGATTAACGCTTACGCTGCCACTGATGGCTACGATGAGCTAGGGTGGGAAAGAAGGGGCTCATGGTAAGGGGAATGGATCGGTGGCGAGAGGAGGAACTCGGTTAAACTCCCTGTCGAGTCCGCACTTGAGATTCTTTTACGGCATTCGTCGGTCGTCTCGTCGAGACTAATCTTTCTTCAGACAACGGGCCTCAAATATAAACCCATGCTTAAGAAATTTTACCGTCTCTCAAGCTTAGGCTTTTCTCGTTTATACTTTAATTCAAAGATCTTCGGTCAAGTTTTCGGATGGACTTTAAGGATAGGCATAGACGTTTTAGAAAAGTTTCAATGTCCTTTCGTTCCGAACGTACAACTTCACGCCTTTTTACTTTTAATTTATTAATTGGCTCACCTAAACTTATCTTAAAATTTCTATTCCTAAGGAAATTTTAATTATTTTCCATACACGTAAAATTACATGTACCAATTCAAAGTCTATCACATGTTTTCTCTGTATATTTCTTTCTCGTATTTAAAGTACTTTAAACATCTATTGCCATTTTTTTTTTTATTTTTTTTTTCTTTACAATTAGAATAGGTATTTAATTATATTACTAAACATATTTCGTAATATAAGTATTTTTAGAAGCAGAATCCAAACAAAAGTCAAGCTTGTTTATTATTCTTAATAAAGAGTTAATTAGAAATTAATACAATTAATTAATTTTCATCTATAATAATAAAAAAAAAGTCAGTACATAATTACGAAAGGAGACTGGAACCATAAATCATTTCTACCTATATTTATTTTATTCTTTTATGAGAGATAGAGTTGATTGTACAATACGTAAATCGTGTCGATGAATAAATCATAATATTTGCTTATTAGTTAAGTGGATCCTTAATTGAAAAAATTTATTATATACTCTTGTATCATGAATTTTATCATTTGATAATTCTGTATATAAGTAGTAAGAACCTTTTTTTGTTGAAAATTAAAAAAAAATGACTTTCACGTAGGAAACCCGGCATCTATTGTTCATACTTATACATTTTTTATTGCATATCCCTTTATTATCATTGAAATATAATTGTATTAATTTTTATTTCAATAAACTGATTTCTAGTAATTACTAAATGTCAATGAACAGCGTTTAAATGTGACTTAACGATATTCAATAAAAGCCATACAATGTTTAAAAGAGTTTATACTGTAATATGCTTGAAAGAAGCTGCGATATCATGTGGAGATAAAACTCGTGAGCTGCAAGACACTTTCGCATCAAGACTCTTGATTCCTTTTCTCAAAGAAGGCCATTGGGTCGCTTGGCTATTTTCCAGCCACTTTGTGTAACCGCAAAATTCAGCATATATTTCGCTTTAATAAATAACACTGAAATTCACTATTAAAGACAATAGCTTTAATATATTAATACAACATTTTTTCTAAACACTCTGGTAATTCATAATTTATTTATAAAAAAATACAAATAACATAAGAAAAAATATTTAATTCATACAATACAAAAAATACATTACCAAAAAATAATTGTATTTATTTTTTTGAATATAGTGTTCAAGCTGTATAATTATAATGTAGAAATTTTTTAGTATAAAGGTTAAATATACAATCATGATATTGTATACTAATAACAATAATTAGCATGCGATGCGAAACAAATTTGTAGGAGCGATGAAGGACTAATTAAACCATCAGTTTCACACATACTTGCGCCTCGATAGTACGCAGACAGATTTTTCACACTTAATTGAGAGAAGTAGAGGAAAGTGTGCGAAACCTTTTATTTTATAATCTGTCTGTACAATGTAAATAAAGATGTGTATGTTACCGATGCAGCATGCGATTCCTAACGTGGATATTGATTTATCTAACACGCGACAATTATTTTATATGGTAAGGCAAGGTTTAAGTCTGGATTGTTTATCACCAAAATCTTCATTCTATAAACTCTTTCTTTTATCTACTTTTCTTCGATTTTTTTTTTTTTTTCTATTTTAAAACCAGTCTTAAACTCAAGAATTCTAGAATATTAAGAAAAATTTAGAGAAAATTATGTATTTATCTTTGAAAATATATTTAGGGAAATGTATGATGACTTTTTATATACAACTTGTCCACTATAAATAAGAATGAAATAAATAATTAAATTCACTCTTAAACTCGACCAATATAGAAATATATGTACATATATATATACATATAAGCATGTAATTATGAAAATGTTACATATTTCCTACTCGTACGCTTGCTGTTGTTCATGTGATTAATCTCAAAATCGCCAGAGGGCGGATGCCACTGTGTAATCGCTCTCAAGGAAATGAAAAAATTTTGTTGCGTGTTCGCACACCGACGACATTTAAATTTTTCAATATCTCCTTGAAAATCAGTTAAAAATACATTTTTAATTAATAACAATCTTATTTATCGGTTATATAAGCTTAATTTTTCTATTAAATATTATGCAAGTAATATATGAAAACTTATTAATTATATTATAAAAAACAAAACTAAATTTTTCGTTTACTAATTTGAATGAGTTTATGAAAAATTATATTAGATCGAATATAACACTATACATCATATTCACTTAAAATATTATATAAAAATGAAAATTTATAGTTAAATAAGATAAAAAACAACATTGTTAAAAGAATTCGTATTTAGAAAATAAGAAACTTGAAATAGAAAATTATTTACTGTATATCCTGATCTCGTTTGAGGCTCAATACTAAAAACATGACCACCTCATCAACTCGGAATAGGCGCCTCACGGCGATGCAGACTTTTTAAATATAATTTAGCAATCTCATTATTGAATAAAACTCGAAATATAAAATTGATTCCCGGCATTTAATATATGGACATTAAGCAAGAAACAAAGCTTACTTGTTAACTATTCCGCAGTGTCTGTCATGGACAGATATCCACATAAATTTATTAGTTATTTATTTTTTCATAACTGTCCTTCGAAATTAAATTAATTTATATATGAAACTTTACATTTACAAGTATTTAATCCTTATCCTTTTAATTTTCTTATAAAATGAATAGTTTGAGGTGTGGCAGCCTTACCATGTATAATCATATTTTTTATTTGTGCATAGCAAATATATTTCACTACTTCAATATACTTATAAACCAGGGCATTACATGTACTCTTGGAATAAATCTTTGCCAGAAGATTTTCCTTCAATGCTATTTTCATATAATAACAAACAACTGCCCGGATTAGTCAATCTCGTTTGACCTCCATAATCAACTAGTCATTACATACATACAAGGTTAGTGAAACCTCCATAATTCATTCCTTTTTTCTTTTTTATATTTTTTATACATTTTTCAATTAATATTTGTAAATAATGTCAATGCACCAGTTTAATGCTAACACACACATATATGTATATGCTAGTTAAAACTAATATTATGTCGAATATTAACATATTGCTAAGCATTTAGCAGTAAAAGAAAAAACTTTTCAAGTATCAGAAGTATCATTCCATTTTAAAAACGATCAATTACCTTAATGGATAAGAAATTAATAAGAAAGACAATAGAAAGGACTGCGACTCGATGAATAGCTAATGGGAAGGTATGTAAGACTTATCACTTATAGAGCCATCAGCTAGAGCTCGAAACTCCCAGATTAGAATGAATTGCGTTGAGGCTAATATCTTGTAAGTACTCGCAAGTAAAAACATGCCGCCATGAACCCACCCGGAAGTGCGTCGCTGTCGTCAAATCATAAGCATCTGGAAACCACTGGAAGTTCCTTCCCGTCGCGTTATATACATTACAACGCTGATTCAACATCCTCCCCCGCGAGTTCGGTGCTCTGGACGACAATCGATATCGCGGCTCACGTGTACCGACACTTCTCGTCGATTCAGCTTTGTTTACGCGAGCACCAGAGAGCACAGGAAATTCAAAGTGCCAAGTTGACACCTACGAGCCGCCAGCCCAGCTTGCCCTTTTATAATTCGTAAAAGGATTTAGCTAAAGATTAAACCCCATCTACATGTACCTTTATTATTTTATTTTATTATTCGATCGATTCGCTCGGCTTTGTATTTGTCTTAATCAATAATTCTACATTATTATACAAATTTCTCGATACTTGAAACAATTCACTAATTTCTTCTTCTAAAAAAAAAATCTTAACAAAATCATATAATTTAATTTCTATTTAATTCGATGATTAACACACTATATTTATCAACATACCCTTAAACTATAACTTCTCTCATTTTAACTGCATTGTTCATTGTATAAACAATCCATTTTTTTATACATTCCAAATTGCAGATAACTTGGTTAATCCTATTTTTATTTCCTACAGACTGTTGAGTAAAAAAAAACCGAGCAATAGAATTTTATTAAATATAAAAATTTCACATAAATAAAATTCAAATAGAATTCTGCTGGTTCTTTCTTTTTTCAGAATTACTACTTAAAAATTAAATAATTGGAATTTAAAAGTAAAATCAGCCTTATTCGTCTAAAATTAATTGATTTTGAATGAATTTTATGCAGTAGTAGTATTAATTGTCTTAGATGAAATAAATAATAATATTCCAAACCAGTTTATTTCTGGAATTAATTAATAATTATGAATATTGCTGTTTGCGATTGTAAATATAAGAAAAATTGAGATAATTAAGAAAAATTAGATTAAAATAAATAAAGTAATAAAAAATATACATTGTAATCATGTTAATTTGATAAATAAAAGAGTATGAAAAATTTAATGTTCAGAATAAGAAATATACGGTGGCATCTTCAAAAGAATTAAATGACGTTAATTTGGCTGAAAATTTAAATTTTATGAAAACATTTTTGATCCCCTAAGTCAATGAATTTATATTTAAACGCTTAATATAATCGCTAAAAACATTTTATAGTCATCAGTATTGAATAAAAAATGATTATAAAAATTGTAAATTAAACAAATTAAATTAACTAAATTAAAATAAGCGAAACCGACTTCTACTCATCTCAACTGTTTATATATTAAAATTTATATATTTGAGTCAACAAATGAGATTATAATGTTAAAAAAATATCGTTTATTACAATATACGAATATTAATATACTACAATAGCTCTGCTGATGATATATATTTTTTTCTAATTAAAATAGTCGAACCACGTAGAAATTAATTAAAATAATAATGCTGTATGTATGTGAATGGTACAATAGTCGTACGAACACAAGAGTTTGTAAACTATTTAATTCAGTGTAAATCATAATATTTCTGCAATTTATCGTAAAGTCTGATTTATAAATTCGTATATATCAAGCTTTCAAAATTGCTTATATTTCATAGATTGTATATTACGGGGCCGATACTTAAAATTAAACACAGAATCGTGAGATCCAAGTTAATATGACTTTCAATGTCATAGCTCGTCATTTTTCAAGATCAACTTTACTTACGCGTCCAAACCTATTCGTCCTAATGTACCATGGCATGTTTCATACGTCTTTATACGTATTTTACATCGCGTACAGTCACATGCAAGTTCAGGGTGGATTTTCATCGGCGGGGGGCTTTGCTCATCGAAGAGCGTCCTTTTCAACTCAGAAACGTATTAATGTGCTCCTCTCTTCATGCATTCCCCTACCACCGGACACGATCGATAGTTTTTCAGTTGATTCGACTCCTCTTCATTGTTGCGCCGCCTTCGCGGTGCACAATAATATACGTATTTTCAATAGTATTTTCAATAGCTTTTTTCGTTTTATATCCTCTACACTTTTTTACTCTTTCGTTGTAACGCTCACATGAATCAACAAATCATACTCTTTTTCTTTATTTTGACTAAATGCATGTAATAAACATTACTATGGCCTTACTTTATTTAGGTAAAAGTTTTAATTATTGTATGAAGTGTTCTACACACATTAACTTAAAATATTAAAAGCATTTTCATTTTTTATTCCTTGTAATTGTTATTACGTATATAATTTATAAAATCCTTTACTAATAAATATTTATAGAATATTTAATATATGAAAGAGATCTATAAATACTTAAATAAAAGTATGAAAATATCATTGTAGTGATTTTATTTTTACTGTTAAAGAAATTTTCAATTTAGAATGCCGATTGTATTTAAAACGCTATTTTATTCTTTAAACGTTATACCCTGTAAATATAACGATTTAATTCGCGGCCGTTAAACAAATTGTGAAATAAACATTTAAATTTTTAATAATGAATTTGGGTCTTATTTAAAAGAGAAAAACATGTCTCTTTATTCATATTCTATTTTCTACATAAGAAGAAATTTAAGCTTTAATGTTTCAGACTTCTTAATATTTAAATCCAAACTTCAACAAAAAATATATTTCATACAACTCTCATTTATAATAGTATTTATAAAAGCAATTTTTAAAAATAGAATACAATTTTAAAACTAATCTATTAATTTTCACAATTATTTGAAAATATAATAATTCCACGAAACGAAAACGAAGAGTTAGTGAACTCTTATAAAGATCTATGCAATAATTCATTTAAAAATTCGAATTAATGAAAATGAAAAGTAATACAAAATATATCTATTAATTATAATGATAGTATCATATATTCAATGTGGAATTTTCCCCATAAATATTGAATTTCAACTTATTTGACACATTGAAGTTCATTATTTATATAATTATTTATGAACGTAAATGTGACTATTAAAAAATAATGATGGCTCAAGATTTCGGCAAATAAATAACAATGCATGTTATAAAAGTTTTCTTGAGTTAATTCAAATATTTTTCACTATTCGATCCAAACAATGCACCAATAATGTTCGCTACTGTATGCCTGCTCATGCCGTGTACGTGTGTGTGTATGTATGCACACGGTCGCTCAAAAAACGGGGCCAATTTAGCAATCGTATTTGGAGACGACAATGAAGCTTAGCCACAATTGTCAATGGGTGATGCCGTAGGCTTTCGATCCTCGACACATCCCGAAAATACGAGATAAAGTCTTTTTGGCCCCTGCGTATGTCCCACTCGGTCCCGTACGAATCTTATTGATTCAATTCGCTAAGAAAATTTGAGAAAGTTCCTGACGACGCGAGCCCTGCTTTTCCGCGTTCAAAGTTTACGGTTACTGCGAGTATACTTAAAAACTTCTTATCAGTTCAATACCATTATTCCAACAGCATCCATTTATTTACCTGAATTTCATATAAAAGTCATTTAAGTTTGATCTATTACGCAGACTCGGAGCCCTTTATATTCAATGAAATCGGCGTTAAAAGTTCGAGTTTTTATTGTGATTATGATTACATTTGTATAGAAACAAATTTCTCTATGAGGGAGGCTAATAGTCGTAATGTAACAGCTATTTGTCTTTTAACTTGAAAAATAGCCGACTATATACAACTAGTCCGCTCAATTAATGAAGAGCCATTATTATATTGTGGTCTTTTTTATAAATTAAGACATTAATATATTTTACTTACAAAATATTTTACAGATAGTTAGAATATACTTGATATTATATAATAATAAAAAATTTAATTTCTCTATATTTTAAATATTATTTATGTCAATAATAATATAAATTTATACATATTAAAGTCCAATCAAAATTATATGTATAAAAACTTATTGATGAAAAATATAGCGTATTGGTAATTTGAAATTTACAAGATGCTTTTTGCATTAGTTGTTAATTAATTTACCTATATAGTTTTGAATTACTATGTAGTTATTTACGATTTAAGTATTTAAGAGTTATTTAAGTAAAAAACGAAATGACAGAAAACCATTAACAAGAAATTATTTACTCAAGTACAATTATGTCATTCTGTACTTGCTAATACAATTATTAAAAAATCTCTAAAGAATATTAATGTAAGTGATTGCAACATACGCTTCTCCGAGTACCTTTATCTTTTAATAATTAAAATTTGTATAATGTATATTGTATATTTATACTAAAACAAAACAGTATATTGCAAGAATGGATAAGATTATAAACAAAGAGTAGTGACGGTTAATTTATTATAGTTAAACATAATATATATAATTTTCATGAAAATGAAATGAAGGAGTTACGAAGACGGTACACTGAAAGCTTATGCAAGAACTATAAAAATCGTATTTAAAATTTAAGTCGAATGTTTGAGCAATAGGAAACGCATTTAAGTATCATTCTCTTATTATATTATGCCTTTAGTTTCAAATTATACATCGATTTAATTTCAGATTTTATAAAAAAAGAAGGAAAGGAAACTTGTTTACGATAGTACAAAAAATTGAAAAATTGGATAAAGAACATTAAAATACAAATACACTTTCGGAGTTTTCTTAAAATGCTGAAGAGACGCAATCACAAAAAGTGCAATTCCCCTGCAATGAACCGTCGACTGATCTTTGTCACTGCACTGCATTAAAAAGATAATATAAAGGAAATTTTTTGTTTTTCAGCCGATATTAGTGTTAAACTTGGTATGTTTAAACAAGGAATGATATTCGTATACCCTCTATAAAGTTTAATAATGCTAATATTGCTATACTAAGACTTTATTCGTCACAACTACGCCACTTAATCATGTCAGTTCCTTTAAGAATATTAAACTTTCCTCTGCCAGATTACTCTCTAGATAAATGGAAGGATTTAATTAAATTAAATATTAACGTGTTCGATCTCGGTAATAATTATATTTTTTAAGCTGCTAAAAATTATGTATTCATAAAGTTATGGATTCCTATAAAGAAAATAACTGAGAAAATAATTAATTGAATAAATCAGCCTTCCATTAGTTAATGAAATATAAATGTGTAAAAACAATATTTAGTCTTATCAATTAATTACTTTATTAATTTATTAATAAAAACCTATTATAAAAATTAATAAACTTTATTAATAAAAAACTATTATAAGCTCAGAAGTCATTAAAATATTTTTATATAAATATCAATTAACGATACTGTTGGCATGGCACATTCGATATCCCAAACAATCTAATCTCAATTATCGACAACACCGTTTATAAATTACAGTTATTCATTACCATGTCATGATATTTTTGCAAGATTCAAAGAAATTCTGTATGTTTATGCTGTTGTTTTATACTCCTATGGTGTATATTATACGAAAGTTTCTTGGAAATAATATAATTCATTTTTATCGCAATTCTTTGTCTTTTCCAGTAATCTTTCAAAATAATTTATTGTCTCAGAAAGGGCTAGATTATTCAAATATAAATTTTCAGATACCGCATTGTAAATGGAACGCTTAAAATGTATCAATTTATCTGTATAAAAAATTAAATCTACTTTTAGGGTACTTTTATTTTGTGTTACAATATATACATTTAAATATGTATATATAAATTAATTTAAATAAAAATATAAATCTATTCTATTTATATCTATAGATAAATTAATACAAAATGTACACTACAAATATAGAATAATATCTTTAAAATAATTTCTAATTTTCTGTATGAATAATTTAAATATTTTTTCATAAAATTATCATTACTTTTTACATATAAACGTTTATTTTGCTGATTATTTAAGTAAATAAAGGAATTGTTTCTTTAAATAAAAATGTAATAGTAAAATTAAAACAAAATATTTATGAAATATTTTTTCAATAAAATAGTTATAAATTAAAAATTATAAATTCTTTAGAAGTTTAACTTGTATTGAGTTTAAATATATAAAAACATATATAATATAATGTTAAGTAAATAATAAAAAATTTTCTATATTCAATGCCTAATTTAGATGAATTAGGTTTATAGATAATCGATATTATGATTAAATAAAAGAGAACGCGTATAAGTGCAAATAAATATACATTTTATCAAATTAATAAAATGATAATCCTAAAATAATTTCCAGGATATTAATTCACATCTACAAAAATTGTTCTGAACATGTTGAATCAATAAATTAAAAAAAAAAAGAAAGAAAGAAACTTCCGGTTCTGAAATGCTTCTAAATATACTTTCATGCGTTGGTCAAAGCATCTTTATTTAAGCATATTATTACAGCGCCTCTTGCGGTTCATTGTATAAACGTTTATATACGCACATATTTGTACACACGCAGGCACAGACATCTGCACACACACACATATATATATATGTATTTATGAATATGCATAGATGTGAATTGCGCGTGTAAAATTATTATAAGGACTATCTACCCCACTTATTGAACACATATGTGCCATAGCTCGGCTATTTCCAGCAAGCGAAATCTCTATTAAATTTTTTTACATGTAAAATAACAAAATAAAAATTGAAAGACATCTTTCTTAATAATAAGTAATCAAATCTTTTATTCGATTAAATCATATACTAATATATATTTGTTTCCTCCCTATGAGAAATTTTATTTCTATACTTATATTTTATTCCTACATTCTAATTTCTGTACTCATCTGTTGATTTTAGATGTCAAACATCTTTTATCATGAATTCCGTAATCATAGTTGAAAGTAATGAGCCGATACATAGTTAAGTAAAAGTGAAAATAAATTTTGTCTTTTGCCTCAATTTGATAAAATGTATAAAATCTACTGCTTAGTAAATAAACAATTATTTACTTTAATTCATTGGGATTATTAATATTCTGCATAAGTTCTGTTATTAAAGAGAATTTAATAATTAATTCATATTATTTAATAATATCAATGAATAAATGACAAGATACATATACGTAAATATTTGCTTGAAAGTGTTGTAATATCGACTTGTACTGTACAGCGTTATTGTATATTGTAGAAAAAGCATTGAATTGCCCAACTATTTACTTGCTCAATTGTTCATACTTGCAGAAAGTCGGGAGTCGAAATGCGGATAAAGCAATAAATTAATAAATTAAAGAGAGCGCTTCAACATTGGTGTTTGCTCATAAAACAAAAACCTGCAAATCGTATTTATTTTAAAATTCCATTGACATTCCATCCTTGGGATAAGTGTTGGAACGATGTGTGCGCGACGAGGCTGCGATCGACTGATTTTAAAGAAAGCCCTAACCGAGAAATGTTAAAACGAGAAAACAATGAGAGAGATGCGGGGGGGGGGTGAAATAGTAAAGCAAAATAAAGTAAAGAAATGTACAACGATCAAGGAGAGAAAGAGTCGAAAGAGAGAAACGGAGATAGGAAAGGGCTTGTGGAATATTAATGCCAGGACAGTGGCTTACTCGAGAAATGGCTAGGTGGTATCGCTAGGGTCTACCCGGCTCTCGCTGTCCTGCAGAAGCCATCAATTTTCGTCCCCCGTATGCGTAAGAGGAGGCACGGCACCCTTATCTACAAAGAAGACAGACGAGTTTCATTAAAGCTTGTGCAGACTTGTCGAGGTTCGTGCAATAATTAGCGAAAAAAGTCACGGTATTGCCCTCGTCTACTTCAATTCTCAGACGTCCGATCGATTGTACTTTTAGCCCGTGCTTCCGGACCCCCCGCTCTCTCGACAAATTATGCATCCAACGTCCTCACTATGACTAATACGATTGCAGCTGTTGCGCTTACCGAGGTCTTATCAAACGCGTGTGTATTAACTATACTATTCAGTACTTCATCGTCGGATTCTTCTTGCCTGGGTTGGCTATAAGGGCTGCTTTCTTCATAAATTATCCAGCCGCCTAAGCGAAGTTGACACTATAACCCAGAAATTATGATTATTCCTGTAATTTGTAATCTCAATGAGCAAGAACTAGTGCTGAATGAGAAAATCGCTGGGAAGCGATACCGAGCGCCTGCAACTGACCGATCAATGGCTAATACTGATTACTTAAATAATTATACATTATTATTCATTATGCAATCTATTCAAGTTTCATCTATGATACTTAACGTATGAAAAAGTACGTAAATTATTTTAAAAGGCGATGCAGCACGGATTTCATTACATTAAATTAAACGTTATTCTTGAAAGTGTGGCTCTGCCGTTCTTGGTATAATTACAAAACCTTACTAGTGGTGCAAACATTGAAAAGAATTTTCATTGAATTGTCAATGGCTCGATATACTGTGTGCTGTATAATTTTCCAAGATGGATAATTAATTTTATTATTTATTACAAACGAGTAATTAGCCTCTCTCTCTTTCTCTCTCTCTCTCTCTCTCTCTCTCTCACTCTACGAGTGTTAATAAAAAAAGACATTTTCTCATTCAGTGATTTGACATTATAAATAAAATTTATTTATGAAAGACAACGGATATTTAAATGTAGGTTCATTGACCCAAATACTTTTAGTTGAATAACTACAAAGAAGTAAAATATCAATTCATGGATTAAAGAAATAATGCAAATGTTGCCCTATAACGAATTAATGATGCGACTGCAAAAAAAAAATAAAACAAACATATTATCTAAGATACCAGATTAGCTTTCTATTTGTAAGCTATAAATATCTTTTATTCATCTATAGAGATTCTTTTAAAGTGAAAGACTAAAGCACAAATTATTACTTCTGCGTAATAATTTTTCTGACATATAAGATGAAAAGCAAAGATAACACGGCTTCAGCACACAAACACTAACACTTGAGCAAGGAAACTTAATTAAGCGTAATTTATATTTCGGTCGATTATTCTTAATCGCAGGATGAAGAGATTTTACGAATAACACCAGGTATTATTAGATAATTTTATTATATATTTTTACGTATATCTACAAACAAATTATGTAAGTCTATTTTTTATTTTTCCTATATTAATGATGTTGCATATTGCAAAACATACTATAAACGATTAAATATTAAATATTATTAATATTTAACAAAGTATGACTTACAGAAACCTTACTATGAACTTAAAAAATGAATTTTTCTCTTTTTTGAAAGAAAAGCTGTTTCATTTGCACAAAATATATTTTATTTAAAACAGCATCTAGTCAATAATAATTAAAGTCAAAACATCATGTATTATGAAAGCTTCTTGCTAATTAAAAAAAAGTCGGCGTATTAAAGTATTGGAAAATAAAAAAAAGAAAGAAAAAGAAACGAGTAAAACTAACGAGGAATGAGTTTTTAATAGGTTGATAAAAGCTTCTTGGAATAAGTAAAGAGAGAATTTACGAGAGCGAAGCAGTTATTAGGTAATTAAATATATTTTTAATAATAAGATATTTTTATGTTTTGTTTATAAACTGCTTTAACGCAGCTAAATAGTAACGAGATGTTGGTAAAGAAGTCTCTTGCGAATTAAATTATAAATATTTGTTAGCTTATTCAACGTCCTCGTGAATGCAAAAGTGGAAAATGTTAAAAGGATATACATAGATGTAAAAGAGATCTGAATTGGCTCCGCTAGAGGAACGCGGTTACGCATGTATATTATAAAATGTGAACTGCACTGCACTAGAAGAAGCGCGCGTTATCATAACGTAGTTATCATAAGGTAGAGAATTTCGAAGCCGGTGCTCGAGCGTCAAAACTTCCCAGCCCATAGCTTGGAGGCGCGCACAGCCGTTCTGACGAGCTCTTTGTACTAATTGAACCGCTCCTCGCGTTACAACATGACCCCTGCCGTGACATAGCTTTGGCGGTGTATAAGAGCCCCCAAAAGACGAAACGGTCAGAGCGGTCGGATGATCGCTGGTATCCAACTCGGCTTACTCTACCCATCGCCCTTTCCTTCAAACACCGGAGTTTTGACCACTTCTTCGTTTAATTGCGCATACGGCTGCCTTCGAGTTTTCCATCTCCATTCCTCGATCGGATCTTCAAATCCAATCACGAGTTATCATTCCGACCTGAAGGGGATCAGAGCCTAGAGACCGAGTTTTTGCAGCACGACTCCCTCAGATGATAATCTAATGATAGACTGACTTGTCAGAATCAACGAGCTTCAGCCGCCATTTGTGTATCATCGCCAGCTGACTTTTGCTCTCACCGATATCGCCAACTCAAAGATCACTTGTCTTGTTTGTTTTTTTTTTTTTTTTTTGAGTATTTGCTCGCGACGACTTATCGATATTTTGATGTTAGAAAATAGACTGGAAAGTCTATGCCACCATTTTCAGAATCAGAATCACTTTAGTAATAATTTTGCACGCGAGGTCTAAAAAAATATCCGGCATTCAATTTTATGAATTTGAAAATATTTCCAAACTTCCTTGAATTATATTTGAATTATTCAAATTTATTTATAAAACAACTACACATTAGTTCATGTTAAATTGATATAAAATTAAATTATAACGAATATCAAATGAAAGCAGAAAAAATACTTTCCATACATATGTTTTAATTTTCAAAATAAAAAAATAACAAATTTAAATATAGTTTTATGTATTTTTAATTCACTTTAAATACATAAAAAATTTAAGAGAGAGAGAGAGAGAGAGAGAGAGAGAGAGTGAGAGAGAGAGAGACAGAATAATTAAAAAATTAATTAAAGAGGCATAAACTTTTAATAACATTACATGTTATTTCAAATTTCAACGTTTTGTATACGTATGTTTAATAATTGGAAAAAACATTTTCAATTTTTTTAAAACTTTATTAATGTTTTTTATAAGTTTTTTATTCTTTTTACCAATATGTATTCATTCTATTACGTATAGCATGTCGAATTATGCTAATAATTAAAATTAAAATTATACTGCTCTTGATTCAACTTTTTGCTTTTTATGTTAAAAAATACGTTTTTCGTCTATAAACAGTCAAACTTCATCTTAAAATAAAATCATTTTCTTTATTTATTACAAGAGATTACAATAATTCTTTCGTTTCTTCTTTTAATAGAGGAATAAATTAATACAAATATCAAATAAAACTGAAAATAAACCCTTAAAAAATCAGTGAAAATACAATTTAAAAAAAATATAAATACAGTATTAAATGAAAAAATAGTTACATTTTTGTATAATAAACAAACAATTATTATTATGCATTTATAAAACTAACAAATAGATGATGAATAATTTCATGAAATAAGTAAATAGAGAGGAAGTAGTAGTGTAATTACCAGTATAATTATAATTTCAATTATTGAGAAATTAATTTTTGTTTTTGGCCTATGAATGCAGTAAATAGATTTTGTGCTATACATGACAACATAAATAATCAAACATAATCAAACATAAAATACCTTAAACAATACTAAATCAATAATACGTTATAATTTCATACAAAGAATTATTCTCTGTTAAAACGTAATTGTAAAATATAGATTCCGTAGTTTGAATTATATTATTTGTAATAAAGTATTAATATAATGTTACGAAAAATAAAATAATATTTAAATTCCTGATAAGCACAAGTTTGGCGGTGAGCTGAAATTTATGAAATATTCGAAAAAATCAAAACTAAATTGTCGTCGTTAATATTGTACATATTATAAAAACGTGTTTGATTAATAAATAAGTGAATTTAGTTTCGACAAAACTTGTAAAAATTATTTACATTGTATATCGAAATTTTCAGCAATAAGTATTCATGCAATTATTATAGATTCTATTAATGTGTATAGTTAATTCACATATTAACTTATATCAATGACTAGAACTTTAAAGAAACACTGAAAAATAAGCTAAAACGAACAGAAAAGCTTAAATGAATAATAAATAATTATTATAAAACAGTATGGCTAAGAGTTTAATCTTATTATTTGAATTTTAAAAATATTTTAAATATATTTAAAGTATGGCCGAACAAAGTATACGTTAATGTTTATATGAGCAGAAAAATAAGAAGGACTAGGGAAGGATCGATATAAAACGGGCTTCGTTAATCGTCTCGTCTCTGGGTCATCGGATTTTTCATTTACATGGAAGAAATCCAGTCGTTTGGCAGTCACGGGTCAAAGGAGGAGAGGTAACTCTATTCTCACTACCGCATACAGACCGAGTTTCACGTTGGTCTTACATGCGCTTCCTCATTGCGCGCTCGACTCGCAGGAAGAGGCCGGAACGACGAGCATTGCCGGTCACTCGCTCGACATCCATCCTCCAACTTCCTAATCTCCGATACCCTCGTTAGCGCCGCCCTTTACGACAATTTCTTCATGAAATTGTAAAGGAATTGGGCCTGTGCCCCCTCCCCCTCCCCAACCAACCGTTTCTCTAGATCGCCAGGAAGTTTGCACTTTATTTATAAATTTACAGCGGTATTTATGTTTTTTTTTGTCCCTGCCCCCTTGGCGTCGGCAAAGATCTCGAGAGAGCAGTCCCCCCCCCCGCCGCCGTTCCCTTCTTTCCCCTCTCCGCCGATCATCGTCGGATAATGTGCTTGCGCGACCCCCGGCTAATTGACAAGGAGACTACTTAAATGCATTAAGCGTCCGGTAGCGCGATTTCACTCCATCCCGAGAAAGCAGCTTACAATTTTAGCCTCGCCATTATTCCATCTTCTTGTTTACGAGAGCTCACTTTATTTGGCAACGATTCGACCTACTGCAAGAGCATTCGACAAGCCTCCGAGAGCTGCAATTTAGCCTTACTTGAAGACTAAAACGGCACAGGTGCTGAAGGGAAATCGATACCTTTCCTGCCTCAGCATCATTACGCAGTCCTTAATATACAATACTTATAATATTTCTCGGGGATGCGGGAGACAAAATACAGCATGCTTTATCCGAAATGAAAAACGTGTTTTCGCCGAAGCAAGTCACGCTCCCGATTTTCTCTAATTATTACCAGGAGTTAAATAACGCATGGGTAATATTAATGCGCATGCATACATTAGTCTTATTTATAGTCGCCCGATTCATTGCTTCGAAAATAATTATATTTAATTTCATATTCTTAAAACGTACGTTTTCATACGTAAATCCATAATAATATTAATGGCGAATAATGAGTAAAATCGCTATTGAAATTATTTTATCTCGATCGAGCTTCGCGATTCACAGTTCTGTATTCATTAATCACAAAAACCTTCAAAACGAATTACTTTTAGAAGATTTGCAATTGGGGATTTAATGAAATTTTCTAATTTCTTTCTAAAAAAATGTAATCCCTATTAAGTAATCAGCGAACGGAAGCAGATTTCTTTATTTCAGTTTTATATTATTTAAGATATGTGCTTGATAAAATACTAAAATTACATTCTCAAATAATTTAGAACAAGAGGAGATGTAATTTTCAAGATAATGCTTATCAAATGCTCTGTGATTCATTAAATAAATTTTAATAACGAAAATAATCTTCAGTGGTCCGATTACTGGATGCACTATAAATAACCATAAATTAAAATATCGTATCCTGACAATTCAAAATTGTAGTTAAATATTTATTTGTGCATTATAGACTTTGGTACTTCTGATTTTAAAAAGTGCTTACGCGTAGAATAATAAAAATAAATATGAATAAGCTCTTTATTATAAAATTTCTTTAAGACAGAAATTAACAAGAATTAAGACAACATTCAAAATTAAAAGAAATGATTCGCTGTTAAGTTGTAGATTCGTCAAGAATATGTTTTATGGCTATTAAGTTCGATTATGTCATTAATTCGATTATGTAAATAAATTGAATAAATATCGTATTATAACTTAACGATAACGATATATTGTTCTAAACTGAATTTAAGCCATAATTATAATAAATAATTTGAATCGTGTTGTAATTCGTCATTTGCAATGCGTAATAATAAAATCAATAATGTTATACATTTCATGCTTTAATGACCGATTCCAATATGTTTTATATTTAAAAAATTATTTAGTTGAGAAGTACATTAACTGTAACAGAATTAAACTGCATGTAAAACACTTTATAAGTTCAAAAAGAGAACATATGTAAGTGCTACGTATTTTTTTATTAGTAACGTTCGTCTATCTTATCCTTTCTAATTTTCTTCCTACTCTCTCTCTCTCTCTCTCTCTCTCTCTCTCTCTCTCTCTTTCTCTCCCTTTCTCCCACTACTATTTTTATATTTCCGGCTTTTTTAATGTTGTTTTATTTACTAGCCCACTTTCAGTTAAGAAAAGTGAGAAATTCGTTTCTGAAATAAAAAAAAATAACTAAAAATGGCAAAATAATTATGCTACATTATTACATTTTGGTACATTAAAGGAACAATAGATATAATGTTCCTCAACAGCACGTTTTGATAATACTTTAACGCTATGAATAAATTTTCGTTTTTCCGAGGAATTGCACGATTATTTCAAATTACAAGATAAAACGCGTGTATAATGTCTGAGTCTTGTGACGTTAATTAACACAACTGATCAGCGATAAAATTAACATTTTTAATAATATATTTTCACGCCTTTAACGTGCAATTACGGTAATAAAAAATTTTACAGACATGTCCTTAATTTTTAACCGAGTAAGTAACACTGTGCGAATAATTTGGATGAATGAAGTCCAATGCAACATTCACGCAACAATGTTTCTTTTTATACGTAATTAAAAAGATATGGTAGTGAGGGGCAGGTTTCGAAAGAAAACTATTTTTTATCAAGAAAGAGCGTAACGGAAATACTAAAAACTGTTAGAAGAGTCTTTTCATCTTGTCGTTCTCTTAAATTTAAAGAGAAGGAATTGCATTATTGAATGTACTTGAGCTCGGAGCAGCTCGCAATATCATAATAATTGAAATAAAATACAATTGGCTTCTGAATTGTGAAGTAAATTAGATTCGTAGTTACTCCCAGCAGTTTCAGTCGTGCACAACTTAAGTACACGATTTAATCAAGTCATTGTCTCAGTAACTATTGTTGAATTTTCATTTAAAAGCAATATCCGTTATTATAAATAGTAGCCGTAAAAGTGTTAAAATTAATCCCGATGGCAGATGGGAGTGATATTTATTATGATTCTGCATCTTTACAAGCAACGCTTTTAAAAATTGTGATATAAACATAATCTTTAATTATTCTTTAAATACCTGAAGATAGTAAGACAAATCATTGAATTAATAAAGAACGAGTACGTTTTTTTATTTCTCCTTCTTTTATGCGTACAATTACGTTTATTGGATAATGTCAAGATTTATTCGATAAAAGTTTTGTAAAATCTTGTAAATTTTTATTCCGTTTATTCGTTTCCTTCATCAATGCCTTTATTTAATAAATATTTTAATTTGATAAATTCCCGTTTTATAGCGATCGTAATAACTTAACAAGAGATTCATTTTTTTCTTAAATTTATAATGACACTGAGTGAATTTGTTACTTTAGACTTCGTATCCAATGAAGAATAGAAAATTCAGACTACAAAATTTACATCCCGCATAGCTGCAAATAAATGCAGGCTCCCGAAGTTGTGAGAAAATAATAGAATAATGCGTTTACGACGGTAGAGAAAATAGTCGAGGAAAGAAATAATTATTGCCGAAGCTTTCATGGTTTGTGAGGTGACAATAGTTTTTGTTAGACTGTATTGTTATTAAATGATAAACTCAGTGACGCATTGGAGGAAGAGATTTTAAGCGCCGTTGTCGTACAAAAAATTGTTTACAAAACAAAGAACGTTGAAAGAAAGAAAGAAAGAAAGAAAGAAAGAAAGAAAGAAAGAAAGAAAGAACAGTTTTTCCTTTTATATGGAATAAAAAGATTAATGTATCATTAAATCTAAGAAGATCTACTAAGGCTAATGTTGACTAGCTTGAATGTAGATAATAAAAAACGGTAATTATAATATTAGAGTTTTATTAGTTTTAACTAGTCGGTCGTTGTGTATCTTTCCTACCAATAATCGATAAGGTACGAACTCATGAAAATACTCATTCATAATGAAAGTCGGCTCCTGAGGAATATCTAAAGTCGAATGGCGATAAAGGGCGTCGAGGCGGAGTGCCGAGGTCGGTTTACGGTCGGCGGAGGGTGTGGAATAGAAAAGTTCGAGAGAGGTGGGAGAGCAAGGGCAGTATAAGTTATTGCCAAGCTCGAGAAGTGTTGTACACTTTGTAATCCATTAGGTGCGTGCGTCGAGTGTCTAACGGCACGTACGAGCTTCAGATACAAAAGAAAAGTCGTAAGTAACTGTAGAAAATTCGATAAACGCCAGATCGTAACGGACCGGGGCCGCTTTATGAAGAGCGCGGGTAGAGCACAAGTCAGCCCAGGACGGCCGGCCGTCCGGGAATGGCTGGGCACACCTGCGTTGACGAGATTGGCTCCTCGCAGGGTGGGTTCTGGAATGGCTAAGAAATGGGGAGGGGGGACCGACGAGGAAGGATGAGGGAGAATGGCGGAGAGCCAGGGAGCGGGGCGCTAGCGCGATCAATGCATGAATGGGTGTCGTCGCGTAAAAATCACTCGGCACATGCTGTTTCCTCAGCCCGGGCACCGTGGAACGAGCGGGGCTTTGAGTAAGCGAGTGACTGAGTGTGATACTGAGAGAGACAGACAGTGAGGATATATGCGTGCACTCGGGCGCTTGTTTGTAGTGTGGAGGGGGGGGGGTTACGGGTAGGGGGCACGAGGAGGATGGCGACTATTCCTTCCCCGTGAGCAACCAAGCGACCTTGGGCTCCGAGCATCGACCGCTTTGTTTTGCCTTTACTCCAGTTTCGGAGCGCACTCGTTGTGCTCGGTCCGCTGCTGGTATCCCCGATACCGTAGTAGCGTCCTTATCGCCTCTCATTTCACAATCTTACGTTACCTGCCCACTACCGAATCCCTAGCAAATGGCATGGGGAGGGGGTGGCGGCGGCGGTACGGTTAGTAAATAGCCCCCTCGGTTCTCGACCTTAACTTTCGGCACTGTACGTACATAGGGTCTCGTGCGTTGGTAGGTGTGCGTGAGCAGAGGGAAAAATGGGAGGGAGACAACCGCGGAACGTAAATATCATGAGGGGAGATTGGAGAATGAGCGGAGCGGGGGGAGCCGGCGGCACATGCACCTCGCGTCTACGCGGAAACGATTTTGGAGCGGTCGCCACAAGGCTCGCGGCGATTTAAAAAAAAGAGCATCATCGTCTTCGGGCACCAGGTCACACTCACCGACGGCGTACTTGGTCGTCCTCGTGGTCGTCCACATGGCCGATGACAGGGAGAACGATTAGTGCGTGGGTGACGCAGTGGTGGAATAAGGGATTATTGGGGCTGGCTGTGGGGTGGAGAAAGGGGCAGCCGCTGACCAGGTGCCGCGCACTCGCGACTATGCGAACCCGCGCGCGATCCACCCTGGTTCGGGCATCGGGCTCCAACTCAAGGTGAAATAAGCTCCGATCATCGGACTTGAGCCACCGGAGAGTTACTGGCGAGCCAGCGGCAACCCGGGTTTCGCGGGTCGTCGCCACCACTGCCGCTGCCAACGCCGCCGTGCACCTTCCCCACCAGGCGGAGCCCGGGAATGGGACGCAGTTGCCGGTCTTCCAGAACTGCGAGGCATGGCAACATTGCCCGACAATCCTTCAGGTTCTGTCTACAGTGATCGTTAGAGGCGATACCTGCGGAGTTCGACCAGCAGATGACGATGATGATGACGATGACGACTTCGAACCAATCGAACAATTGGCTAGTTTTTCTATTCGAAAAAATTTAACCTCAAACGCGTAATCGTCTGACGTTACAGACGCGACAATTAATCAATATGTATTATTATATACATTCTCATTCGCATATTAAACTGGCTATAAATAAGCAATAAAATTAACTTGGCTCATTAGTTTTATTAAGCGAATTCAATTATTTTAATTACCACGGTCACAGCCAATAATGGAAGCGTAAAAAGCATGAACTTCCGTAATTTTCTATTTCAAAATTTCAATCCTTACAGGATATTCACTACCTGAATTCAAAATTATTCTAAACTCAATTATTAAAGCAATGACATGTAGAATTTACGATTCTTATATTTCTCTTCTAATTATACTATATACTTCAACGTTTTACGATTATTCTATTATTAAACCATTAAGCTTTTAATATTCCAATATTATTTACACTCAAATATAGTTGCAGGCTACCGATTAAATACTATTTTCAATATAATTTTTAACGCATAGTAAACTTAATTATAATTGTAAATATGCTTTAAAATTCTCTAATTTTATAAACTTCTTTCAAGTTAATAATATCAAAGGACGTAATGCAAAAAGGGCTTAAGCGCTCATTGACGTAGGCATCGAAATATTTCATAAGATACTCAATGATCTTTTAGCGAACCTTTGAAACCACTTGTGTCTACGCTTATTACCAATGCTATTCAATATCTTGAATTAAGTTGGGCGCGAAATTTTAGACAATTAACGATTCGTTTGCATTATACACAAAATTATAACACATACTTAACGTTATTATGATTTACTATTAATATATTTAATATATTAAATATATTAAAAAATTATTATATATTGATAAATACATATAAAAAATTGAAATTAATTTACCTTTATAAAATTTTCGATAAAATTTTTATTACAATTATAGAAAATTAACTGATGATGGTTCAAAAAAGAATTTAAAAAATTTAAAATCATTTTAAGACGAATAATTATTTAAATACTTTAAGCTCTGTAAATAACAAGACAAAATCAATCACAATCAACTGTAATAAATTTCTACTGAATGTTCAATTTGAGTAATTATGAGTATTATAAAAATAGGTAATTTGATTGAAATTTTAAAAATATAATTACTATTTGCATTTCATTTGCTTAATTTATAATTGTAATTCATTCTTATAATTATTTACAAAATCTATTTAAATAATATATTTGCATTTGTTACTCACTTGTGAACATTTATATTATATTAATTACAAAAATAGATTGTATCAACCAATGCACATACTTTATTCTATTTTCAATATATTTAATATATTTTTTAGCAAAATAATAAGTTTCATTCAATAATTTTTATTAACATTTGACCAAAAATTTTTTTTTAATTTATTGTTTCTTTACAAGTTTTTTTAAATTTTATAGATTTTTAAATTCATTATATATAATAAGTTATTTTGCATTAATAATTACGTTTTTAAATTTTCACTTAATTTTATTTATAATACAATAAAATAAGAGTATTATATGTATATATATATATTCATTATCATTATTCTTACATAAAAATAAATCCATGATAATGCAAGTATACATAAACTAAGTAAATTGAAGATTAAAATTAAATATTTACCTCAAGGAAAGAAATCTTTATTTGAAGTAAATAACATTATTGGAAGCAAGTAAGCATTTTATATTATGGCTTATATTTATTTAAAAATAATAGCTTTCCTGAGGGAAAATAAAGAAGAAATTGTTTACGATCTTTTTACACTTCCATACATCTTAAAGATGTAATGAGTAGCAATTTATTCATAATAAATAAAAGGTTTATAAATAAGCAATAAACCCATTAGAAATGTGGTATTAGTTACTCATTCAAATCAATGATTTGAAAATCTTATTTACAGAGTTTATATTTACTAATTCTATTTTTTTCGTTCGTGATATAACAATGATAATCATTCAGCGAGAACGACGAGCGAATATCGACATCAACTTCACTGGATTATCTCGGAATATAACATCTCATAAGGCTGAGTAGATCTTAACATATAGTACACTCTTGACATTCATGAATTCCTTGACTTCCTAGAAGTTTATTGGCTTACCACAATACGCCGACAAATGAGCTTCTCTAAGTGCTTCCGCGCAAGTCTGAATAAACATTATTTTTTAAATGTAAATAAAATGTGTATATTTATGCGCTTCAGAGTAAAATTTAATAGGATTATGTAAGCATTAATAATAGCTATAAATTGTAATTTATTTATATAGGACAAATGAAAGGCTTTAAAATATTTTATACAGAATGACATGCAAATATAGAATACTCAGTGGGTATTAGAAAGAAATAATAAATAGAATTCATATTGCTTTGATCTCAACTTACTGGATGTGCATGACAGACTCTAGCTACATCTTCCGCACTCGCACCATATTCCATAGCTAATACAGCTTCGTTAATAAGTTCGCCAGCAGATGGTCCAATCATATGTACACCCAGGATTTTATCAGTATTTTTATCTGCCAAAACTTTTGCGAAGCCGTCCGTTTCGAGATTGGTTTTTGCTCTAGAATTGGCCAAAAATGGGAATTTGCCCACTTTAAAGTCGATTCCTTCTTTTTTAAGATCTTCCTCTGATTTTCCAACCCAACCTACTTCCGGATGTGTATAAATAACACTTGGAACGCAATTGTAATCTATATGTACAGCACCTACATTCAAAAAAGGTTCGGAAGTGAAATATTTTTTACAAATATCATCTATTTATTTAATTATTACTTCATTTGAAAGATTTAATTTGCAAGAAACAACCTAATATAAGTATAAACTGAGATATTTTTTAAAAGAAATTTTTCTGTAATATTACTTTTCTTAAGAATTTTCAGTTATTCAAGTTCTCAATTTAAATTAACAATAATTACCTCCAGCTATTCCTTCTACAGTAATAATGCCTTCGTCTTCTGCTTTGTGAGCTAGCATAGGGCCATGAATACAATCGCCAATGGCAAAAATACTAGTTCAATGTAAATATAGCAGTTTAATTATTGATGGACAAAATAAATTTATATTCTCAAGCTATTGATAGAAAACGTACTTTGGAATTACAGTTTGAAATCTGCTGTTAACAGGTATTCTTCCTTTCTCATCTCTTTCGATTCCTATTTCTTCTAAACCAAGATTCTGAGTATATGGCCTTCTTCCAATACACACCAAAAGAACATCACAAGCCATATTTTCCTTTTTATTTGAATCTTTTGCGTCTTCAAGGGATACTTCAATCTCATTGCCAGTTTTTGTAGCTGCAGTTACTTTTGTTCCCAATTTAAATTTAAGTCCTTGTTTGGTAAGAATCTTCTGCAAAGTTTTACTAACTTCTCCATCGATTCCTACTCCACCAATTGTCGGCATGAATTCAACTGCAGTTACTTCAGATCCCAATCTTAAAATCATATTGTAAAGTATATAATCATATTGTTATACTAGGAATTTTTTTTCAACATTTTCCATTTTATACATATATCAATATTATTATGTTGTTGAAGTATACATTAATATAATAAAATTAATATTTTTTTATTACCTTTGCCAAACAGACCCTAGTTCTAAACCAATAACACCAGCACCAATAACAATTAATCTTTTAGGAACAGAATCCAAAGATAAAGCACCAGTAGAGGAAACAATTTGTTTTTCATCAACTTCAACTCCTTGAAATGGAGTAACTTCACTGCCTGTTGCAATAAGAATATTTTTAGTATTAACTGTAGCAACAGTTAAACCATCTGGTCCGAGGGCAGTTACTTCATTATTGCCTGTAATTTTCCCATGTCCTTTAACTAATTCAATCTTGTTCTTTTTAAATAAACCAGCTATTCCTCCAGTTAGTGCCTTTACTACATTTGTTTTTTGTTCCATAAGCTTTGGTAAATTTAATTCAACTCCAGAAACTATAAAAATTTTTTGTTTTAAAATATGACAAATTGATAAACTATAGTAAAATAAATTTATTTTATATTATTGTATACTTTAAGACACTTTTATATATTTACCATTAATTCCTCTATCCTTTAAATCTCCACTGTGAGCCATATGGTAATAATGTGAATTATTGAGCAATGACTTTGAAGGAATACATCCTACATTTAGACAAGTACCACCAAGTGTTGGATCTTTTTCTATGCATACCGTTTTCATTCCTAATTGGGCAGCCTTAATTGCAGCTACATAGCCACCAGGACCAGAGCCAATAACGACAATGTCAGCTTCCAAGGTACTTGCATATTTTCGCTGTTGAGCAGCTGTTAGTATAGGATTTACTATTCGTTTCAAACATGATGGCTATAAGATAAATATAAAAAATTTATATCTTACCTATTTATTATTATAAATATATATTATTAAAAATATATTATATATTTATATAAAGATATAATAGAATATTATCTAATGTAATTTATTTTATAATGTAGGTACTACAACAAAATTTAATACAAATTGATTATATTATATAATATGTATGTATTTTTATTTAATGTAAAATTGAAATTAAAAATAAGATTAAAATAAGTTATAAAATTTTTACATGTTAATATATTAAAAAAAATTATAAAATTTTATATGTTAATATATTAAAATAAATTATAAATTCTTTTATAAATTAACATATTAATATAAATTATAATGAAATGTAATTTTAAATATTTAAAATATTTTTAATACAATTTTATAGGATTGGCATTATGTAAAATAATACTTATTATTTTTGGTAGTTTTTTAATGGAATTGTAAATTTTGAGCTTATATGCTTTTATTAATTATAAATCTTATATAAATTTTTAGGCATTTTAAATAAATACAATTATAAATGTTGCACCATCATATTGCAACAATGGTTAAAGTCTAAGAATAAACATCAGAAGTATAAAGGCTATTAAAAATAAATATCTTTAAGAACAGGTTAAATATTAGAACACCAATAAGATATTTATTTTTACGTTCGTTATAAAAGTATAGTTCCTTGATTTAAAAGTATGACTCAAAATAAAGTCACGGTCTTATTAAGCTTAGGTTATAGGTCATCTAAATAATGAAAATTTTAAAATTGGACAAATCTATGAAAATTATGAAGCGACAACAATCAACATTACTGGCATTAGCGCTAATTGATATTTATAAAAGAATGTAAAATAATTATTTAACGAAAATCAAGAGAGTGGGAGTGAGATAGAAAACGAGGCATACAGAAGGTCGTCCGAGCAGAAGACTGTTCTATAAAAAAAGTGACATAACCAATGCCAGGGCTATTGTAAGACTCGGAATTGTAGAAAACGCATGTGTTCCTTATCACCTTGGGACGATAAGATATCCAGATATCCGATCGTATTCAATGACGACCCACATCATACTCTCAACAAATTGTGAAAAAGCCCAGGGTCAGATAAACGTCCTTAAAATATCTGAAGAAGGTTGCCAGACAGAACATTAGTAAAACCCGAAAAGACCTCTTTTTATATTCAGACCTTTTAATCGGGCCACGAAACGAACTTATTTACCTTCATGTTGCCAGCTATTAAGTGGCACAGGTTGGCCTGCATCCTGGATTTCCGGGGGCGGGTGGTTTATTATTTGCACCGGAGTTCCTCGATGTACCCGAGGGGTTAAAAACAGGACCAACGACAAAGTAGAGCTGCCGATCGAGGAATAATACTATCTGTTACCTGAATTACTCGCGACCTTTTAATCTCGTGATATCGGAAAGAAGGCCAATCGAGAGATCGAACACTTTGGCATTCAACTTTGCCTAACTTCAGTACTCACAATTTTCGGCGGCTCATTCGAAAGAGCCCTGTCTCTTTCCATCTTCTCTACTTCTCAGTTATCATTCATTTTAAGATTGGATCAAAGTTTTTTTCAAGATGTGAAATTTTTTACTATTATAAGTGCTAATCTATTTAATTTGTGATTTTTATTTTAAGTTTATCGTTCCGAAACCACTTTCGTCTATGAAAATTGATAATTTAAAGTATAGAAATCACTCTATACTTTAAATTAAATAAAACATATAATTACGTGTATTTTACATAAACAAACAAGAAAAAAAAGAATAAAAATATTTTATAACAAAAAGTCGATTACAAATTTTAAGTAGATATTTATCAAATATCACATTTTTAAACTTATATTAGATACTTATGTGAACATTTATTTTTCAAGCATAGAAGTACTTTCACAGTAAATGAACATTTGAAATATATTGCACGAAAAGTTGAGTATATTCTTTAAATCTATATAAACACAATAAAAGCTTAATTGAAATTTTTATTGAAATAGAGTTTGCAATGTGTGTTATAAATTAAGAAGAAGTAAAAGTAAAACCCGAGGTATAAATTGCAATAACATTACAATAGATATTAATATCCATCTTTAATAAAAATCTTCATACTATATGTGGTAATAATTACGAAAATCGTATTGTTAGAATAAGGAAATTGTATGTTTTTAACAATTTGAACTTAGTAATAATTTAATAAAAGTAGTTCCAAGTAAAAATTAAGATACAAAAAGTAAGAATTGTATATGAAGGATTCTGATATAATTAATCAAGCAATACGTAGTTTATTTTCTTTCAATACTGAAAAACCAAATAAAAAATGATCTGAATAATTATCATTAGAACGAGAGTATTTTGGTTTGGTACTATTTTTATACCATATGTACTTGCACTTTAAATATAAATAAAGCGGTCAAATATGTTTGAGCGAAATATAAATTTACTTTTCCATTTCAATTACCACAGACAAAAAAAAACGAAGCCTCACGTGAATAGCTCAAATTCTGAAAATAAATTCTTAACATTCAAAATTTCTTAAAGTAGAGAGGTGCGCGGGAGCAACACATCCCTTGGTCAGCTCAATAATAAACCAACAGAGGATGAACGAAAGAAAAAATAATAATAAAATGAAAGTGTTGATAATTATCTCAGGGGTCAGAAATTGATTTTTGTTGACGTTCTCGAGTTCTTTAAGAAATACACGTGCGCACAGTTTGCGTAAGTAGGCACGCGTGCGCAGGGAGTTGCATCGCGACCCGGAGCAAGTCCCACCTCCAGAACAATCGTCGCGCTCCTTCGCTTTCCAATTTCCCGACGTCGCATGCACGCTCCATCGATTGATTGTCCGCCAAGGACACCGATGTCGTGACGCCGAGTCTCCTTCGATGCCGATCCGAATCACGAAAAGAGTTGCGCCAGGTGCTGCACTTACCGGAAGCGATGAGAGACGAGGACGGAGAGCAATCCCCTGCACACCCGAATAGGTGTTTGCATTTCCTTTAAAATATTACGAAGAGAACATTCTGAGAGTAAATGATCTAAAATCCATTAAGAGCTTCCTATTACTATTAATTGCATATGATAAATCAGCTTGTTCTTTTAATTGCATAATGGAATATGTATTCTACTTCATTAATTTAAATTAAGTAATATTGTTGAATTTAATTTAGGCCAATAACTTTAGTTTTAATTAACGTCAATTACAATTTTTTATTTTTGTTTTATTACTAATTATCCTTTTATATAACCTCTTACATTGTTATATTTATTCATTATCGAAAGACGAGATAGAATAGTGAGAATATTCTTATATTTTTTTCATAAAGTGAGAAAGAATTATAATGATGCTCAAGTTTATTCTTAATTTTAATTATGACTTATTTTTATAATATAATGTAGACTTATTAATATTATTGTATGATAACAATTGAACTATAAAGTGAAAAAAATTCAAATACTTGTTTATTATAATTGATAATACTTAGTTTTTTATAACTTAATATTGATATTTAAAATAACACATAGTAAAAAACTAGAGCAGTTATTCAAATTGTTAGATAATATCTTATAATTTTCTGCTAATCATTATTCCGAGTACTGTGTGTTTTCTATACAATTGATTTACTTATTTCCTTTATGTAAGAACTAATTAAAACTATTTATTATTGAAGTTCAAAAAATTTATTAAATATTTATGTAATTATAATTTATTGTATAAAATACATAACTAAATATAGAAACGTTATTAATATACACTTAGAATATAAGTTATTACTATAACAGAATATTGTATATTGATAAAGCATAAGAAAAAACTAGATTTTTATTTTATTTCAAATCATCCAATAAGTTTTATTTAAAATTATTTGTATTATATTTTACTTAAATGTACTAAATATTCTAATGAAATAAATAAATATATCATACATATATTTATAGTTTAATGTGGTATTTTTATAGTTAAAGAATATCTAAATATACGATATAACGTAAAATGTTTTCCAATTATTGTTTTATAATTTACATAAAATACAATAAATTGCATGAGTTATTTTTAAATACCAAAGAAAAATTAAAAAAAAAAAGGGAAAGAAATTTATCTTATAAAAATTTATCTAAAACTTTATATAGATATATTATGTAAAAGACAATCATTAATAATAAATCAGATGTTGAAACAACTGAAGTGTTTTGACTGAAATAGACCAATAAAATAAATCAAGATAAAAAGTAATATGATTTTTTCAGAAAAATATTATTTAAATTTCAAGTAATATTATACAACAAAATTTGAATATTAAATCGACTACATAATAAATATGTGACAATATTTTACTGAAAATTTTTTTTTTTTTTTTTTTTTTTTTTTTTTTTTAAGAAATTAAATAATAGTCAATAAAGTCATGAAATTCCTTTGTAATAAATGCACATGGATCGTTATAACGGAAAAAGGAAGACATGTTTTGCTCATTGAAAGGGCAAGGATCGTGTAAAACAGATGAAGTGTCACTTAAATTAAGGGAAACAAGTCGTGAATTCTTTAAAAACGGTTTGTTTACCATTTCTTCCCCTTTGTCGTAATACAAAAGTAATGCATTTCATTCTGATAACCACATAGATGAAACCGTAATCGCTTACATTTTTACTCCGAATAACTGTTACATGCAAATTGCTCAACTCTGATATAATCTTTTATTATTATTATTATTATTATTATTATTATTATTATTATTATTATTATTATTATTATTATTATTATTATTATTATTATTATTATTATTATTATTATTATTATTATTATTATTATTATTATTATTATTATTCCCATCCGTAGTCTGCACCTTGTCGAAGATCGACTGCTTGCAGTCGATCGGGTGATGGGCTTAAGGGAGTGGAACCCGAGAATGAGTGGCAGTGTGAGTGGGTGAAATATTTGTAAGAGAGGCCGCTGTATGAATGATTCGAGAACCTTCGAAATAGGGTTTTCTCGATGAGTGAGTACGCGCACGGAGCGGATATCGAGGCCGCGGGCCCTATAAATGGGTCTTCGCCGGCTATATAGAGATGTAGGTGGACGAGCTCCTCGTGGGCCCTATAAACGGGCATCTTGCGAGGAAGGAGACCACCCGCGGAGCGCTGGCCAAGGAAACCCCGCGGAAAAAAAATAAAGGGGTATAGCCATGGCCGTTTGAGTGCAGGTGAATGAGGGAACCCTATAAACGGGCTATTCCCGAGCAAATGAGGGCATTCTGAATGTGCTGAATGAATGAGGGGAACCACTCCCGAACTAATGGCAGACCGCCGTGTTGGCCGTGCGGTGCGACCCGTGAGCTGCCAAAAGGAGATCCTGGGTGGTGAGGCGCATCCGAGGCTGCGTGCCAAGGTGACCCAAACCATCTTTGGCTCCCGCTGGAGGCAAGACGGGAGGCTGGACCGTAGCCTGGTCCGGTCAATCGGCTTCGGGGCGAGTGCGGTCTGGTGCGTGACGTCCCCTGGAAGCTCTCCAGAGAGTGGAGTGTCTTTGTTGGGACACAAAACTCGAGAGAGACGAAGGGGGAATAACGTACCAGGGTGTGCTATATCCCTACGTGATGGCCCGATCCAGGATAACCCCTTCAGGCATGTGTTGGGGGGTTATTCTGGTGAGCTCGCCGTTGAAGGGTCCATGGAGGCCGGTCACACGTAGGGACGAATCAACAAACATAATATATGGAGAAAATAAAACAACAGGGGTGAGGAAAAGGGAAGAAGGATGGGGAAGGGAACACGGCGGTTCCATTCCCTGAAACGGTGATCGAGGGGGAGGGGGAGATCCCATCCGCGACCGGAACAACACCCGAAAGTATCGGTACCGCGTACGAGGGTATCTTTGCCTCCATAAAGATCATTATGACGGAGATGATGGAGGCGCTAAAGCGCCAGCCAAACGTCTCCAAAGTCATAAAAGAGGGCCTCCCAGTATTACAGGGGAAGATAGAGGCCCTCGAGGAACAGGAGAGAAGGGAGCGGCGAGGGATCCGGAGGAAGGTGGCACCTCCTCTCCTGAAACCACAGACAACGGCCGGTAAAAGGCCACCACCGGCAACACCACCAGAGGCCCAAGCGGGCAAGAAAAATAAGAAAAGGAAGAAGGAGGCAGCGGTAGCATCGCAAACGCCTCCTCCAACCACCACCGTGGGGAAGAGCCCGACTGGCGCGGAGTGGAGGAGAGTCCCCACGCGAGAGGAAAAACGGGAGGACCGCCAAAAGACGGTAAGAGATAGGGTAAAGGGGACCCCTACAAAAAAGAGCGCCCCCAGTAAAAGAGGGAAGGTGAGGCCAGAGGCCATCGTCCTTAAGCCAGCGGAGGGCAAGACCTACGCGGATATCCTGAGCGGAATCCGACATCAGGTCAGTCCCTCCGAGCACGGGCTCTCGATCAAGGGCATCCGCAAAACCCAAAAGGGGGATGTCCTCATCGAGATTAGAAAATCATCGTCGGTCGAGTGCAAGGAGGGCTTTGCCGATGCCTTGAAGAAGGCCGTCGGAGCCAGCGCAACACTCCACACTCTGATCCCCAGGAGTACACTGGAGATCAGGGACGTGGACGAGTGCGCTACGACCGAGGAGGTCAGAGGCGCCCTCCTTGCGATCCTGCAGGACTACACTGGTCCTCTAGAGGTGCGACTCACGGGAGCCAACAAAGCCGGTAAACGGCTGGCGATCGTGACCGTCACAGAGGAGGCCAGTAAAAAGCTACTGGAGGTGGGCAGGGTCCCAGTAGGGTGGGTCTACTGCGGCATAAGACCACGGGTCCAAGTCGAGCGCTGCTTTAAGTGTCTCGGCTATGGACACCGGGGTACGAGCTGCAGGGGCCCAGACAGGAGTACGACCTGTTTCCGGTGTGGGGAACAGGGTCACAAGGGGGCCGGATGTAAGGCCGAGCCCAAGTGCTTCCTGTGCCCGGGGACCTCTCCCGCGGCAGTACACCATGTCGCGGGGTCAGGAGCCTGTGCGGTTTTCCGCGAGGCTCTAGCCAAGTGCCGCCGAAGTGGCTAATGTCCTGCAGGCCAACTTGCACAGAAGCCGGACGGCGCAGGATCTGCTCGCCCAGGTCCGTCTCGAGCTGCACGCTGATATTGTTCTTGTCAGTGAGCAGCATCGGGAGGGGCCTGCGGGGGGGTGGTATCGTGACATCACCGGTACCGCTGCGATCTGGATCCCCAGCCCGCACTGCTTCCAGGCAGAGTGCCATGGAGCTGGTAGCGGCTTCGTTTGGGTGAGGAGCAGGGGCGTATATTACGTCAGCTGTTACCTCACTCCAAACGAGGCCATCGATGGGTTCCAAGTTAAATTGGATGCCCTCGAGGATGCTATCGGGGACATGGAGGGTGAGCTGGTAGTGGCCGGGGACTTTAACAGCAAGGCTGTAGATTGGGGTGAACCTGTGACCGACTCCAGGGGAAGGCGAGTCCTGGACATGGTATCCAGGACAAGACTGGTAATTTTAAATACCGGTTCAACGGCGACCTTCCGGAGGCCCGGTTACAGGCAGACCATCCCCGACGTCTCCTTTGCGACGGAACGTCTGGCCGCAAAGGTGCGGGACTGGCGGGTGATCGAGGACTATACAGCCAGCGATCACCAGTACATCACGTTTCGCGTTCGTGATGACCGGCCGGTCGGGACGGCGATCGTACGCCGTCCTTCCAGATGGCTCGTTGCGAGGATGGACGACGCCTTGTTTTCCCGTGCCCTAGAACGCGGACAGCGAACCCTGGACGGGGCTTCAAGGAGCGGAACGTCCTCCAAGCAAGCGGAAGCGGTGTCAGGCGCAATTATGCGCTTGATTCGCCAAGCTTGTAAGGAGGCGATACCGAGGATGTCGGCGAGAAAAACACGCCGTCCGGTTTATTGGTGGACCAGCGAGATCGCGGAAATGAGGCGGAAGTGCCTTCGGCTACGACGAGTAGCCCAAAGGGCCCGACGCCTCGACCGCGACAACTCTCCGATGATCGTCGAGCATCTGGTGGCGAGAAGAGCCCTCAAGAGAGCCATCAAGGCGAGTAAAAGCCGATGCTGGAAGAAGCTGGGGGAAGATCTCAACAGAGATCCGTGGGGATTGGGCTATAAAGTCATCACCCGCAAATTGGGGGCGTTCGCCAAGGGCGCACCCATGAGCGAGGTGGTGATGGACGGGATCGTCCATGCCCTCTTCCCCACACATCCCGTTCGAAGGGATGAGCCCCCGGTGCCATCGGGTCCTGAGGCTCCGCTGTTTACAATGGCGGAGCTAGAGAGCGCGGTAAGCTCTATGAGGAGCCGTAAGGCACCAGGTCCCGATGGCCTTCCGGCAGAGGTGATGAAAGCGGTGGCCAGGAGTCATCCACAGCTCTTGCTCACCATGTACAACTCGTGCCTTCGAGCGGGAGTTTTTTATTCCAGTTGGAAGGGGGCGAGACTTGTGCTGGTGAGCAAGGGCAAGGGATCGTGGGACGCTCCGTCGTCGTATAGACCCCTGTGCATGCTGGACACCGCCGGGAAGCTCCTGGAAAAGCTGGTGATATCCCGTCTTCAGGCGGCGCTTTTAACATCTGGCGGCCTCTCCGAGAGTCAATACGGCTTCCGGAGAGGTAGGTCAACCATCGACGCTATCCAGAGAGTAGTGGAGGCGGCCAGGAGCACGGAAAGGGGAAACCATTTCTCCCGACCGATATGTCTCCTGGTGACATTGGATGTCCGAAACGCCTTCAACTCGGTAAGGTGGACAGATATGCTCGGGGCAATGGATCGGGACTTCGGGGTGCCCCAGTATCTCTTGCAGATTATTGGGGATTACCTTCGGGACCGGTTCATTGTATACGAGACGGCGGAGGGCTCAAAAAAGAGGGCACTGACGTGTGGTGCGGCCCAAGGCTCCATCTTAGGACCCGATCTATGGAATATTTCCTACGACGGGATCCTGAGATTGGAAATGCCTGAAGGCTGCTCTCTGATCGGGTACGCGGATGACGTGGCAGCCATCATTACAGCCCGTAACATGGTCCTGGCACAGACGCGACTCGACCAGACCATGCGGAGAATTCGCCACTGGATGGACGATCATGGGCTGGAACTGGCGGAGGCCAAAACCGAGATTGTGCTCCTTACGAAGAAGCGCGTACCCAGAGTGCAGCCGCTTATTATCGGAGAGGAGTCGGTCCAGACCAAAGCAGCCGTGAAGTACCTGGGGGTGACGCTAGATACGAAGCTCACCTTCGGGGAACATATTCGGAGAGTGGCGGATAAGGCGTCACGGGTAGTGACTTCCCTGTGCAGGATCATGGCCAACGTAAGTGGGCCACGTCCCTGTATCAGGCGGTTGCTGCTCCGTGTCGCTGAGTCCGTCATGCTTTACGGTGCAGAGGTTTGGGCCGACGCGCTTCGGTACAATATGTACCGGAGACGTATGGCGGCTGTGCAACGGAGATGCGCACTTCGTGTAGCGTGCTCGTATCGCACGGTCTCGGAGGCGGCCTCGCTAGTGGTCGCTGGGGTAATTCCCATCGACCTCTTAGCCCAGGAGAGGAAGCTGGTCCACCAAGCAAGGGGGACACTCGACCGTGGTGAGGCCAAGGTGCGAGCCAGGGAGATATCCCTGGCTAACTGGCAGGATAGATGGGAACAGGATACGCGCGGAAGGTGGACCGCCAGACTAATCAGTCAGGTGGCCCCGTGGATCGGCCGACAGCATGGTGAGGTGAACTATTACCTCACCCAGTTGTTGACCGGCCATGGGTACTTCCGTGCGTACCTCCACCGTGTGGGTAAGGTGGCGGATCCCCGATGCGTGCATTGCGGATCCGCCGTGGACGACGCCTTGCACACATTTTTTGTGTGCGAATACTGGGGGCGACAGAGGGAAGCGTTGGAGGGCGATGTCGGAAGGGTCACTCCTGAAGGCATCGTCCCTCTGATGCTCGCGAGCCAAGAAAACTGGGGAAGGGTCGCTTCTTTCGTCGAGGATATCCTGAGACGTAAGAAGCCGGCTCTTCCCTAGGGTAAGGGGGGAAAGCGTAGAGGGTGCCTCGAAGGCATAGTTTCTGGTTGCCTCCCCGAAGTAATGCTTAACGGCGGTGCCGGGGAGGATATAAGAACCAGGAAAGGAGGTCTCCTCGACGAACTCGCGTCGTCCCCGCCCTGTGGTTTTCACTACAGGGCGCGAGCGGCGAGAGTGCGCTGAGGGGGTGAGGTTTTAGTGGGTATATCGGCATCTTCAATGCCGGGGAGTCCCACACACCGGGGACCCGGGTCCCTGATGGTCTTTAAAAGATTTCCTCCCTCCTTTATAAAAAAAAAAAAAAAAAATTATTATTATTATTATTATTATTATTATTATTATTATTATTATTATTATTATTATTATTATTATTATTATTATTATTATTATTATTATTATTATTATTATTATTATTATTATTATTATTATTATTATTATTATTATTATTATTATTATTATTATTATTATTATTATTATTATTATTATAAAGTGAGAAAAAGGAATAAAATTTATGTACTAATATGTATAAGTAGTCGTTTTATTTGAAAACATAATTTTACATTAAATTACAGCCATCTGAATAATTGCATTTGTATGTGACTCATACGTATGTGCATATATATACACGTTACAGACGCATGCATGAATATTGATTTGAAAATAAAAATAAATATTAATTCCCAATATACTTTCCTATTCAAATGAAATGCATGTAGCCACATATTAAACTTAATTGACGTAATATAATTGTATAATATCCAAGAGAATGAATGTTGACAGTTCAAAATCAAAGTATCAAAAAGTATTAGAACGTATTTTTATATATTTTTAATAGATTTAATATTTTAAAAGAAACTAATAAATTACGTTAAATTAGTATTCTTATAAGTTTTTATATTTATAAATTTATAAGACATTAAGATATTTTATTCACATTCCTAAAAATGATTAACTTTTAAGATCTAATCATTAAGCATTATCGGCTGATGAAGATAATTATATTCCATATTACATATTTATTTTTATAAATATTATTATTTTTTATTACAATATCATAAAAGTTATTTTGTTTAATGTAGTTCAAAGTTTCTGGTTATCTTCCTTCATAGAGATTGTAAAGATATCCAAGGATCAATAACTTTACAGATTTAGATAAATTATTTCCGCAAATAAAATAACATAGTGATATACTTTATATGAAAGTAATATTTTGAATAAGATTTATAACATACCAATAAAAGAAAGTAACATAAAGAATAAGATGAGATTGATTGAAGGAGAAATGTTAAAGAATGGAATATACTGGCCTAAGGAGAAAGTTATGGTACGAACGGAAGCGTTTTTAAATGCGATGAATTTGAAGCGTGCGTTGAAGGAGTTAGGGCGAGATACGCGTGCGTGTGCGTGCGCATGTGTGGAATAGAGGAGGCCAGTAGCTTCATGAGAGTATTGTATGAAAAATTGTCATAGAATAGTGAAAAGCCTAGTCCTTTGAATGCGCGGCGCAAGTAATTCTGGTGTTCAAGAAGGGTAAATTTCGCCAGAGAACATTAAAACCATACCCGATCCCTCCATCCCTCGTACAGGCAAACGCGTAAGGGGGAGTTGGACAAGTACCGAGTCTGGCTCTTTCGTAGTATGGGACTGGTTGGGGCAGTTCTTGCGGGGTACGGTACTCGGCGGACTTTCTAGGGGTCGAGAACACGGCGAGGGTTGTGTGACGCCGTTGCCACACTCACTACCGCTACGGGAATAAGCAGTAGCAGCAGTATCGCGACTAGCGAGCCGGAGGCAGAGGATAGGCGCAGAACACCAAGGACGAGACACTCGGGCACGAGATGAAAAGCTATTTATTCTGAGAGTGGCTTAAACTCTAAGCACAATGTAATTGTCAGTTGATGGTATCTTGCGTTATCGCATTCGGCTTATCTCCTATAAAAATAAACGAAATTACGATTTATTGATTACTATCGATGTTTTTCCTTCAACCAGCGAACAACGTCTTGTACTCACGTCAACATACAACATCTAATTCTTATCATCCAATCGATCTATATCATATTTTATTTAATTTCTCTCCTTTTTTCTTCATCATACACAAAATTTATTGCTTATTTGAACTAAGTTTATTTGAACTAAATCTGTAAAGGCTTAGAAAATTAATTAATCAAATTAAATAATTTATTTCAAAAATGTTTAAATTTTTGTATTATACTTTTTCATTATTTAACCAGTTTAAGAAACTTTGTTTGAAATGTACATATTCAAGCACATATTTAGGCGAAAAAAATTGGGGAACGTAAGCTCGAATCCTTAGCCGGAGTACCAATTAATGAAGATGTATAAAGAATTAATTTCTGTATGGAAAAAATTAATGTTGAAGAAAATAAATAGGAATGTTGAAATAGAGCCTTAATAAAAGAATTCGAAGTATTGCTTAGTGAGAAGAGGGAAGAAAAGGAGATCGGAGGACTAATCGTAAGAAGCAGTACTATCTATGCTTGTTCATACCTACGAATGTTTTACAACGTGTAACCGAGCTTTCCAAACCTCACTTAAGTAATACGTGATAAAAAAAAAAAAAAAAAAAAAAAAAAAAAAAAAAAAAAAAAAAAAAAAAAAAAAAAAAAAAAAAAAGTAATAAGTTTGAGGAAGATTTTGCCGACAGAGCTTCAGCCGTCCTCGGGATTGAAAGCTCTTTCAAAAGTTTTATTGCAATAAGCAAAAACGAGAGCTCGGAAAAATGCCTTTGTCCGGTCTTAATAGGACTCCTAAAGCGCCAATGTCACGTCATCAACGACCAATTCAGAATTGAACGTACAATTCAGATACAAGCTGAGATAAGAGCTGCCGACGTCGCGAGATGCCGTGAAAGAAAGCCAATGGACAGGTCTCTCGGCACGACTCGCTAGTCCTGGGAGACTAGCGACCAGCGCCTTCTGTGGTCTACTCGACGGCGGCCCACACGGACGGGGGAGCAGGAGCAGGGCCACTGCCAGTGGTTATTGGGGTTTCTTTAGAGGGTCGGGAGGGGATGGGAGCGACGCCAGATGCGCAGGGGCGAGTGCGTGAACAGCCGCCGAGGGGGTGCGACGTAAGCCGCGAACTCCAGTTCGACTCCCCGCGCGAGCTTGGCTGCCACGCGTCCCGGGACCGCTTCACCAGATACACGCTGATGGCCGGATGACCTTCTACTATAAAAAAACACGTAAGTGATTAGTGTGCGGGAGTCCTCGACGCGACGACGGGCCCTCGAGAAAATGCCTCCATGCTGGACAAAACATTCCACGGTGTTGAACATCATCCCCGAGGAGACATTTCGAATTGATTCGAGTCTCCGGCCATCGGATCGGCCTTCATTTTCATTGCCAATAATCGCTAATGCTTATTGTCTTGTCTTGTCTTGTCTCGTCCTGTCTTATTGGCTATAATGTTCTACTCTTCCCTTTCCGCAATCTAAACTCATTGTTCACGCTCTTGTTTCAAGTTTATAATTTTCGAACGGAATATTTCAAAGAGTTCAACGAAATATTATACATTGGATTGTTGGCGCGCGCGAGACGGTTCAATTACGGGTCAGCGGGATACAGACATTCTAATGAATTAATAATATTGATAAAGCTCCCTCCAGCTATGCTTTTCATCTTTCATTGTAGGCCAAAACCGGTTCGTTTTTATTTCCTTCCAGCTGAAATAGTCTCAGTCTTTGTCAGCCTTTTCACCATATCGATTACTAGGGTTCATTGCACGTGGATTCGTCTGCATGTGCTCACTCTTTTCTCCTCTCTTTGTATACAAGCCTGAATTTATGAATGAAAAAGGGAATAAAGACTGTCTGAACACGAATCTCGCATGGGTGCAGCATTGCTAGTTTCAACAAATAAAAAGTAAGAAAAACTTAAATGTAATGCTCCTCTTGCTCGTTAGAAATTAGGTTAATGGAAGATTATTATCGTTGATTGTTGACACTCTTATTTGTATTTAAGCATTTTTTGTCCGAGAACTCCGTATCTCATACAACTAATGGCTAGAGTTATTATTACTTTTAGTTCATAATAATAATGGAATTCTAATCTCTTCAGGTGTTTAAAACCTCTTAACAGATTTTAATTAAAGGGTTGAAAATTTTAATTATGTGCTCTCTTCATAAATAGAATGATATCGAAATTTTAAGAGTCTTATATAAAACTTTATAATTAAATGATGTTTAAGCAGTATATCTCTAATTCCTCAGACTTTATACAAAATAATACTGAATGCAATATAACATTTTAACGATTTTCATTCTATATTAGAATAAATTACATGTCGTCGGATAGACGGTAATGGTCTTCACAATTGTTCATCAATGATAAACATCATTCATTGTGAAGTATTATGATGGTAAATAGATGCCCTTACCATTTTTTAATAATTAATTAAACAAATTTTATAATTTATAATTATAGAATTAACTAAATAGGAAATTCAAAATGAAGTTTTTCACATTATTTAAAATATTATTCATAGAAATGAAAAAGCTTTTCAAATCATTTATTTTAATTATTCTGTAAAATATATGATATTTCAATAAAATATAACATTTAATAAGAATCTCGACGGATGAAATTGTAATATATGAACTTTTGCAATACATTTTAAAATTATTATTGTTGTTTGATAATAATCATTGAATTGATCATTGACTAGAAAATTTATGAATAGAAAATTTTCATAAAATTTTACTGGTAAAATAGCGAATCAATTTAAAATAGAATTTTTATCTCTAGAGTATAAAATGACTGACTTAGTCTAAAAAAAGAAAAACGTAATAGTTTCTTGCTGAGCCCACTCAAATATAAATAACCATTGTATATTTCGCACAATTCTTTGGGCGTTTAAAACGATGAAACTATAAACTGTTTCTTAAAAGGAAACCCATAAAATATTTAGCAGAAGCTTTTAAAAAAGAGCATTTCCTGAGGCACAAGATGATCCCAAGCATCTTTAGCACCTTATAAAGCATTAATTTATAGATTTATGAAAGTCGAGCAAATCTTTTACCGCTTATTTCTTAATTTGTCAACATAAGCGAGAGCGCCACTTGCATTCATATATCGTATTTGTTCAAAATAAACTCCTTTTTCTCTCCAAATTAGTCTCGTTTTATCGAATAGCCAATAGTCGGATACTGTGAATGGCTCCAAGATTCAAGTCAAATTAATTGAAGGATCAATAATGTGTGAAAACGTTCAGAATAATTCAAATATTGACGCAGTCCAGTATCGGCCAGTTTTTTTGACTGCTCAAGGTAAAAGACGTCATAGCACAGATGGACAGACCATTTAACATTGTTTCTTGTGCCCAAGGACGCGGGAGGGTGACTCAGACGCCACGGGTTAATAGACCACGTTTCCTCTCGTCTTCTTCTTCCCTACCTCCCTCGTCAACGGACCACGGGAGGGGTAAGTTCATCTCATTGGCGTTTACGTAGAAGCTCTTAATATATAAATTGTAGTAGAGCGAGAAGTAAAGAATTTTACGATAGTAAATAAAAATAAATTTTATTTAATCGGCTCATTGTTGACATTCTGAAATGTATTTACCATCCGATTAAAATTCTTGATGTCGCATTCGCTCTTTATTATGTAGAGCAATAAAATATAATTATAAATACGAATTTAAATTTACTTAAATTCGAATAGGAAATTCAAATTATACATCAATTAATGCAGATAAAAAAATTCAGTGAATTTCATTCGATAAAGACTTTCGTATACTTTTATTTTACCAAAAATATATTATCTCTTATATTCACAATCGTACATGACCTAAAAAAAAAATTTAAATACATCCACAGTTCACTTTTAAATTTTACAATCATAAAAGAACTTTTGAGATCCTCAAAAAATGACAAATAAATGTAAAATTATTATTAAAATTAATTTTTATAGATTTTTTATGATGATAGATAAATAATTGTAATAATATAAATAATATATATATAAAAAATAATATATATATATATATCTTATTGCCGATAAATTTTCATGCACTGAAATATATTTCCAACTTTTCAGGTCGTATATTAAACTTTGTAATTATGTATTTCTCAAAAATGAATATCGGTATTAAAAAACAAGCTAATAATTTATTAATAATATGTTGCCTGTGCATATTAAATTCAAAGAAATACTATATGGTATGCATATTACATCCCTAAAATAAAAGCAATACTATTTTAAGACACGTATTAGGTATAATAATTTTTTAAATGCTTTATGTTACTTTATACTATTTGTTGTTAATTGCAATATAAAATGTATTTTTTTATATATTATTAAAATGTATTAAGACAACAAAAATAATATTAATATTTCATATTATTTTATAATTAGATAATATTTTAAATTGACAACATTACAGACATATTTTGTATTACAATAACAGGTTTAACTGAATCAATAAATTACTCAATTGAAATAAAAAATTAACTTAGCAATTAAAAAAGCAACTTAATTTATTTTTGTAGTGATTTTAGTAAAAACTAGATAGAAAAATAATAACATTTTTCTATAGAATTAGTCTAGTACAAAAACAAATATACTTTTGTATAAAAAGAAATGGATATAGCTTTTTATTTTATTTGTTAATTAATCCATTTCGTTTCATATAACTTTTGTATTTATTCTATTTTCCAAATTAAATTAAAAATACGTACAAAAAATGTTACTAATTTTGACATTTTTGCTCTTATTACAATAGTACCTTTAAAACAACCTACAAATGAATTACATAAGTTAAAATAATATTTTAAATATGGTTTAGAGAGTATAGCTTCTGATAATGAAGTTATTATTTATTATTCCATTTTCTCTAGGCTTTGCTTTTGAACTGGAGAATATAATATTTTGCTTAATCTTTAATTTCATATGAAAATATTCAATAACAAGGATATATTTTCCAAAACTTTTTCAAAAGAAATATCGGTATATTTTCTCTTACTATTAACTAATATCTTACTTTTTATCTCAACATGATAAAGAATTCTCAGATTTGTGATTCGTTGTTCATGTTTGAAGTGAATTTTTCTATTATAAATTTCAGTTGTTTACTCATAATACAATTACTTTTGTCACGCATTAATTATTTCGGTAAATATTATTATGGAACATAATCACAGAAAATTTTTATCTTTTAATTAGTATATATGGTGGGTTATTTTTATTAAATTGGATATTGAAGTAAAAACTACAATTTATAATATAATTGACCTTTTATTAAATAAAATAAATTTTACTTTACTTTTTAATTTTACTTTATGAAATAATCTAAATAAAGTAATAAAATATTTCCATGAAGTATTATGAACCTAAATAAACTGAAATATATTTTAAATATATTTAAATTTATATTAAGATAATATCAAATTTTTAATTGTTTACGACCGTTTTCAAATTTGTGGTTATAAGAAATTTATAGTGATTTGAATATATCTTCGATTAAGGTATATATTGAAATTTGTAAAAAATATTAAGAAATCTTTACGTGATAATGGAATGAATATTCAATATTACTTTTAATAGTGAATAATTAATGAATGTAACATGTAAATATTTTTATACATTAAGAATATTCAAAATAATTTAGTTCACATTTAAATAAATTAAATGATTTCTAAATTTATTTAATGTTAAACCTATAAATATACAAAAATTAATTTTAATTCTGTCTAATCTAAAATTTAATAATGTAAAGAATAAGAACATGAAAATCAATATTAGTAGTGATTTCAAGCTGTTAAATTTACAATTGAGTTGAAGAATTCTTTCATAATAAAAATGTAAGAAATCATATTTTCTTTAACGAATGAAATTTTATAATTTTAAATTAATTTAAATTGAATAAAAATCGGCTTCATGATTTAAATTTTAGTGATACCAAATATATAAAATACATGATTGTCTAATAAAGAAGAAAATGTTTATGTGTAACATAAAATTAACATCATGATGGACACTAATGTGAAAAAAGTTTTCTAGAAGATATGAAAACGGCCATTAAATTTGACGATATTTCAATATATTCGTACTATAAATAAATAATAAATACTAAAAGATCTTCATTAAATTAAAGCTTTAATATAATTTTTAATTATACATACAAAATGGAATTTTAAATTATATCTATGCTGGAAAATTTAAAATAATCATAGAATAACTGAGAAGCTAATAAACAAACATTTATTTAACACTCATACAATTAAATATTCTGTAACTGCTGATATTATATTCAATAAGAACGAGGCAATTCAAAATATAATAATATTCCAATTTTTAAAATCTTCATTTTTATTTATTATTCAAATTTTTACAAATACAATTTAACTCGTGTTTTAATCGTGCTTTTAAATTCTATTTAATTATATTGCTCTTCTAGCTTGCCGTTTTCAAAATACAATAATTTAATGTTTTAATTTAACATATAAAAAAAAATAGAAAAAATTAATATAACAATAAAAAAATTATTTGAATTTTTTAATTAATAAAAACATTGTGATTAGTGTAAATTATTTTTGTAATAAATATAAATTCGTTTAAATTGTATAAAATTTAATTTTTATGAAATTTCTTTTAAAATTGTAGTTGCCACGTAAACTGAAACTTTTCACGCTAAAGACGTTTGGGACGCAGTTAATTTCTTAAGAAACACTTACGAAAAGAAAGAACAAACTTAAAAAGAAATGACACAACTTTAAAGAAAAATTATCCGAAACGAGGGCAAAATGTTGTAATTCTACGGAGAATGTTTATATTGATTTATAAAATTGATTTATAAAATTGAATTTGAATACAGGTTTCGAATGTTTTGAAACTAGAATTTTTGCGAAAATTGTATCTAAAGTTTTTAATACGAAACAAAATGTAACGAATTGCTTAATTCTTAGGTCTTTCTTGAGCTAGATAAAGCTTTATTGAGGTAAACAATATCTGAAACAACTAAATCGCTAATATTTTTAAATAGTACCAATACTTATAGTAACCTTAATATTAGATAAAAAGAATGAATTGTATATTTAATCTTAAAAAATAATAATATCCTATATTTATTTTTTTTTTAGTTAAATGAGAATGAACTTTTCCTTGTTTTGTTCAGTTAAAGCATTGTAAATGATGTTTGTAATTTTGAAATTGACAACTGTAAATTTTGAGCAATACCAAGGCCATTCATTACGTCGACGTATTCACAATAATTTTATAACCGTGACTTTTAACGAAACGCGTGTCGGATAGTTCTAAAATAGTGCGCGCGCGATAAAATAAACAATAGATCGGTGCCTTATCGACAAAACAGGTCTTTGGAAATGGACTAGGAATGACAACTTAGGAGTAACGGCAGCAATGACTAATCCTCGTCCGCCCACGTTACAGACACGACAATTTCATATTAATCTGCTGGAGGAAAGGAATTCTATTGTGCGGCTGTTGGCTTCAGTAATAGCGAAGCGAGTCAGTCTAGGAAGGAAAATTATCTGCACTTCTCAGCGGTCAATAACTGCGTCTGCCGTTGCTTGTCGGAGTCATTTGCGCGGCCCTATTTATGGAGTGGCAACACAGGGGCAAGAGATCAAGAGCGGATGTTTATGAGTAGCGTAGGAGTCCACTATCTCAATATCGGGCCAATGTATTCTTTCGCTCAAATCAATTTCGCGCTTCTTTCTGATTTTCTCCCATTTCTTCGGCTAGAGATGAATGCCACGCGGTCGCGTGACGAGTTTCGTCGCCTGACGTTGACCAACTGAATTTCACATAGTACGGAAGATTTCTTACCAATTACTCTTGTTCGGCCAGTTTCGTTTTATCGCCGTAAATCATAGACGGCCGACCGACCAAATTACTCCAAGTTAAAGACCATTCTTCTAATTCTAATAACGAAGCTTTTTTTTTTAACTTTTAAAAATAGAAATCATTAACCACTCAAAGTGGCTTCCTCGAGTTGACTTACAAAAATACAGCGCCCGATTGTTTATATGACGAATAATGAATGGACATTTACAGGACTCCGTAGAGCTTACGTAATAATGAGTAATAAATGAGATCAATGATCCAATGAAGGAGAAAAGGATTAATAACAGGGCTCGATTCTGAGATTTTCTCGATTCTCGAGAGCTCGTTATTAGCCAAGTGGAGAGAATTTTTTATAACGAAAGGGAGGGAATTTGAAGCTTTGAATTTTCGACAGTGGGTCGTCGACTATGTGTGACATCGACTATGAGACCCGGGTGCTGACCAACGGCGGATCTCCGCAACTTCGGAGCCCGAGATGCGAGGAGACGAACCCGTCGCGCTCCACGCCCAACACGCCCATCTGCTTGCGCCGGACTCCTAGTCTCGAGAAATGCTTCAACGAGCCGAAACTCTTCGGGTGAGCCGACCGAAATCAACCTCCTCGATTATTATCGCGACGAGAGACCGCGTTACCCAGAGCTCATCGACTCTTTTCATAATCGATAATAAGACGATAATACATTTCCGGGGCCGCAGTCAAGCTCTATTATTTATTGTATTTTAGAATTTTTAAAATTATTGGCTCATGGCTCGCCCCTATATCTTCCTCCAAGTTAAATCAATGCAATTTAATTAATTATAATAATTTTAATTAAAAACTCCCCTCATACACGAGAGTCGGTTAATTTTTTTTTAAAATATTTTTAAAATCGCTAAAGAGCTAAGGGTCGGTCAGATTCAAGAATTCTACCAGGCAATGGAGCTTATACTTCTGATCGAGTAGAGCGAAATCTGTTTTCCTTAGCACGTAATACTCTTTATACTGACATATAGTAGTATCATCGGTATTACGTACGTACGTACGTACATACGTACATATTTACATACATACATACATACATACATATAAGATTTTCAGATCGATAAGTAATAATCGCGTATGAGCAAAGTTATAAGTTTTTTTTTGTACATTATGAAAGTGGAAGTGAGAAATATTGTTATTGCGCTTTCAAAATCGGAGATCGAATGACAGTTCCGACGGCATCGAGTAAATACTCGCCCGACCTTTGTTCACCAGGCAGCAGTGTCAGCGCCACCAGCATCTAGGACGATTAGTTGGCTCGAGCGGAGGAGTTGGAGATCACGGCCAAAAGTTCAGCCCTGGTGAGGACTTCAAGTGCAATAAGGTACTAAGTGCTGATGTCGATGCACGAGTCCACCAGGTGAGAAAAGTCAACGTGTGTTTTTTTTTTAACTTTAGTCACCAGCTCGCGGAGAGGAGAGATTACAATGCTCGCTTGCGTAACGCGAACTTCATTTTGGCAGCTTTGCGTGGAAGTGCATTCTCTTCTCCTTGACGCGAAGCTACGATTTTGGCTGAGCTCCCTCTTTCGAACTGATCGGGAGCCAAGTCTGCCCTATTAATGTACGTTATTGGGACGTTGCAATTATTACCTTTTAAATTTTAAAATGACACATGTATACACGACAACAGTCGCGTGATGTAACATTGTAATAATAATTTCCCTTCATTTTCTTTCTCTTTTTTTTTCTCCTTAAAATACGTAAACTTAATTATGCGTGTGACGCACATGTAACGGGATAATTAGTCTTATGTAAAAAGAAATTTTATTAAATTGTTTCTACCGATTGCAAGATTCAATGTACCGCGATGCGAAGGGAAAAAAGTCAAGTAGTTGAAGTATATTTGAATAATTCGTGGCTAGTACGTTAGAGATGAAATTGTAACTGCAATCGCCATAATAATGTTGTGAACGGCAGGATCGTGCCAGTTGAAATGATCATTTAGCGTTTTGCACCGATGATTCCCATCTGGTATTACAAAAATACTTCCAAGTCACTCGATATTCCCGCCTGTATTCCGCTGCAAAAATTGCACCGTTCATTAAGCAGCTTCCTTCGTGGCTGCATGATTAATGTTGCGAAAGTTGAATGAACTTTTGGCATGAGAAATCCATAAAAGGTTGCCGCCGCCCCAGCCGCCGGGCCGCTCTTCGAAGCGCGCCTCCGGTTCCCCAGGCCGCCGCTGCCACACACGAGCCTTGGGAATAAAAAATGATTGAAAACGAAATATTCTTAGAGATCGCAATGCCGGCCCGTTCACGTTCGTTTAGGTGTTTGAGCGACAATGGCGAGTCCTGGAATGCACTCCGTAGCCGGCGGAGACTCGAGACCTTTCGTCCAGCCTCGTCCCCTCCAGCCGTTCCGTAACGCGACGCTCAGCCCACTTCAAGATTTAAACCACTGATAGTTCCGATTATGCATTTCCTGGGCTCACAAAAGCTTTCACGTAAACTCCGCCGTATTTGTCATCCGTTCAGCGGACTGCCGAGACCCGACACCTCTCCCTTATACCATTTAATAATTAATTTTTTATTAGTCTAAGCGCCCGGTCATTCATGTCCAATCGCTGATACGGGTTGAAAGCAGTCCTCGTAGAGCAGCCCGATGATTGGCTACCGGAAGCTCCGTACTTTACTTTAAGTAATTATTTCATGTTTGTGTTCACCTCCGTTTCTAAAACGTTAGCTAAGAGAAAAACCGCTCGGAAATTGAAATTTCGTAATGAAATATTTAATATACTCTGATAACTCGTTAACTACAATTACGAAATATTTTTATCTTTATAATTATTGGTACTATCTGAAAATCTGAACTGTTAATATTATAGTTGAAAAGGACTTAGGCACAAAGTTGATTTAATTATTAAGCATTTTCAATTGGATTGTTGATCTATTTTCATCAGTTCAAATCGAAGTATAAAACGTATTTCTAAAAAAGTAATTTAACGTTGCATAAATTACAAATGAGCAACTAAATGAGATTAAGACTTTAAGCATTACGGAAAATAAGCAACATATTGCGTCACCTATTACTACCGATGTTTGTTTTCAAAATTACGACCAAGGGAAAGTTAATGATGACTGGCTCGAGTTTTTCCATTCATTTTAAAATCTTTTATTTTACCTAATAGTTTTCCTCTTCTCCAGCCTTTACGTAAACCTTTTTTAATTTTTACTTCTCAGGGTAACATGTAAAAGCGCCTTTGTGTACGGTAAATTTTATATCAACACAATGATTTTTTCATGAGGGTGAAACGAGACACGATGGGAATAAAGGAACGAAAGGGCTCGAAGAGAGTACATGATGCGAGGAAATGAGAATGAAAAAGTGAAAACAAAAAGAAAAATTGAGATAAGAGTGATATACTAAAGCAAAGAGGGAAATAAAGAGCGGGGGAAAAAATAGACTCTTCAGAAAAATATAAATAGTTAACATATATTAAAATCAAACATATTATTAATGAGCTATACATAGAATCGATGCAGTATAAAAATATAAATAACAATTGCAGGTTCTTTGTATATAATAAGATAAATAATAAAGTATATGTGTGTACGTACATTTATATATTCATTATTATTATTATTATTATTATTATTATTATTATTATTATTATTATTATTATTATTATTATTATTATTATTATTATTATTATTATTATTATTATTATTATTATTATTATTATTATTATTATTATTATTATTATTATTATTATTATTATTATCATCATAAATATTATAACTATTGTTGAATTTTTAATACAGATGATAAAAAACGTTGTAGTTTAAGTGTTTTATTTAACTTTTATAATTAACTCTCGGTTAACAAAAACATTTGAATTTTGTTGATGGGTTTATGAACACAAACAAAACAAGACAACCTTGGCAAGAAAAATGAAGGAAGAATGTGAGAGAAAAATATACGACTAAAGAACAAATAAAAAGTAACAAAGTAAGTGAGAGTGTAAGAGAGAGAGAGAGAGAGAGAGAGAGAGAGTAATAGGGAGAAAAAGATTAAATAAGGGAATAATGAAAAATGAGACAAAAAAATCTGCAGAGATGCGGAGATAGATGCTTGTAAAGAGAGTGAGGGAACATCGAGATATTAGATCTGAAGAACGTGGAGGCCAAAAGATTGCGAAAAGGAGAGAAAAGGAATATACGAACTTACGTGTAGGGTGAGAAACAAGAGATGGAGGAGGTGGAGCGGAGTACTCAAGAAGGAGATGAAACGAGAGGTGAAAAGGTGTTTCTTTGTGCAGATTTTCGGCTTAGGCGCGTTCGTACACACTTGAGTTCCTCGCATGTATATGTTATAAGCATTACGTTCTTGTTCAGTCATAGAATATTTATCAGTACACAATGACAGAACTCAAAGGCTTGGAAAGCTGTTATTTTCGAAATTCATAAGGATTCCGAGAATCATAGGAATATAGAAAATGTTGGAAAGCTCGTACACTTGATTCATTTAAAAGTGAATCGATTTTCCGATAAGATAGACCGCATACTATTTATTAATGGTTATGCATTATCATAAGTAACAATTACAAAGCTTTTCCATTTTCTTACAATATTTAGCTCCAGAGCTCTATGTATAAATCTATGTATAAAAATAAAAAGATAATGCTGAAGTATAGATAATTCATGTAGTTTATATTATTTCGTTTATGTATTATATTATAGTTTATATTATATTGTATATTAATGTTAGTTACAATTTAGACGTGTTATTTTATTTTTATTCACGTTAGAAACTCGAAAGTTCATTACTTCATTAGTATATAAGGACAATATCCACGCATATTTTACTTTCTATATTTATTAAATTATACACTTAATTATGCATCATACGTAATCACTTTTAAGACATTGAATTCTTTTAATACTTGATAGGTAAAAATTATAATAATATCGAACATTATAATAATTAAAAAATTTATATTAAAAAAGTTGATCGTTTTTTTTAATCTTTCTTTTATAAAGCATAATGTTTTAAAATTTATTAGTATAAAGGAATAATATATTTGACTTTTAGAAAAATTGTAGAAAAAATTTCTTTTTTATAGTTTGTTTTATTAAAACTAATGTTTGAATGTAACCTGTTTGATTATGTTTTCAATAAAACAGAAACAATATGAGTTAAATTTATTTATAAAAATATAATGGTAACATTATAATTTTTTTTTTTTTTTTTTTTTTTCTATGAAAACGATTCTAGTGCAACATATTAAATGATGTTTCAAATACAATTAACATTATCTTCCCATTCAGTAATTATTTATTTAAAAATAACTGAAAATAAATATACTTTCGTAGATTAAAATGTATTTTAAAGAAAATCATATGAATGTATCAGGAAAATTTTATTGAACAAGTATTATTATTATATCAAAGTACAATCGCTAGATTTATATTTGTCGTGAATTTGATTGAAAGCGATTATGAAGACATCCAGTTAGTAGATAAAATGTAAGAATGGGAATTTTTAATTAGTATCTGTACTTTGCATTGCAAGTATCGGCTAATACAAAGGAAATAAAAAATTCGTTTCGCAAAAGGGCTCTACCCTTTAAAGCATTTTAATAAGATGTGGACCAATAGAGGCTCGACGATAATAACAGGGCAATTGAAATATTCATTAGTCCTAGCTGTCATTAATGGTAACGATCGGCACGGCCTTGAATATTTACGAAAGGCAGAATGAGCTGTAGCCGTAGCTGGGAGGAAGTGGGCCGAACTCAGAAGTGAGTCGAAGGGTTTGGGATAAGACAATGGATATGGAATGGACCACGAAGGTAAAAGTGAGCTAATTAATCCTGAGCTTGCGCTGACTAGTGCGCAACGTCGAATCGAAATGACGAGAAGTCCGGTAAGTGGTGCCCAAGGCGACTCGAAGCTGCCCCAAGAAGATGAAAAGCCAGGGCTCATGAAGATGGCTGAGCGAAGCGAAGCTTCGGAGATCCAATAACCCCAATAGGGCCGCTGTTACGAAGAAGAAGAAAAATTACGTGGGAGAGTAGCCGGTGAGGAGCTGAGTAGGTCCCATCGCGGCTCGGTCTTCTCACCGGAGTCTCGACTCTCGGGGAGGAAAAGTGGAGGCGCGTCCGGGCACTCGGACTTCCGGCGCTCGCGGTAGATTGTGAGCTCGGCCTAAGGTTCGAGGCTGCTTTCGACGGTGGGAGGCGGCGCTGCTCCGACGTCAGCCTCCAGTCCGATGTTTACTCTCGTACGGCCAAGACGTGGCGCACAACTCGAGAGCCGAACTTCCCCGGTATATCGACTGCTCGATCGGACCGTCCTCGTCACCGCGAGCGGATTTCCTCCCTGGTCATCGAGCACCCGATCGGGCTCGGCTAAGAACCTACAGCTTTTCTGGACAGCTGATACTGGCCTCGCCGTACCAGGACACGTGCCAAGGTACCGTATTATTAGCACTTATTTCATCAGCCCCTTCAACTACTTAATTATCTTTTATCTTATGATTATGCCTTTACAACATATCCATCAGACTAATTAATCCAAACATGCCTTACGCTCGTTTAATTCATTATTATTGACGTGTATATATATATATATACATATATACATATATATTGCATACGTATTTTAACTCTTAACGTTCTTTTAACTCATTTATAATCCTACCGACTTATTGCGTTGACCGAATTGCTTATTTTAATGAGCATTAATCCTGCTAATGGCCATCCTACTTAATGAGTATCAATTCGCCTAAAATTAATCATTGTATTATGATAATAATAGTAACATAATATTTAAAAACTTACGGAATCATTATTTGCATACCATTATCAAAATTTACAATCTTACGTTCAATAATAACATATATTAAAAGATGTAGTATTTAGTTTTCTAATTAAGGTATTTTCGTTGATTTAAATTTTGTTACTTATTCAGTCAGTTTTTTTTATGACTTTGAGCATATCGGCAATGATAATTGCATGTCTGAATGTATTTATGTGCATGCGTATATTTAATATTAGGAAAGAATTCGTTGGCGTATCTCAAGTCGTGTAAGCTCTCCTTACCGTCTCACGGCAGTAGTCCCGATTTCCGAAATAATGAGATCATAATCAGAACAGTGAAGATTCGAAGAAACAGTTAATCGGAGAAAAAAGTACAGGACTTTGTGCAGTAGAGCGCGGCATTATGAAACGCATTGCACATTGACAATGTTGGATTAATAGGACGAGGTAAAAAGGCACGTTCGAATTCTAATGCACGTTCTGTATAAAATAATTTCTAACAAATATACTCGATCGATCAATCAATTAAATGATCCTATTTATTATGTACAAGCGATACAACGAAGAGTGGAAAGCGCAATGAAGGAATGTCGAGAAGCGTGGTAATGTTAAGTCGACGGGTTAATGTTAACCCGTCCACTCGGCCTAACCCAATATAGGAAGAGACTCATGGGAACATCGAATTTCACGCTTATCGCAGATACCAAGACTAGGATTATTATCGAAAGTGCATAAGAGCGATGTTGTAAGTGCACCGGTACACTCGACTTTCCTCGAGTAACGTCGTTTATAAATAAGGGAATAATGAGATTGTATGGGTTCGTGAAATATTCTGGGCCACGTACAGGCCACGCTAATCGCATCCTTGCTGGCCCTCTCCAAGGACTCCTCCGATGCCTTACCTCGAGTTCTTCCTTATCTCAAATACTATAGATATAAGCGAATGTACGGTTGAGGGACTACTCGTCGCCGATGCGCCTCACGCGTATACCGATTACTTGTGCATACCGTTGTCCGTTACGCGCCTCCGATTCGACCACGGACTTTGGCTGTTCCTTGAAATGACTGGTCGGACAGGGGGAGCACGGGGTTCACGACCTTACTCCTCTTCCCACTTCGGGATTTTTTCGAGAATGGCCCGCTCTTCATGGGCAGCGCCAGCATCCACAACCTATTGCAGAATAGGAAATGCGAAACTTGAAACAAGACGCGAATTTATAGTTAAATACCGATTACAAGCTCGATTTCAAGGGGAATTCATTATAATTCAACGTCTTCTTCCAAGCACAATTTGCCTTAAGAATTTCAATTCACAGCTATTAGTCATTTTCTTTGATTTAATGACTTTTATATATTCTCTTAACTAGAACCCATGAATCAATATGCTTTTAATTACGTAATTAACTTTTTTGTTAAATTCTTTGCCTGATCAACTAATACTCGGATATCTTCTTCTCTTTCTATTACGTCGTTTTCAGCTTCTCGTATTTAACAATATGATTTTGTGAAAATGAAATCCGTACTAGCGAGTAAATAATTCGGCTGAAGTAACAGGCTAACGCGATTTATTCCTATTATCCATTGTTTTTAATAGCTTAGATATAGATTGCTGATACGAGGTTCAGTCCTCACATTACTGCGTATCATAAATGTCTTTTCATTCATTATTCATTAGGTATACAATAAATAATGCATACATTTAAATTCGTTTATAATTTATATTAATACGTTTCATATATATATATATATATAACCTTTTACGTTTTAAGTCAAAATATGTATACACTACGTGGAAAAAATAATACTAAGGTAATTTGAGGAATTCATACAAAAATTATTTTATTATGACGTATGGAATCTCGAGTTATTTCTATATTTATCCGTTCTAATGTTTTATTGGAATAAATTGCAAAACCATGAAGATACTATATAAATATGGCAACGAATTCTCTTAAAGAAAACTATATGAAAATATTGAGCAAATCTACACATGTATATTATACAAGTACACTTGCTATATTTATAAATAAAAAATAAAACATGGAAAAGTTTTTATTTTATTCATTATTATAAACAATTAAATGTATTTATTTGAGTAAGGGCGTCTCAGGATACAGGTATGGATATTTGGAGAGTGATAAGTTGAGTACGATTTGATACAATCCTGTATAACTTGATACTTTTACTCCTGTTGCTTCAATACAGATGATTAAAAATATGAAATAATTTAGTACTAATTAGATAAGGGCGATTACTCAAAGATCGCTCATGATTTTCGGGTAAAATTTCACAAATATCTTACGACTCGTTGAAAATATTTTTAAACGAATGACCACCGATCGATGTAATTTATTCTCATGGGCCGTGTCGAGTGAGGCCAGTGAGTCGGCTTGGGTGCAATTTGATTCGCAAAGAGAGACAAATTATGTTGAATGAATGTGAGTAAGAAGAAAAGCGGATGTCGAACGACAGGATACACGAAAACCGAAAAGGCGCGGTTCGACTTAACGGAGAGCCTGATAGAAGTTTCTTCGGAAAGGTTACTTGAGCACAAGTGCGCGCCACTTGTCAGGTGTCCTGGCTCCGCCCCCTCGTAGCCTCTGAGCAGCAGTCGCAGTCGAGAGAGAGAAAGAGAGAGAGAGAGAGAGAGAGAGAGAGAGAGAGAGAGAGAACGGAACCCGGAGACTAAAGAGGCTGGAGAACTCGTTTCATGCGCAGAGATGAATAAACGTCGGATGCTAATTTGGTACCGTGAGCAACGTTAGCCAATAAAAGCTCCGCGCGAAAAAGTCTTCGTTATTTTTGATGGGTATCCTTGACCGATAGGTCATCAATGACGAGGCTTATCGTGGGTAAATAAGCTTCTATCTCTTAGTTTTCGACAGCGATAAGCGAGAGCAGTCCCAGCACAGAGAAGCTTTTATAGAATCGCAATCCCCGGCCTTTCTTACCCTCCCGTGTGTAAATACACTGATTGTTGACAAATTCCATATGCCCTTCGATCGTTTCATAAATCTTTTACTTCGCTATAACTGAAAAAATTTTTTCATAAACCAAAACCGTTTTTACGTAGACTTAGAAACCTTGCGCTCAATCCCGCGTATTCTCGTGAATATTGGAATCGATTTCGATTTTAAGAGTCTCGCACACGTAACAGAAACTATTTTTATCAATCGTGACTGCCCATAATTTTGGAAAACAAATTTCAAGATAAATCCGAGGATCAGCCATGAATCATTAAGACAAGATGAAGTCATTAGGTTATTTAAAATTTTAAAATTAATTCCGTTTGACGAAATTTCATTATTATAAATAGATATTTGCTAAGTAATATCTATACAAGAATAAAGACAGACGCGCGGATGCGATGGTAATAATAATAATAATAATAATAATAATAATAATAATAATAATAATAATAATAATAATAATAATAATAATAATAACTACAACAACAACAACAACAATAATAATAATAATAATAATAATAATAATAATAATAATAATCATCATTATCATCATCATCATCATCATCATCATCATCATCATTACAGAACATAATCACTGTTCGATCGAAGGATTATTATCATTATTAATTTGGTTTATTGAACCTCCTTATTTAGTTACAAAATTAATAGACTACTAAGTCATATCTTAAAATAAAATAAAAACACCTTTATAAGCTTCATTCATTATCATAATAATTATTATATTGATAACTATTGTCATTAATGGACAATGATAATAATAATAATAATAATAATAATAATTGCAATACTAATAATATCTATAATTATTATAATGATATTTTTCTAATTATAATATAGTATAGTATAGTATAGTATAGTATAGTATAGTATAGAGAGAATTATAATATATTCTTGTCTGTATTCTGAAAAGATCAAGAGACTGTGCGCGATAATATACTTTATTTGCTCTTATTGCAACACATTATTTAAATTGAGGTTCCTTTAGTATAAAAATCTGCAGAACCTTATGAATTCTTCAGCCAATACTCAGATCTAAAGATTTAAAGGTACGAGAGATAAATGGAGTCTATCTAATAAGTCGGATAAAGTTTGAAAGAAATGCAAGAAAAAATGTTGTGCAATGGTATGAAATATATATATCTCGCGAAATCTATTGGACATTGACATCCGTTCTCGACATCATTATCATTCAGCTTAGCACTTTCAGATGCGGAGGAGTCTGAGGTCGGAAAAAGCTCGAAGAAGAAAAAAGAGAACCGGGCGAAGTAAGCGTTCGTTTGGTGGTCGACAGCTGGTGAAGAACGGCGGTTTGAGAAGTGCAAGGGTATTCTCAGGAAGGGGAAGGGCAGTTGGAGCCTTGGAATCCAGGGCGGGACGGCGCGAAGTAGGATTAGGTTGTGATTCGTAGTGGAGGGGAACGCAGCGGGATACGATTACTCCTCGCGTAATTCATTGTCCCTGGTGTGTGAACCGTGAATGAGCAGCCGCCCGCACCACCCTGGTATACTCAATTGCACTTCTAATTAGTATCGACTTCCCCTCGTTACTCAACCGGAGAAAAGAGAATTCGCAGCCGCATCCACATCTTATGTGCGAAAAAGTTCTTATGTGCCTTTGGCTCCCAGACGATGCTTAGTCGGCTCCACTGGGGCCGTAAAATCCTGTCCGACTCTTCACGTGGGCGATGATCGAAATGGGGGGATTACTGTATTGGAAAACAATATTTCAACAACAAGTAGACATAGTCGTATGTAATTCACAGTTAATACGACTCGATTAACAAGTTCGGAACATTTTGAGAAATCTGGCTTTACCTTACACAATTTATGTTTGGCACATTTCATGGATTACCTCTCTCTCTCTCTCTCTCTCTCTCTCTGCCTACATGCATATTTAATTTATTATATTATTTATTTAAAACTAAACCGAACGTTTAACTGTACATGTCTATACCCACCTGTCGATATTCGATTTGAATTCTAATAAAACAAATTTTATGTTGAGCTAAATATTTTGAAATCAATTTTGCTTACATTGTACTAATTTCTTATAAAATACAATACTTCACCTTTTGTAACTTTTTTTGAAACCATCTATTGTTATATCTGTAATATAAAAATGATAGTAAAATATTTTAATGAATTCCGATCGAACTAAACAGATCAATTCATTTTTAATTAAATCCTTTTTTAATTAAATAATATTAAAGTATAAATGCAAATAACAAATTTTCGTTAATACATTTCAAATATATTCCAAGTAGTCTCTTTTAATCTATACTGTACAATGATTGATATTTTATCAAAAAAACTTGTTAGAAACTGTATGAATGAAATCTATAGAAACACATTCTAAAGTAAAAACTTTAAAAAATATTCTATTTGCAAGAATTGATTATAATTAAATAATTTAGATTTCTACAAAATATAAACTATGAATAATATTTTTTTTATTAAATCCGTTTAAAAGTTTTATGTGAAAAAATATTTATAATTTATTTAAAATTACATATACTTTGATCAGATAATAATAATGAAATTTAATTAAAATGTGAGTAATTATAATGTAATTATTATTATTTTACCTGCATTTACTAATTTCTGTATATCTATATATTTATGTAATTATTTAGATTCAAAATCCATTTTTATCAAATTCATTTAAGTTTTTATATTTTATGCATGTACCTATATTTGTTAACCTATATAACAAATTTTTATCTACAATAAATTTTATATTTTTATATATTTTTCTAAAAAATTTTAAAAAATATATGGATAAATGATTCATGGAGAGAAATTGAATCGAATATTCAAATATTTCCTTCAATAGTACTTAATATTAATTAAAATTATTAAGAATAATAAAATTGTCATGTTTTAGTGAAACAAAAATTCAGTAGGATTGATCGACGTATATTGTATTGCATAAATATTGATTGATTTATTAATATTATTTTAAATTTATATTAACTTATAAACAAATGAACAAACCTATTTTATTTTATGTGCTTGGCCAAAAAGTACTTAGGCCAATTCCGTAATTAATCGTTTCATGTGAAGGATGGATCTCAGATATAATAAATACATTAATATTTATTGAAATAAATAAATAATACTTGATAAATGATGTAAGTATAATTATCAGATCAGATACGGAATTCGATAGACGTTTCTTCATATGAAGTTATAGTTTTATCGTATTGTCCAATCTATGTGCGTGTATTAATCAGAAACTACTTCGTAGTAGATACGACGAAGTATTATACTTTGATTACTTAATCACTTAATTACAATGATCGAATAATCTGATTAGGGATTAACATATCATTCGTCTTTGATTGTCGAGCGTTGAAAGCTCGTAAATAAGATTGCCTGCAACGTATTAAATTAAGTCTTATGGTTATATTTTGGGGGTTGAGGTATATATGGTTGATGAGCATTTGTATTTGCCGTGATAGGACTTGAGATTGTAAGGAGTGGATGGTGATAGGTGATGAGCACGAGATAAAAGACAACTCTTGCTTCAAAAACTCTTTGATATATCTTTAATATCTCTTAATATCTTGAACTGTTTTCAAATCTATAGAACCTCCACCTTGGGGGCGAAGGTCACCTCCCATGCAGTGGTCCGAGGTGGCACGTAAGGCCGGTCGGTCTGCCGATTCCCTAACAATATCAATGATGGGATATAATATTAAGAAAAAATTGCATTATTTACACCGCAAGTAAACGCGTTTATTATTTTATTGCAGTGTGGGGCTGTCGGGAAAATAATATTTCTCGAAGACGTCCGCTACAATATTTATTGCAATGGAATTTTCTTAGGTAAACTAGTGTTGTAAGTTAAAAACTCATTCGATAAAGATAATTGATATACTTTTTACGAATATATTGTTACAGTGATCAATGTATTATAGTATTTTTATAGAATTATTTATTATAATACTCTTATGTTGACTCATTAATTATCTTAAATCTCTTAATTTCAAGTATACTTTACTGAATTATTGAAACAATTATTGGCATGTTGATTATTTTCATTCATTCCACAATCAAAACAACATACTTTACAATTATACTGATTATAATTTTATATATTATAATTATTATAATTATACTGATTACGTATTTAACAGTTTCAATTTATTTGTCTTAGGAAAAATTGTAATACAATATTGATATGAATATTTATTCCGAATTTTTGTGATAATACGCAAAGGAGCTATAATCATTGCTCAACTGGTTGCGTAACAATTGCAAACCAGTTTGTGAGTAAAGTGGAAGGTCAACTATAATATAAGCCCTTACAGTATTTAATATGCAGTAAAATCTTCATAACTTTGTCAGGTTTTCTTATTGTTTACATATTTTTATTAGCAGATATTCCTAAAAAGATTATATGTTCCTGAAATAGATTTGAATTAATAATTTTGATAAATTTAACAATGATTTTCGTGTCTATGCAAATATTGTCGTTCCCTTAATAGTAAATTCGATAGTTCACGTTCCGTTTAAAAATTTTCCATTATCCTTAAGGATTCTGAGTCGCCCGTAAAATTAAATATTCTATGATAATACAAGCATAAAATGTTGAATATTTTAAGTATGCTATTTCCGAAGACTTGAAGCTTGGAGCACAAAGAAAATAAGCCTTTGAGATACCAAAGTATTTGTATTAACTAACTTTAATTGCTTAAAAAAGGAATAATCTCGAATGTAAAATAAACGGTAGAACTCTAAAAAAGTAGAGATTCTGTAAATCGATCAGGAAAACGGATGAGAATCAGACTAACTGTTCGGCCTTTTCCATAATTCGCAATTGCGGCCCGAGGACGTTGCATTCCTTCGACCTTGCAGGAAGCACCAGAGATTTCATTTTCCTGGCGTGATAATGCAATAAACACCGGCGTCTCCGCCGACGGCGATGCCTATGTAAATTCTTTATAGTAGAATACTCTTGGATAAGCAACTGAGGCTAAGCTGCTAGTCGCTCTGGATTCTGATGAGAAATAAGTGAAATCGATCAAGAAATTGAAAATTAATCTGGCTATTCGAAATTCGGCCTAAGTCAGACAGCACCATCTACGTAGAGAAAATTATTTAAAATATTTACCACTTATAAATCATTTTAAAGAGATGCTAGACCTTATGCTAATAAGTACGATATTATAATAGATTGTTATATCAACAACAATAAGCAATTCCATTTAATGTAATATTAATACAATATGAAGAAATTTATTATGCTATTAGGTCGAATCATAACAAACCTTAAATACTTTATGAATTACCTAGAGTGTTAGTAATAAATTTATTCATACTTGATATTTAGATTCTCAATAATTGTTATACGTATACGGATGCGAGCAAACAAATGTAAACAATTTTATCAATTCGATTTGGCACTTATCTTCTACAACCTTTATTCCCTTATACTTCCATGTAATGAAAACTAAACATCATTATTTGCTTATTATTACCAAAGCCATTAATTTTTTATAAACATCTGCCACACTGCCTTGCTATTTTTATGAAAATATCTAATGATATTCAGTTTTAAGATTGTAAATTAGTTACACAATCTATTTTACATGATTAGTGCGTCGTTTAAAATAAGTGAAGATTTATTTTAATTAAGGATACTATGAAATAAATCAAAATTTGTAAAATATGCCGCAACTGATTATGACCATCTATTATTAGCATTGTGTACTTTATAAGAACATAAATGTCTAATGCCGAGACTCGGATTACGTCACATGTTTGTGCAATAAATTGCAAACGTTTGTTAAAAGCTAAAGTTTTAAATAATAAATATGAAGTTTCTCTTAAAATAATGTTTCTCGGGCCACTAATTTATTAAAGCGAAATGAATAATTGACATTTTCTACGTGGATAAGGAGTAAAATTCGCGGGTCCCCTCAAATGATCGACAATATGCTGTACTAATTTAGAATTACCTTAGAAAGAGACGACGTCGAAAGTCCACTTCGGTTAAATATCAGCATTACGCGTTTATATTTTCTAAATGTTTATATGCTCTCGCGGAACGCGTTCATCTCGCAACGCATTCGCGTTTATTAAAAATGGCAAAGAACGGCAGGGACAATTAAACGATAATGGTGTACGATGGTCGCTTTGTGTCCGAATTCCCGACTCCGTGTCCATTTTCACTTTTTAAATAAAATGACATTACGCTGGAGGTACGAGCGCGAAAGCTTGGGCTTTCAATTTTCCTGGCGAGGAAAATTATACTTGCCGATATTGTAGTTGGCGATCGAAGAGAGAATCCGGCACTGCGCCTCGTAGATAACAAACCTTGTAAGCTTGATAATTAATGCGAACGAGGCGCTCTTACGTCCGTCGAGTTAGTCTTTATCGACGAATTGAAGTTTCGACAGGGGTGAGAGGCTGCAAATGGCTTTTCATTTCCGATGCTCGAATCTCTATTGTCTCGGCAGATAATGAAAATATCTCAAGATTTAAGTAAGCGAACACTCACCAACTTCAAAATGAAGCCTTCATTTTTTTCTTCATTCGCATTTTTATCTCTTAACTGGAATTTTAATTAATCCGGATATTAGTTACTCATGATTCAAAGAGTTGACATTCGGCTTCGTGGACTTAGATCTAAAAGACATTTCCTGGATTTATTGCTTTTTTTCAACCCCAGTTTCTCTATGTTTAAGAGCTCAAAGATATTTAATATTTTACGATAATATAATTTTGGGCCAATTATTTTATCCGTTCCCAAATATACTGTAGCAACTGCATTAGACATAACCTTAAATGCACCAAAAGCTGCCGATAATTTTATATCGAAGCGCAATTAAAGTTGTGTACATTATAAAGAAAAATCTGTGTCTTGCAACATCATTCGTCGGCAATGACTGTTGAAAAGTCATATTCTTGCTGATTTATAGAATTTATGAAGCAAAAATTCACAGCAGTTGATTTTTATTGCGCGTATAATAATAAATTGCGGATATCCGTAAAGTGTGATTAAAGGTATCGGTAAGAATTAAGACTAATCTAAGTAAAAATTTCCTGGCGCGTCGATCAAAGGACATGAAATACATTAATGTGCTGTAAGGAGGTCATTAGGCCCGACTTACCTGCCGATACACCTGCGTTTTCTACTTTAGCCATCAACGATAAGAGATAGACGCCGTCGCATAAAAGACTAACGAACTAACGAACTAACGAACTAACGAACTAACGAACTAACGAACTAACGAACTAACGAACTAACGAACTAACGAACCAACGAACCAATGTTCAAGACATTTTTCAGAAAAGCTTTGGAGTAATTTTTCGACAAGGCCAGTGCTGAGTTCCGAGCGGTTTTAGTATCATTGGTCAATCGTTGCTCCGTGAAATTCGCAACTCGTACATTGCGAATCTGAAAGACCAGTGAACGATTAGTCGGTGCGACGAAAAGGTAAGTCAGGTAAGGATTAAGGGGGACAAAGGCTTTTATTCGTTACATGTATTTTTATCTGGAGCCGAGGATGCGTACTTGGACGGCTTTATTTCATCTTCTCGGCTCGATTAATTTCAATAGCTACGATATTTTTTAAAAATCCAGGTAAATGAGCTGTAATGCCGAGGCGTAACGAGCGCAGCAACTCGTTAAGCCGGTTTTAGAAAGTCGCGCAACGGTTTTTCATCATTAGCAGCTATTTGTTTCGACGCTGCTTTGGCAGAGCTGTGCTCCCTGATGCTATCAATGCCTCGTGCGCATTATCTATTTATTCTGGCAACAGCTGTTACTATGATTGAGTAACAGATCTCGATTGCGTGAATATTAATTATGTGAAAGAAAAGACGATGTTTCACTGTGATTTCATTTTGACAGTCTCTCATTTATCACGGCGGCCATTACAATCTTTACAATAATATTTACCCAAGGGAGAAAATACTTTGTCTATTGTGTTAACTTGGGACGAAAGTAAATTTAAACTAGGGAATACAATTATTCATAAAGGAATCGTGTCTGCGTCATTGAAATTTGCATTATTAGTACTTTGTCGGATTGAAGTGACGCCGAATTCTTTTTTTCATACTTTCAATGTAAAACTTTGCCTACGTGAATACGTAAGATATCGTTCGTTGGCAAGTATAAATTTGAAAGGAGCTCGATTAACTTGTTAACGCCTCGATTGTTTTTATAACGATTTGTTGATCTAATAAAGTTTGATCCATTCGTCGGCGAATTCGTCGCGAAAAGAAGCGAAAATAGGATGGATTAGCATTGATAAAAGATCAAAGGGGACTGAATAATGAATTTATTATTTTAACGAATGACTACTAATAACGAGTATAAGTCTGAAATTTCATGATTGTAGATGTCTTGTAGATCATCTGATATAGCCTTTTAAATATATTTATATTGATAGTCCGAGACTAAAGAGACTAATGAACGAGGGAAAAAGTTTGAGTGACGGTATCAAAATAAAAATTCCTCTTTATCCGTGCGGAATAAAAATAATTGCTTCCATAAGGACAGAGAGAGAGAGAGAGAGAGAGAGAGAGAGAGAGAGAGAGAGAGAGAGAGATGGGAACTAAGAGGCACTCCCCGATAAGAGGAAAGAAGCTTCGAGGGAAGGTGAGAACGATTAGCGAATTTTGTCATGCCCGACTTGGGAAAATGTAGCCAATTTACCACAACTGTTTATCTAGGGTGCTTTCAAGGAACTTTAGAAAAGAAAATTGATTGGATCTCGTGACGGGGCTGAAACCGATGATATTTCAGTCTGATTTTCTATAATAATACAGTTTCTATAATTTTATTAGCTCCCGAATCAAAATGGCTAGAGGCAATATTGCCTCTATATTGCCTTTTTTCTTTTAATTCTTCGTCGGCCTCGAAGAGCTTTGCCATTTAGATTCATAGCTGAGATCTATAGGGAGCTTATAGCTCGCTTCAAACGAGTCTTTGCTTTTTCAGAATTTCTAATATTCGTCTTAAGATATTCTTCCGACTTAATTGCTTCTCCAATCGATTTCTGCCTAATTAAATCATTCATACACTGAACTAACACTCTTTATTCTTAAGCAAATTATACATTACGCCTACCTATCTTGAAAGATCTGTATCTATCGAATAACTTATAAAACATTATTTATACCGATTTTATTAAACAATTCCCTGCAATTAGACGTGATATTGTACATTAAAATTCAAATCTCTAATCAAATTGTAGGCAATTAAGATATGAAACGACCAGTAACGAATAATTGATTTACTTCGAACTAGTCTCTTATGAATTAATTAAGCCTATTTAATTCCTTTACGTAATATTTTTAATGAATTATAATGAATTGAGGGGAAAATGATCTACTGTACATTGATATATTGTACGATTAATGGCTATTCAGATAAAATTAAACTTATATAAGATGGAAATTAATCTTGTTAAATGATTAAGCGTTGTAATTATTACTTGATAATTTTCAATTGACCTATTATTGTTAGTATTTGAGAATTTATTATTGATAAATTTCAAATATTTACAAATTAAAAAGATGAAAAGTGAAATATTCATTTATATTTCATTACTTGAAAAAAAAGGTTAGAAACTAGGATGTTTCACGAGGTAGCCTTGAAGGAACGTGAAACATTTTATGGATAGTGCATAGTGTAAAGCTACATTTTGTTTTTGCATTTATAAAGTATATTATTAAAAGTAAGTAAGGCTGCCTATATAATTTTGCAATATTAGCAGCATTCCGAACGTTTCCAAGAAGCTCGGCATTTGAAATGAAAAACAATTGCGACTAGCCGTTCTTCCTACATGTGTGTGATTTTGAAACGACAATTTCTGCACCTTCGCGCTAAACATTCGTTAGAATGACGACATAATGAAAAAAGTCACCAAGAGGAATCGCAGTAGACACGACATTGTTAGTACAGTGCGGTGAAAGTCTTGGGCGTGGATACGTCCAACGATGTTCCAGGCACTATTTCCCTTCGATTTTTCTTATACAACAGCCCCCCCTCCCCCATACCCCGCACCATGCACCGCTTACCACCTTCGCTGTTTCTCTATCGCGTACGAGTGCACCCGCACGGTCATCCACTCTAGGTGATAGAAAGTTTTTCATCAGCCGAGGCACCACCACGTTAGACTTAATCGGCTAATTATCTCTTTTAATCGACGGGATTAAGAGGCGCTATTTTTTATCTCTTCCCCCTTCTTTTCGTTTCTCCTATTTCTTCCTTATACATTTAATATTATCTTAACACTACAGGTAATGCATCGTAGCCGTGACCTAGGAAAGACATCTTTTTTCTTTTTTTTCTTTATCAAGAGCAGTTTTTAACTGTTAAATTACGTGCTGCGATGCAATAAAATAAAAAGCACCTTAAGTCTCGTAACAGCTTTTATATTAAACAAATAATTTTTATAATAAAATAGTCAGATTTTCATATAAATATTTAATATTTTATTTTTATATTATATATTTTTTATTTTATAAAATTAATACTGAAAATATGAATTAAGCTCTATTCAATTATAAATTACTTAACCTATATAAAGTATACAAAATCTGATAATTATCCAGGGTATCGTAGATATGAAGTTTAAAAAATTGATATATCTGTTTTTATTTACATTACTTAAAAATATGTTGTGCCATGAATCATTCAAATATTAAATAACACTGGGTATTATTTATCGACTCGCGTGAATATTATGTATACGTACACGCATCGGATATAGAGATGTATTGGTGTAGTGAAAATGTTATTGAAAAGCATTTAGCTTTTCATATAAAATTTTAAAGTATTTCATGCTAATTCTTGATCTAAAGTTTTTTCGCCAAGACAAGCATTCTCTGAAGATAACGAATCGGATTTCACAGAATCGGCTAAAAAAGAGATAGCATATCGAGAGATCTATTAATCGAGGAAATACTCGGAAAAGACATGGGGATATGTAAAGCTAAGTCATTATTACGATTGAGAATATTGGATCAGGAGACGCGTGAATGAGTTTCGGGCTCGTCGCATTGCATAAGCTGAGGTAAAATCCATGCCATTAATTGCTCCATGTTCTTTTTTCTGATCAGGATTATTTATCTAGAAGCCGTGACAACATATTAACGAGTTGGACTCGAGCTCCAGGTGCCTCAAAATAAAAAAAAAATAGACTTTGATGATTTGATGACATTCGTTAACACCGAAATTACGTCTCCATCGCTTTGCCTACTGCTGCTGTTTTCAGTTGTTGTTGTTGTTGTTGTTGCTCTTTTTTCGAAATGAACGGGTACATTGCAAGATCGATTGGATGGATTTACCTATTCGCGGAGTTAAGGTTAACGACATCGATGCTAGCCTGTCACGGAAACCTCTTTATGTGCGTTAGGAATTTTTCACTAGCTGTCCAGACTCTCGGTACAGGTTCGGCACGAAGCAGACAGAGCACAGATATTGCCGATCCTAGTTATCGCCATTTGCCGAGAGCTGTAACTGATTCTTACGTTCCAGTTATCTTCATGTCCAAAACATTCGAATTCAGTCTCGAAATTAGAGACGTTAATATTGTCCGAGAACGGCACTTCGTTCAAACGTCGCATCTACCGTGACTGAAATTCACAAGCGTTCAACCCGCGACAGAGAGAGAGAGAGAGAGAGAGAGAGAGAGAGAGAGAGTGAGTGAGTGAGCGAGTGAGTGAGCGAGTGAGTGAGAAAGAGAGCGATGCTATTCAATCGTTCAGTTCGGCTCGGGCTTTGTGTGAATCCCTTATTGTCTTCAGTCCAAATAGATCATCGAGCTGATGAGGGCCTGAGATTTTTCCACCGAGTAAAGAATTGTGAGGAATCAAGAAGCTGAGAAAAGGAGGAGGCTCTAAACAACGATGTATTTAGCAATGCTAATGGAGTCCAGGAAGCGCGTTTTTCGACTTTTGCCCTTTCCTCGAGCCCGACTTCATCCAGCGCTCACGCAATCCTGGCACTTTGCATAAGGATTGTGCGCCGGTGCGTTTCACCCGTTCCGTTCATCACTTTCTGTTTTCCTCAATGTCACGTGCGCTCGCGTCCCCGATTTATAATGATCCGAGCTATGAGACTTTTATATAATCCCCGCATTGTAGTATCGATCAGCGTCGTTACATCTACTACTTGGCATCGGACTCACCTGCTAATCACCATAATCGCCATTTTCATTACAATACGATACGCGTTTACCGTAATTATCGCTTGTCTTTGAGACTTATCTTATCGCCACTTAGCCTCTTTAATTAAAATTCTTACGTATCATGGATTTCCCTTTGATATATATTTTTATCTGCTCACCCTCGTCTATTCCTCGACGCTACTGCCTAGACACTCTACTTTTCATATTGAAAATATCTAACTATTTAATAAAATTTAATCTTTATTCGAAGCCAACATTATTTTCTTAATTACTGATTATACTTGACATTTCAAATCACTAATCAGTTATTTTTCATCCATACCCAAAGCCTTTATACGTATGTTACATACATTTATTTTGCTTACTATCATTAGCTGTTATCTAACATTAAAACATGCAAAATATAGAACAAATGAATATGTGAATACGCTTGAGATCTGTGGGATATAAAAACGAAAGCGGGAAATTTCTCAGAAAATACTGTTGCTCCTTTTCTGGAAAGGCTGGAGTATCGAGACGTTTAGAGTGTTAAGTAAAGGCCTGGGCGCCACATGTTCCATTGTTTTTCGGTGACGCGTACGCATATTCGCATTTGCGAGGAGGAGGAGGAGGAGGAGAAGGAGGAGTAGGAGTAGGAGTAGGAATAGAAGTAGGAGTATTCTTTTCTTGATTAGCGAGGCAAAGATCGAGCGTGAGAGAAATGTTATGGGAGGTAGAGGAAGTTGACTGTACTCGCAATTGGCTCAGTCCGAGGTTAAGAGGTCAGGGTATCCCAGCAATTAAAAAGCGGTCAGTCCGGGCAGGGTGCCGTCGTACCACGTTACCGCAGCCGGTTTTCCCTCTCCCTCTTCCCCCCCCCGGTCTCTTCCCCCACCGCCCTCCCGCCGCGCCGCTCCATTTACTCTCTTGCTCTTGGACTATGCCTCTCATTGGCGCGCTCGCTCGCTGGCTTCGTACTTACGTCAGGATAGCCGGATCCGAGTCTCTGGAGCTAGGAGCGAGCGAGCAGTCGGTCGCGCGAGCGAGAGCGACTCGCTTTTCGGATCGCGGCGTCGGTTTCCGCGATCGGCGCGGATTTCGATCGCTGACTCGCGCCAGCCTGACCCACTTGTCCGGCCCTCGTTACTCTTCACCAGAGCCGAGCCAGTCGACCATACTTCTTTATACATAAACAAGTATCGACTCAATTAATAAGGTGCGGAAGCCTTTTGGCAGTCGACCCGCTTATTCCTTCCCTGCGACTCCGATTCACAACCCGAGTCACCGCATCTTTGATAGCGCGAGTGTCATTTTTCTTCTGCGCGTGTGCTAACTGATGCCCAATTAATTCTCAGAAAAGCGTATGGGCCCAGTCAACATACCTCATTATCGTGAGTTTTTATTTATTTTACAGCTTCATCTTATTGTTATGTAAAAGCTCCAATGTGTTGTGCACGTAATTTGAATTTTATTATTCCTACATTCGAGTCTAGTAAATGTTGTAAAAACGACTTTAATCCCGTTACGTTTCAATATGTCACTTTTAATTCTGTTTGCTATAATAATCTTACATTTATGAATGTAAAACTTATGTCACCTTGTAAACTTCAATCATATATACACGTACTTGGAATATCAAAATTAATAAATTCAAAAACTTACATATTTCAGACTCAAATTTTATACATTCTGTATAATTGCAATTGTACTTAATTTATTAAGCAGTTGTAATATTAAATTTTTATTACTTCAAAATAATACACAGTATTTACTGTTATGTATATATATATATATATATATATATATTCAAACAAATTTATTGATATGAATTCTACATAAAATTTATATTCATTCCACGAATTCCTATATAACCGATATTTTCAATTACTAATTATGAATAAGATATTACTTTTTTTTTATTTTTAAAAATCAATAAGATCAATTACACATTTTATTATTCAACAAATATTTACATGATAAATTGATTACGTCATAAATTTTGATAAGAAAAGATATAATGCTTAACTCTAAAAGTGTTTACGTCAGACAGATTATAACCATTAATGATTATAAAAAGTATATTTTGATTCATTGGAACCGGAAACCGTAACTATCTGTTAAAATAACTAGAATGTTTCATTAAACAAAACTTAATGGTATGAAAATGAAGAGAAAAATAAAAATAGCAATTTTATATTTAAAATCCTTTTGTAGATGTAGAGTAGAGTATGAATTTAAGTAAAAAGCATTCGAGTACTTGAAGATCGGTTTTAATATTAAAAATTTCTTTTTTCAGTGCTAGCCCCATGTGTACTCTATTATCAAATATCATTTATTAGTGATAATTTATTTTTGAATGATAATCGGTAATGGAAAACAGTGCTGATTGAACGTTTATGCGGGAAAGTAACATGAAATGCTTGGCATTCCGATCATTTATATGCACCCGTTCTCTGTTTTAGTACCAGTTAAGCAAGGAAGGAAATATTTTTATTTATGACTATGGAAATATTAATACAACGGTTATTAAACTCTACGTATAATTATATGTAAATATAAAAATGAACTGACTATCGGCTAATGCAATTGAGAAGATTTAGGTATTTCGGGGACTAATTTTACCGGTAATAACTGATTTTACTTTTTAATTACCTTTTAAATTAGCAAATTTTAAAAATCAAATGTATAATTAAATTAAGTATTTGACGCTTTCTTCATGGGTTATTTTAATATCGACTCGTATCGGTAAATTCTATGTTCTCTTTACATACGAAATGGAATGTCGTTGTATTAAATTGCTGAAAAATATTTAGATAATTCTTAAATTGGTATATACTTCTTTCCAATAGCCCAGGAAAATGTTTGGAAATTCATTCGTCTACCGGCGACATTGAAAAATACGATTAACGAAAATATAAACTTAAAATTATTCATTTTACGAGACTATTTTCTCAATCTTTTTGAAAGTTAAGTACACACTTAACAAATTTTAAAATTGAAATCCACTTTAAAATGCTTAAAGCGAAGATAATTTCAAATAATATTCTGTAAAACGCGCTCTCAAATAAAAAGATGAAACCTGATATTATATGTATAATTGTGCATGTATTTTTTTTTATTATTTTTTTTTTTTTAATTTATAACAAAAAAACAAGTATTTAGAAATATTTAGTTGCACTAGAAAATATTATAAAATATATAATAAATTTATAAAAAGAATGCTACAAATTAATCAGTCTATTGAATTATATATATTTATTAAAAAATCGTGACTGTTTGTAAATGCGTAATTATAGGAATAATACGAAGGAAACTTTATTGTGCAAAGAAACGGAAAGATTATTCCGTAGAACTTTGTTGGTGACGTTATGAAATAATAACGAAACATCAATAGTACAAAAATCATCGATTAAATATGTACTACGATATTATTAAAGCCATTTTCGTAAAAGAGAATTTAATTTTTCATATGTATTTCCTGAAATAAGTAGAAGAAAAATTTTTGAAAAACATACAGTTATTCGTTTCAAGGAAGTAAAATTGAAATGAAATGTGGACGATAAGTATTTAATTAAAATTACATTGGGGAAAGTAGTTTTACATCATTATAACTGAACGACGACATACATATTTAACGAAATCTTATACAGCTACGGTTGTCATATTTCCCTGCTCACTTAAAAACTAGATCTTTCACGTATTGTCCCAGATGCAAAAAAAGTTAGTAATGCAATGTGCTGAAGAATACCCGGTCAAATCGCAAAAGCTCCTACATCTGGACAATCGAGAGTACTTCCGCTGGAAGTACTTCCGTACAATGTATACACATGTTTAGTAATAGCGTGTGGGAATGCTTCGATCGAAAAGCGCGTTCGGCTCGCGATGCTCCGAGGAAGTATTCCAAAGCGCGAAAGAGGAAAAGTCGGCTGTTTACGTAAGTCTGGAGGCACGCGCAAGAACAGCAGGACGAGCGGTTCAGCGTTCTTCTCGGCGGCTCTCTCGGCGGCTCTCTCGATTTCACGGTCACGATCTCCTGCAGCCATCCCCACCCCCTCGTCCCATCGCCCTCCCGACCACTACCACAATTCCGCCACGTTGCCGATGCGAAGAGCGGGAGAATCCACATCTGCAGTTAATACGTACCTCGAGGGCGGCTGCGCGTTGCCGCCGTAACCCTCGCCGATGTACCCTCGATAAATAGTTGGAAGCGCGCCTGCGTGATTAAAGCAAGTGCCTCTTCTGTATACCAAATGCAAAAGCGAGTCATGCAATTGTACTTCAGCCGGGATCCGAAGTTCGCCCGGAGAGGAGAAACGGCCCCTGGCATCGTAACGTGCATCGCGATCATATTTTCTCCTTTTTATTAATACTTGATTCTTTAGTTTACCGTCCTCCACCGGCTCCTCTACCCCCGTCCGAGTATCCGTGCGCATTTACAAAACGAAAGCAGAGTAAAGTCGCGATACACGCAGAGTGACGGAAAAACGTAGAGGCAGATAGGAGCACGTGAAATTAAACACCTGATAGTTGTCGTTTTTCTTTTTCCTTTTTTTTTTTTTTTAACGGTCCACCAATCTCTCTAATCTTCGTTTATAAAGCAAGTGTAAAAACAACATGTCACTAGATTGACCGAGCGCTCTGCTACCAAAATCAACTTCGACCATACCATTTTGGCTCACGTACCTTTGACTATTAGAATTCGAAAGGTCTGTCTGATACTTGATTGATTCCAAACATGCTGATTTCCGTATGGATGAAATTTCTTCGATTGCCCAACTATACTGAGGATATCCTCAACGCTTCTGATTAATACCGATCTATGCACAATTTAAATCATGGTTCGTATGCTCTCTGTCTCAAGCTTTATTTTTATTTATTACTTACAACTACTATACTATCATTTTCAAGCAGATATGTAAAATTAAAAAATACCGAGCGGTACACTATTTTTTTCAAACGGTGTCGCAGCCTCGACTGGAATGACATTTGAATTCCACAATCAAATTCCAAATGTAATTCAATACAGGTTTACATTACTTTCTAATTTGTAGAAACATAACCTCAATTTTTCGTTACCCCGATTTTTATTCGAAACTCATCATCAATCCTAGAAACGCTCACTTTTATCACGATAATTTAATTATCCTGTCATTTTAAAAACTAAAAACAGCTCTAATTATGACATATTGTTCAAACTCCTTATGATCTATCCCTAATGTCTATTCGACTAAATAGAAAATTCAAACGCAATTTGTATCATATAAAATTATGTGATGTATAAAATCGATACTTAAAATTTTATCTTCTCATTCATAATGTCATTAAAAAGTGACTCTAGATGTATAAAGAAAAATGTGCGCACTCTTGTAATTGGCTGATGGGATACAAGACTGGGATACTTACTAGAAAACTTTTTTGAAAAGTGGAGAAGGATATAGAAATATGTTCATGAGACACCGAAAGGATAAAACAGGGAGTGAGGGGGATTTAACGGACCATCCGTGCAAAAAGGCGAGCCCTTGGCATTCGATAAGGCGCAGGAGCGCTTCGATCATCTGACGCATTTGCTCCCGCCGCTGGAGGCTGCGGCCCCGAAAGCTCTACGTCAGCGTTGAGGCGGTTGATCGATGACGTCCAGAAGGACGGGCATCCGCCAGGCTCGGTGACCTCCGCGCGGTTCGCCTTCTCCGAAAAATAAGACTATCTATCCCAGGCGGTCATCGTTCAACGAACACGACGACAATACACGCACAGGCGAAGGCCAGTCTTGTTGGCCGTACTCGCGTTTTCTCGGTCATTTGTTTTTGTGTCTCGGTAAGCTCGCTTATTTATCCTACGACCCCCTTTTTCGACTCGTCTTTTCCTTTTCTTGCTCGTTGAGCTTTCGGATTCTGGACCACTATCGTTATGACGCTCCTTCTTTTACTTTGTCTTCCCCCTACTTCTCACTTTGTACCTACACCGCCCCTCTCTTACGCTATTCACTTTCTTTGCATACTGTTATCGGACATCATTTTACAACAATTTATTCAGTAACCTTTGCCTCCAATCCATTAATGATTTTACGAGGATTCCCGATAAATAATAAAGACTATTCCACGCGGCAAAAGAACATTTTTTTGAATTCGCTCACTGCCTTCTTACCTCACGCTTCTTTCTAATTCTACTTTTAGTTTAATCTTATTGTACAAATCTTTTTATAAACATTTATTAGTCAATGACTGCTTGGAGTGATTAGGAGCATTCTCAAATTGTTTAATACAACAATTAATGCATTAATTGTTATAAGATTATTAATATAACTTTTTCCAAGCAATTTTTAAATAAATTAAATTTTAACGCGCTAAATATTACAGAATAATTATTACTATCTAACACAATGGCAGATCGTCTTAACATGATGACTCTAGATAATTATTGTATAGATTTTTTTCAACGACTTATGCAAACGCTAATATAAAATAAATAAATAGCATAAAATACGTTATCATACATATATTGCCGACGCATTAATTAAAATTTATGATAGAATGGAGATGGGCTGAGCTTTCATAAATTATACCTTCTTGACTAGAAAATAGACAGACAGTCGTATAGCGGTATTAAAATTTAATATTGCAGTGGTAATTACGTATTTGGAAAGTTCAAAGACTTATATGGTGAAAAAATAAAATTTAAAGTTTAAATACGTTATTTTGTTATAACGTCTCTTAAATTAATATAGTACTAGAAGATATAATTTGTAATATTTTTTATTTATATTTATATCTAGAGAGACGCGTAAAATAAACAGTCTATATAATTTTTAATTAAATTATTTAAAGCTTTGTAAATATAATTTTGAATTATAAGTTTAGAAATATTGAAAATAATAAAATCTGGCGAGAAATAATAAAGAAAGTGAAATTGAATATAAGCTCAAGGCTGGAGGCAATGAGCAGATGTTCGTAAAAGACTCTCAGTCGTCAGAGTCTGTCAGAAGGGACAAACGTATACAAGTGAAATAGTTGAAAAGGCATTATGGTACGGGACTAAAAAATGCTGTCGCCATTGGTATCTTTCGAGCGAATGGCTTTGATTTAAGAATCGATCGACGTGAATGCTGTGAGAGCGATCAGCGATTAAACGATCGGTAATCGTCAGATTCAATAAAACTACGTTCAGCCTACGAAAAAAAAAACAAAAAAATTTCAGCTTGCTAAGATCACTAGCGATTTACCGCGTAGAGATCTATGCGGAAAAATTGCATTGCTTACTTTGCTTCGAAAGATTTGTTCCAGTACCAAGTAAGTGCAGAGGTGTTGATGCTTGATAGCCGCTCGTAACGAGGATCGTGCGCAATTATGGCAGTTGTTTGGCAGCATTCAAATCGAGGAGTCAAATGCCAGTCGAGGTGTAAAGATATCGAGGCTCATATTTACTAAATATTTTAAGTGCGAAAACAGAATTTCTCGACTCGTTTTTCGAACCATTCACAGCGGCTCGAGCATTAAAACTACATTTGCAAATGCTATTCTTATCCGATACTCGCTTTATTACCGACTGCGCTTTAATTTAATTGATTCTATTCGAATATAATTCATCGACTATTATAGCAACAGTAGGCGTTTTTTTTTCTTCAAACTTATTATTTATACCGATAGAATAGATTTTTATTTTTACTCCTAATTATAGGATACCGAAAATCGATACAACTCCGTTTGGCTTTCTATTCTCTCCATTTGCTTAAGTCATACAATCAGTAACCCGAAGTCGATCTAAACGCACGTATCTATCTACAAGCTCCAAGATTTTTCTATTACACATACGCTGTTCGATTAAAAGCCACCAAACTATAATGTTGTTCTTTTCTCGGCATTATTTTTAGAGAATAAACATGTTTTTATAGTGCGACGGATTCGATGACATTTAAGGTATTAATAAGCCCGTATTTAAAACTTAAGAATTATAAAGACTTTTCAAACAAAAAATTTACCATTAGCTACGCTTATAAGCAGAAGTTAGACGAGACGTGGCTCTAAAAGCAAAATAAGATTTTGTTAATTTAACGCCTTTTATCGTAACTTCGTTAAATGTGAATGAGTAATATATTAAAAATAATATTTATTGTCAAAGTTAGTGTAGAATTTTGACTAATCTATTACATAGGAAAATCGAAGTACTGATTTACGATGTATGCTCAATCTGATCAATTATGATTTAAATAATACATAATAATTAAGTGCTAAGTAATTTATTAGTCATTATAACAATTTATTAATAATGATGTAAGCATGATAATGAAATATTTACAATGACAAACACATAAAGTAAAAAGTACAGAAAAGTACAGAAAAGTACAGAAAAATACAGAAAAGTACAGAAAAGTACACAAATTTAAGTTTAATCTATTTACATACGGAATTAAATAAACAAAGTGCCGTCAGATAATTATTATTGTACTCCAGAGTACACGAGCAAGCATCAGTTCAATTTTTCAACCTTTTCTCTCTTTAGCTGGCTATCCCCATCCTTATTATCGATAGTAACTTTCGCTTTCCGGCATCCCAATTAAACGTATATTATTAATATAATTGAGCTATCGAGGCGGGCCTCGAATGTAAAAAAGAAAAGTGAACTCGTGTAATCCGAATTATTAGGCATAGCATTAATCCACGTGTAACTTTAATCGAACGGACGAAAGTGTTTTCCTTTTGGTCTTTATCAATTATCAACATAACGAGCTCTGATGAAGCCTTAGCACTTAAAAGCAGCAGCCGTTGCTCCTTACGATCCTCGAATAATCGAATCGCATTTCTTTTTTAGGTTATTACGAACAACGGATCCAGAAGCTGTGAGACCGACAAGTGCGACGGACCAAATAACAGCGGTGAGTCATGCATTTTTTCAGTCATTAACTACTCCTACAGGCTGAAGCCGCTTTCGGTATTTCTAGTGGACGTTCGATATCTTCATTTCCTCTTTTTTTCTTCTTCCTTTAGCCAATAGTCTACGACGTGTTACAACTGCTATATCACGCATAGCCAGACCCGAATTCATTCATTTGCTTTTACTTCTTTTTTATTCATACATGAGCCTTCGAATGTTAAAAATATTTTCAGACTTCCGAGGGCTGTATATTTTCATAATTTAAATTTTAGTAAACTTAAGCTACCTAAACGGAAAGACATTAGTCATTAGCTATTAGATATTACTATTACAATGAATGGACATTCTATAAACATTAAACTCTAACTTTTTTTAAATATTATAATAGCAATCGTTGTCTAACATTTCGTTATTAGAACCTTTTTATAACTTAGGATTAAATATCTTATTAATGATTGTTAATATTTTTTACGTGAAATCGAAATTTAATTTTTAAAAAAGTGAAAAAATAGTTATTCTTTATTAATATTTATTCTTTAGAATTTAATTCTATAAATATATATTAAACATTTTATCTTATTGAGTATTGGACTTTTTAAATATTGATAGTATTGGAATCAATAATATATGGAATCTTTTATTCATTTAATAATTATTGGAATTTCTATATATAAAGACCAAAATATTATTATTTCGTAAATTATAGATTATATAACAGTTGCGTATATACGTACATAGATAGATCATTATATTTTTATAAAAAATTTAATAGCAATATTGTTATATGTTCGGAAGTATTTGTACAAATTTTCTCTATATTATAATTGACTGATCAAAGCCTATGTGAATGGGAGGCCTGGGCGTTTAAACATTAGACTAACTAAACAGATTAATAACATGAAATAATAGTAATTTGCCGTAACATACAAAGGACAATTCTGCAATGAGTGTCACTATGGATCAAAATTTCCTTAATTGAAATAAACATTGTATGACGCAATCACAAAAATAATAACAGTATCAATCAATTATTAAAAAATAATACTGGTAGTTCTGTGAAGCGACAGATTATTATTTCAGAAAAGAATGTCCGGATTTGGAGACATGTCCCATGCTGCTTGAAGTATGCTTGAAAAGAAATATCAGGGCTTAAAATAGGCTAGAGCCTTGATAGCGGCGATGCGATGTTCTTGTCTCGGTCGATTGGAGTGAACCCCCCGGAACAAACAATGGGCCGTTTACCCCTTTTTTGCCGCTCGCCTACTTTCTCACGATCTTCCGCCCTTTCTCTCCAGCAACCATCCTCGAGTGATGCACGACAGATGATCCAGATCCCAAGGATTTCCGTGACTGGAGAACGAAACGGGAATTGCGACCGATTATGCAAATTATTATGCAAATCGTTGTATATTGTGCGTAGATGCAACTCATGCTTCCCTCATATCGTCCCAGAGGATGCACCTCGAAGATTATCAGTCTTTTGAGGTGGCAAGTTGTACTGGAATCGTGCAAGCAATTTGGCATATTATCGACAATCATTGTTGTTGTAACGTCTCGAGGTTCGTTTCCTGCTACGAGAGATATTCCATTTTTGGCTCTTGATGCAAGTTTTCACGAGCGTCTGTTAAGCTTCAAAATGATAAAGTGAGATATTGGAGTAACGCTTTGATATATTCATCTATTTAAGCTTCAATCTTATATTATTTAGTCATTATTCATCAACATGAACGAAACAATTATAAATCATTAGCGCACATAACTTGGATAAAAGCGAATATTTTACGATAATAATTACCTTAGCTGATTGTTTTCAGCTTGACGTATTGAAATTTTTTATAACTCCGTTAAAATTATTTTTAACAAACCCTGGGCTATTTAAGAAGCAAGTCTTTTAATACATCTAAGCTTTATTTTAAAAATGAAATTCCTCAATTCCGTTAATATTTACCATCCAATAGGCCAAAGACCTTTAAGATAATTATTCTAAAATAAAATATACAATCACGTTATACGTAAAGTACAAATAATTTTTTGTAGAAACAACAATATTTATCTCGAAACAAAATTTATCCCCCTTTCAAATAACAAACAAATTATTTAATATCCTCTTCTTTTTAATGTACTATTAACGACTTTTGACAGAAAGTGTTTTTTTTTTCTATTTAAGAGATATCAAAATTTACAAATAAATAGTTTGATAGCCTGTATAATATTTATGCTGATTTTTATGAGACTATTACATTCATATATTCCATTGAATTTGTGTTAAAAAGTCTTCATACCTTCATAAATAAATATATTTATCGCGATTAATAATATTTTACATTTACGATTAACTAAGTAAATAATAAAAATCAATTTTAATTCCTATTATTTGATTTATTAACAATACAATATAATAGAAACAAAATAAAACTTAGAAGTTGTATCAATTTAAATTATTTATGAATAATTTAATACTAATGTTATTAGTAATAAAATAATATGAATACTAATGTTTTTTGAATATAAGGTCCGAACGTTCCATTTAAACAGTATATAAAGCAAACAAATATTTGATAATTTCTCTCATGCCTAATTTGCATTTTAATTTTTCGCATTTCTTTTCCTCGTGCTACTAAACAATTAAAAATTATTGTAGTTAAGATTTACGCATGGGTAGTTCCAAGCCGTCTTTAATAGTAATATCATAAACTTGTCAATCATAAGATGAAAATATAGGTATAAGTGCTTTATAAATAAGGAGAAAGTAACCAGCGAAAGGAAAAAAAATTTTAAATAAAATAAAAGAAAACTGAACAATCGATAGTATGGACGTTTCCTATCACTTTTTAATTCTGCAATAAAAATGAAAGTTAAATCGACAATTTATTTTTTATACACATATGCATATTTTAAAAATTAAAATAAATATGATGCGGTTTTCGGATAACTGGTTTTCAATTTAGATTTATAATAAATTATTCGACGTACATTAACATGGCGGATTTAAACAAATGAGATCCACAATATTCGTATTCATAATATAAATTAGTGTATAGATATTTCAACAAATGAAAATGCAATTTTTAATTGAGAATATTTTTATTAACACTAACTCGTTATTAGGAAAAGTCGATAATATAAACTTTATAAAAAAAAATAATAATAATAAAAAAAAAAGGAAATAGCAAAAAATTATAAATATTAATTAGAATGACATGTTTAAAAAAAGTAACCCGATGAGGAATAAATACTTGAATTATTAATGTACGTTAATATGCAATCATTTTTAAGGATAACATTATAAAGTTATTCGCATCTATTCAATAGTGATGGAAGGACCATAAACTTTAATAGTCGGCCTGAAAATTTTTAACCGCAAAGAACTCTGTACAATATTTATTTTTGTATAGGCCAAATCATTTGAAAGCCCAGTTAAGCCTTTTATATATAAGAAATATTGAAAAAGAGTTTTCCAATAGCTAACTGTATCTCGCTAACAAACGCGGCAATAGATCGCACATGTCCTTCGAGATGTTTAAAATTTTGCAATGGCCGATCGATGCACAGTTACGTGAAGTTATTCGCGCATGCGCCCTAACATCGGTAATTTCACTTTCGGCTCGTAAAAGCAAAATCGCTCACCTTGGCGCGCAACGAAAGTCTTCTCGATCCTCTCGTGCGAAAAATAGTTAATAATTAGAAAAAATAAATAATTATAAATATTAATACAAAATCGACAAAATACAAAATCCAATTCAAAACCGACAATCATCTCAGTTTATTTAATTACAAACTTTTTTTTTAATCAAATAACCAAACTGTCTTTAATTATACACTTCATCGTGCTAACTTAATTTTCAGACAAATCATTCTTAATTTTATACCATGTATATAAATAATTTGTTGGTACCACAATTTTATTACAAAGGTTTTAATTAATGTAAATAAAGCTAGGGAGATTATATGCACTAAGTAAGTAAAAAACAAAATATTAATTCTATGTCTGTAATCTAACATAAAATATGCAAAGACAAATAAATAAAAAAAAGTTTTATTGTAATTAAAACTTTATTGTGCAAAACCACCTGTATACAATTACATTGCATTTCATATCATTGTTTCTTCATTCAACACGAATGCATAAACATATAAATACTACTTTAAAACAATTAAATAAATTATCATAATAAAAATTGTAAAAATAATATTATTAATAATGACTTCGTCCGATTACTTATTAATTAATACAATTCCGTCTATTTACTTTTAAAATTTTTCAATATATTTTTTAAATCTTTTTAAAAAATAAAATTTATAATTATAATGTAATTAATAATAAAAATACATATTTTTAATAAGTGTAATAAAACTTTTATAAAAATCACAAAATTGGTGTTATTTTATATCTGGCTTTAAATAAACAACTTACAAGAATCCATTGGCATTATATTTAATACGAATTACTTCGTACTAAGCTTATATTAAGACATCGACGTTATTTATCCTTTTAGTAATAATATTTTCTATGGAAATTTTATATAAATGTATCAAAATATTATTTATGAAATTGAAAATTGTAATATTAGATATAAAATAATTGTTAATATATTTAGATAAATTAGATCCTTGTAAGGAAAAAATTACTTATTAAAAAAAAGATCATGCAACACAACTAATGAAGTTTATTTTAGCAAAGAATTATAATATTTTATACAATTATAATGATTTCTTATAATGGAAAGGCTTATACAAACTGTCCACTCTAGCATAATATTTCAGGTAAATAAGCAACACATCTGATAAATAATTTACAAAAATCGTATCAGAGGGTTTGCTTTTCAATAAAAACAATATTCTTTCTTCTTAATTAAATCTTTAAAATATTATTTAATTGTATAGATGATAAATTAGGATATAAATAAATTTGTTTATTTACAATCTTACTACAATAATTAAGTATACACACCTAGGAAAAACAAATTATTAACTTATTAACATATAAAAATACTAAAATTGAATTAAAAATTCATGTATATTTGCAATAAAATGTATTTCAATAAGATTTTACTGCATTATTAAATTATTATTTCACTAAAAACTACGTATTGGTCGGATCAGTAAGATATCGTCATTTGTGCACATTAAATGGCGAGTTATTTCTCATTTACGTGCTAATTTTGCTTAGACACAATATTTCGATTTCTACAATAATAAATATATATCGTGAAATGTAATATACGTAAAATTATAACTTATAACTTGTAAAATGTTTAAATTTTTTATTTTATGTCTAATCTAATTGTTTCTAGTACGGAATGTAACTCATTAGCTGTCAATAAACTACACAGAAATTACTTAAATTATACAATATTTGTTAAAACAATGTATTTTTCCCAATAAATCATTTTTTACAATTTCCACGTACATGTATCGAAAAGAATTTCTACTATACTTAGCTTCATAGCATTTCAAGTATATCTGTCTTTTATATAACTGTAATTTCTTTTAGTGCAGTTACAAAAATGCTTTAATATTTTCAAGCAGAGTTTTTCACAATATTCCGAGGCATTCGTGCAATAGCGCTTTACCGAATATTCATGTTACGGTATATCATGCAGATCGAGAATGTATATGAAGTGCATATAAGCAGATATATTTTCTAAAAAACTTGTGTCTTATTAATATAGTAGGTAATATAAATTATTGTTATGTTAATCCACTCTGTCTATTTCATGATGCTCACGACTCTTTAATAGAATAATGCACATAGAAATGATGAATCACAAATTCATTTAATCTGATGATTGCGTCAATTATATGCACACTCATATTGCGTAATGATGATTATTTATGAGCTTCGAATTTATGCGACATTAGTTCAAAAAGCATTATATACAAGTAACTTTTAGAACAAATAAAATAAATATACATGATCGCAAATGAGTATTAAAACCTTTGATTACTATTTGAAGGTCAAAAGGTTTGTTGGGGGGTGTCGCTCGAAAATAAAAATTTTCCCTTTCATATACTTAATTGTCCTCGTCGGTACAAGAAGTAGATTGAATAAGGAAGAAAGAGTCCTTCTCGTGCAGGTGCTCGTCACGAGTGAAACTACCTCATTCGGTCGTTAACCTGACAGTCTCCGGATGACAACCAACATGAGTCAAGAAAACGAGATTCCGATGCCAGTCTCGCGAACAAAGTGTTGGAAGACGAAGAGGAAAACGAAGTAGAAGAAAATGATCGACAGAATGAAGAACGAGGAAAAACCATTACTTTATAACCTATATTTCGTTACTGTATACGTACGCAAGCGGCAACTACGCGAGAAAGTTTTTTTACATACTTCAATTGCTTTATTTTTAACACTAAGAGTACCAAAACTTATTTTTTACTCTTTAATTCTTATGATCATCTTGTGTTACATTTTCATCAGTTTATGTGGCTTTTAATTAAATAATATTATTCAATCACAAAATAATGCTAAAATGTTGATTTTATTCTTTTAATTATAAAAAATTGCTTAATATTTTACGATTACAATTTAACGATTGATTTATTCGACCCCGGAATGTTATTAACACAATATCGATATCGACATAACCGCTGAATATAATGAATTTATTGAAAATATTCCTAATAATTGTTTAAAATACAAAAAGTATTTTTCACCCCGGGTACCCTCCGTATGGAAACCTTAAGGAATCACATCCGCGGATTCGATTTGCTGTCAACCAAGAAATTGCTTTCCCATTCGGTTAGAACTTATGCGATTACGTGACAATATTTTTTTCTTGCATTTTTGCCTGGCCTAAGTATATGCCATCGGTTCTGCGATAGGTTAAGCGAGTCTCATACAATTTTCGTTTGATTCTGAGACATCTCCCATTTTTAATGACAAAATTCTCCTGGATAATATGATAAGCCTAGGAATCTAACTGAGCAATTCCTCGTTATTTAAAATTACTCTAATAATCAGTTACCACAATTTAGTTGTAATGGATCATGATCAACGACATCTACAAATTTCAAATTTCACATATACTTAAATAAAATTAAGAACTTTAAGAATTCGCAATCTGTAAAACCATTATTATCTTTTTAGTTTGCAAATTACATTCAACTTAATTTACACTCATTTATAAATTATTTCTCAAATACATTTTTTTTTTTTATTTTTTTTATTTTATTATATATTTGTTGCTTTTTTGGTGGTAAGAATGCAGGTATTAATAAAAAAAAATAAAATTGAATTACTTTATTATCTCATTAAATAATTAGATTTTATAACCTTAAATAACTTTAAATTTATTACTGAGTAGCTTATTAAGCAAAACTAATAAAATTTAGTTATATTATAACAAAAAATAAATCATACCATTAAACGTATTTAATGCTAATAGAAATATTTAAATATAACAAAAAATAAACAATAATTATAATGATAAAATAATACTGCACGGAAATTATTGTTGAGCGTACGTTTATATGAAATGTATAAAAATTATGAAATAAAGAAAAACGTTTTTAAAATTTGAAATTAACTATCGTTTGAAATATAAATAAACTATATTTAGTATTTTTCTATTATTTCCTCCTCCGTATAAAGATATAAAAGAATGACTTACGTAAATTTAATTTCATTATATTACTTTCTTTATGAAATTTGTTGTAAACAATTTGTTGATTATACATGATTGAAATAGACAATAGAAATCATTATGACAGTTTATAAGCTATTTATTGTTAAGATATTACAGATAGAATGAATTAAATTTAAAGAGACAAATTTTATAAAATAAATAAATATATAAAATATAAAACAAACATCAAATATTATTCGCTAGTTTGACGAAATCTTAAAAGTAAACAGGAAAGCTTTGAATTCAAATTTTCTCGTACCTAATATCCATAATAAGGATTTATATAAATAATGACTATGTCCGTATTCTAAATATATGAATTGAACATTGTAAATACAGTGTATAATCGCTAAATAAGTTATGTTTGTAAAGAATGAACAAAAACGAAAGGCCTCTTTAAGGTGTTTTCTTAGATGTTGATATTAAAAATAATGAGAATGAAAAGACTCGTAAGTTCTAAGATTTCACCTTACTCGATTTTAATAAAATACGATATTGTGTAATTAACTATAAGAGCCGCCGAAAAAAGCAGGGTGACCCTTGATTAGGATATAAATAAATAATACTTTCCGCGTTGATAAGAAATGCTATTGTACTTGATAACGTAAAATGCGTTGACTGTTGAGGTCACGGAAGATAATCAAACGAGCATAAATATAAGAGATGTCAAGAGCCTCGCGCGCGCATTTATTGATCAGAAGAAATAAAAGAAAGCGGCTTATCGATATATTTTTATCTCGGAGGGAAAGGCGCAAAGACGAAATTCCGAACATTTTCCAAATTACATTAATCCCTTCTACGAGCACTGCGATCTCCCGTCTACGATTGATTTCTAGATCAATACTCCCGCGCGCTCGATCTTGCTGTGCAAAAATTAGCGGGAACGGGAGCCTCTATCCGGGGCCGCGCGTACTATTATTATTGCGTTGTAATCGCTCCAGGAATATGTGAAAACTGACAGGACAAATCGACGAGTGAAAGCGTCCGCAGTAGCATGTAAACAGTCCCGCGCAATTTCCTTCTGTTGACGCGCTCCCGAGTCTCCGGACTTATTATTGACGCGCGTTGACGGGTAATTAAGCGATTCGGAGTCATTTCCTCCGGCGATAATTATTAGCTCTCGGTCGCCTGGAGATTGAATTTTTGTTCAATCGCGAACGAGTGTCACGTTTATTGCGCAATAACGTTTTATATGGTGAAAGTACTTTCGCGGATCATTTCGCCCCCTCCCAACCAACCAACCCACCGACCATCCCCCGCCCACCACGTTACCGATTAATCGGATGGAGAATTAATTATGCAAACGGGAACAACAACTTCTCACTGACAGATATCGATTTTAATGGCTCGATTAGGCAATTCATCTAATCACGCAAACTCATTCCACAGGCTAATGTGCAAATTATGAGAGCCGTTAGAAAGCATAGTTCGTCTGATGAGGTCTTTCCATACTTTTTCTATAATCGTGCTGAAAAGTATTTATTTACACTTTTTAGAAACTTTCTTTACATATGAAAAAACCACAAGATCTTTACCAAAGCGATGACGATTTTATCAATATCCATGGTTTGCGCTTTTTCATTTTATTGTTATTAATTTTTTTTTTTACTTATTTATTTAGTATTTATTCACTTTTTACTGTTTATTTTTAATGAAACTACAAAAGTTATTGGAAAAATTAACAAAAACATAAGTTTCTGCGTTTCTAGCAACAACTTCAAACGTATTATACATTGTATTGTATAGTGCAGTATTAAGCAAATTAATTAAATTGTATTGTAGATTGTAATATTAACCGAACCTAACTTTGAGAGAATAAAACAGTTTCACTTTCACCAACCTCAGACTAGTAATCGTTGGATGAAGCGGATAAATTGCAATTAATAAGTAAAACCCTTTGTCATCATTGGAGAAAAGATACAAGCATTACAAATTTTAAAGACTTATTGAACCATTATTAAGAGCGAATGATTAGTAATTTCATAAATGAACATAAAAAAAATAATTGTTTGATTTAAAAATTTCAAATATGTAAATATGTACAAGCTAAAATTTCAAATTAATCCATTACTTTAAAACTTTATATTGAATTTTAATTTTTATTTTAAACCATTATTTAAATTTATTAAAATAATTTTCTAAAATCCTTTATTTTCATAATATTTAATATAAACGATTGACTAAAATTACGAAATTATCCCAAGAAATAAAAAAAAAATTTGTTATAATTTTAAAAACATTAAATTACAAAGAAATTTTGTCGTTAATAAAAATTAAAAAATCTCTTGAAAAAATTATTTTAACCAATAAAATGAACTTCGGAAAGTGCTGGTTAATATTATGTCGATCTTAATTAATCTATTGATCGTTTCGTCCGTTAAGTGGTAATCAAGCACGGAATCACTGTTTATATGTACAGGATTTCTAATCGATATCCCAATTTCATTAGGCTACTACATACCTCTCTAAGACTATTTATTACCTATTAATCTGTTAGATAATATGCAATCCCTGATATGCCATTTTCATACCAGATGGTTAGAGATACGATAGTATAAATAAAAAAACACCGAAAATAAAGTAAATAATCGCTCGCAAATACAGAAGCTCGACGGGTTAGAATTTATAATTCAACAAAATCCAGGATGCAATATAGTCGCGGCATTGGTGGCCAGTGCACCGTTTATCTAAAGTCAATATCGCGCGCATCAATTGCAATGTTGTATAATAAGATGAGTTATCGTCTATCAATCGGAAATGTAGCACACACGTCAAGCCAGAAGATGAGCGTGTAATAAACGTCACCAACTTGATGGATTTTCGCCGACTTCATCATGATCGTATCGCAAATTTTTGTCCCTAACTAAATGGTAATATTATAATAGTAGATAACTTAAAAAGATTATTTCATCTACGTAGAACAGAATATACTATGACAATATATACCAATACAATATAATATTAGAAGAAAATACATAGTTGATTAAATTATTAGTTTAGATTACTATGGAACAGATGGTCTCGAAAAGGATATTCGACCTCGTTATTATATATATATATATATATATATATATATATATTATATAAATATATTGTGATTTTTAAATCAACTTTTATATAAGATTGTTACAACAACTTCTCAACTATGTTTATATTAAAAATATGATACTAGCAAAAAAACTTAACTTGTATCTTAAAGCCTAAAATGCTTTTTCCTTTACGTTCAAGATATTTCAAAAACTTTACATGTGCTCGCTTATACGACAAAAGTATACAGAATTAAATATTGAACTTTCATAAAAAAAGTTTTTATCCGAAATCAGTATTGATTAAATTTCTATGTCGAGCTATGTCGATGAATCATTTTTAAATCAAATAAGCGAAAGCCTATTATAAATCCTGTATCTCATAAACATCATAATGAAATAATAATCATATTCATATTCTTTACATTATTCTTCATTTAATGTATATTACGTTAATTATATTGCTGTTAATATAATCCCTTACTAATTGTAAAATTTATATTAAAAATAAATACACGCAATTACACGAATTATGTTATTATTCTTTTATAATTATTCATAAAATGTTAAAGTATCTATTATAATTTAAATTCAGAATACAAAACCTGACATTAAAAATTTAAGAAGAAAATTGTATATTCTAATTGCTAGTATTTGTTAAAAATAAAATAAAAATAAACTAGCCCATAAATATCAAAATGTAAATTATATTTTACGTATTTTGATTCTTGATAGATATTTATATATTTCGGAATATACTTAATTAAGAATATCTTATTATAGACCAAATCACGAATGACATTGACTATTATATCAAAATAGAAGTGTAACTTATTAGTAAATATTACATATTTACATATGTTACATGTATAAATTTACAATATTCTTTTCATTAGCCACTTTTTAAGTACTAACATCGTCTCTACGAAGTTTTATTTATTATTGTATTTCTTTTATTAAATAATGAAATACTTGTATCATTTAAAAACAATCGTTTTATTTATTGCTTTATTGATTTAAATAATTTTTAATAATATTTTTACTTGAAATGAATTTAAACTATAATGAATAATTTAAAAATTATATAATGATGGTTATATTTAATTAATTTTGTATTTAAATCTGTTATAAAATATTTAGGATTTTTAATGCAAATATATATTTTCTTTTGTTTTATCAAAGCTCATATCATATTATATTACCGAAATAGTCATTAACTATTAAAACTATTTGACTATTTAAAAATTTTTGAAGGTGACAAAAGTTTTAAATTAACATTACGTAGTATTTAGGTAAAATATAGTCGAATCTGTTTAAAATCTTTTATGGCATGAATATTTTAAATAATTGGATTTTACCTATCGTAAATGATAAAATATGAATTAAAATTCTGATTTGATATGAGAATAGAATTAGTTTTTTTGCTAAACTTCCTTACAATTAAAATTAATTGCTTTAAATAATTAGGCTTAAATAAATATATCTTTTAAAAAAGTGTTTATAATTAAAATATATATCGGGAATATAATTTAAAAAAAGAAAATTATTCATTCGTAGGTACGGTAAAGCAAGCATTTATACTAAATGATATTAAAAGTGAAAACCATTACGTAATAAGTATCTTAATTCAGTGCTCATCTTACATCATTCTAGAAATTAATGAAAAGAAAGTGATATCTGCTATTGCCATAGTAAAATTGTTATAAAATTTAATTGCGCTCTATGCGACCAATAAATAATTATGATAGCTCTAATCATAGTTAAAGATCACGGACTTAGAAGTAGAATTTGCGTGTTTATTTTAAATTGCTGTTAGCTTCAACAAATCCTGAGAAATGCGTAAAAAAGGAAGTAAGTAGAGATAGAATTCTATAATAGTAACAAAATCGCATCGATTGACATATCGAGGAGCGACGGAAGAAAGTTCAGCCGTCGAATGTCAGAGAGACTATTCAAACGCGCGATCGGATTAGAGATATAGAAGTAGAGAAAGAGAGAGAGAGAGAGAGAACGAAAAGAGTAATAGACGGTTACCTCGTTCTCGCTTTACCTTGACGTACTTACGCACACATCCGATTAACCAAGGAAGCCTTACAGTAAGGTCCGTATACGTGGTACGGCGTGGAATGCCATTAGTACCATCAGCTACCCAGCTGACGATGTCCGAGTCGACGGAAGTTGAGACGAAGGTTCCGGTGAGCGCAAGAATCACCTTTTTGGAAGGTTGCGACCAACTCTCTGTTTCATTATAACTTATCTACTTTATCTACTCGACTTCTTCATCACTCCTCGTCATCGCTTAGAGTCCGATTTTGTCCTTCGCTTACGGTTCCATTGTTTTACTTATATTTTCAAGGAAATAACAATTTTTTAGAGCTACGTGATTTTAGACTTCCAGTTTATCTTTAAATGCTTATTTTTAACATTTTCTATAAAATAATTCTCTAAAATAAGAAACTCCTAACAACTTAGAATGATGCGGAAAAAAAATGTAAAATATGATTTAGTTCAAGAATAAATAATTTATACATAAGTATCCTTCTACATTCGTTGTTTGACATGAAGTATATAGAAAATTATATTTAGGTTTTAGGAAATTTTTTCAAATAATAAAGAATTTTGAAAAATCGTACTTTTTATTAAACATTGGAAAGATTTATAAAAGAAATTTAATTTTTAGAAACGAAAATTTACTTTTTCTCAGTTAGCTTTTTGAAAAAGTTAATTTATTATTTCAAATTGAATTGAACAGTGTTTTTTTTTTTTATTAATTTGTGATATATAAATACATAGGTATATACATCTTTATCTATAAACCTTAAGGCTATTCTTTATGTAAAAACAGCAACATTAATTGTAAATTACTGTACATATACGTAATTAATTTTTCTTTTAAAGATAAACAATTGTATTCAGTAATACAATTATAAATATTATTATAAAAAATATTTTGAATATTACGAATATTGTGCACAATTCCCTCAATATTACGTTATCTGACAGTAAGTTGAAATACTACTAATATAGAAACGCAAAATACCATTATATAGCAAAAGATTTAATTAGTAGAAAGTTCGAGAAACTATCGACTAGAAAATTTTATACTTGCGTATACCTTCATTATTAAAAATTCTAATCTATCGAATAAATATCGAACTTCATAAAATTTTTAAATAATTGTTTAATTATCGTTTCCAGGAAAGGACATAATGGCACCTGTTTTGGGTGTACCGCCACCACCGCCACCTGCACCCCATATGGGACCGGATGGTTTAATCCTGCCCCGAAAACCATACAATCCGTGCTTAACTTCCACAAGCCATAAAGATCTTCATAGAGAATTGCTATTCAACCAAAAAATGTACGCCTATGATACCTATATATTAATTTAAATCCCTTCTAATATTACTAAATAATGCATTACTTCGTCAATACTTATTTCAGAATAGTGATAAATTTATATAGTAATCATGTAGTAAGTTTCCAGACTAGAAATCTAATACATCTTTCAGTAATACTATAAATAATAAACACAAAACTCGAGCATGATAGAAATTTTTTAAATTTATTTAATAATTGTAAAGTTTGAAATATTCATTAAAATTTCATTATTCAATTTTTTAATCATTATAATTATTAACATTTATTGCTTAAATTTTTATAATATATTTACATTATTTAATTTTTCTTGAAAAAATAAATAACCAAATGCTGAAACGCACCATTTAACAAGAACATTAAAGAAATATCTCATTGAAAGATTTCTAACGAAACCTTAACCGAATATATTTAAAAGTAAAATTTTAAACAAAAAATTTTTAAAACATTGAAAAGAAATCTTTCGTTTATAATTTATAAATTATTTATCATTTCAGGAATTTTTTTAATATTTACCAATAAGACAAGCCTTTTTTCGCATATTTACGTTAAAATACATTATTGTAAATTCTTCGGAATAATTAATAAAATATTACAATCTTATTTTTATAAACAAATTTGTTATGTAAAATTTCAATGAAATGATAACCCTATTTCAACTTTGTGTATTGAAATTAATATATATATACATCCTTAATATTAAATAATTAATATAACTTGTAGTAAAATAATGCAATCAATTTGTTTGACATTTAATTTAACTTTTATAGTTTCTTTGCATATCATTACATAAAAAATAATTCAAATAATAACTTGACGTAGATGTTTATTGAATTAGAACTTATTAAATTTCAAAAGAAGAAAAAAATTTTTATACAAATAAATTAGTTCAGTAGAAGGTTTGATTGTCTTTTAAAAAAATAAAATTTATTCTTTCTATTAAGTTTCAGCATGTTGAAATATAATTGATAAAATTGAAATACAATTGAATTAACCCGATTTACATTATTTTGACAGAGGAAAAAATGTCCTTAATCAAAAGAGCGAACTTCAGCGAGCCTTGGAGAAACACAGAGAAATGGTTTCTCGCAAAGAAGCTGAGAGAAATCAGGAAGAATCATACAAAAATGATCCTCGAACAGCTTTGCAACGAGCGATTGAACAAAGAGCGAAGCACATACAGCTTTCGGTAAATTCATTGTTATTTTTTTCTATAAATTTTTTATAATTCGTGATGCAATACAAATTACGGCCGCATACACAGTTTAAAATATTTTAATACTTATACATTTATTACGAACAACTTTTATTTTTAAGAAAAACTGGAATAGATTATTATTTCAATTTATTATAAGAATTTAAAAAATTAGTAGCGACAAACTTAAGTAATTTTAATTTAAAAAGTTATTTAATCGTATAGTTACACTTCAATTATTATTATGTAATTATGTTTTTTTGATCGTTTTAAACGATAATTTTGATTTTAAATGTTTATTTCTTTATTTCTTATTTACTTTTTATGTCCTGCATAATTCCTATAATCGATTCATATAATTCGTATATACATATCAATCAAAGATTTTTTTTTACAATGAAACCAAGTTTTGACGCGTAATAATTTAGTAGTAGTGATACTATTAAAAAAATATATATGTATGACTATATATGAACTGATTTTTATTTTCAGCAACAACCTCAATCGACGGAGCCTCCTAATCCTTTAGCGACCGCAAGAGCGAAATTGCGGCGACGCATTGATTCGCAGTGAAGCAGTCATCGGAAAATATACGAATGATAGATTTTATTTACGATAAAAAGCATTGAGTCTCGAATCGTGAACTTTCACAAAAAGTATATATTATACAGGAACAAATCTTACACTTCTTATGCGCGACTGTAATTTCTGTGTAAATAATTTAAAATGAAAAAGAGAAAAAAACAGCGTAAAAATATTATCTTTCTCTCACAATATTATATTTATACACTTCGCACTTGTATGAATATCCGATTTATTAAAACACACACACACACACAAAGAATAGAAAACCGACGCTTGTTGCATCTGTGTCAATGAAGAACAAAAGATTATATTATTAAAAATGCGCAGATAGTTATTCGAAATATATAAGCAATGATCGTAAGTTCGGGACCAGCTCTCATAAAGGAAAAAATAAATAAATATATAAATAAAGTGCAAGAATCCAACGTGTAATAAATCGAAGAGCACCTGAATCTTGTCGTCTTCGACTAAAGCCTTACTTGTATTATATCCCTTGAGTGTATTAGTAGCTGTAACGACTAGGCCGGTTATGTCAGCAGTTAGTAGAATTTAAAATCCGGGATTAATTTAAGAATAATGGAATAACTACACTTTAAAAAGTCAAATTGGCTAAACGTAATGCTGTTGTTTTTCTGCAATCATGTCATGATATCGATAATAACTAATGGTATCACATAGATATAACGAAAAAATATATTATTGTCAAAAAGCTAAATAAAAATGGAAATTATTTTATTGGACTTGGTTTTGTATACGATTTCATTTTCTCATGAAACTATAACTAAGGAGACACGGAAATCAAATGACACGCAAGTCTAATAATACAGAGTATATCTTTACGTTTATACGTAATTTATGCTTACATTATTACAAAAAGGGGAAAACAATGACAAAATTTTTAATTATATGAATAGAAGAATTAAATTATCAATTTCAATACCATGAGTTATGGTTTTCAGTACTAATTTTTTTTTTTTTGTTTTGTTTTTTTTTTATACTTGTCAGATCGCCTGCTGACGTTACCTTATAAATACTAAATTTACATTGTAATTTATTTTCTTTTGAAACACATTCGAATTACGCTTCGATATAAGCATAGAAATTATAAAATTTTGACAAACTGATAATTCTTCAAATTGTGAATTTAATAATCATCCCCTCGAGAAATAACTTCTTTGCATGTTGGTCGCAAAACAATCGTATGCTCAAATTGAGCTGTGTAGCATCCCTTTACATCAACCAATGGAGGATATGCTTCAACTGTACCTTTATCACAAAGATCTTTGAGAGCCATTTGATATTTGGTACAACCAATGCGATCTAACCAACGTTTGCAAAATGCTAAGGTACCTAGGAATTAGACAATAAATATAATTAATGTATGTAGAAATATAATATAATTAGAAGTACTTGTAGAAAATATGTATTTTTAAATTGTAAATTCAAAGAACATTTTAGAATCAAAATAATATTGTTCACTCCTAGAAATTGTCATGTATACGTAAATAATTATTTAATTATGTAAAAATGTAAATTATAATAATAATTATGACATTTAAATATTAAAATAATAAAGAATTTTAGATCTATATTTTAAAAATATATTCTATTAGTTTCCAAATTGCCTTTTGTGAATTTCTTACATATTTTGATTCATAGCTGATCAATTTTCTAAACTAATTGACACTTACTAAAATGCTTGTTTATTGTATTAAGAAGCGCTTTGCTACTTTGTAACCTTAATGGGACAAATCCAGCATAAAAGTTTTTCATGTAATGAGAACAATCGTAATCATCATGAACAATACCCCGTCCTGTTGAGCCAAATGTTTCAATTGCATAAAATTCATTTTCTTCCATTCTAGTAGCTTCACCACCTCTGACTATTGGTACAGTTTTTCCAGCATGGATGCGATATGGTGCTATAGAATGACCATTCAAATTTCGAATAGATTTCACCTTAAACAAATAATTAATTTGCTATACTTTCAATACTATATTTGATTTTTATTTTATTATGGATTTATACAAGCTTACAAAATTTATTATAGTTTAAAGCATAATGAAATCCATATATAAATTTTATATAAATCTTTTTTTTAAACTATTTATATAGTCTTAGTTTTTGTTGATTATATTCCATTAAATTAAATTATTAACTAAATTTTAATAATACAATATTTGTTATATGCAATATGCAATATTTTAAACTATTTACTCAATAGTATTTACAAACAATATTTTTAGAAAACCAAAAATATTCATAAGTTATTAAAAAAATTTTTTTTAAAATAAATATTCATTAAAAATTAAATTAATTATAAGGTTATAGTTTCTTTGGTTCAACTAAAACTGCATATACATTATTCAAGTTAAAAAAATTTGATAAAATGAAAAATGCATTATACAGATTGAAAAATTTAATTTAAAATTATAAGTTATTATAAAAGATAAATTTTAAAATCTTAATATACTTTTGTAATATGCAAAATAAAATTCATTAATTTTTTTTTATATGAAAAGCATTAATATTTTTAATTATAATATTTTATATATATATATACATATATAATATAGTTTAGTAACAAATTTAATTATTTTAATTAACAAATGTGCACAAAAAATTTTATATGTAAAAATAATGTTTTACTTTAAAATCATTATGATAAATTACTTAATTGGAGAAGTATTACTATACTGTACAATAAATTTTAATATTAATACATAAAAGAAGTTTAATAAAAAAATATTTTCTATCACAAGAAATATTTAATCTACTATAATATTTTAATAAATACCTAAGTATCTCTTTTTACCTGATATGTCTTTCCATCGATTTCTACTTCATATGATTCCATGACTTCTTGAATAGCAGCGCCAACATCACATAGTTGTACATCAATTCCAGCTGCTCTGATACCAGTATTGGTAGCATCGCGAACAGCTTCAATAAGTCTATCATATTTGGGATTAAATGCTAAAGTAAATGCACAATCAATTATACGTCCATTGATGTGTGTACCAAAATCAATCTTTGTCACATCATTATAATCAAGAACTGTTGTATCACCAGCATTTGGTGTATAATGAGCAGCACAGTGATTCCTTGAGCAACCAGTAGGGAAAGCTAGACCAGCTTTAAGACCACTCTCACCGATAAGCCTACGAGCAGTGTCTTCTAACTCATTGCAAATTTCAATCATAGTCATGCCTGGTTTTACCCAGTTTTGTATATGTTTTCTTGTACGTCTGTGAGCTTCAGCAGCTAACCGAGCTTCATTATAAATATCATTTTGCATCCGATCAAGAGCACGAGCCTCCTCACTAGTGAATCTATCTTTAGCTTTCTGCTCATCAATTCCTGCAGCTGGTGGATAGTCCATAATTTCTCCAATCGGAAAATTTCCATCTGGATAAAGTGAGGCAACAGGAAATGCTATGGGATCCTTATTTGCACCTTTTCCTTTATTCTTACGTTTTTTCTTTTTCTTTTTATTGTCAGTATCACCACCATTTTCAATTGCGTCTTCATCATTTTCAGCACCATCTACACCAATTACATGTATAATTTTAAATCTGTATTACCATTATGTAATTAACTGAATCTAGTCAGATACATCTTGATTTTAATTTAACATTAATTAACTAATAGTAGTAAAATATTGATATTTTTTGTAATAAATTAGCATTATATACTAATCATTTGATTACTCTATCATAAGTAAAGGAATTAAATTAAGACCTAGAATTTAATACTCAATATAAAGAATTAAATGTGTAAAATGAATTGCAATAAAAAAATTAATATTAATATAAATTTATTTTGTCAAGTGTAAAATATTTATGCTTAATGTCTGTGTAATCAAAATGCTATCTGATAATAAAAAAAATTAAACGATTCTTAATATATAGCGATTGAATAATCAAACCTGCATCTTTTTTTAAATTTTCTTCTTTTTTTAGATCAACTTCATTCCGTCCACCATCTAAAAAGACAATACGTTTGTAAGTCTCAAGAACTTGGAATATAAATATATTAATTATATTAATGCACTGGTCATAAAAAGCACCAAAAACACGTGTTTGAAAATTATTGTAATAACCCAGTTAAGTATAATAACAATTAAATTTAGCACGATGTTCCGAGGGTGAAAAGAAAAATAGTTGATTAAAAATAGAGATGACGGCTAACGGTATGACATTTTTAATATACCTGATAAAATAATAAGGAAAAATCAGAGAGTAGCGATAACACAGTTTCGAAAAAAACTAAAATCATCAAGAAAACATATGCGCAATTGTACTTTCAAAACGTACCGGTCTTCTTTGTATTTGATTCCTGAGTATCCGCATTTTTACTTTCTTTCCCGGCCTTTTCCGTCTCCTCGTCGACAAGCTTTTCTGCAGATTTCGAGACTTCGTTTAAAACATCAGCCATTTTAGAATGCAGAACGAGAATCAAAAGGCAAAGTTTCTCTCAAGCCATTAAGAATTGAAAAACAACGTCCATATACATAATAGCATAGTCCAGACTATAATACGCAGTAATAGAAGAAATATACTTTTACCGCCCTCTTTCAACAAATATCTAAATTATCGGCAAAATAGATTTCTGCGCAAGCTACACGTATAAAGTGAATTCAATCTATTTGATTTTTTGCGGCACCGAATTTTTTTATTTACAACTTTACCTTTCAAATTCAATACGTAAACTGAACGCTTTTAAAAATTTAATTGTCAAGTTTCTTATTTTTCACATCATTGTTACCTTGCATTTTTTTTACATCCCTTCATTTTTACTATAGTAATACAAATTTACATTACATTTGTTAGATTAATATGTCAGATACGTTAAGTAGATGCTTAACATTTTGCTAAATATTTTTCAACATTTTCATACATTTCTCAAGCATTTAACGTAGTCAGCAATTACTGTCGTGATTAATGTTTTTAACATTTTTTTAATATTTCAATCAGACATACTTTTACATAGGTTGAGAATATTTTTTAAAATATTGTCTAATAACTCTACCAACTAACGTGTAATACATTCTAATGCTCCGAAACAAAATAAATAATTAAATAGTTATAACACTTTCCCAACAATTTATACGAAAAATCTCAAGATACTTATATATCGTATTTTCGTATATAAATATTAATTTAAACAATTTATATGAATTTGTAGCATTTGAGGTGTGCAGATATTATTGTAAATGCAGATAGTATAATAAATTATGCTATAAGATAATGGTAAGAAATACGGTATATTTTATCTGTGCGGACGAAAATACGGTTCATTCAAATGAAATAGAAAATGTACAATGACATTTAAAATAAAACGTTCAATAATATTAACGAATGCATTACCTATCGATAATAAAAGTAAATAAAATTTAACTATTTCAAAGAAAGTCCAATAGTCGAATTGTACTATCGCGCGAAGACAAAGCAAATTTTTCACAGACAGTGATAAATGTCTCCCAGCCAAAACAAGTTTCATGGCTCAAGAACTTTTGCGTAGAATATAATTACCGGATAAGTCTTGTTCAGACTACAAAAACTTCCTATTAGATTCCGTAAATATTTAAAAGACGCTATTTTTATTTATTACAATACGTAAAACTTTAATCCAGATAAATATTAGTATATATAATATAATTTCGTATCCTTGGTATTGAAAAATTAGAGACGGTGTAATATTTACATAAATTTTTAATTTCATTAATATAAGACATTGATACACTTGTTCATTTCATAATAATTATATTATACATTCTTAATATAACAAAAAAACATACCAGTCTACAAAATACTTGCATTTACAATATTTTTATATACTATTTAAAAACCTAAGTAAAAAAAACAATGCACTTTCACTAAAGAATTTATTCTTGGAATAATAATAAAAATAATACCTATTAATAACTTCAGTATCTAATATTTTATAATAATAATAATAATTAATAATTATGCTAATGATAATAATAATTCTAATGATGAAGTTCGTGGGGTTAACAAATAGCGAATCGGTCACTAGTCTCATTACGCATTTAATAACGATCTTGAGTGCTCTAAGACTTGCTGATTGCACTTGATAGCGAAAAAATTGGATGTACCATAGCCGAGTTGGTTTGATATCGTTGTTCAGTTAACCAACGGATGAAATCATGAGCTCAACGACGTCGAGGTCTTGCGAGCGCACTGTGAATTGCATAGTAACGTGGGTGGTCAGGACGAGCTTCGCCCTCGCGAGGATCTCCTTGCCTCCGCGGAAAATGCCGGTCAGAAGAAGCGTATGCTGCCTCGTCCCGGACTTTATACGATCTGACCTCTCAGCGGGCTCAAGTCCGAGGAATAGCACGAGACTCTGTATGGCCTCCTTCAGAGTCGTCACGTTCGCCCCGAGACCAAATATCTGTTCGGACGTGACGAATCCCCGGGTCACTGCGTTCTCCCATGAGCTCGAAAAGTCGAGATTGCGAGAGCCGGTGCCACGCACCTGATCGCAAACTGTTATTTCCAGATCTTCTAGCTGTAAAATTAATTTGATATTTTATTAATTATCGAGCCTAGTAGGACCGAATGCTTCGATGTTTGACTTTGCAATAATAGCTTTAAAATGTTTAACATCTTCAATATATCGCTTTTAATTATTTAATAAATATTCACATGACTTACCATGTATTCGTCGCTGTAGCCTTGCTCAGCGTCCGGGATTCCCGTCGTAGAGTCGCAATCATGAGCGATGAAACGTAACGTAGTAGGAAGTGTTACAATGCTCGATTGAACGTCCTCGGGAAATTTCAAGACCGTGTAAGTCGAGCCCAATTCATTGTAAGGCAGCCGGACACAAGGCACTTCACAAACAATGGTATACCTGCAAGTCAACCGATTCGGTAAGTTTTTAGATACGTTATATTTATTTAAAAGTACAAGTAAAGGAATAAAAAATAAATAAACAAAGACGTACACGTCTTGATTTTCTACTGTAACGCGAACGTCTTCTAAAAATTGATCTGACAGAGTATTCAAACAATCGAATTGTAAAATGAGATAATCAGAGAAACAATGTTTGACACATTTGACGTTGTATTCCGTCTCTGACTCGGTAAGCTCGAAAACTGGCGATGACTTGAATAATATAGAGTCGCGAATAATAGCCGCAAGCTCTGGTACTTGAAGAAGCTTCTCCATGAAACTTTCCTCCCTTGTCAATCTCGGCTGCTGTGGTTTTACTGTTGCAAGTACTTCTTGCGCAGGCTCTTCTATCGCTTGTGTTGGAATCTACAAAGTGCAAAGTATATCGTTATACAAATTTTCTTTATATAACATCATAATATTTATTACTCATACTAATTGTTTATTTGTTTTTCTTCAACTATTTATGGTTAACTGAAAAAAATAGTAATTTCAAGATCTTTTCCAAATTTAAACTATTTCGCATTTAAGCTATTACTCTGTTTTCGACAAATTAAGCGATTCGCATGTTTATTAGTAAAAAATTTTAAATAGTCAACTGCCGTGCATGCAACCGTTAATATTAATAGAACCCACAACCAAAAGTAATATTGTTAATAGGTAGAGATAGAGATAGAGATAGAGAGAAATATGGAATAAAAATAACTGTGCATCTTTCACCTGGGATATGTCAAACTCCTCGTCCATGGCAGACCTGACGTAGTTGCGCAAGGCTCTCTCTAAGCTTGGAATGGAGAGCTGGGGCGGTTGAACTAGAGGGAGGATCACCTGCTCGGCGTCCTGCTGGAGAATGGTACAGTAGTAAGTGGCACGGTCACGCACCTCGTCATCAGAGTCCAATTGGCAACGTGAAAGGAGGACGAGGATGTTGGGAAGAAGGGCTGAACACGCAGCCGCGAAATGGGCGAGAGCGGTGACAGCGGCGGCTCGTACACTCGCACTCTCGAGAATGACACGGTTGTAGATGAACCGAATATAGCGCGAAGGTAATTTTGAGGTCGGGCCCTCCTGGCCCAGTAAGTGGAGAATGCGCACAGCGAGGGAAGTATGCTCGCAGTCCTCAATGAACTCGCAGAGATGCGCGAGCCCAGCCTCCTTGGCCTCCGCGTTACCTTCCATTACTGCGATTATCGTATCCACTATAGCTGCCTTGTATTCCAGGCCACCCTCGTCTCTCAACATAGCCGCTAAGAAGTTCATTAATACGGCATGCTTTCGGGGGAACTTCTGACATAAGGCCCTGTAAAATTAATTCCTCTACTTAATGATGTATGTGTATTTCGATAAACATCGCCTATTTCGTTTGAAAACTTTGAAACTTATATTAAGATATTACTAAGCCTGTCCCATTATCCTCTACCATTTCTTAATTAGGTAATTAAATAATATTAACTCGACAGTTGTATCATGCAAGTATATCTATAAGATGCTGTAAATACCTTATTGCTTGCACAACGACTACTTTGAATTCATCAGAGATTTCAGATACGAAAGTTGCAATTTGTTTCATAAGACGATCTACTGAACTTTCTGCTCCTGTCTTTAATAATGTTGTAATAGCCAAAGTCGCAATTGACCTATTAGAATCTGTTATTAAATTTTCTAAATCTAAATTGCAAGCAATTACTGCTGCAGGATGAGACATGGCTACTTTGTTTAATGTACGTACAGCTGCAAATCTAAGTGTTGGTTTTGGGGAGCCACTAAATAATTGTAATACACTGACAGCTGATGCAATCTCTCTTGAGCCACTCCTTCCAAGATTAACCAATGCATGAGCAGCTTCGTAAACGACCATTTCTGACTTATGACGTATACAAGATTCTATAAATTCCAAAAATTCTGAACCTTCATCAACTTCTTCAACAAGCTTACAGGCCATTCTTATTAACATACAAGTTGCATAAGAACTTTTTGGACTAGATCTCATTAATTTAGCTACTAATTTTATAACTGCATGTTTATCTGATTTTCTTGCTTGATAAAGTACTCCTAAGGCATGATACTGAACCATTATATTATCTGAATTTAAAGCTTCTTGTGCTTCGTTAGCCCACCTTCTGGCAACATCTCCTGAAACACTTGTTAAATGTAATGATGATACTAATGCAGCACTTGATACTGCTGGGGAGCGATCAACGATAGCTTGCTTCATATATCTTTCTATAGCGGCTAGCATAGCTCCATCTGTTATAGTACATAAAGCACGGATTGCAGCTGCTCTATACAAATCTTCTTTGCCTGTCATATCCTTTGTTAAACTTGATGTAACAATTATAACATCTTCTGCAATAGAGCTTAATTCTTTTATACCTAGATAGACCAGACGTCTAAGCACAACATCACGAGATTGAAAAAGTTTCGTCATAGCAAAGAAAGTCTCTGTAGCTTCTGTTGTTCCAAGTTGTTCTCCTTGATTTAACAAGTATAATATTTTTGTCAAAATATGAGCACATTTTCTTGGATTTACTGGAGTATCATTAAAGGTGCGAGCTTCCTGCAGCACAGTAGTCTTTTCCAAATTTTGAAATTGATTGCTCCCTTTTAAAATAAAAATTATTACCATTATAAATTATTATAATTTTAAATTAAGTAAATTAATAAGAAAATTAATTATTTATAAGCAATTAAATTTAATACCTGTCAAACAAAAATACGGGCATAACCTTATTCTTACCGATTGTTTCTAATAAGATATTCGTGCAAGTGTAAATAATAATGTAAAAAAATTATTCTTACCATCTTCGTCTTCTTTTTTATCTCGTTTGAATGCGTTCATTTTTCTGAAAATTTTAATAATTTCAATGTTAATAAGGGACACGTCAGCTCACGTTCCTGAACTACGCGCAGCTGTAGCCATTCATCTAAACGTAAGCCGCGAAATTCTAATAAATAGCAGCTATTGAAAATTACGTGACAAAAATACGATTTTCACTTATTCTATAATCTAAAATATCAATTTATTACTTTAATAAAAACATGAAATATTTTAAATTTAAATTTAAAATGAATTAATATTTTCTTGTATGTTATAATTATTTTCATAAAAGTCGCACTTAAAAGTGTGGATTTATATATATATATATATATATATATATATATATATATGTGGTGTATATATGTAGTGTATATATGTATGTATAACTGCATATAAAGCCTTTCATTGAAAATTTATTTTTTTTTTTTACATATTTTTCCTGATTTTCTTTATGCTTTGCTAATAACCTTCGATATATACGAAAAAGAGCTCTTATCTTATTTTAAATGTATTATCTAAGAACAATTTTTTAGAAACAGAAACATCACAAGTTCGAATGTAAATGAAATAAAAAATAAAAATAAAAAAAAATATTTCACATTATTAGTATGTGAAAAGTTAATAAAATTTTTTGAAGAAAAATGAAATTTTTATTTTACTTTAAATAAAGTTATTTTATACACTATAAAGCCGTTAAATGTTAATTTTCTTTGCAACATATGTAAGAACACGCGCATCAAATACACGCACAAGTTATAATGAAAGCTTCACCATACGTTTTAATATCTTGTTTAAAAACTTATTTTAAAAGGTCTTGATTAGGGTCAGCGTTGCAATAAATAGTGCATAATTGTTGTATGTCAATTTACCATCGTACATATTTTATATGTGATATTATTAAATTAGATAATATTGAATTTCTTTTAAAGATAAAATGCTTTTCAAATGCCGCTTACAAAAAACTTTTATTTAATGATGTAAAAGAGATATGATAATAAGGAACCTGCATGAAAATATAAAAATTATAAGACTTAATATTTTGAATTGGTTGAAATCTACCGTATATTTGGTATATTTGGTAGCCAGTGAAAATCTCGATTCATTGTATTGTTAAAATATTATAACTGAACCAATCTGTTGAGTTTCCAATCTGTATATAACATTTCTTGCCAGACTCTTCAGACAATAAACTTCTCTTACGTTGCACTTATCTTCTTTTACTTGATATATTTCGAAGCTAATTTCATGTCGAGAAATACGTCTATAATTGAATAATAAATGCAGTATTAAGTGAACACAGTAACAAAAAATTTGACCAGTAAAGATACTGACGGCAATATAATAATTGTAAATTGTGGAATTCCTTTAAGAAATTTCAGGAAATGAAAATTTTTGATTAGTTTAGCGTTCATTAAAGCCGGTTTCAGTACTGCTCTTTTATATCATATTATTGTGAACTATTATAAGTAAAACCAATTATTCCAAAGTTGTACTTTATTGTTTTATATAAATAATTTCATTCTCTTTCTTTTACAAATAGTAAATCATTATTACACTTTTATCGAAAACAGTAGATAAGGAATTTAATGACAAAACATTGTTTATTTCATTATGAACAATTCTGTTCTAGATTTTCATACATTTTAGAACAATTATGTTTCAAAATATTTAATTTTAAATTATAATAACCTTACTTTAATATAAACTAAATAAATTGCATTGGTCTAAACTTTGACTGAATATTGTAATTTCTTAAATGAGGTTGTTCAAAATTTACAAACAAATTATAATAAAAATTATAATACTTGTATATTTATTTCAGAATTAATAATCCTAAGCTATCCATAACAATATTTCATAAATAATTCCTAACATAATAGAATATTTACATAATAAATATGTTGAATTGTATAGTCAAAGGATGTATACATTTTTTAATGAAAAAGTTTAAGATAATTAGTTTTCCAATTGATCTTGTCGAATGTTGACTTTGGATTATGTGAAAAAACTGGGTACCAAATAGAAATGCAGCCTTATATAAAGTTCGTTTTATTTTTAAGTTTTTTATAAATACTATATTTATGTTAAATAAAATAAAAATTAAATTAGAAAAAAATATTCATTTTTGTATGTTATATTTAATTTTTATGTAAATAATTTACAATTTGATTTATAATTACTAATTGGTAGTTTAATTTTTATTTTAAATAGATTAAAATCTTTAAGTTTCATAATAAGTTTCAGTTTTCAGAATAAACTTTTATGGATAAAAAATTTTTTATTAAAAAGGAGTTGTTTTTATAAAATTTGTTTATTATAGTAAATAGTAAATATAAATTACTTTTAAGTAACTACTTTGTCATAAAGTAATGAGTCCATAATATTTTCATTATTTAGTTTACATTTACAGTGGTTTCTGTTATGAAAAGTAAGAAATATTATTATTAAATCTTAATTTTCTGCTATAAATTTACATTATTAATCACAATAAATAATGAATAATATTATTATTATTTTTTCATTAGGGTAAAAAACTACTATAACAAAATGAATTTAATACTGTAAATATTGTTATGTAAAAATGCCTAGTTGTTGTGTTCCATCATGTAAAAATTCATCGGCAAAGGGGTATCTATTAAAATGTTTTCCAAAAAATGATAAAAGACGTACACAGTGGATAAAAAATATTAATAGATCAAATTGGTCTCCTAATCATTCCCACCGTGTGTGCGAGGTAAAATTAATATTTTTTTATTATAACTTTAGTTTATTTACAAATTTATAGTTCAAAATATAACAGACAATAGAGTAATATTGATTTACTAAACTATGTAATTGTGAAAAAATGTAATATATATTTTTTTTTATTTAAAATAATGAGATATACTGAAAATATAATAAATTATATATTTGTTTAAAATTTATAGGCTCATTTTGCTCCTAGCATGTGGGAAAAAACAAGAGTTGATGGCTCACGTAAATTAAAATATAATGCAGTACCTAGTATTTTTGGAGATCGTGTAGTCAAAGATCATTTGACAATAGAAACAATGGTATTCTTATTTTTAAGAAATATTTATTAATTTTCTTAGTTTTTAATTTTTCTATATAAATTTACAATATTGTAGGCTTCATCAGACAAAAATATTGATGAAGGCAAAGAATTAAAATCTTTAGGAAATAAATCTATAAAAAATATCGTTCTTTCTAATAATCAAACATTGATCAAAATTTTACCACCAGCTAATACTAATAATTCACAATCAACTCCTATATTACTTCCGGCTTCTACTATTTTTGCTACTCAATCAATAAGTCCCACAAGTGCCATTATAGTCAATACTCAAGGTAAAATTGTTAATTCACAATCAACTCCAATAATATCTGGAGCTACAAGTATTTTAAAGCCACAAGTGAAAACAACTAGTACACAATCATCACCAATGATAATCTCTACAAATACAAGTATATTGAAAAATCAAATAAAAGCTGCAAATAGCAAAACGCCAATAATAATTCCTGCAACTACAAGTATTCTGAAGCCACAAAACACTCTTACAAATCCCCAATTAACTTCTATAAATTTAACTAATACAATTCAAGTTAAAGCTACAAATACTCAGCCAATATTAATTCCTGTAACAACTAATGTTCTCAAACCAGAAATACAAGCTACAAGTTCACAAATAGCTGAAACAATTGGTGTAACTAATGCTATCATTCCAAAAGTCGATTTGGGTGGAGCAAATACAGAATTCATTTCAATAAAAAAGTGTATTGATTCTAATATTGATAATTCTGAACTGAAGATTGCAAAAGAAGTCCCTATATCAATAGTAAAATCCAGTGGTATTATTTTAAATAAAGCACAGGCAAAAAAAATAGAAGATGAACGTTTTGATAAAATGGATAAACTTTTATTAAAACAATTGAGATTAAATAATGCTTTAAGAAAGAAATTAAATTTAATGAACCATAAATTGCATCAATTGATAAAAGAACAAAATAGTGATTATAAAGCATTTTTGACAGATGTTTTCACAGAGGACCAAATAAGGGCCCTTGAATTAAAACACACAAATCCAAAATCAATAACAGCTTGGTCTCATAAAACAATGATGAAAGCTATAAAATTAAAAGAAGAATGTGGAATCCGTGGGTATGAAGAATTATTGAACCAGAATATGCCACTTCCTTCAATTCGAACAATATCCAGATGGTGCACTGCTAGAAACATGCCAATACCTTGATCTTATAAATGCCAATTTATATTTTTATTTTAGTTTAATGTTGGCTCAGAGAGATTTATTTATTAAAATTATTAAGATATAAAGTTTGATACATTAAACAGTATTTATTTTTTAAAATGATAAAAAGAATCAACAAGATATATTCTTATTATTATTTATTGTAAAAAATATATGTATATATTATTATAAGAATAAAACTTTATAATCTTTTATAATTAATATAAAAGAGAACAAAAAGTTATTATTATAAACTCTGCAGAATAGTGATATTTGTTATGTTTGTAAATGGATGCGCTTGTGTGCGTATGGGCGCCTGAATGAGTGGATCCTTACGCTCAACATTCGCATCTACTATAAATGTATGTATGTACACACTCGCGTGTATGCTAATTTAAAGCGAGTATAATAAAAATTGTAAATAAATTTTTACATGAAGAAACTTAATTGAAAATAAGTTTCCTTACAAGAGTTTGTATAAAAATATACAAAAGAAGAACAAATTTATTCCTAAATTTAATTTTTAATAACAAATATTGTTTAAAATAAAGTTTAAAAATGCAAATGATGACTTTTTATTGCGTCAAAAATATCAATGAGACCATATTGCAAACAGAAACCGTATTATTTATAATAAATGTGAAAAAATTCAAAAACACGAAATTTTATCTAGTCGAAAAAGAATCAATGGAGGTTTAGATGCAGATAAGTATTAAAAGATAACGGGAGTTTGAGATGTTTTATTATAATATTAAATGGAAATAAATGAAAAGGAAAAATTGGTAAGCTTTGACATTGGAGGGGAATAGAGGGAGCGCTTAAGCGGAACAGACCTGCGCTAGAAACGACGAGTCGCGTGAATAGAATGGGACTTGAGAGTTGAGGGGGGCGATAAGGAGGGCGAAGGAGGAGAGACGAAGGTTAAAAGCGCCGAAGCTCAGGCTAAAGTAGGTACGAAGAACGAGAGTAGGTGCAGGGCTGCGCTGCAGTCTTCACACACGTATGTAAATTGGTAACTTGCACCCGCTTGTGACGGCAAAGTCCTCTCGAGGCCGCATTAGTGCACATGTATGCACGTCAAGTCAAAATCTGGTTCGGTGAAAGTAATATGTGTGCGTGCGTCAAGCCGTCTCGCCTCGTAACCGCGGCGCGGGCCCGATAGCGCCTCGCGATACTCACGCTCCGGTGTAACAACAGCACCAGGAGGAGACAGAGTCGCGGATGCCCGGGAGCGCCAAGAGGATCTTGTTCGCGTTATAAGGGCCAAAATTCGCGAAAAGTGGAAAGGATGTTCGATAAGGTCGGCCGTGTCTGTCCGTTGCTCATCATCGTCGTCGGCGAAGAAGAGGGCCCGGAGGAGGAGGAACCGAGGCCCCGTTCTCGAGTCCGTTCCTGTCGCCGCTGCCGCTGTTAATACCAGCGGCAAATACAGCTATGGCTATCTCAAGCTGGATGATTTGGAATCGGAGACTTCGTTCAAGAAGACCCCAAAGACGTAGGTGTAACGGCATTTAAATGATATAGACGCGTCTTTTACCAATCATCTGCTCTAATGATTTACATTTTTGTTAATCCGACAGTGGGGAGACACGATCATGAGGACAACTGCGTGGAGCTCGACCTGTCAAAAGGTTAGGAACCTAACCTCCTATTTGCCGCAATTTTTTACGTTATTAGGTTGTATAGAAACCGCGGCTCCGTTCCTTCCGGGAATTAATCAAGTCGGACATTTATCCACTAAGCGATCGAAATCCGTTGACGTGCTCGAGCTCTTTCGAAATACTTGTCAGACAACTGGTGAACAGCCAAAAATCGGAGTCTTATTCATGACGCCTTGACACTGGTCATGTTAATGCCTTCTATCGCCTTTTGTTTTTGTTTTGAATCTAACCTAATGACGGCTTCTTAGCTCATATTATTTTTTTCATTCTTGCCACCTCTTTAATCTCTCCGGTTCATTATAGTAAGACTATGATGCTTATCTATTGTATGTTTATTTATAAATTCAAAATAAATAAACAACTTTTTCAAATATAAACTTATATATTTCTACTTTTGCTCTTAAGCTTACAACTCTTATTAACATTATATAAGATTATGTATAAAAACTTTTTCAAATTAATAACTAATAAATAATCAGCTTATTAGCTATTAATAACAATATAAGTATAATAAATGTGTAGTATTTTTTTCAACATTATTTGTACCAAGTAATTCATTGTTACTGATAAGTAAACCAATAAATAGTAAAAATACTATTTTAAATATATACAGGGGTTTTAGATTTAAAAACATGTATTCAAATTTTCATTTTTAGTATTTATTTAATTAAATTGGTAATGAAATGCAGCTTACATAGGTTCATAAATTAAATTTTTCTTTCATAACTAGGCACTACAATAGCAATATTTTATTACCAAAAATTAGTCGTTTACTAGACAATTATTACTATTATTAAGCAGTTATTTTATTATTTTAGATTTAAAGGATAATATAACTGAGACTTTAGTTAATTTATGTCAACAAAATGATATGCCTGGTGCAAAAAAATTGGCCTATCTTAATGCAATTGCTAAACTTGTTAGTGAAACTGATCCACCAGATTATGGATATAGTACAGATGAATTATTTTGTTGGTAAGTTATTATCAGTAGTAAAATATCTAAAAATTTAAAACCATAAAATTTTATTAAAGTTGTAAATATTTAATAGAATAAAATATTAATTATATTTTGACTATTTTTTTTATAGTTTACGTGTGGGATTGGTTCATGAAGCGACACAAGTCAGAGCAGCTGCCCTAAGAGCTATAAGATATATGTTGAGGAAGGAACAAGACGTTATTGCAATCAATAAACTTCAGTATCCATATTTCATTGCTCGTAGCATGGATGTCAATGTTCGCAATGAAATGGAAAGAATACAAGCCTTAAGACTTATTAGAAGAATCCTTGTCCTAGCTCCAAAGCATTTTAGTCCAGCATTAGCTCGATCGTTAATTAGCATTACTAGTGGAGGTATTGTTTAGCTTATAATAGTTATAATTAATATTCAAATAAAAAATAATTTTTATATTGACTAAACAGCATATAAAAATAAAAAAATTAAATGATTAATAATGTTAAAGTTCTTTGAAAAACTATATATAGTTTAGAAAATTCATATTTTTAATGATATAATAAATAAAACTGGATTAGATGCGTGATCAAAAGTTATTATTTAGTTAACAGATGCAATATAATATTTGGACTGAATTACAAATACTCATAATGATAAGCTATTGAATAAATGAGAAAATAAAGGCTTTTTAACTGTATTATTTGATTGTTTAGGCGTAGAGGAGAAGGATCGAGCTTTTCGTGTGTTCCTAGCTGTGCTTTGCGAACTTGGCGTACTAAACTCAGGCGTACTAATAAGTTGCGGTGGGATCGGGGCTTTGGCACGTGCCACGACGACCGGCCAGAGTCCTGCGATCACAGAAGCAGTCGTCGGTGTTCTTTTACGGCTGCTCGCCAATCCTGAAACACGAAGCAGCGTCTCGCTCTTGTGTCTCGCAGCCCCTTATTGCGAACTCGAGTCCGTCAATCTCGAACGGCCTAAGAAAGAATGGGATCAGAGATTTGCCAGTAGTAAGCACGCCCTCCTCAGCGTACTTAGATCCTATTCTGGTTTATTGCATTTTTGCCATCCGAACGAGAACTCGGGACTCAAGGCCATCTCAGATATCCTGTACGTCGAGCAGCTTGAGGTATACCTCCGCTTCCTCTCTCTCTCTCTCTCTCTCTCTCTCTCTCTCTCTCTCTATTTCTATTTTTTTTTCACAATTTTCACAATATTTTTAAACTAAATTGTTGCATAAATGTTTATACTCGATTATTATTTCAATTTCTCTAATTTTTCGTTTCTTTTCAAAGAATTACTAATGAAAAATTCATTAAATATATATATTATTTAATTTTAGGTAAGAGGAGCCGTTTTAGAGCTCCTTTACGAATTACTTGGACTTCCCCTCCCAGCGTGGACCGACGAACCTGACGTAGCTCTTGCAGCTGTTGATCCGAGTCGTTTTAGGAATTCGTGGAAATTATCGGAAGGATTCGTTGCAGCTGAGGGTAGAACAATTTTACCTTCCTTAACAGCCCACTGTCCAAACATAACGGAATTACATTTAGCTTTATTAGTATATATTTTATTGGAATGCGGACTGCACCGAGCACTTGCTGAAACTATTCTCTCCTCTGATACGTTCATCTCTGTAAGAGCAGCGGTGCTTCTTGGTGCTCTACTTCACTTAGCACATTCACTTCTTCCCTCCGAGGTAATGATATATACTGATTACCAGAGCTTTTATAATTTTTTCTATTATAATCCATTTTAATATATAATTTATATATTTCTACGAGAACAGGAAAAATATATATATAATTGTATGTGCAGGTTTGTGATCTGACGCCACCGTTACCTAACCTCCTGGAGCATGCGAGCGCGGGTCGTCACCAGGCTCTCACGGCCGTGGCCATCCTCGGGCGAATGCACGCGATGATGCGCCGCCGACCAACTCCGGCAAGCCTCTTCATGGACCGGCTCCTGCAGGCGGGGGCCTGGCTGAGGCCCGGATTACCACGTAGTTTACGTCGGCAGTCCTCGATACGTCATTGGTTGCGGCGCGATTCTCCATTATCCCAGATGTTCAAAGACTCGCAGGTTCTGAGCTCGAAGGACGCACTGGCCTGGAACTGGTCGGCCGTTAGATCGATACTCAGGTCCAGGGATAACGCATTTAGACTCTTGCACGATTCTGACCATCGGATGTTCATCAAGAAGCTAGTCAGGTACCTGGTTTAGGGAAAACTTTTTTCCTTAATACGAGAAACGGGCTAATTAATAGAAATACAAATTATATGAATTATTCAATTTAATCTGTCGATAATTTATTAATTGGTAAATAATGTCTATAACAGTTGAATGCTTATCTCTAATAAATCGTGTTTAGAATATTATAAGCAACTACTTTTTTTGAACAATTAAAGACTGTTGTGTTAAGCAGGAGTATTATGGAAGATTTTAAAACATAAATTAAAAATCGCAGGTACTTCAAGCCATCGTCGAATCAGTACAGTCGAATCGAGCTTGCGACCTATGCCTTAATGGCGCGCGAGGCGACCTTGGCCGGCTGCGACCTGATTAATCTCCTTTTGGAACTCCACGAGCCGGAGGGTACGCGCTTCCTAAACGAGCTTATTGGCGACGTGGCTGAGCAAATAATGTCGATTCGTTTGGCTCAATCGGCCCACGACTGTCTGTTCTCTCCTCGGCACGTATCAACCAGCTGCTGCCAAAAGTTCTTCCTCTTTATCGGGCAGCTGAGCCACTCGGTGCGGGGGACCGAAGTACTCCGACGCTTCAATCTCCTCGAAGACTTGCAGGATCTCGCCGTGGCAACGAAGCACGACTGCTACGTCAAGCTGATAATCTCGAGTTTGGATTATACGAGGGAGAGCCCAAATCGAAGGGTTATGACCAAGATCGTGCAGGAGGCGCCTCTCGAGAGCACGCGCATGTACGCCACACAATTTCTCAGGATCATACTGAGGATTAGGATGATGAGCGCCCATCAGTGGGCTATTAAACTATTGCTCAATAGACTGAACGACAGCAGCCGAGTCGTTGCGTTCGCTGCCCTCGAGGCCCTTCACGAAGCCTGCGAAGAGCCCGAGTTCCTTGAATTTCTTCTTCAAAAATCCGAGGTGAAATTTATTGCACGTACTTTTAAGAAAGTTCTATCCATTCGTTAAATATTTTTACCCTTTTTTACTTTTCATAATATACTCGTAACTAATAGTAGAAACACGAGTCTAGTGAGGAAAAAAAAAAAAAGAAAAAATCAATAAAAATGCATGTGTCGTCGAGCTCTTATTTGTTAAATACAATCTAATGCGAGTCAGCTTCATAATAATACTTGAACGTTATTATGAAATTATTTTGCGCGATAAAATCGATCCGCTAGCCTTCAAATATCAGGTGTAGTCAACTGTTTACAAAAATTTTACATTCAATATAATTAAATGCATATTTAATGATAAAAGTAAAAAAAAGAAATATTTATAAAATTTGAAATAGGAAAAATGCATGGAGAACTGGGATCAATGGCTGCGAAAGTTAGGGGACCGAGGTTATCTCTTGAAAATCCGGTTATACTCGTTACGGGCGGCCTTCAGCTCGTTACCCTCCCCGGCGGAGGAGCTAGAGAAGTGGATGAAGTCCGGGGGCCTCGCGGAACGTTACGCGGGCCTCATCGAGCGGGAGATTCACGATTCGCTGACGCGTCGCCAGCGCGGCGAGAACGGAAGCTACCTCAGGCGCACCAATGGCAACAATATCCTTCCCAAGGACGTATTTGTACCGCCCCACCTGATCGGCCAGCTCGCCCAGCACGAGCTGGGTATGCAGTTGCTGCTCAGACGGAACGTGCTGCACAGGTTCGCCAGGATCGTTCAACGGTTCAAAATCGAGTGCAACGGGACGAGCGGAGGGGCTGGCACTGGTAGTTGCGCTCCTGCTCAAGCTAAGGAGTGCGCAGGACTCAAGGAAGATGGCAGGGGCGACGAGAAGAAGATCGACCTGGAGTGTAGCAGGCTTGAGACGATCGTGGACTCCGAAGTCAACGACAGGCCCGAGTCTTGCACACCTCAGCAGTCCGAGCCAATGGTCGAAATTAGGAGGAAGCTCAGTCAGGACGACTCTAGGAGGACGACCCCGGAAAGAAGCTGGAGGCTTGAACTTGATTCACGCGATGACAACACCTACGGCCTTGAAGGTTCAGCTTCCACCTACTTATTTTCGGTTCTATTCTTACAAACATCTAACCCTAATTCCAACATTATAATCATTATAGCAGAATTATAATTTTATTTTTTGTTCAATATCTAATGTTTATAATACAACAAACTTTATAATACGCTTATGGAACAAACAAACAAACAAAAAAATCTTGATGGACACAATGATAAATATTATCATTAATTTTGTTAAGTACTTTCATAATTTTTTAAAATAAGAAATCGAATAAATTAATTAAAAAATATTAGTAGGAAGTTGGAAAAGGTCAAACGGGGTACACATTATATCCTCATATCCGTGCGACGAACTAAAAGATTTGATTCTTTCTGAATTTTTAACTGTCGTTATAGATCGGATAATGCGGGTAAAGGCAGCACTATGGGCACTAGGTCACGCGGGTACCTCGTGTGCCGGCGTAGAGCACTTGAGTAATCATGGTATGGTTGAGTTATTGATATCGACCGCCGAGTTCTGTCCATACTATTCGGTGCGGGCGACTGCTATGTACGCCCTGAGTCTCGTCAGTAGCAACCGTGCGGGCGCGGACATTCTCCTCGGGCATAACTGGCCCTGCGTACGCTACAAGCGAGGTGAGCACTGCCCGGTCGTCCAACCCTCGTGCAGTATTACCAGGAATCAGCGTTCGCCAAGTCCACCGCCCCTACAGCGCCACCATCGCAGTCTTAGTGATGGGAAGCCAGAGTTTCCGGAGACGCTGGTTAAGCGCCAGAGGAATAGGTCCGAGAGTGCCGCTACGGATGTCGACTCCAGACGCTACGCCTTCCCGGAGAGGGGCGAGACACCCAGTCCGCTCTCGAGCGTCCAGCGACTAAGCCAACAAGATGCTGAAGGATATGCCAAGCTCAGGAGCCTCCAACGACACCGGAGACCGAGCTACTCCCACAGTAGCCTCGAGGTATTTATTTCCCTTCCCTTGAAATGAGCCATCCCTTACGCGTCCTTTATTCGCCCTTAAACTTAGTAACAATTAAAGCAATTTTTAATCCTTGTTACCTCCTATACCTAGATGTACAGCTTGGATGGAAGACTCTCGTTGCAAAGTCTGTCTGAATTCGAGTCCTCTCGAAGTTGGATAGCGGAGACTATGCTCGCTCCGGATACGCCGTCGACTCAACAACCCTCAGGGACGTCGGTGGCCGTGGGGGCGACGTCGACAACGACGACGCAGGATAGCACGGAGAATCCCCGGTACATGGGTATTAGTCTACCGCGGAAATTAAGCGCGATATTTCCGGAAATGGTGAGCCCGAATTCGCAGCAGGAAAAGAACGGCGGAAAGTACCGAGGCCAGTACGAATCGAGGCGGCTCCAGGTAAGGCTTGTTACTTATTGGTATTTAAGCTCAGCTACTTCGCGGCTATGGCAAGGCGTCCTTACGTTTAAAACGTCTGTTGTGTGTTAGAACGTGAACGCGAGCGAGTCGCTGATATTGCACGAGGAAACTAGACCGAGCGGCCGACTAGCTCGTGTCGACAAGCACCTACAGCAAAGCGGGAACGAGAGCGACTCGGAGCGACTCTCGTCGATGCCCTCTATAGTCTTGGAGAACCAAAGCAAAACGGGCCTCGATGAGACGAGGAGAACCGGTGAAAGGCTTAGCATTAACGAGAGTGATTCCGAGTGTCAGAGTAACAACAACCATCTTGCCCCGCCGGACGAGAAACCGAAACAGCGGACAGTCTCGACGACGAGGCAGAACGTGAGCGACATGGACGAGGAGTCGAGTTCCGAGTACGAGACGACGAGCGATCATTCCCGATTGTGTCTCGTCTGCTTCCGCGAGAGGAGCATCTCCAACGACTCGGTCGGCACCGAGCTCGATACCCGTCGGCCTGCTGACAAGACACGCAAGTAAGTCCTCCCTCTTGACTTTTCCCCCTTCCTTTATTTTTGCCACGATGAATTTTCTCTATTATGTTATATTCTACTTTTACAGAGAGATTCTCAGGCATACTCAGCGCTTGGCGAATCCGGTGTTTTACAGGCACAGTCGACAGACGCTACTTAGACTAAGACAACAGCATCCTAACATTTTTCAGGTAATACTCTGTCTTCTTGAACCTCTTAAAACTAATAGTAATTAATATGCTTACTGAGTGGATTTCGTTAAAGGATGTATGCTTGTACTCGGAGGTGGCCGCTCACCTGGCAAATAATACCTACAGAATACAAGCCAGACGATTCCTGCAAGAATTATTTCTTGATTCTTCTTTCGATGCAGTGAGTACATCAGAGTCTCTCCAAATAAATACTAAATAAGAGAGTCTTCGGGAGTCCTTAATAAAATCAATAAAACTTTCAGCTCTACGAGGAACCATCTGCGATACTTAAAACGAACCTGAATAGGATAGAGAATAGGCAATCAGGGAAAGTTCCTACAGTTAACTCATCGGACATTGTGAGTCCATCGATGAAGTCGCCAAAGGCTACAGAAGCCAAAGTTAACGGAAAACTGGTGATGCCTTCGGAGCCGCAATCCGAAGAGTTATCCGTCGTTGTTGAGGACAGAACGTTGGGGCCAGTCGATTCCCCGGGCATTGTCATCGTTAAAACTCAAAACAATCCCTCTGATGGCTTACGATTACTTTCCGAGCACCAACAGCGACTCAGCGATGAGAAAATTATAGCTGAGATCCTGAAACCCGAGGACAGGATACGAGTCTCCAAAAGCTCTGATAAGATGCTCAAGGCTACAGGAATCAACACAGCAATTGATCTTGACTAGCAATTTTTTTCCAACTTCTTTCAAATTCTGTACATATTTTATATTTCAGGAGGTAGGCAAATGTAATTATAAAATAAAATTAAACAAGTCACTGCCGCAATCTTCTCCTTTTTATTATTATTTTTATTATTACTGTTATTGTTATTATTATTATTATTATTATTATTATTATTATTATTATTATTATTATTATAACCAAATTTCATATCATTTCCTTTTCATTCATCTCGTTCAATCAATCTAAAACTACATAAATTAAATTATTATTCATTTTCATACAACTTATTCTTCTTCTTCGTCTTCTTCTTATTCTTCTTTTACCTTATATACACAAACATTTATGTTTAGTTTTATTTTACTTATGTAGAGCATTTAATAAAATATGATTATTTATAAAATTTACCTTTTATTTTATGTTATTTTGTTTTTATACAATATGTTTCAACAAATTACTATCCAAGATTTTACATTTCATAATTTCTTAATTTACTTATTTCTTATTCGCTTATAATTGACTTACCAATTCAAAATAATTAATCCAATTAAACGGAATTTACTTTTTATTTAAGCTTGAATAATTAAATAGTTTATGAATTGTTAGTATATCTGTGTTTTTCAAGAAACAATTATTAAGAGTAAACATTAAAATTATAATCATTAATGTAACAATATCATCTACAGAGACACTGACAATATAAATTTATCAGCCTGAGAATGATACCATACAGCAGTAATTAATTATAAGATTTTATCTTAATACATAATCTTAAATTTAGCTAATTTTATTAGATACTACATTATATACTCCAAAAGTAAAAAATGTACATTAAAACATGATTGATAAACTCTTATAAAAATGTAAATATTTAATAAAAATTGCAATATTTGTATACTGTACATAAACTTTTAACGATTAGCTTTAATATTTATAAGTTCCACTATTATTATAATAATTTTGCATTTGTACAATTTATGTTCTGTTATGAAATTTTATTTAAATAATTACAATTTTTTATATTTAATTAATATAAGTGATTAATCAATTCAAAAACTTTTTATTTTGAATAAATAACATTTAAATATCATAGTGGCAATTTTAGATTAAAAATAACAAATGGTAATCTTTTTAAATATTTTTCGTTTCATAAAATTTCTTCAGATGATAAAATAAATCAGTGTTGGTAGCTATATTATATTCAATTCAATGATTAAAATTAATTGGTTCGTATAGAGCTCTTAAATTAAAAAAAATACGTTTATAAATTATTAAACAAAATTTTTTTTTGTAATAAATAAAGAAAATTAAATGAAGTAAGTATAAAAACTTGTGGATAAAGTGCTAATTACAATTGCTTGAATTATATTTAAGATATAGAATGTGATTATACGGATTGTATCTTTCTCTGACACAAAAATCAAATATTTCAAATATGAAATGTAATGAATACTAATTGTTTAACTTATAAAATTCTCTAGCAGTAGCTGAAAATTAATATTATGTATATTTGATAAATATACTTATAAATATTTATAGCTATGAAAATATATAAAATTTATATTATTGATATTAATAATTAACTATACGTTTACAGTGTGATTGTTAAGTGCCGATATGAATGTCATAAATATTTTTGTGAACCGCTTATGATTGATAAATAAATTTATTACAAATTTATTACAGTTCAATGAAAAGAGAATAAAAGAATATATAAATGATTACGAGGTTTATAACGCAGCTGATACTCATTAAGAAATAATTTTATCAAGGATTTTATATTTTATGACGTGTAAATTGACTTACAATAATGATATAAGGCTTTGCCGACTAGTAAAACGGAATTACCGCTTATATTTATTTATGGTATTAGTATCTGACTTATATCATTTGCAATATCATAATGCTGAATAACATTCTTCTGCGTTAAGGTCATACAATTCTTGTGCGCTTTTTAAAATAAGTTTACCATTACTGAATTTTCCGTCATGTAATACAATGAAAATAAATATTTATAATCTTTTCTAAAAGAATTTGTAATAGCTTTGTTAATTAAAACGTTAAACAAACTGTTCGATTAATATATTGACTAATTATTAAAATGAAACTACTGTATTATTAAGATAATTTGAAACTTTGAATTGATAGATCTATTAATGAGATTACATACAAGAAAAAAACAAATAATTTACGATTGATTGAAAACTTTTTGATATTGCTACAACTTATAAGTTTTTTTTTAAATTAATTTCTTTAATAATAACTTTAACAACAACAACAACAACAATAATAAAATTTATTGCCTTAACGTAACGCAAAATATTAATAATAAGGATTTGTTTTATTATAACGTTATATATTTTTTATTATAATGTTATATTTATTTTATTATAACGTTAGATTTATTAAAAGAAATATATTTTAAAAATAATAACAAATGGTATTTTGTATTTATCAACGTTTAATCGATTAAAATGTATATGCCATTTTATTACTATTATGAGTATGTTATTTTATTCTTGGGTATTTTTCGATAAAAATACGCAAGAGATAATCAAAAAATCAATTTAAAAGTTATGTAATAAATATCGGAAGCTCGTGACGTATTTTGATGAACGATGTTATTTGAAAAAGTAGATGAACGGGGACTCGAGACATCGTTGAGATTCGGAGATACCCAACTCCTTTAACTTGCATATGAAATCTCACGTCTTTGAAATTAGTATTTGATGCTGTAAACGGAATCTCGTGGCAGCACATGCAAGGTTTGCAATAGCCTGCTTCAGTTTAAATCAGTGGATTCTCAGCATGCGTAATTCAATTGGTATACGTCTTTGTCACCGGTAACTACTCATTTTTCCCCCTCTCCGACCGAATCATTTCTGCTTTATAAGGTGAGAAAATAATAAAGCGTCGGTATCCCGTTTCTTATAAATAACCGTTCATCGTTAGGATATAAACAAACTGATTATAGTCATTAATTAAATTCGCTTACAGCGATCGGCTCTCAAGCATTTACACTCAATTTTACGTTTAATGTTAAGACATTCAAGTGACAGCTAAATATTGTAAGTAGTACTTTTATCGTATTTACCATGGTACTCGGTAAAAAATATATACTGGCCAAGAATTTTGAAGGTGAACCAAAGGAAGGCGATTTAACGTTGGTCGAATTTGAAGTACCACCTATTAAAAATGGAGGTAAATTTATATTTTTCATATTTTCCTTATTCAAATCTCGTTTGTGTGCTTGCTAATTAAAAAATTATCAGTAAAATGTATCAACTGACAAAAGATTTGTATCCTTCTTTGTCTCTTAGTCTATTTCTTTCTACTAATAAAAATATTAAAATTATTTAATCTTTTTATCTAAATTTTTGTTAACATTTTAAAAAAATATAGAAAAAATTTATATGTATGAATGTCTATAAATTTTTTATTAAAAGCAATTCAAGACACGGTTCTTAACTTTATAATAATAATTTGAAATTGTGAATTATTTTTTCTATTCTATATTTAGCAAATATTCTTTTAGAATCTTCATCATTACGTTCTTGGTATTCTTGATCATAAATAATTATTATTATTTATTTGAATCTCAAGGAATTTTGAAAATGAACGATTAGGGAATAAATATAAATTTAAATTTATGATTATATAAGTTTAAATTTTTTTTTAATGATATAAGAATATTATAGACCTTGAGAATTTTCTCAATCAAAATAAAAACTTATGTAACTTATTATAATTATAGTATTTATTACTAGTAATTACTTCGTAATTTTAATTAAAAGCAGAAAATGACTTTATAAGATAATGCACCGTCTTATTTTTTATAACTTTTATTCATAACTTATAGTTTAAAAATTAAAACCATTTTTCGTAAAAGAGACATAAAACGCATTTTGATTACTACAAGTTTTTAAAAGTTGTAATGTATGTCGTCCTACAATTTGAACAAATTAAAACTTTAAGTAACTGTCAGATAAATTAAAAAATCGCTATTTTTATATATTTGAAAATTAATTCGTCAAAATAATTTTTAATATCATTCAATGTAATGACCATTTAATTGCTAAAGAATAAGGCTTACGTATCATTCAGAGATTCTAGTAGAAGCGGAATATCTCTCTGTGGATCCATACATGAGACCGTATACGGATATCCTAAGTCCAGGCATAACGATGATTGGAACTCAAGTAGCGAAGATCATAGACTCGAAAAATGTCGACTGGCCGATCGGTAAAAAAATCGTAGCAGGACTTGGCTGGTCGACTCACACTGTTTTCAACCCTGATGTTGTTAAGGAAGACTTTGGATTATTACCATACATTCTACCAGATTTTGATAATTTGCCATCTTCTCTAGCTTTAGGAATGCTGGGAATGCCCGGGTAAATGAATAAAAATAAATAAAATTTATATCAACTTATTTTCAAATGTCTACTACTAGAAAGATTTTTAAATACGTATACAAATTTTCAAAGTTCATTATTTATATATATATATATATATATACATATTAATGTATAAAAAGTGCGCTCTAAAATTAGAGGAAAAGAATAGCAATTATATGTACTTTATCGATTTTTTTATCGAGCTAACATAGGTTTGAGTCTTCAGTATCTTACTAAAATTATTTGTAAAAAAAGTTAAGTTTAATTAAACCATCTTATTTATTTTAATATAGAAATACAGCTTATTTCGGCTTTCTGGAAATATGCAAGCCAAAAAAAGGTGAAGTAGTAGTAGTGAGTGGTGCAGCTGGTGCAGTTGGGTCTCACGTTGGCCAAATAGCCAAAAAAATACTAGGTTTGAAAGTTATTGGTATCGCTGGTTCTGAAGATAAATGCAAATGGCTTGTCCATGAATTGGGTTTCGATCATGCAATAAACTACAAAACCGACGATGTTTATGCTGTATTAAAAAAAATTGCACCGGAAGGAGTAGACTGCTATTTTGACAATGTAATGTGAAATCTCAATTAAATATTTAGAAAATATACGTAACCCCGAATTGAAAAATTCTTTTACATATACATGAAAGTCTGTGCACCATTTACAATTTATTAAATTTAAATTCTATATTTTTCACAGCGTACGCACATTTTGAATATATATTTAAAAAATGTTATATTTAAAAAATTATAAACAATTAGAAATAATAATTTATGGAATAAGAAAAAATAATGAAAATTCTTATTCTTTATAAATTATTTAATTTGTAACAATACGTTATAATTCTATTCCATAATATTGCTTTTCATTTTATTTTTAGGTCGGTGGTGAAATCTCCAGCATTGTTATTCATCAAATGAACGATTTCGGCAGGATTTCTGTATGCGGGAGTATTTCTTCTTACAATACCGGCGCTGATTGGAATAATATCAGTTCAGAAAAAGCAACATTTATTCAAAAATCAGTGGTAATGCGTCAACTTAAAATGGAAGGCTTTATTGTTTTTCGTTGGAAAAATCGTTGGAATGAGGGGATCGAAAAGAATTTAACTTGGATTCGAGAAGGGAAGATTGTTTACAAAGAAACTGTGACTGAAGGTTTCGAGAATATGTTCAAAGCATTTACGAACATGCTGAAAGGTAGTAATACCGGAAAAGCAATTGTAAAGTGTTAAATACTACACTGGAAAAGAATCTTGTTTCAGATTTAAAAACCGTATTTGTAAAATGTATGAAAATAAAAAACTTAAAAATTCATGTATTTCATTAAATTTTTATTATTTACATTTTGTATTTACAACACCCACTCAGAAGAGATTTTTAAAAGAAAATTTATAATAGTAAATTAATAATAGTAATAGTAATAGTAATAATAGTAAAATAAAATAGTAAGAAAATTTATACAAAAAGAAATAGTTTCATTTAAAGCATTATTAACATATTAAATAAAATTATTTATAATTATTATTTATAATGTATAATATTTTTCATAAAGATTTTAGATAAATAGGATCGACCGTCACCAAATCATCAAAAGATAAACGACAGCTGAGCAGCCCAAATCGATACCTGTGCCTATCTCATACGGTTTATGATAAAATAATTTGATTACGAATTTCTTTTAAATGAATGGCAGACAGAATATATATTTTATAAAATATATCTATATGTATATAGGTACATATTATTTAAATACAGTCCATTTTAATTTTATTTAAATTAAAATTCTGAAGAATAAAAAATCTCATAAATTATCAATTGATATAGTTTTAGCATTTATAACATATATAAATTTAGCATTTATAAAATACTACAAAATATATCACATCAAAATGGAAAAATATTATTAAAAAAGAAAAATATAAATAATTTAATTTAAAAAGAAACATAAGATTAATATATATTGCAAACAAAGATGTAATAAAAATAAGCAATTTGTTAATAGAATTTAATTTGTTAATTAGTTTAATTTTAAAAATTACCTTATTTTTAAAATTTTTTGAAAGTATTACAGACAGATTATAAATAATTTTAATTTTTCTCGTAGTAAATAAACCAAAGTCTTCTACGAATTGTAATATTTTGAAGAAACTGATTTTTAAAAGCTATTTTTTAATTTACTGTAAATTAATTAGAAATTAAAAAGGTTTTGTTGGATTTTGGTGATTTACTATATATTAACACAGCATAGATTATGGACATGAACACGAATCCAACCATAAATATGAAGAATTAAGGAACCGGTGTACACTGTGTTCCAACTTTGGTTCTTTTACAGCATTAGGTATTTTACAACTGCTGTGATCTCAATATATTAATATCATGGTTAACCTCACTAATTCGAAATTTTCGATTTTCGAGATGTTAGAGAATGTGTAAAGTTGCGAAGTTTTTATCTGAATGTTGCATTACAGACTACATATATTATTGCAGAGTATACACTTGAATATCAATTTCAAATTTTGTAATACAACTATATTTGATTAAGCTTTTATTATTATATTTAATTAATTTTATGGTGTTTTGAAATTTATTAATAAATATTGAATAAATAATATATGTCAAATTACGTAAGTATATTAAATTTTTTCAATTCATATTTTATGAATTGATTAAATTAGTTTCTAGTTCTTTAAAGAAATTTTTTTAAAAACGTCATTTTCAGATTTACAATGGTGCATCAAAGTGAATTTCAAGCTGTGGTACTTGCTGGTGGTAAAGGTTCTCGTATGACAGAGCTTACAGCAGGAAAGCCTAAATGTTTACTACCTATAGGAAATATGCCAATGATTTGGTATCCATTAAAACTTTTGGAGAGATCTCATTTTACAGAAACTATTGTCATTGTATCCGATACTGTAAAAGCAGACGTAATTACCACCATTGATAAACTTAATCTAACTATTAAATTAGAAGTAATTGGAATTCCAGATGCAGAAGATATTGGTACTGCTGATTCAATTAGATTTATTCATGAAAAAATCCATTCAGACTTTGTAGTTATATCAACAGATTTAATTGCAAATATTGACATATCTGAAACATTAAATTTATACCGTAAACATAATGCAAGTATAACAGCATTAATTCTCCAAACTCCTAAGATCCCTGAAGATTTTGTGCAACCTGGACCCAAAAGCAAACAAAAACCAGAAAGAGATTTAATTGGCATTGATAATGAAACTAAACGTATCGTCTTTTTAGCATCAGCTTCAGATTTTGAAGAAACAATAAACATGCCTGCCAAGTTACTTAAAAAGCATTCTGATTTTACTGTTCACTCAAAATTATTAGATGCCCATTTATATGTAATTAATAAATGGGTTTTAGATTTCTTAATTCATAATAAGTAAGTTTATTAATATTTATATATATACATATTGTATATTGATGTTTTTAAGTATATTGATAATATATTGTATAAAATAGTATATTGATATTAATTAAAAATCAAGAGAAAATAAATTTTACTTTTTATTACAGAAATTTCAATACTTTAAAAGGAGAACTATTACCATATATAGTTAAGAAACAGCTAGATAAGCCAAAACTTTTAACAGATGAAAAAAATGCATCTATTGTAAAAATGGATACAAAAAAAGATATTTTTCAGTTTGCAGTAGAAAAACCTCTTAATAGTTTAATTAGAAGCATGTCAGCATATAACGATCACACAACAGATTTGGATGATGCATATCATGGAGATATCATCAGATGCTACGCTCATATAATTAATGAAAAATCTGGTTTAAGAGCTAATACATTACAAATGTATAGCTTAGCTAATGCATTAGTAAGTAAATTATAAATCGACTGTACTATGTAGTTTATTTTGAAAAATATGAGTTTCATTATAATATTTGAACTAATATTATTTTATAATGTACACATTTATTAATTAATTTGAACAATGAATATAATTGATTAAAATTATTACGAAATTGGGAAATTTATAGGTTGATGAATGGTTTGATTTGAGGAAAGGTGAAATATCAACATCAAAAATTGCTCCAAATGCTACTGTAAAATGTACTCAAATGTTAAATTGTATAATTGATGAAAATTCATTTATTAGTGAAAAAACATCATTAAAAACAAGTTACATTAGTAACAATGTTATTGTCAATCCAAAAACAAGAATATCAAAAAGTATTATTATGAGTAATGTAACAATTAAGGAAAAGTATGCTTTTCATAATTAAATTTTCTTTGTCTGTTATGAATTATATTTTTAATCGTTTATTATGTATGCATTTAATTGTAGATGCGTAATTGAAAACTGTATCATTTGCAATGACTGTGTTATTGAGGAAGCAACCGAATTAAAAGACTGTTTAGTTGGAGCGCATCATATTGTACCAACAGGAAGTCATCATATCCGTGAAGTTTTAACAGATATTGATAGGTTAATGGAAATTTAATGAAGTCATCAAGTAATAAAATATTATTATTAATAAATAATAAAAATTCAAAAACTGAAAATTATTTTGTAAATAATTTCATATATAAATTATAAATAGCTTTATTTTTCTGGATTATGTATAAATAATAATTTAAATAAAGTGATTTTATTATTCATATACGTATTCAATTAGTTTAACTTATACTGTATTTGTAATTTTGCCGCATTTAGTTCAGGATTAACACGACCTACTGCTAATAGAAGTGAAATTCCATTTTCCTAAATTCAATTCTTACATTCATAGTATTTATGGTTCTATTTTATATTCCCTTCGTCTCTTTCGGAGTGCTCTTCGTTCAAGATGGTAAGAATATATATAGGAATAAAATCTAATTATTATATTGCAATCAAAACGTTATTTAACAAATGAATATTATGGAACAGTTTCCTAATATTTAATATATCTTGTTTTTTATTTATTTATACACGTACTAACATTTTTTGTGAAATAACGAATATTATTTTTTAAGAGGTTAGAGACCGATCGTGTTGATACTGATATTGTTGATCACTATAAAAATATTTGTTAATAGTATTATTGTAATACATGACTTTTAACTATCCTAGAATAGTTTTTAAATCTCGTATACATGTTAATTACAAAAACATAAATACATAAATAAATAGTGTTTTTACAATTTTCCAAGTTTTTAATTTTTAAACAAATTTCAAATCAAAGTGCATTGCTAAGATTAAACAATCATTTCGGTTTACAGACGAAGGGTACATCAAGTTTTGGTAAGCGGCGTAATAAGACACATACGCTTTGTAGACGATGTGGTCGCAGTTCATATCATATCCAGAAGTCACAGTGTGCACAATGTGGATATCCCAGAAAAAAGATGCGTTCATGTATGTAACACAACATTCTAATATTATATTTTAAAGTTTCTTTTTTACGTCAAATTATATTTAAAATAAACGTATGTGATAATTTTTTTATTTTATAAAGTAATTTCGTTCCATATATTAAATCAATTTTATTTAATTATATGTTATATATTTTATTTAATATATGCTGATATAATTTTTGTTTTAGATAATTGGTCTATTAAAGCAAAAAGGAGGAAGACAACTGGTACTGGACGAATGCGACACCTCAAAATTGTTCGCAGAAGATTCAGGTATAATAATCAAATAATTTATTTAAAAAATTTATCGAATATTGATTTATAAATATGAGTTATCAATTTAGTAAAAATATAAAAAAAAATCAATTACTCTGTATTTCATAATTTGTGGTAGGAATCAAATCCAACTACTTTTTTTGTTTTTATAAAAAATTTAATAGTACAGTTAAAAAATTTGGTCAATTGTTTACCCATAAACTTAATTAATGTATAAAAATTCAATATAGTAAGCATTAACTATTAACTCATTAATAATATGTAATTTTTAAGTAAAATTTCATATTTTTTATTAAAAAATAAGTTTTTAAAAATTTAAATTACTTAAAGTTTGATTTACTTCAAAATTTTGTTATTAAAGATACAATCGAAGTATAAATTTACATATTGATAATGAAATTAATTGAAAATTACAAAAAGTATTATTAAATATTATGTATTCAGTACATTGTATAATTAATAAAATAATATGTGTATTAAAAACACTAATGTTTTCTAGGAATGGATTCAGAGAAGGACTACCGAAACCGAAGGCTGTTTCCACTAAATAATTTTAATAAGTTTTTTGTGGAATTTAAAATATACCAGAAATGTATACAATAAAAAACTTAAGGTTTCCTAAAAACAGAAAATTCTGCTTTTTTTATTTACATAAAATATTTTATAGATGCCATTTTATAAAAATATAAAAATAGTGTACATTGACATTTAATTTAATTATCCTCAAGTTTTTACTGGAAAAGGCAACAATGCTTATATAATAAATTGCACATTTATTATAATTTTTCTTTTGTGGTATTTATTAATTGTTATTTTACAAAAAAAGTGAAATAAGATATTGTACTGGTTAATAAAGCTTCCTACGGCTTGGAAAAAATACAAAGCAACGTATAACAAGCCGATATGCTATGAAATTAAAAGCAGAAACTAAATAAATAAGTATTGGAAGAAAGTATGATTACGGGTGCACTATAATGGCGAATATCCAACAACATTCAGAGATATCGCGATTAAATTATCAAGCGAATCTATCGTACCGCTCGTAGGAAGGTACGGTGCCGATCACGATCGTATGGTCGTGGAGTACCGAGATCCGGGTGTCCGGAAGCGAAGAAGGTGCGCAGGCGCGTTCATTGTCAGATTGCGCACCTAGTTATTTAAAGCGCTTCTCTAGCGGGTGAACGTCAGTCGAGCTTGCGAGATATAGTGACAGCCCGAGGAAGACGAAGACTCGCTGTCTCGTGCTGCTGCCGTCGATCGTCAGCGGCGGTAGATTCGGATAAGGACCCCTGGCGCTTTCGTTCTGCGCGCGACTGCCAAGAGTTATGCCTCTTGAGTCTCGGCCGATCTTTCGTCTACACAAACGTCAGAGAATCAAGAAGCTGGTCGATCTCAGCCAGGGTGGCTAATCTCGACTCGCCAGCTGTCATCACTGGGCGATCGCTGATCCTCGTTCATACGAACCACGAGGACCGTCCGCAAGGGATGGGCGCACTTGGCAAAATGTTCGGTAAGTCGGCTCGCGAGCCTTCCTGAGTATTATTAAGGATAAAGGACAAGGCAAGGTTAAAGGTCAATATTGAAGATCCTTCTGGCCATCCCTTCCCCCTTTCACCCTACCACTTCCCGTGGAGCATATAAACACCCGATTACAATACGCCTTCGCCGAACGCGATCGTTAGTTTTTCTCCCTTCATCTGTCTGCATTTTTCATGTAGCTCCTTCAAATAAATAAAAATATAAAAACTACAAAATCAGAATATGGAATTTCAGTAGTGGATCGAATAACTAAAATTACATTTGGCACGATGAGCGATGATGTGCGCAAAAGCCAGTAAGTGCATTATGTTCTGAAAATAAAATCTTTAAAACGCACGAGGCTTCTTCGAACGCACGGTCTCACTACTTAAGCCAATCGATTTATTTCTTATCTCTAGATTTGAAGCGAAAGTCAAACATATCTGTACTTTTATATTAAAATACAATTACATACTACATTTCATTGCAACTATGTCTGCAGCAATTGGATATTTCCTGCCTGACGTAATGCATGCCCTCACTACTTTCGCTTTTTCTTATAGAATACTAAAATTATGAGACGAATCAATAAATACTCATGTACAGTCACCCACACTCTAACGCACACGTTTAAATTTCATTCATGTGTTATTAATTGAAAGAAACATCGCCCAATCGTTTTTTAATCGATATTAAATGTTACCCTCAAAATATTAATGACAAGCTATACATATACAAATTGCATTATTAAACAACCTAACCAGCTCTTAATTTAATAAACAATAAATTTTATAATTAAATTTTAGTATATTTTTTTAATGTTTTGCCAGCCAAGTATATCTAATGATTTAATTATTTTCACCTATATAATATAAAACAGTACACATTTACATTTACGCATCAACGTAAAAACATTAATGTGTGAGAAAATTTCAATGTATTCACCATTGCTTCATTACTGCATTGTACTTTTAGTACTTGTATAATTGCACTTAATTTTTAAATGACTATAATCTTGTCACATCAGTGACAATTGTTTACTATTGATATAAACATTCATTTCGAACTGCAATAATTTTGATGAATCATAAAGATAAGTAAGTTTATTCTACGACATTAAATGTAAAAAAGAATAAGTTTATATCATATAACTGAACACTAATAAAAAAAATGTTATACCTTTCCATATTATTATTATTGTTGTTGTTGTTATGTTGTTATTACTACACAGTTACAAAACTTTGTCGTCATAAAAATTGTTATGCATGATAGACCCAATATTGCTTAATATGAGCTAAGCAAAAGTATTGCAATTTTTTTATTTTTGTAAACAAATACATTATCGCATTTCGATCTTTGAAGCTTACATACTTAAGATACGATAATTTTACTGACTTCCAATACATATCTAATGCATCAGATGTCGCAATAAAGTTATAAAAATTCATTATCTGTGTTCGATATATGAACATCAATAATCTTTTCATTAATGTATTTATTTTTATTATACGATTTAATATTTTTTGTTTTTCCATAGAAATGCTGATATTAAAAATATCAAGAATGTAGGAATGCTATTAAAGTGTCCATTATACGTATATTTTGAAATAGATAAATATATATATATATATAGAGAGAGAGAGAAAATTCTAAATATATCTATATATTAAAAATCTAATTAACAAAACAAAGGCTAAGATTTTTTTATTGACAATTTAACAATTTATTCAGTTTTTTATTCTTAAACTAACCGTTAAATAATTTTTTTTAATACTTCAATTGTGGTTACTAGTAAAAAAACAAGTTTTTATAAAATATGAATAAATTTAGTAACTTTCATTAGAATTCTTATTTACTCGTGGTAATTAAAAAATTAGTAATAATTTTAACATAATATTATTTTTATAGAGAAAACTTTGATTGTATCAAATTGAAGAAATAATTGTTTCTTTTATAAAACAATTAAATGATTAATTATTACAGCACACAGTCCATAAACGTTACATTTCTGAATTTGACAATTTTTTCATTATATATTGTATTAACATTATGATTGCTATTATTATCTAAATATTTAAATTATCATTGTAGAATATTTCTTTATTATCATTTTAATGTTCACGGAATAATCAATCAATGAATGAGTACACATTGAAAAAAATAATTTCCCTCTCGTTTAATAATAACGTATGTGATAAATTAAAAATTCTTATTTTAGTTTTAGAAATTATTTGAAACATTTATGTTTACTTAATAATTCGTAACAGATAACCTAAAAAATATTTAAAAAATTGTTGTTTTTCGACAGTTTTTCTATTTGTTTTTAAATATTCCAATTATATAAAAAAATGTTCCATGGCACCAGTCTCTAAATACAAATATCATAGCTAAGTGGTCTAAAGTATCATAATATCGTTGCTTTTACAGCATAATTATTGTGTTATGTTTTTTTTAAGCATCTACAAGAAAATGATACAACACAACCGGTTACGATAGAATTAGGCAACGATGAAGAAATATTTTATTTAATATATTACTATAAGTTATAAAATCGTATTTGACTGAAATTAATTTTTATTAATTTAATTTAATTTTAATTTTTATTATATTTTAAGTAAATGCAAATATTTTAATTGATATGCCTTCAATTGTACATAAAAAGAAATTATATATAAGTAGCAATTTCATAATTACTTGCTTCGTTAAAAATTTAAATTAAAAGAATTATCGTATACATATTATGTATAATAAGATGAAAGGAAATGAAATAATATCTTATTTTATTCTCTCATATTGTACTAAATTCCACATAGGTACTCGTTATAAGTCCATTAATGATGTTTCACATCGATAACCGCTCTACAACCATTTACAGTCATAATTTATATTTTACATTTCTCCATCAAATAAACATTAAAATTGTATTCATTTTAAAGTTGTTTATTACTTTTCTCCGTTATTAATAAGAATGTACTGTTATAAAATTTAATTATTACTAAAGTCAATCAAAATTGCACTTTATCTGTACTTAACGACGAAAAATATTAATTATAAATCAATTTCTTATTAAATAATTATTATCCCTTAAAAAATGGTTGTGATAATATTGCATGTTACTTTTCATTTCTTTGAAACTAATTATTCTCGATTTTGTTTTTTTGTTTTAATACAACTAAGTCTTTGAAAAGTTAAATCTTACCGCATTCCTTGATAGATAAAAAAAAAGTAAAACAAAGTAAAATTAGGAAACTGAGAAAATCGACTTTTACAACAGAAATATAATTAATTGAATAACGCTGAGCAAGGAATTCCTCTCAAAGATTTTTTTTTTAAAGAATAATAACGAACTGATAGCAACAGGTCTTCGTATTGTCATCAAAATGCATATAGAAATATAAAGTGAAGAAATTGCCCTGATTAAGTATTAAAGGGATAGAGAGGGATTCCTAGAGCTGTGAGAATAGCGCCCCGAGAATATCAGGAAGGTGTGTGTTTATGAGCAGGGAAATACCTGCTGGTGACGAATACCCTGAGCTGCGGCTTGATGATGGGCGCAGGTGATTTAATTCAGCAACGTAGCGACTTCCTAAAGAAGCATATGGGTGCATTGCCCTCATGCACTCGAACGACCCCCGGGGAAGAGGGCACTGGAACTCGGGGCGAGGAAGAACCGGAACAGCCCGGAAACGAGACCTTTGACTATGTGCGCGCGCGCAATATGACAATCGTCGGGCTCATCCAGGGCCCCTTTCACCACTACTTCTATAAAATATTGGACAAATACGTGCCGGGTAAGAGCACTATAACCATATGCAAGAAGACTGTCATAGACCAGTCCATTGCTAGCCCCATATGCCTTGGTATATTCTTCGTCGGTCTCGGTGTCCTCGAGCACAGGAATGTTCGTGAAATTGAGTGTGAAATCCGACTGAAGCTGCTGAACACGTGGAAGGTACGTTGGAAATTTGTTCCTTTGAGCTTCCATTGTGCCATCCAACATTTAAGAAGGTTTAAGAACATTTAAGGGCTGAAATATTTATTTATTCACGAAAGTGTTTAACATTCGAGTCTCCAGTCTCGAGTTTTCCTGTCTACTGCTCTTCATTTATCATTGATAAATTATCAAATCAGTTTCTCTGAAAAATCTCTGTATATGTTATTTAAACTTACTGATATATAACTAATTCTATAGAAACGCCTTTCGATGTGTAGGTTGATTGTATGTTTTGGCCACCTACACAGTTTTTCAACTTTCTTCTTGTGCCTGCACGATATCGAGTCCTGTACATCAACTTCATGACGATGATCTATGACATGTTCTTATCTTACATAAAATATGTAAGTTTTAAATTTATAAATATTATAACTATATTATTATTATTGTTGTTGTTACTACTACTATTATTATTATTATTATTATTATTATTATTATAGGAAGATTTATCTTTTTCTCAATATTATGTAATGGATGATAACGATATTAAGTAATCAGGTTGTTACAAAAATTTAACTACGTTACTAAAACGTATTGCCAATATATTATTAGATATTAAAAAATAGAATAAAGTTATAGAATTATATAAGTTGATTATAAACAAATTTTTATGTTTTAACATAATTTGAAATAGACACTGACTTCTTAAAAATTTAAACTTTTTCAAAACACTTAATGTAATATATTTATAGTGACAAGGCATTTGTAACAATAAATTACTTTTAACGGTTCAAAAAGATGATACAGCATACATTATTTTAGTTGAAAGAAATAAATTAAATTCTGTTTTTGTTTAAAATTGTTCTTGAAATAAAATAATGTATTATTTAAAATAGTTTCGATTAATTTATGAGGTAGTTTAAAGAAAAATTGATAAACAGAAACAATGTAAGAGTTTGTTGATCACAGTATGTAATTTATAATCTATCGATGAAATTAATATACAATTAAATATGTAATTAAATACCCATTTCAAACAATGAAGTCTTCAATACGGTGATTGCAAACATACCGATACATTAATTCGTGTGAATAAACCAACAAAAAACATTGATAAAACGTAACAATGAAAAACGCAATAAAACGTGAAGTTTGTTGAACAAGTTAATTATAATGTTTTAGGATGCAATTCATTGAAGATCACCGAGAGCATTAAAATTGGTAAAGAAAAACAATAGGAGGCTGTGGCGTCGATCACTTATACCTCAACAATTGGTGAGTGGGAGAGAAATTGAGTGAACGATAGCTAAACTGTGGTTGATAGGGGTAAATGAAAGGAAAGAGAAGGAAAGGAAAGGAAAGGAAAGAAAAGGAAAGAAAAGGAAAGAAAAGGAAATGAAAGGAAAGAAAAGGAAAGGAAAGGAAAGGAAAGATCTCAGAGGAAATGTAACTGCCAGATAGAAGATTCTCTTTTGAATTCCTTAAAGCCGGGTGGAAGATCGAAAATCCATCCGTGGAGATGAGAAGCATGCAGATGCAGTTTAATAAACAAATGAGTAGAGGTGGCAAAGTGGAAAGCTCCTTGTGCTACATTAATTATATACAATTAATCAAAGAACAATTATCCTTATATTTTATTTCAAATATTAATAAAAAGGTTTATTTAAAAAAAAAAACGTGGCGCCTTTGCGCTATTTACCTTTCCATCTTACCTTATTTGCGGATGATTACTAGCCGCTATCATAGCCAACTACGGAATCATTTTTATGACTGTTTAGATTTTTCTTAAATTCTAACGAGGTTATTATCTTAAGTTATTAATATATACCTACTGTAATACTTGTCTAAGCTTTCTAAATAAGGAAATGCAGATCTTTAACTGTTGCAAGATAACATTATTTACTGATATTTACTGATTTCGTTATTGTTGCGAATACTTTATTTTACTCTTACATCCATCAAATTATTCGGTTAATGAAATATATAATAAATGCATTAGCTTTATTTCAAAACTTCGAACAATGCCTTTGCAGTTAAATTCGAAGAGTTTTATTTTTAAACAAAGTAAGACGCTGTTACGTCACAATTGGCGCTCGGATAACAGCTCAAATCTACGAAAAATATATTTTCATTTTAGATTTCTTTTCTTTTAACAAATGTTAGAGTGTACAGAATTATGTAATCCGAGCCGGGGATACACTACCGGATTTGTCTTAGACAATCGGAGGACGCATTGCATAAATGCAACAGAGTTACCGACGTCTATTTGGATTTATGAAATTTACTAAATGAAATGGACTCAACTTATAAACTTACATAATTATTTACTTAACTAAGGCGATCGGGGAGATGGAATATTAGCCGGTGATTTTAGTATCAAGCGATTAGCATCGTCGAGGGTCGTGAGGTAGCAACAAGGTAAGGAAAGTCGATGAGTTCTGTTGGCGCGCATTTCCGATTCGCTTCTTTGTTTCGCCTCGGATATATATATATATATATATATATGAGAGTACGACTTTTTTTTTATATCCGACGACAATCTCGAATATAAAAACGAAGAGAGCATGCGTCCTCAAAGTGCAAATAGCCGGATTATCGTATGAAATCTGAACGACAATCAGGAGGTAATTGTTTGACTGGAGCTTCCGATGCCAATCACCTTGAGCTTCAGCAGATAAGGAAGTCCCGCAGATTGAAAGTAAACTGATACTTCGATGATAAATGGATTTTCCTGCGCGGGTTCCTTCGCAGGTTCATATTTAAGCGATGCTTACACAAAGTCTCCGAGTCATTCGCTCTTCCGTAGAATGAAGTTTCCGTGATAATCAGAAAAGGCTTATCGCTTATCGTATGGTACGCTTTCTGCACAGGGAACCTTAGAACATTCTGTTCAGCAATACATTAAATAAAATAAGCGCCTCTGACGATTTTATATTGGTGCATTTAAAATTCTAATGCACTATTTCACGAGATATCTCTTTATCTCTAGAATTTTTTTTATCTTATAAAAGGTTTTCTTCCACTTGAACATAAGTACCGGTCGCTATTATAGTATTAATTTATTCGGATATTTCTGTCTTAACTATAAAAAAATAAATAAATTTATATGTTACCTCTGGATGATGTTGTAAATTGATTTTATTTAATATCGAACATATTTATTTTTATTTAATTCATAATCCGAAGCAAACATCAACATCAACTTCAAAAATCTTTTAGAAATAAATTTTCACTTTCTTTATATGAATGTAAAAAATTTTATAAACTAACTTTATTCTTACACATTTTTTTAATCATAAAAGAATACTACATATTCTTTACAAAAATAATTATTTATATATATGATATCTTAGGTGAAAATAATTTGATGGTTAAAATTTTAAATTAACTATTTTTAAATATAAGAAATATTTTGAATTTCCAAAACTATTTTTAAAAATCATAAGATTAAAAAATAATTAGTTTTTTAAATAATGTGACTACTTTGATAGTATTTATTACTCTTCTAATTGCAAAATTAATGTCCTGTGATTGAAATAGTACAATGTTCGTAGCATAAAAGAATTTGACTACTTTCCAAGAAACTTTTTATAACGAAATTAATTTACTAAATATGTATATGTATATATATATATATATTCTGACATCGCGTTTGTTTATTAAAATAAAGTATAAACAAAATACTTATTATATTGGTTATTGCATGTTTGCCAAAAATTTTTTGTTATTTTAATACATCAAATGTATGTCCGATATTTTGAAACTAAAATGTTTCTTACAATATTATATTTCCATTTAATCGCTAATTTATAAAATACTTATTTTTTTATATTTAATTTAAGTAAATCTGTTGAAAAAAAAAACAATACTTTGAAACAATTTTAAATCTTTTTAAATCTGATTATACTGACTAAATAAAAATAAAATATAATTTATAAATGTACATATGTATAAATATAATTTAATTATATATATATGTCAATGTCGCGTGTATACATTTTTTCTTTTATATAACTATAATAAAGATAGTTGTTGTATAATATTAATATTAAATATAAATGTTTTATATTATAAAATATCAAATAAAATTATAGTAAGTGATAGCTACAAACAGCTTAAATAAAAATAAAAATAAAATAAATTTAGTTACAATTGTTTACAAAAGCATTAACTACGATATAATAGATATAATTTTTGTACTTGTATATTTCTTTGTTTATTATAAATATAAATATTTTAACGATAAAGGTACTTTTAATATACATAGAAATTTTAACCCTTGAAAAATAATAATTCTAAAATAATAAATAATTAATTAATAAATAAAGTAGATAAATTTAAAATCATCTCATAGTATAGTGATTACGCATATTTACTATTTACATTTACTTTAAATTCAATATGATTATTTAATATGGTAATATAACAATAATTACTCAATTGAAAAACGAGATGAATTTTTAATTTACTTTTCTTGAAGATTCACATTAGCTTTTGGTGAATTAATTCGAAATGGATAATTAAGATTTCAAGATGACATTTTTTAGTGATTCGTTGATGTCTAGATAATCAGAAATCTAGATTGAATTCATCAATTAAATAATTTAATTAATGTTATTATTCTTGGGTTATTTATTATATCTTATTGTTGTTACAAACAATAACAATTCTTTTTAATAGGCTTACATTTTAAAAAAGAGAGAGAAAGACAACTCAGCCAATGCATAAATAGATGATAAATAAATACTGCGGATAATGTTTCTCATAATGAAATGAGAAGGAACCAATGAAATATAAATAACTGTTTTTATTTGTTTGAAAGCTCGATATGAAAATATTGCACATCAAAGATCTGTTAAAAATGCAGTTGTCAAAACTTTGTTTCATCTGTGATATACATATAAATATAAAGAAAGCACAATAAATTAAAATCTTGTGAAAATAGAGGCTCTCGTACGTTAATACAACATAGTTTTTAAGATAAGTAGATTAAAGGGAGGAGGATGTACTAAACGAATTAAGGAAATTTTTCATTTAAATAAGTTACATAGAAAAGATATTTTAAAAGTTTGGTGGTAGAACGTAATAACCAGTGTTTATGGTGTAAAATAAAAAGTTATGAGCACTTGGCATAATTAGAATAAGAAGAATATAATTTATGGTTGCCGCATCGGGTAAAAGGTATTTTCATCTCTCTTTCTCTCTCTCTCTCTCTCTCTCTCTCTCTCTCGCTATCTCTCTCTCTCGTCTGTCTCACTCTGTTTCTCTCGTTGCGTTGCGATAATTAGAGCTTTGGCCCAAGCTAAGTCTAAACGTCGGTCTGGGAAAGTCTCGGGAAAGCAGAGGGAAATCGCGGGGAAGGGCTGGGCTAGTTAAAGCCTCGTCATTATGTTCTATCGATTGCTCATAAGCGCGCCTCCACCTCGGAGTGGCCGTATGGCTCAGAGAGAAAGCACTTATTACATTTATCTCCTGAGCGCCAGCACCTTTTACTATGATTTTTTAGCGCCAGGTGGCTGCGCTCCTTTTTATTACGAGGCTGCGCCCGGTAATTCTAACGGCCCGTTGCGCGACAAGGACGCTAAACGAAAGATCGATAGGCTCCTCCACCTCGCAGCGCCATTACGCCGATTAATGTCACGTTGAGTCTCCCTCTCGTTGTTCCTCTAGTTATTGTTCTCGTCGCTGATATTGGACCTCGAGACGCTGAGGAATCTCTGGTCTCCTACCGATCAGTCCTCAGTTCCGGACTCCGCACCGGCAATTCAACTTTCGCGTTTCGCTATTAGCACCTTAGCAAGCAGTCGCTGAGACAGGTGACAATCCCTATAAACCCGTAGCCTTCCTCCTTTTCCCAGCGAGTGGTTCTCCTCCCCTCGCCGCATCCTATACCCCCGCTTGCTCTCACTCTCTCTCTCTCTCTCTCTCTCTCTCTCTCTCTCTCTCTCTCTCTTTGCATCACGCAGGCCGACGCGTTCGGCCCAGCAAAGCCGTTATAGGATGAAAGATTGACCTTAGATCGCGCTGAGCGGCCGACTCTAAGCGATGTAACGTTAGTTCAACGCAGCCCGGCCAACCACGGAACATTTCGTCCACGTCCAACAAGGTAACGTACCTAACACTATTCAACTCTCTGCCTGGACACGAGTCTCCTCTATCGTCAAAATTCAGACTAATCTTATAAACGCTCCTTGTCATCTTGCAATTGACATTACATTTTTATATATTACATTTGACGCATCGACCAAAGTCTACGACCACTATCCCTTAGGCCCTTGTGGCTTATCAGTCCAATCATAAATTATACGCTAATCTAAAGAACTTAACGAATCGAAAAGAGATGCAGCAAGCTTCAAGCTACATTCATAACAAGCGCTTTCCTTGCTAACGCTCTATTATCACTAATTACAAATCAATACCACAATTTTATTATCTTCTTATTTTATAATTAATAAACTGTTTCTTCTCACGAATTTTAACTTGTATTACATTATTCTTCTTTCATTTATCCATCCCTGTGTTTTTTCTTTACTAACAAAAGCTTAATATGAGCTTAAAATCCAAAACACGGATGCTTAGTATCTTTTAGTAACATCAGAATAATTTTAATGTCATTTCCGACAATTAAATGGATTGTAAGTCACGATACTTATACACGGTTCATTTTTAATCTTTCTTTTATATTCAATCATTTTAGAGAACTTTTACTGTTTCATTTTAAAATAATCATAGTAAAAACAAACAGTTGCATACGTTATTTTTTAAACAGATAACTGACTTTTATTTCAATATTTATTTTCCTAATTTTTTAATAACTTGTTTTTTTTAAATAAAAAATATTTTAATACAAGTATTTCGATTCATAATCTTAGAATTTAACATTTAAAATTTTAATTGTATTGTTTACAATTAATTTTTCGCGGCATGCTTTGAAAATATGTGGACAGATATATATTCTTTATTGTATATTAATGATTTCTATAACTTTTGTTTTTATAATTTTTATAATTTTTGTATTGTGATTTATAATTTATATATATATATATATATATATATATATACATATATACACATACATACGTATTCAACTTAATAGTATTAATGTAGTGTAACAATAAATTCAATTTAAATTAATATAAATTACAGTAGTTATTTAATTTTTTTTATCTAATCAAAATTTATATTAAATGCATATAAGACTTTTTTACACCACTTACGTATAATATATTTCTTTATGATTGATGTATAATAATAAACAATTGTAAAGTCATCGTGATTAAAATTAAAGAGAAATATGAATTCAATACTGATATAATTAAGAATTCATTATAAAATATAATAATATGTAATGAAATTAAATTTTTTCATTAAAAAAATAATTTGGATTTAATATTTTTTAATTAAAGTTGTTTAAAATTCATTATGGATAATAAAACCAATTTAATTATTAATTACTTTATATTCACTAAAAAAAAATTGTACGTAAATACATCATTTTTTTATTTAATTTTAAAAACGAATTTATTAAAAATTCTTTAGTTGTCAAAAATATTATATATTGTTAGAAATAAATTAAAATTAGAATAAAATCTTTCTGTATTTTTTATTTACCTGAGTTACATAAGCTTTTTAGCATTTTATTTTTTTATTTAATCTTTCATTCAATTGATACTCGTTAATACTATTACAAGTAATATACAATTTTTTTAACAGTTTTTCTGTGCACATTTTAATAAATATACACATTAGAATACTGAAATAAAGTCCTCAGTTAAAACACTATAAGTTCTTTATTATGTAATTTGTGTTATTATAATTCTTTTTATTGACAAATTGTCGCACGTGATGTAGGTATGTCATATATTTAGAGTATTTTTTTATTTAAATAAAACATATTTTATAAGTATGCATATATATATATGTTAAATGCATTTAACATAAAATAAAATTTTATTACTGAATTTTAATATGCAATATAAAAAATATTGTTTCGTTATCGGCACGAATAGTTTGACAATTTAATATATGGCTAAAAAATACTTTTGTAGAAGTATTTGTTTTTGTTTTAATTAAATATAGGTGCTAAACGTGAATCGAACTAGAAGTCACATTAAAATCTTTATGTAGCGGGTGTTTCATATATGCAGTTTTCTAATTTTATGCATAATTTATATAAGTTATTATAGTAATTTAATAATTGAAACAGAAGGTTTCAAGAAATTGAGACGGTCATATTTGAACAAATATAAATGCATTAATATTAATGTAAGACGATTGGGGTTGGAATTACCATCAGCTTAAATTTTTCTTAAATTAACATTGTAGCGAAACTTTGGTTTGGCAAGCTTAAAATCTCGTTAATACAGAATAACAAAATGGTTGAGATAACGCTAAAAGGGTAAACACAGAAGCCACTTATCGGTATATGGACTACGCACTACGGCAATCTTGGGTGCCGGTGTCGCGCGTGTGCGTGAGTACTCTGGCATGTGTATTGTGTGCGTGATGTATCAGTAACGGCCGTAGGGCTTTCGCGGGAGAGTTAAAAGGCTATGAAATACATGTTTAACTAATGGAATAACGTGAATTGTAGAAGGAGCCTAAGTGAAAGTGACGCGCCGTTGTAAAATCAGCTTTAAAGAAAAAGCCAAAGGGTCGGTGGCAACAACGCGTGAACAGTATCACGAGGCGGCCGATCATCGCCTGGATAAGCGGAGCGGCGGCTTCCCCTGAAAGAAGCAACGCTCGTAGGAGTTGTACCCGTTGTGATTATACCAGTCAGTCGTGCTTCAGTGTGGTTATCTGCTGAGAAGCGCCCGATTTACACCCGATTCCCGCCCGAAAACAATAACAGAACAAAACAGGAGGATGTCGTCCAAGAGAAAGAACCCGACGAGCAAGAGCAAAGCTAAGAGCAAGGCGCGTAAGGTCGAGTACGATGACGAGGACATCTCGAGTGAGCACGACTCCGAGGTCGAAGATGAGCAACACCAGGAGAACGCCGACGGTGAGGACGCCAACGAGGACGACTTGGCCGATCTCGCGAGCATTCCCGAGCTCCCTGCCCCTGAGGTAAGCACATACTCTACTCATCTATACCTCTCCATAGGTATTCACTTCCCCATAAGCGTCTTCCCCTTATTCCCGCTTCATCATTTTCTCCAACGCTTCTTTTACTTCATGAACCCGTGAGGGCGACAGTGCCGCTGCCGTCCGTCGAGGGGGGAGAGAGACTTACCGTTGAACCTCATTTACAAGCCTATTTGAAGGTTACGGTTCTGTCATTAAAATAACTTGTACTATTTTGCCAGTACATTCGTATTTTTCGATTTGCTCATCAATATACAGAAATCAACATCATTATTAATCAACATCCTTTTTATTTTCTAATCTTCATTATATTCTGCTGTATTATTTTAAAAATTAAATATCAATAAAACCATGTGAATTTTTTTCATTAAAGCATAGTTTTCCTTTTCGTTTTATAATTCTCATAAAAGACTTTGTTATTGTAATTCTAAGCCGCCCAATTGTTATAATATAGTGTTCAAATTTAGACTTGAAGAGTTTGGTCTTTTATTTACACTTTTAAGATTTGTTTTAATCAAAAAATTTTAAATTTATGTTGTTAGGGAGGATGGGGAAAACTGGGATCCTTACTTATGTGTGGACTCACTAACTGGGATATTGCTGGACGTAAAGCACCTCCAAAAGGTTCAAAGATAAATATTGGCCGCAGCTTATGGACTCCTCATACCTTCAAGAATTTAAATGGAGCTAGAGTAAGATTAGTTGCTTCAGGTCCTGCAGCATCTCATAGTGTGATTGTTACAGAAGATAATAGATGTTTAGTATTTGGTCGAAATGATAAAGGTAAATTAAATTTTATACTTTTATAAATTAGGCGAGTTAAATTTTTTAATGATTTCGTTAGAAAGTAAATTAAATTTCATTTTATATAAATGCAATTACTAATATTTAAAGGTTTTTTATTTAGGCCAATTAGGAGTAGGTGATACAAAACGTCGAGATGAGCCAACAGAAGTTGAATCATTGAAAGGTCACACAGTTATAGCAGCAGCTTGTGGACGTGGTCATACCTTATTTCTCACTAGTCGTGGCATCGTCTATGGTGCTGGTGATAATAAATTGGGTCAATGCGGGGTTGGAAAAACAGAAGCTATAATTCTCACAGCAACTAAAGTAAAATACACTGGTGCTCCTATTGTAAAAGTTGGTTGTGGAGCTGAATTCTCTATGATTTTGGATGTTAAAGGTAAGAGCAAATTAGAAATCCTATAAAATAATAATGAGCTGTATAACGGTTAAAGTTTTATGTAATAATTAAAAATTATTATAGGTGGGTTGCATTCTTTTGGTAGTCCGGAATATGGTGCTTTAGGCCACAATACGGATGGTAAATATTTTATAACCAGTACAAAGTTGGCCTTCCACTTCGAAAAGGCCCCCAAGCGAATCGTCATTTACGTCGAAAGAACCAAGGACGGACACATAACACCCCTAGATGGTGTCGAAATCACAGATTTCAGCTGCGGATATCATCACACCGTTGCCATTGACAGCAAAAATCGCGCCTTTTCCTGGGGATTCGGTGGCTTCGGTCGGCTCGGTCACAACGAGCAACGTGACGAACTCGTACCACGACTCATCAAGTTCTTGGAACCGCCAAATCGCGGAGTTAAGGCTGTATTCTGCGGTAGCACCTTCAGCCTTGTAATAAATATGCATGGAAGTGTGCTACTGTTTGGACAATCAAAACGTACTGGAGAGGCCAACATGTATCCGAAACCTATTCAAGATTTGTCAGGATGGGATATCAGATGTGTTGCTTGTTCACAGACTAGTGTTGTCGTAGCTGCAGACGATTCTGTTATTGCTTGGGGATGTAGTCCAACATTTGGTGAATTGGTAAGTTTTATTCAAGATTAAATAACTGAACATACATTATAATTTTTAGAATAATTTCATAGACAATTCAGAAAATGTCATGAAAGTAATTGTATTTTCTCGACTTTCTTGTCTATTCATTTCTTCATTCGTTATCTTTCTAGATTTTCTGCCGATACATCATTTCTTTTTTTAAATCATATATATTTCTTTTATTATTTATTTAATTTCAATTCATAATTCCATTTTTAAATAAGTAATAAAAATTTAAAACTTTGAAGGTAAAATTAAATGGAAATTCAATGCAATAATAATTGCGAAGTAATATTATTTAAATATATTTCTAAACTATACAATTTTTTTTTAAATTTTAAAGACAATATTTATTTACGCAGGGTTTTGGTGAAATGCGAAAGTCATCAACCGTTCCAATGGAGGTAAAAGCTCTGGAAGGATTGTATATTACAGCTGTTACATGTGGACTCTCTCACACTTTAATGGTCTGTCGAGACGAATCTGAAGAAGAAAAGAAAAAAATTGAAAAACTTCAATCATATTCTGTTTAATATCATGAAACAACGAAAATTCATTTTATTATAATAATTTTATTTAATAAGTTTTTGCATTGTTCGAAAGAGACTTAATGAATCCAAATTAGGATTCTTTTATAATCCGTTATGAGAAAATTGTTTTCTTCTTTTTTTTCAACGTTTTTATATGACGTAATTTCGCGATTGAACGAATAATTTTAGATGGATTCAATATTTTAAAGACCGCGGTGTAAGCTTTAGTACCTGTAATATTAAATAATTATTTTGATAAACCAAAAAACAAAAAATACAGATGTAAATGAATGAGATCAGAAGCAAGAACTGAAACTACTGACTGTGAATCATCGCGGCCCTAAGAATAAGTAATCCGAAATGTACCTTCACTTCTTTTTAGAGTTGAATTGGATACTTTGTCAATATCTAATTCGTTTCTTTGAAGAGCTTTTAGAACTCGTAAAATATTTATACTTTTCCATTTTTTAGTTAGTTTGGCATTACAAAACCGTTTTTAATTATTTAAATTCAGTTAGTAAGATATTCATTTTCAATTCTCATTGTCATAATTTTTATTATTATTATTTTAATTTATCTTCATAGCCTACATTAAATTCATTAACGGTATTTGATTTTTATGAATAATTTAGTGATAATATATTGTGAAACGTCCATGAAATTCTTTACTTCTTCACTTATACTTCCATTTTATATATTTAAAAACTTGCGGAACATTTATTATTAAAAAAAGCCATTCTGTTAGGCTCCGGATGTAGACCAAACAGATAGATGTACAACATATATTTTGATACGTTGGCTGTTTTATTAAGGTTTAATGCAACTTCGTACCAGACAAGAGTACGGCAAAATGTGCTGGCTAATATTTAATTGATATAATACGTTTCTATTTACTTTAAATAAAACAATTTGTGTAACATATATTATTATAAGCCTTGATTCAAAGTCAATTTTAAATATTTCAAAAGTAATTTTATTCTCCATTTTTAATTTTAAAATAAAAATATAGATTTATTATATTGTAAATGTACATTGATAAAAGAAAAATACTTTATGTATTTATAATGCTATTTTGACAAGTGATTAGATAATTTACAACTATCATTAGTCAGGATATTAATGTAAATATTATAGTCATTTTTCAATCATGAAATGTATATATTCGATCGACTTTTGATATGTAACTCTCCTGTGATGATAAAATTGAGATCAATTGTAACTTGAATAACATAAGTCAATTTATATTTACAGTTTATAAGATCTGTTGGTGTAGCTTAAAGCCCAGCATAGCTTGAACGTACCTTGCATTTAATAGTAATACAGAATGTTTTCGTTTATATACATATTACATTGATGCAGATCTTACAAGTTTCAGTGAATATTATATATTGTTGCCTACTATAAGATTGTAAAGGGCAGTTCGAAATTAATATACTTTGGAGAAAAATGAAGTCTGAAAGTGCTTTAGAACCGACCAGACCTTCCTGCACTACGTTCACTCCGTGGTTAATGTATACATGCAGTATTCAATGTTATTGTGAAAGCGAAATACGTGGTATCCTCGTTCAAGTCACAATGACTCGAATTACCATCTATATGCTCTATTGTAAAAACCTAATATTTTTTTTATTTTTGTGACTGACTATTTTATGAAAATTCGATAATATAGTTTATTATTGCTGAGACGCATTGCGACTCAGTCTCTACATTTGTTTATTATACCTAATCATATTGAGTGCGATACTGCTCTCGGAATATTTCCAATGAATATATGACAAATGTACAAGGCTCATTAATATTAATGCAATAAAAGAATTTTCTACAAATTAATTTCCTTTATAAATAACATTTTTCTTCTTTTTCCTTACGATCATACATCGCTCTAATAAAAGTAAAAACTAATTTTTTCATTTCTGGTAAATAAATATAAAGTTATTAATAGAAAATAAGATTTTTAAAATAATGAAACAACGTTGTTGAACTTTAAAACCATATGGCAAATGTAAAATTTATATCAGCAATTTTTGTTCATTGCATTTTTATTCTAATCATAAGTTATATGTACATCATCTATATGAATAATAATTATTGAATTATATTTCAATAAATTGAATATTTATCATATTAGGCTAAACAGAAAATTACGAGACAAAAGTATTAATTTAGTACGTACATGGAAAGTAAATCGTTCGTATTGAAACCAAATTTTAGCTTATTATTTGAAAAATAATTATGTTTTGAATGTTAGCTACAATAATTTGATAATTTTTGTAATAATTATTTTGATAATAATTTTTGTTATAAATTTATTACTTCTCTTTTTCATATAATCAAATTTTAGTTACAATAATTACATTGATAAGTCGATAAAATCTTAAATGTCAAAATATTCATCAATAAAACTTGGTAGTAATATTGTAAATTAGAAAAAATCAGTTTATGCAATATTTTTTTATTTATAATTAAAAAACTGTTTTATTTAATAATAAATATTTTACAATGTTCTTCAACGCAAAATTCACTGTTTCTTATCAGTCTTACTGTAACTTTTTTTTTAAACATTATAATTTCATAATTATAATATACATAAAAATTCTGAATTTTCTATTATCATACATCAATGTAAAACACAAGACTCAACTATTAAATAAACGTAAAACAAGTTCTTTCATATTATAATAAAAAATTTGTAATATAATAAAATAAAAAAAGTTATAAAATTTTGTAATTAACATATATTACTAACTAATATTTTTGGGTCTTCACTTTAAGTCTATACTAAAGACTAACATGTAAAATATATATTAAAATGTTTGGTTAAAACTAATAATAAGTGCTTTAATTAATAATAAGTAATTATTAATTATTATTAATAATAATAATTTAAAATGTATAAATATTATAATTCGTGTATTGGATAATTTTCAATACAAACATTAATGTACAATGTATTACCTTTTTAAATTTTTTAAGAATTTGTTAACATTTAAAAGCTTGCTGTACTTTTAGTAAAACAATATGTAATGAATTTAAATAGATATTTAAACTGATGAATGTATATATTATTTTACTGTCTAATATTGGGTACCTAATACATGCTAAAATGATATTCAATTTAAATTATATAATATTTAGAATATCTTCAAAATATTGATTGATATTCTTTTTAAATAAATTAAAGAACATTACAATAACTTATGTAAGAACAGTAACTTGAGTAAGTATTATTTGGATCATAATTGTCTGTTAGTTTTAATGTTTCGGATTGCATTCGATTTCGTAATCCACTTGCACTTTTATTACTATTTATCGAGTTATGATTATATAAATTCCATAAGCCTGGTGTCTGAATAATCTAAAAAAAATATTAATTTTAGTTTATAATTAAATAAATTAACATTTTTATATTTTATAATAGAAATAAATTAACTATTTATTAATTTTTTATAATAACTTAGTACTTGTTTTCTTAAATAAAGATATATAATTTTTAAATATGATTAATTCATACTAAATTACAATTATTTTATAGATTTGAAAACACAAAATTAATAGTTTCTGAAAATATTTTCAGTAATTTGTAAACTTAATAATAATATAATACATATTAATTTACATACTTTGTGAACAAGTTCTTCAAAACAACATATTATACCATCTGCAGTTTTTGCACTGCTTTCAATAAAAAGTGTTTGGTGTCTTCTTGCAAACTGTAGTCCCTCTTCGGTACTAACTTCTCTGTTTGGAAGATCAATTTTATTACCGACTACCATTTTAACAATATCTGTGTTATTAGAATATGTATATACTTCATTTAACCACATTTCAAGTCTTAAGAATGAACTTTTATTTGTAACATCATATACCAAAACCACTCCTTGACCATCTCGGTAATAATTAGGAGTTAATGTACGAAATCGTTCCTGACCAGCAGTATCCTAATAATTATTGAAGGAAATTTGATTAATTAAAGAATAGGTTAAAACTTTAATAATTACTTGATTATACTAGCTTGACTAATGTAATATTAAATGTTTAAAAGTAATTACAAAGATAATTCTAATAATAATTCTATTGTCAGTTTCACTAAAACTTATAAATTTATAAATTCAATAATTTGTAAAATAAAATAATATGATTAAAAATTAAAACCTACCCACATCGCCAGCTTAACTGTGTTGCCATCAACGGTAATAACTTTGGTTTTGTAATCTATTCCAACTGTAGTTTGAATGGTGTCATAAAATTCATCATCTGAGAACCTCCATAAAATACTGTAAAACAAAGGAATTTAAAAATGCATTTGCAAAATTGTTTAGTATTAATTATATAAGTGTAAGTGAACGGAATACGCTACAACAGGATATGTACACAAATCTACATATACATACATTTTAAATAACCTTAAATGTTCATAATAACAATAAAAAGAAATATGCGTAGTTTATTTTTTCAATGTTTACATTTAATTACATTTAATTTGAGAAAATGAGTTAGAGATTCAAATATTGAAAAATAGATAGTTTACCTGGATTTTCCAACATTAGTATCGCCTATTATTAATATTTTTAATATTGTTAAAATTTCGTTTTCATCTTGATCCATGACGACCGTGGTAAAACGTTGAGGTTCTGTGGATCAAGAATTTACTAAATAAACAATGGAAAGCAATATGTATCGTGCGAAGCCTTCGTTAATAATTCCTTATGGATATCTTAATTAAGATTTTTAAAAGTCAACTAACTCCATTAAATGTGTCGACAGACGAAAAAAGCAATATATTATATCAATATATAAGCGAATAAAATTGAAATGTTGATTCGTCACCAGAACATGTTTGCATATGTAAGCTCCAACATCTTAATACATTTCGCTAGGATGTTCGCGGAATTTATTAGAGATGGAGCTCCGAACATTGTGTTTGAAAGCATCGATATATTTCAAAGGTGAACTCTGTTTATGTCTATTTGATGAATTATGTACTTACAATGAATTTGAGATTGCATGCTATTTTTTTCTCTTACAGACTATAATATATAAATATAATATAAAAATAAATGTCCTTAGAATTAATGTCAAAATTTAATTTCTAGAGCTTCGTAGGCTTTAGGATTTAATGCCATTAAAAAGATATAGAAATTACATTGTCATCGGGAAGAAAGTTTTCCTTGCGACGTTGAGGGCACTGTGTCATTTATTGTTAACTGTTAAGCTGTTTACCTTTGCAACTAGATTGTCAAGATACTTTGGATATTTTTACAAAGTCTTCTAGTTCAAAGTATTTTAAATGGAAACCGAAATGTTCGTGGACTCCGCATAATACATCTAAAGCAGTGCAGGCGAACTTAATTCCTTTGCTTTGATGATATTACTTACTATTAAGAATTAGTTTTTTAATTTTTATATAAAACTTGTTCAGATTCATTTAATACTGTTCGTTCAATAACATTAGCCTGCATTGGTTCTTGCTTATCAAACTGTTAATAATGAGCTAAATATTATTAACTGTTTGTCATCCATAAAAATATAACATTCATAATAATGTGTATAGTTATTATAAAAACATTCAATCAAAATTACTACAAAGACCATACAGTACAATATAATACTCTGATTATATTTCTCCAAATATAAGAAGGAAATAGTATTTTTGCTACATATTTACAATAGAAAGGCATTATACAGCAGTTGGTATAGCGCACTATACTAACGATATGGTTGCACATATCGAATGAGATTCTGCCATTGAAACTGACAGTATTAATTTTGTGTTTCATATACGATATATATATGGTACTGGTCGGCTTAAATTATCTGTTATTTTGATTCAATATTTTTAATTTGACACATTTATCATTATTATTATTTCAATTTGAAATTTTTTTTTTTTTAGTAATAAATTGGTTGAATAATAAATATTTTTATTTATAAATGATAATTGATAAATTCACATACAATATAAATGAAAATTTATTTATACGCCGACATTTTACTATAAAAGCCAATAAAAATTGTATTATATATATATATATATATATATATATATATATATATACAGGATGTCAACTAAAGGTCATAGTAATAATATTTATTGTGTCAATTATGAAACAACGTATTATGTATGTGTTGAATAACGTAATCAAGTTAATTATGTAATATTACAGATAAGTATAAATTTAGGCATTTTAAGTGGATAATTATTTTTATAAATGTAAAATGTATATGAATGTTGGATGTATTATTTATCGAATGGGATTACCTGGATTAAAAAAAATTGTTTTGTATAAATTACAGAGAATTTGTATTAGATTATAAATAAAACATATTGTTACAAATTTGTGTGCGTTGTAGTCTAAATGAAAAATAAATAAAAATTTTTCGTTTACGATAGTTTTATTTTTATAATACTCGGAGCTACTGTCAGAGTTAGAAGCAAAAGTCGCGTGTAAGGAAAGCCGATATTCCCATCAAAAGATATACTTATCTTTGGATTTTATTTTTACAGCTGTGTAAAATAAAATAAAATAAAAAGCGGTCTAGTCATCCGAGTTCGGTAAAGTGTTTAAATGGTGTTGAGAGCGCCAAAGATCAACGACAGATGTCGCGTCGCTTGCCTAGGCTCGGTTAAAGCTGCGTTAAAACCACGTTATCCTCGTACTCGAATGAGACCTTGGGAACTTGGAGAAGTCTTCTAGGTTACTTGGAGTAAAATCAAGATAGGCTTTTTCGCGTACGCTTTCTCTCTCTCTCTCTCTCGAGCGCGTAATTGGTATCATCTATTTACTGGTTGGTGAAAGAGGAACGTGCAGAGATAGAAGGATGTGCGACCTGTATGTTCTTTCTCCATCTCTCTCGAAGCGTTCGCTTATCCACTCCGTGAAAGTCTTAATACCGTGTGTATATTTCGATAATCATGCTATCTATTTTCCTTTTTCATCTCTGACTCACTTATTTTTCTAACCATTGTCAGCCTATTTGAATACAAAATTCTTCATTAATTGAGATGTGCCAATCTTACAAATACTCATTAGCGCTACCGGAACCGCACTAGAATTAAAATTAAAAAAAAATAATAATAAAAAAAAAACCTCAACAATAAATCGATGAAGAAAGAAGTTTGCAACACGACAGAAAAATATCAAAGATCAAATACTACTCATAATAGTAGTTCGACACATGCAATGAAATTCGGGAGGTCATAACGTGCGAGTAAGTCAATACAAGTTGTAAATTATGTAGTGGTGTAATATTAGAAAGAATGAAAGTCTCGCCGATGGAGAGGGTAAGAATGAACAGGTATGACACGGCGTATATCGTCACAGAGATTATGTAGACACGTAGTAGTCCGAAGAGATCTAATTGCTTTTATCCTTTTTTAAGGTAATTACCGTTAATAATGGTCAATCAATCAGACTATAATGAGAAAGTGGTAAAAGGCAATGGTACGATATTGAGGCTTGTGTGAATTGTGCGAGACGGAGAGAGAGAGAGAGAGAGAGAGAGAGAGAGAGAGCGAATGAGTGAGTGGGTCGGGGGTAAATGACTTAACGGAGTAGTGCGCCGCGTCTCGGCGCGAAATTTTAAAAAATTTGAGATCCTGCGGATATGTGGCAGATTGACGTAACACGTACCGTCAGGGTGTTTGTCATAAGACAGAGTGCGGAGGAGAGAGATCGAGAGGAAAGTCGAGTAACGGTGTTGAGACGTCATCCATGGCGAAAAGGAGGATTCGAGACTTCGGAGCATTTTCCCGAGGCGTAAGGAACAGTTGACAGTAGGTACAGATAAATCGGGATATATCGGACCGTGAAGGTTGTCAAGACCGAGCATTATTGACCCCTGTCACGATTCTCCGGTCTCCCTTCTTCTCCGTTACCGTTGAGTAGATGGTGGGAGCTCGACAGCCATACAAAGTACAGCGGAGCGCGGTCCGAGGGAAAATGGCGACGGGGCTGGCAGTAGTCTCAGCAGCGGCGACGGCAGCGCGACCGAGGATCTCGAGCCATAAAGAACTGCAGCTGCAGCAACGACGGCTACAACAACAACGACAATAACAACAACAATAACAGCAGCAAGACCGAGCAAAGTTGTGAGCGCCGACGGCGGCGGTGGTGGCGGTGGTGGCGGGCGAAGGTGACGGTGGAGGAGGTGGTGGTGGTGGTGGTGGTGGTGGTGGAGGAGGAGGAGGAGGAGGAGGAGGAGGAGGCGGAGGAGGAGGACGACGACGACGACGACGACGACGACGACGACGACGACGACGACGACGACGACGACGAGGAGGAGGTGCGTCTCGACTCTATTCGAAGCGTTTCTCCCTTCGTCAATTATATCTTGGTCTCTCGCTCCCTCTCTCTCTCCAGTGGCCGCTTCGAACGTCTCTCAGTGGCAAAGTGCGCCGGGCCAGAGGGGAGCGGTGACACGAGAAGCGCGGGCGCGCGTGCACACGGACACTGGTGCGGGAGTTGGGAAGTGCGCGTGTGCGGTGCTCGGGTGTGCTGGTGCGCGGAAAATGGCAGAGCAGTTGGACACCGCGGTCGAGGACGCGCGAGTGCCGAGGAGTGCGACGAGCGCCGCCCCAGCTGCGGGTGGATCAGCCTGCGTCGCTTGATAGATCCGAGCGCGGCCGGAAAAACGTCGCCGAGGGAGCGCGTAGCGCCAGGACGAGAGGCGCGTAGTGGAAACCGTCCCTTCGCCCGCCCTGTCCTCAGCCACTGCTGGAGCTCTCCTGCTCGGCAGAGGGAGTCGACCCGTGCCCGTTGTACCCGGATCTCGTCGCCCGGGAGTCTGGCAGCGATCCGCGAACATCGGTGCCTGGGCCATACCGGCCGAACATGGCATCTCAAAGGTACGCTCCCCAGGCCCCTGGTGGCGGTCCAACGGATTACGGGGTCAGCAGGGTAGGATTTAGTGAGCGGAGTAAATTAGTAGAGGAGATATTTATCGTGAGGGAGCATTAGTAGTAGTAGTAGTAGCAGCAGCAGCGCTGGCTGATCTTGTTTATGTCTGGCTTTTAAAAGGAGTGTCGGCTCCGAGAATCGCTCTTCCAAGTGCAGCAGCTCCTTAGCGTGGGAGGCTCGCCCCTGCAGCTTGAAATTTGGCAACGCGGTCCGGGCAACGTGACACGACCTCGACACGACACTAATGCGGCTCGCCCAATCGATATAGTGTCATTTAATTTTCCCCTCCGTTGTTTTTCCTTGTCGCCCGCATCCCAGTCGCGCAACCACGCGGCCGTCCTCACCGCTGCCGATGTACAGATTTTTCTTCTCTAAACTATCTGCTATTAAATACACCCCCCCCCTGTTCCCCATCTAAGCCACCGTCGCCGTCGCCGTCGCCGTCACCGTCAGCCAACCCATTTATTTACCCACCCACCTCCACCCTTCGCCGTCTCTCCCTCACTCTCTTTTGTTTTACCTTATGAGACTTGCACTGCGTCTGTAACTCAGGCGCGTGTGTTGAGTGTGTTGCGTGCATGCACTCGCTCACTTGCTTACGTGGGCTTAAAGAGAATATTCTTGTCCATTCCTTTTTCTTATTCTTCACTTCAATACATGTGCCGCTGCATAGATACGAGATCCGTGCCTCCCCCCCCAACCACCATCTACTTTTTGTTTCCCTGCTTCCGTTCCCTCTTTATGGCGTATGAATGTATAACCGCGCTGCTCATGTATCTTCACAACTCGGAACTCATTTTATCTCGGGTAGCTGGGGCGGCTCGTCGAGAGTATGACGCCGGGAATGGGGGAAAGGGATCTACGACTTTTCCTCGTCGTCTTTTTCGAGTCGCCAAGCCGAGTTTCTTTTCCTGCCTACTCGCAACTTTTCTTTCTCCAGATAATATAGGCTTTCTTCCTTAAAGCTGGCCAGCCGTTGATTTTTCGTTGATTTTTCATTGATTTCCCAGGGCTCGGAACCGCTCAAGTATCCTACTTAATTTTTCAACCTCTCCCTTCCATACTATCTACACCTTTATTATTTATTTCCATGTCCTTTATCGACACAGTATCCGTCCATTAATAATTGATTACTTGTTGATAAACACCCACCAGTACATATCGTGCAAACTACATATATGTCTAGATCGATGATTTTCATTCTCTTTGGTAAAATAATCACATTACTTTTTTGTAAAGCAAACATTATCTTAGCATGAGATTAATTTTGGAATTTGCTCAACTCATATTATTTTTAGCCATAAATTTAAGAAAATCTTGTATTCAGTTATAGCATATAAAATATATTTATTAGTTTACGCAGAAGTACATGTTCGATAGCTAATGAAAATTGCAGGCCTAACAAATATTTTGACAAAAGATATTAGAATAGTAACTGGTACAAGTTATTTACTGCCTCATACTTTATAATCCATACATTTTTATTTCACGTTTTGTTATTCATAAACCCCCCCCCCCAAACGTTACTTCTCGTACTTTTTCACGTACTTCGGAAAAGATAGATTACAGACTCTTAATCATATCTTAAGATTCCTTATATATTGAATTCTCTGTTCAAAAGCATTTTACAAACATAATTTTCTTTTCATTGCGAAATTTAACGTTTCTTTAACACATCTATATATAATTCGTTATTATCTGTATATGATTAGACATCTATATATGATTAGAAGTAACATATAATGAAAGAAATGTTAAATATGAATCGATTAAATCGATGATAAAGAAAGAAAATAATTTCAAATGGCTGTACTAAAATTAATGAGACTGTTCAAAGCAATGGATTTAATGATTAATGCTCTTAATTTTCTACAAACATTTATTCAGTCTTAAGATTTTATTTAAATCATTCATCTTTAACAAATAATAATTATAATTGTTCGTATATTTACAATAGATTTGAAGGTAAATAATACAGAAGGTGGGCAAAAGAAGTACGATACGATAGGAACAATGAAATTTTCATAATAAAATTAATTCAATTCTTAAATAAAGGTTGTTTTTTTTTATTAAAATTTTGGTTGTCGTGTAACGTAAAATCGATTATTTGTCGAGTTCAGAGCATTACAAGAGATTAGGCTTGAAATATTGTCTATTTAAAATATATATTGACAGTTAAAAAGAAGTGATAAGCAAAATGAAAGAGAAGTCCTGAATTTTAAACCGTTGTAATACGACATTGTTGACATATCTGTTATTTACGCGAATACGCGTTGTCGATATTGTTGAAAATACAAACCCGTGCGCGCGATTATTTAATATAGTTGGCAGAAAAGTACATGAAATCATAAAACCGAGCGCAGAAATGTCTTTGCAGAAATAAAGCGAATCTGGGAATAAAGAATTAAAGACGAGACAAAAATATATGGCGATCGATTATTATAGCCCATGCGTACGCATTTCTATAACTAGTTTTACGAGGCGAAATAAAAGTTCTGGGCTTTTTTAAAATCGCCCACTCAGATAATGGGCACGGCTTGCAAATGTAATAAAACAGCAGCGGTTCGTGCGAGAGAGGATCGGGTAGAAATGAAGATTTTTGTGGACCTGGAGGAGAAGTTAGCAACGGAGAGATTCCAGCTTCTACCGGGGATATTAAGAGCGACCCCTCGACACAACTGAGCTGGAAAAAGTTTCAGGAGATTGCGCGAGCGAGCACATAACTCATGGGTCGGCGGTTATAATTTTCACGGTCAACCGGCTAATAGATGAGTCCGGCGCGATTGTCGGCGGGGCAGGGGAACGGGAACGGGAACGGGAACGGGAACGGGAACGTTAACGGGGACAGGGACGGGGACTCTTTGTACCGAAATACTTTATGCGGATGTCCCGGGATAGATTATGATAGATTATAGATACATGAGCGGGATAGATCGCTCAGGACTAGAAACTCATTGACGAGTCGTAGAGCCGAGGGCAGACGGGGACCCTAGTTCCTCCAATGATGCATTTTTACCGCAGCACTCGCTCAAGGTTCCATTGAGGTAAATCGGGAGACGGCATTGTGATGAGCGCCCGACACCCTCTTCTTCAATATTTTTTTCTTTCTTCTTCTTCTTCTTCTTCTTCTTCTTCTTCTTCGTCTTTTTCTTCTTCTTTAAAGCTCGCCTCGTACCTTCATTCTACGCCATCCGCTTTCGGAACTGACTACTGAAACCCGTTTCTATAGGCGAGGGTCGGATGTGTCCTTTACAACACTGTGTACTTCTCTAGGTTTCTTATGAAAGCCCAGCGACTATTCCTTGTGCATAAGCTTCGTTCCCGTGCTCGCTTATCGCCAGGATTCATCTTCTCTTGCTAGATTATATTAACCACTCACTGAATTTTGTTGAAAGGTTTTGTTTTTTACACAAATTTTTAAAATCAATTTAAAATCAAAGAATTTTTGATTACCGTGACATTTCTTTGCCGTTAGTCTTAGATTGAAAAATTCTAAGAAAATAATATGGAATAATACCGGATGAATGGAAGACATTTCTTCTTGAGACCATATTTTTACCGACATTTACGTTCTTACACATAAATAATACTTATTTTGTTAAATTTCATTTTTAAACGTAGTTTAATAATAAAAACTAATCGCAACTAATATGTGTTTTATACAACTATATAAAAGCAGTTTCAATTACTTTAACGTTAACAGTGATATTGTAAAGTAATATATAAAATGGTAATTTCATTTATTAATAGAAGCTTTTAAAAATCCGCAAGTATAAGAAACTTTGAATGAAGGTAATATTTACAATTGATAAGAAAACCTAATCACTAATAATTAATTATATATAAGAGAGTTGATAAAGATTATAATATTATAGTCAGATATTAAAAGTACTATTTAAGCGTAGACAAATTTTTATTTATTTATTTTTTTTTTAAATGTATTTCTAATTTTTCAATCGAGTTCAAATTAGTTTTATAATTCGCTCACTTTTAACGGCTTGACATTTGGAGTAACTTATTTGTTCTTTACAAAAGAGCTTTTTTATTGCCTTGATATAAATAGATATTTTAAGACCTATGTTTACATTAAAAAAAAAAACTTTACTTTGTTGAATTAGTTTACAATAAGAAATTTAAATATGAATGTTATATTAGAAGCAGTTAATAGCTACTTCTGACGGATTTAAAAGAACCTACGAAATTCCAAAATATAAATCAATTAAGTTGTTGTAGCAGTAAAAATGTATATGCTTAATAATTTTATGAATTGCACTCATATCTCAAGTCATAAAATTTATTGAACGTGATGGATGCTTTTAATTTGCTTCTCAATGTTATTAATTGATTATTATGTGCATATAATAAATTAAATATAAGTTTGAAGGTCTTAGTATAAAAAAATTTATCGCAATGATAAATTAAAAATATTTATTTCAGAATGTCAGACTCGACAGTGTATTATTAATAGTTAGAAAAAATTGAAAATAACTGTATATACATGTATATTTAGTTTAAACTTCTTAGGTAGTATTTCGATCAATTTCAAAGTCCTTTATTTAAAAAAAAATTGCGCCATCCTTGTTAAAGCGTAAGGAGAGCGTTCATACGATAAACATCGAAAGAATAAGTTATTAGAATTTGACGACCGGCAGCGTAAAAAGAAGACACATTAGTTTGAAGAACAGCACACATTCTTTGACGTCGCATCAAAGCGCGAAATAAGACAGAAAAGAGTTCCATTTCGCCAGAAGCTTAGCACCCCCGCCGTCCTCCTTCTCCTCCTCGTCCCACCTTCTCCCAACCGCCCTTGCCTTCCCTTCCCACATATGACTCTTTTCCCGCTATATAATTACAAAGCGTGTAGATATTCTCGCGTTAATTACTTTGTCAGCGGACAAAATCAAGCGTGACCGTAATTGACGACGTCCGAGGCGATGGATCAAAAGAATGATAAAAATAAGGGCTGTAAGGGAGATCGTGCAATTGAGGGGAGATAGTTGAGTTGAGTGTATTGGAACGGAGGGTCGGAACTGGAAAAGGAAAGGGACGCATGCGCCTTAGTGAATTTTTTAACGAGGTGTCTCGCGGGCGCACATTAAGCGGTAGCCCTGAAAATACCTTTTTTCCACTCGACGTCCCGTGCACGCGCGTGCACATGTGGCCTTTGGGTGGGACCGCGAACTATACTTACCACACGCCGACATCCTTCCTCTTCTTCTCTCCCTCGGCTTTTTCTGACGCATGAAGGTACGTGCTTCTCTTTTTCTGTCTGACTCGGGTTCTCCCCCCCCCCTCACTATCTCGGGATCCTTTTGTCAATTTACTCCGAATCCTTCTCTTCTACGATCTTCTATTTATCTCGAAATTGGAAAGCCCAATCGATTATTACTTATTGGAATATTATTGCCCACTTCGACGCTAAAGCTATTTATCGGACTTCTCGTCTATGATGCTTAAATGAAATCTCCCTTTATTATTCCCAATTTATGCACAAAGCCATTTTACCTTTTATCAAATTAATTCCATTAAAACTTTGAATATTCTTAAACTGCTAACTTTTCGCGAAAGTGCACATTATTCAAAGATGACAATGCAATACACGTGGAACGAATTCTACTTATGCTATACTCACATATACATTTCTTACTCGGTAATAATATAAATACATTTTTTTTTTTTTTTTTTTTTTAACACGTGCCGCATAAATTCTTAACAATTGATTTCATTTTTAGAGCTTAATACATATACGTTCTTTAAAAAACGGTCTTTTTTATACGTTCATGAAAACTTATTACTGGTAAAATTTACATTATAAAATGTTTTGGTAAGTTTTAATTATACAATAATCTATAGATTATTGTATAACTCTTATAATTCGAAAGTAATGTAGACTCTTTTAATCAGTTCTACATACAGTTAAAGATTTTAATTAACTAATAGACTCGAATTTTATATTTGAATTTTTTAGACTTCAAACTTTCTTCAATATATTTTTCTTTATTATTATACGGTAATAATAAAATTGTTTTATTAGTTTTATTTTGCTTAAAGTAATGAAAATATTTTTAATTAATATTTTCCAAATAAAGCTAATTTAAAAGAATGCAAATAAATTTAATTAAAAGAATAAATGTAATCGTGGATGGAATGAAATATTAATATATAAGTAGAGCGTGTCAAATTAGCTAAGTGGAATTACGATACTTTTATAATTATGCGCCTCCTGACGAATCGCCTAAACCATTCGTTTTCCTTTATACGTAATGTTTTCTTCTCACACTTCAAATATAACAATATTCTTGTTGAATCTTGATAATAGATCATGACTTCTTGAGCATTATCCGTTCTTCGTCTTCAACTCGCGCTTTTCACTCATTTTTTACAAGTGTATCAACGGTAGTAGCGACAGCGGTCTCTCTCTCCCCCCCTCTATTCTACCACTCTTAAGGCTCACCATTGCTTTAGTCACCCTTAGCTTCACTCTTCCGTCTTTTGTGCATTTCGGCTCAACGGTGCAATTTCCCTCTTACACTTCCTACATTGCGCTCCACTGCCTTCTGTTTTTTCATCTTTTTTCCTTCCTGTGTTGACTCGTGTTTCATAACGTATTCCATAGTTTCTTTTATGGTTAGTTCGCTGTACCTCTGTGTACACTTTTCACGTGACGGATTGTTTCTTAACCGGCACCGAGAGAAATGGATTTAATTATATTAAAATCTTCTTCTTCCGAAGCTTACGACTAAATAATCAAAACCATAATTCGGATTTAACTGAATGATTTAAATGGCTTTATTTTACCGCTCTTTGGTATCTTAGAAATTTCTAATTGCTCTCGAGTTCGCTTCTCCAGCTTTAGTGAAGTAATGGCACGGGTTTATAAAAAAAATAAATAGCTATTCCAAATACGATTAGTCTAAAGCAGTAATTCCATTAAGCAATGAAATTCGAAATTGAGTCTTTTTCTTGACTGTCTGTTCGAAATTAAAATAATCCCAAACTGACTGTACGTGATTCCTTATAATTAGATAATACTAGGAACTTAAACAATATTTTTATTCATTGACACTGGCTCTGAATATTAATACTCAATCTATTTACTACATTGATATTGTTTTGCTATACTGTTAACTTATCACGTAATTAAGGCGATGATGTTAAACGTCATTAATGACAACTATATTGATTTAAAAACACGATCTTTTGCGTTTAATTAAATTTTCATTTCCTATAATATTACCACATATTTAATAGGTTATAAAACTACTTTCACAATAGCTACCAATAAAACTATAATAGACATATTATTCCAAACAAAGACCTTTTGAATGTACTGCTGTGATCTTTTACGTATAAATTAACAGAGTATTCTTTGATTTAGACTTATTACTTGTTGAAAATAAAACCTTTATTTACTAGCCACTGTTACAGTAATGAAGACTTACACATTTCATGATGAAATGAAATATATAACTATGGAGTATATATTTAACACCATATTGTAGGGAACAATGCTGTAACTATTTTTCACCATCTTCTACTTCTTTCTCTCCATTTAAATTAGTTTGGAATAATTTTATGTTAATAATACATAGAGAATAAACATTTTTTGTTTCCAATAAGAATACGATATTTTCTCGGAATTACTTATGAATTATTTAACATCTAGGTACTTTACACTTGGAATAAAATAGTTTACTTAATTATCTTATTTCAGAATTGTTAAATATTTTCTACTAGTATTACTTTTCTTTGTAAGGCAGCCGCTATATTAGCTAATAGAACACGCAAATGTTGATAGTTTTATATAAATTATTTTTATTGTAATGTAACCATCATTATAAATTATTATTTTTATAACTGTAATATTTATTTTATCCTTAAACATAATTGCAGAAGAATGATAATATAGATAAATAAGCCGAGGCATAATTAATTATTTAAACTTAAAAATTTTTAATTGAATGAACAATCATCATTGTCATAGCGAGTAGATAAATAGTTTGTTGCATATTTTAAGATTTTTTATCTCTACTACGACTAATTTGTCCCGACAAAGAAAATGTCCTAATTATATTAAATTTATTAAAATGAAATTGAAAAATATATAATTTAAAAATAATCGTAGAGGTAAATAAGGAAATGTAAATGTTGTCGTTGATAGTCATAATGTTATAATTGAATTGTACGATATACGAGTTGCTTCATTCCAAGTAGTATAGAATGAGTTCATCAATTTGTTTAAAATTTGAGAAGAGTAGTATCCCTATACTACTAAATTAAATGAAAAGACTTTATCCGTAAGAAAAATTAATTCATTCAAGCGTCAAGTCTTCTCTTGGAAGTTATTAAAATCATTATGTTTGAGCTGTTGTTATACTTAAAGGAGTATCCGCTGCTAGTTAGCTGCTAAATTGAGTGTTTCTACTATTGTTTTCTAGTCGTTTTCAGATATTAGAAGGTGCCGAGTGTCGGGAGAGGAGCCAATATCTTCGAGTCATGAGATGCTTGAGGGTAGAAACCAAGTTTAAGAAAAGGGGCAAAGCGTTTTCCTTTCGTATGCTTTTGATTCTGCAGTTGGAGGTCGGGACAGGCAGATTAGGACCTGGGCGCTAAGCTATTCGACCCAATTAAATAAGCCTTTAAGGTGACATCATCGACTACTATGCTTCTCCAGGCAGCCCTGTTCCTCTCAATCCGTCACCAGTTAGTCCGTCTATATGAATTTATGGGCTGGGGGCACGTGCCCCGACGAGATGCCGATAGCAAGAGGGCAAGCCAGTGAGTCGGGGGAACTGCATTACGCGGGGCCTCGAAATTAATAGGCGATTCGTCGAAAGAGTGAGTCGCCGAGCATTGCGGTTATTTTGAACTTTGTCCGAAATTTATCGCTCGAGCTACCAGGAATCCAACGTGACGCGTCGCGGCCGTCGCTACTTTTTCCATTCCTTTCATCGCGTTTATTATTGTAACTCTCGATTCGGAAGAGGAAACGGCATTTCCATGAGTCAGCTGGTCTAGATTCTATCGTTATTACTCTTCAGGAAGAGCATTTTCGGCACTTTTTTTCTCAGAAGACCCGAGACTGTATTACTGGGAGATTATCGAAGGCAGCTTCCCCTCTTACGCTATTCGTTTAATTCGTTCGTTACTGAGCAACGTTATCGATCGAACGGAATGTTTAATAAAAATTATAGTTCATAGGACTAGCATGACGTACAGACATTGGTCAGAAAAAAAACTTAGATAGGGGAGAGGAGGAGGAGGAGGAGGAGGAAAGAAGACTATCGAGTATTCAGAGCATCGATCGGTGCCATTAGCGAGTTCAGAGTTCCGAACAGTGGTGCGGGAGGGAAGCAGACGGAATCAGACTTCTTTATAGATCGATGCTAGATTGACGGTGTCCTTTTAACGTGGATTGGCTTCGGTTAAGCATGAGTATCAATGCGGGCAATGACAGGGATACCGAACTCCGGCTCGGTGCAGATGTGGATGGCATTACCCCGGGTGCCGAATTCCGACCGTCCCGTAGAAACAAACGTGAAAGGGGCGCATTTCGCCAGGAATGTCGAGCCGTTGCAGCCTCTCGATTTAACGCGGAACGACCTGCGCGCTAATTCTTTTTTCCGATCGACGGAAATAGAAGACGAGAGTCGGGTCGTGCACTTATGCGTAAGTTCACGTAAGGCGGCGGCGCGCCATTCGTCACCGGGATTACAAAGGTGTAAGTTGTCGGTCCAATGGCAGTAGCGGCGTTCATGATTTCTAGATGGGTGGAATTACATCGATAAAATTATATTCAATGTCAGTCTGTTGGTATCCGACATTGGGAGAAAGTAGTCAATCATACGTGGAAAAGTGTATGTGTGTTTACGGGAGCGATTAATGGGGATCTGACCTCGACAAGATTTATTGGTTTAAAGGTTCCGTTGGTGTAGCTGAATTCCAGAATGGAATAAATTTATTTGATCATCTCTAGTTTTCATTTATGACGCAGTTTGGCTTCGATCTGCAACGACGCACATTAATTACTTTTATTTTAGACTCTTGTCCTACAGCTCCGTTTCATTGGCAGTTTTCTTACCTTTTCAATGAAAGTATTCTTCTTATTTACTATATCAATGAACATGACTCTTTGTTAGTCAACGTAATATCATATAATTTAAAACCGTTCCTATGAATTTAAATATAAAATATTCCCTATTATCTTTTTGCATCTACACAAGCTGCTTACACACAAACATAACCATTTATTATAAATTAATTTTCCGGTCTCATTTTTCTTTATTTCATCTACTTATTTTCCTTTATTCGTTATTGTAATAATAATAAAGTTGTCGTTTAAATATTTTTATTACATTTTCAATGAATTAATAATAAGATTTTCATAATTATATATTTATCAAGGTATTAAAAAATAATGTGTGTAAAATCTTATTACATCGAAAACTCAAGTAATGAGATTTTTATTTATTTATAAAACATTCATTGAGTGCTTTTTAAAAAATATAAGTAAATTCAAATCATTCTAATAATCAATTTGTAATACTTATTATTTTTTTACTCCTTAAATAGAAAAATAATTTTAATAATTCATATTTTTTATATATATATATATATATATATAAATAGTTTTGAAAACATTAGCCTTTTGTATTATAAATATATATAGCGATATATTATATAAAATACGGATACATTCATTATCGCTTCAATTTAATACGTACGTTTGATCTCTTTCAACATTTTATCATAATGTCGATATATTATGTTATATTTTAATACAAGTTTCTTACTAATTCTATAGGAAAATTTTAATTTTTTATGAAAAGATAAAAATTTGATTAATGCATTGGACACTGAATTCGCCATTTTATTTAGTAAGAATAACGGACGAGAAACTTTTTTTACATTTGAATAAATGGTTTTTATTTAGTAGATTTTATATTTTTTTTTTATTGATTATGAAATATGAAATCTTACGAGATGAAGATAAACTTTATTTTACATATGTTTTCTCTATTATTATATGTTTACCATCCATTTACGATGGCAAACAACACATAATGTCAGTGCTTTCAAGTGATAATTAAATAAAATTTTTTATTTCAAACTTGACAAAAGAATAATTGAAAACAATTCTGTTATTCAATTAAAGTACTTAATATAGTATATTATTGATTATAACTATGTGGCCGTTCATATTACATAATGTTCCTGCAACGAATACGTCCTGCCCGTTTTCGTAATTTATTTTAAAGTGATTTTAGTTACTTTCCATTTTAGGATTTTTGTTTTGTTGGATTTTTCCATTAATTTCCTATGTAATGTTACTCAGATGAAAATTACGTTTAAAATGTAAATGTAACAAAACCTAGGGGCAGTTAAAATCTGCTCTCAATACTCGTTAAAAAAATCATTGTTTAAAGCTTAGTGGTTTACGAAACATGTATTAAAATTTTCAATTATGCTGGGTTGGCAATCGTATAGTCTTATCATTAAATGCGTTATGAGGCGCAAGAAAAGTGTGAAAATAAAGTGATGTAATTGGCAATGCGGCGGCGAGAAGGTAGGAGGGGGAGATAAGCGTAACACTGCGGAGCAACTCTTGTTGACGCTTCCTCGCCGATGCTGCATTAAATAAAATCGTCAATTCCGCGTCCGATAAAGGAAGAATTTTAAGGAGCATAAGTAATGGCAGCAGTGGCAACGGCAGTCCATTTTTGGACTCGTTCCAGCTCCGCCAATTTTCAGTTCACTGGCAAGTTCGCCGATGAATCATTTCCTTTTGCTCCCTGTCGCAGTTGAGACATCTTCTCCCTCCCTCCCGCCCCTGCGCTGCGTGACTTATACGTACGTACGAGACATTGGTTAGGAGGCATAGAAAAGAAGGGCCGTAACCCAAAGCGAAATAAAAGCTCGCTACTACATATAGTATATCGATTGCGTTCATCTATCCCTTTCTTTTATTTTTTCACATTTCTAGTTTAATTCCAGTGCAGCTCTATCCCTTTTCACTGTTGCAACGCTTGTACGAGTTTCATCAAATTTATATCAATAAAAAACATGCCCCAGTTACTTTCTTTTCGCTTAAGGAGATTCGGCAATTGTGAAATCGATTTTGCTCTTCTCTATGCCAGAAAGCGAAACTTTTATTGAAAATAATACCACTTACTGATACTAAACTTTTTAATTGATAATTCGTTTCTATGGAATATTAAATAACGCATTATATTAAAGCTTTATCGGAACTGTTTTATTAATACCGAAATTAAAAAAGTTATTTACAATTAAAATTTAGAGCTTTTTAAGTAAATAAAATTTGCATTATCTTTTTTTAAATTTAAAAAATACTAATGTCATTAAATGTAATTTATTATTTACAACTAAATAACTTTGGAAACATCCATATAAGTGTGTATAGTTTTCCTTCAATTTATAATGTAGTCTTCCCTCAGTCATACTTCACGATATCTATATACTAAGAGGAGAACAAAATTATACCGTAATTTTATTAAATTATTTTAAAACACACACACACACACACACACACATATATATATATATATATATATATATATGTATTTTTGAATTAATTTTAACGATTTGTGTCTTGCAAACTACCCGATCGTATTGAATTCAATTAGAAAAAAAGTTTGCTTTGCATCTTATATTTATTGTTATAGATAAAAAAAGCGGGATATATAAACAGTATATAAATAACTAATGATATTAAGAAAGTGAAGCACGACTCCCGTTTAAAAATTTCTCGTTACTATATTCACTCTACATTAAAAACTCAGTTGATTTATTAACGGGAATCAATGTACTGTCCAAAAACATTTCTGTACGTAATATTAAAAAAAAAAAAAAAGAAGCCAGAGTCAGCACATATTACATACTACGGCTCTAGAGGCTTTTGTATTCACTAAATCGATGTCACTAGTAAATCAGTAATGTAATAAACTTAAAAATAAAGCGATAGAGAAAAATTTCTAATAAATTTGCCTGTTCGAGTACAGAAAAGGTCATAGATTCCAAAGTAAGCAGAAGTAAACAAGTCTTAAACGGTAAGGACTAGGAGCTTGTACCGCAAGAGAGGCATCCAACAATTATATATTTGAATAAGTGCTTACTTATTCAAATATTTATCACATAATAGCACCTACGAGCAAATAGTCTCTCGGGTCAGAGCTTGTGACTGCTTCCTTATACCTGACAGTCACTCGAATAAACTTGATAAATACAAGATTCTTTGCTTTCTATCTTTTATGGAACTCCTGTTTCGAGGAAATGATTTTTAATTCGATCTCCAAAGAATGGTTTATGCATGAGTAATCAATACATTTCAATTGACTTTCTAATTATTATATTTACTCGTTGATATGCTCATTGCCGAAATACATAAATCAAACATCAATGGAAAGGAGTAAAGCATGAAATCGAAGCACCAAATAATAGCTTGTAATTCTCGACCTATTTTGCACAGAGACAAAATAGACATTATAAAAAATACATCCTCCAAGTTCCCACTTTCGATTATTCGAAAGGTATGATTCTGCATCATTAATGTTATTTCCTTATGCTTTGTATTTGCACATTTATTAATAGAGATGGCTGAATTTTCAAAAATATTACAACTCTTGTTGTTTTATTTAATCGAAAAAGATCTTCAGCTTATATTAATTTTTGCTTGAAGTACTGTTTGATAAAAGTAGATCAAAGCTTTTCTTGATTGTTTGATTACTTGATTGATCGCGTTGATTAATAAAGCTCCAAGGCTATTATTTTTTATTTTATGTTCTAAAGCTGTTATTATTTCAAAATATTAAATTTGAAAACATAAATATTTTTTATAAAAAAAAATCTCTGCGGAATGATAAATTTACAATACAGTGATCTGATTTTACAATTATTCTAAGACTTTAAGATAAATTTTATTCGGAGAATTTCTATAAATCATTGAGAATGACATAAACGTATAATCGAATGTTTTTAATATTCCTAAAATGTATTCAATGTATTCTAAAAGTAGAATTTTTTTTTTTTCGATTATTACACAAATTCTGCAGAGATCGGTTTTACGAAGAATAAAGATAATTATTGAAGCAACGTAGAACTTATTGAATAACTATAATCTTAGAATTCTAGTGTTAAATTGCTTTAAAATACAAAGAATAAAGTTATATTCTGAATATGAAATTGTATTTCAGTTTTGCAAATAACTGTACTGAAATACACGATGAGTGCGGATGGTAATCTAAAGTTGAGTTGAGAAATGCTTAATAGATAAATTGATTTCATTTTTGCCTTGAAGTTTAAAAAAAAATTTAAAGTAAAAGAGCAAGCTTTATTAGCTATAAAGCACTCCTTCAATGTAAAAATTCATAATATTATGGTCCGCTATTTCATATAATTGAGGTAGTTTAAGAGTTAAAAGAAAGATTGAGACAGTGAGTTTTGTATTATAATTATACATTTTCTAGCCGGAAATCTGAAGAGTCTCAGGAATATTAATAGATCGGTAGACCATTGAATTTCTTGAGCGGCGCGACAACGTTATTTTTCAATGAATTAACGTGACTTTTTAGCAATGATGATGAGCCATTAGAAATTGGACGAAAAGGGAGGGGGACTCGATGTTTCAGTAAATTCAATCAATCCGACTATTTTACTGGCAAACTCGCTTGCGATCCCCACTAAAGTTGACATCTTTTATCTTTTTATTTTCTTTATATTTACACGAATGCATTATCTTTGGTACTTTACATATTTATTTAGAGTGCTCGCATTTTTGGCAAGTCATCCGGGAGAGAAGGGTGACCGAGATACACGATGGCCTCTGATACGAGACGTGGGAGGGCAGAGAGAGAGAGAGAGAGAGAGAGAGAGAGAGTTTTTCCCCGATGATACTGCCGCACGGAGTCCACGGGCCACTTGATTTACGAGAACCGTTAATAACGAAGCGGAGTGGTGGCCTAGGAAGGGGGTATCGGAGCCGATAAATGGCGCCGCCGGACGGGCTTATCTTTGCGGCCGCGCGTCATTTTCAATGCTTCTTTTTATTCCTGGAATCTGGGTTAGGCGATTGATCTGTGCTCGGTCGTAATTGCCGACGAAACGAGATTATCGAACATATTGTAAGGGTCTAGAAACGTTATAACGTTCCTAAAGGTGAAACCCAAGAGGCGATCCGCACCTCCGCAGAACAATTGTTGCGAGATATATTGAATGCGAAGGTCGCTCAGTATGAAAATCAGACTCATCCTCATGAATTTTAATCATCTTTAAGCTCTTTGAATATATTCGACTTCTAGGGTACTATTAGATGACTAAAAATAGGAAGTAATTGTATAACAGAGTGATACTTGTTTGATAAAGCTGAAGGTCATCCGGACTGAATATCAAGTTTAGAAACACTATCATACTCTATATTAACTTGTAAAACATTAAATTAAATCTGTTATTCATGATTACTTAATATATGAGTGATTATTTTTCAATACATAAATTAAGAATTTTGTATAATTACAAAAAATATATTATTAATCATTAATATATTTTTCTCTGAGTTTGTACACACACACACACACACACACACACACACATATATATATATATATATATATATATATATATATATATATGTATTCTATTATATTATAAGACTTTATTTACTTAAACAGTGAGTCAAGAGTTAAAAGCGAATAAAGGAAAAAGATAATCCTTTAAAAATTTCCTACTGAACTATGGTAATTTATATTTATTGCAAATGCATTTTGAACTCGATTTGTACTGTTTTTCATGTTCTTATTTCTTATTTAAAAAAAGTAAATAATAGATGAGAGTCGGTTTAGCGCCAATATCTATTAAAATGTAATATGTTTTCATTACTATTTAATTATGAAGCATAATTGACCTATTCAGCATTTAAAAGTTTTTAAGATTACGAATTGGCTTTCAAGCAAATGTTTTTTTTTTTTTTGTATTATTATAAATAAAAATATTCTATCTTTGCTTTTTTTTCGTAAAAAGCTAATAAAGTTATATTTTATGTCTCTAAATAAAATTTATGTCTCTCGTTGAATCGAGTATTTATTAAAAAATCGTAAGATAATAAAATATTGAGCCTAGTTATTTAGCAGCATGCCAAGAATAAGAAAAAAAAGTATAGTGGATAAATTTGGAGATCCGTTCTCCGGTGCGGAAGTTTTGATATTCACGTCCTATTAGGAAACTATGTCAAAGAAAATAACGAGGAATTGAAAGAGTTCCATCCACTCCCTCGGCTGGACACTCTTCCTCATTTGAGATTAGTTTATGTTATGAGGCAATTCAAGTGCAAAATACATTCTGACCTACTTGATTTTAAGTGATGATTTTGCTTCATAATCACGTCCAGAGCGCACTAAACTATTCCGCGTGCCCCCCCCCCCATACACTTCCGCACCCTCGTCATTTCGGTATAGTTGCATTTCATTTCTCCCGTCGCGTTGTTTGTACACGCGCCGTCATTTCTGCTTAGCCGGACGCTTATTGTCTGACACAAAATTCAGTCTGCTGCCTTCGGATAGTGAGTACTCCACTGCACGCGATTCGACTCCAGTCCCTCCCCCTACGCTTGTCAGGCTCCTCCACTGCGCCCGTCTCCTCCTCCATCTCCTCGTCCATCTCCACCTCATTCAGACTCCTCTGCCACCCACTCGGCGCCCAACCCTCTTTTTGCCCCTACTTCTTATTCTCCAGCGGTGAAATTCAGGCCTTTAAATGTAACAGAGTACCAGAAACCAATGGCACGAAATATTTTTATGCTCGTTCTAGTCTCGAGGCGCACGCAATGCTCGACTGCTTAGCTCAACTACAATCGTCTTTTCGCGTAGTGCTTCTTTCTTATTTGGCACTCAGCTACAACTGTCGCAGAATTCCTCAGCTACATTACCCATTCTCGATATGCAACTATGACGTGCATTTGCAACTATCACGTTCCATCCTTGAGAGCGTTGCTTCCTTCATTTTTTAATTAATTAATAATATTATTTATTCAAAGGTGTCAGTGCCCGACGAACCGGTAAACTTCAAGACAAAAAATTCTCATCAGCCTAAGCAGCTTCATTTATTATTTATTACATAACTCTATATCCATCTCTGTAAGATTATTTATTCTCAAAGTTTCTTTAGCTACTTCAGAAGACTAGAATTAGTATTACATAAGATACGAGTTAATTCTTAAATAAATCTATAATTGGTTGATTAAATATTGTAAGCTCATAAAGATCCCGTAAATTGCGAACATTAAATCCATTTCTGCTGCAATGTTATGATTCACAAATATTGTCTTAAAATTAAATTATCGATTAGTAGTATCAAACTCGCTTTTTATAATCCTTTATTAAATTACGTTCCTAATATTTTATCGAATCCATTTTCATTCTTTATAATACATTTATTTGAATCTTTAAATATTTGAGAATTTATTTTTTGTATATTTCGAAATGACATTTTTATCAACATTTATTTAAAAAATTGAAAAGCTTTTGTTTTCATAATTCAATAAAACGTTTGTATACCAATGTAATTTATATCAATATAATTTAAAACATTATACTCTATTATTCTCTTGCTCGCTTATAATACGTTCTACATTGCATTGGCATAAATTTCAATTCAATACATTAATATTATATTTCGATATCAAATATATTGTTTTAAAACGATATTTTATTATTAATATTATTTATTATTATCGGAAATAATTATTTTCTTTTCTAAAACAATTTCAAACTCTCATTAATTAGGTAAAGATGAAATTTTTTTTTTATTCATATGATTTTTGTTTAGAAATCTTATATAATGTATAGATATAGTGTAAACACAGTTAAATAGTTTAATGTATATAACAAAATTTGGAGAGCGAATTAAATTAACTACTCAAATTATACAAATAATTTAAGCGATGACAAGTCCTAACAGATAAATAAAGAGATTTATTTGTAATAAGAATTATGCTCACATTCCTCTTGGTAAACCGCTAATTTAGTGTGATTATTACCGAAACGTTTTAAGGCTCATAGCGCAAATAATTCATTTCTATATCTACAAACATACGTTCGTGTTCATGTACATACATATACTTTTTGATGAACCAATTTCATGATCCATTCCCATCACTTATTAATATGATTCATAAAATACATCCGATATTATATGCTTATAATTTTAAAGTAAGAAGATTTTCATAATATAATAGAACATTAATCATTAATGAATTTTGTAGTTTCTGAGTGGCAAAAGCAAAAAAAAAAAAAAAAAAAATTAAAAAAATTTGAATGACATATTTAAAGAGCGAATTATATTCCTCTAAATTTGTAATTAAAATATCATTTTATTACATTGAAAAATAGATATTGAGGCTCAAAAAGCGGAAAGAAAAATAATTAAAAGATGTTAGAGAGAGGGGCAGGAGAAATAAGAAAAAAAAATGACTTGAATTATGTGAGAATAGTGAGGTCGGGCGTATTACTTTCGAATCAGTCGATTGCTTTCAATTAGTTTCTTACGAATAACGTCAAGTATAAGTTGAATCGGACGTGCGATAAAAAAGAAAACCATGGCAGACAATGGGTGGGAGGGAAGTTTGTGACAATCCGACACTGCGCTAACTGTTTTTGTCCGCATCATCGATTCACCTGGCCGTTCCTTAACTAAAGGCATTCCTTTATCTTTTTTCGTTTCTTTCATTGGCCGATGCTCGTTTCGTTGCACGTTGATTTATAAACGAGGGCTCATTCGTACACAGGCCCGATGAATGGCAATGGCTTTTTAACGCACCGGTTTTGTTTCACCTCTGCTTGCAGAATGGAGTGGGTGGAGATCATCGAGCCGAGGACAAAGGAGCACATGTATGCCAACTTGACGACCGGCGAGTGCGTCTGGGACCCGCCACCCGGTGTACCTATGTAAGTTTTACATATCTTTATGCCCCTGGCGTATCTCGACCTGGCCCTACCGCGATTATACGTATTGCCGGGGCTCCCCTTCTACCCTACGGAGGGTAGAAGGGGGATTAATATCCGATGCCTTTATGAGCATTTCCTCGGTTAGCTTCCATCTTAATTTTCTCTTTTCTTCAAGATTTATGCGAATTATAATTGTCCGATGTCATTCCATATGGCGTATTGGGAGCTGACATCTCACAATAAATTTTCCAGTCGTAAACCATATTATAATCGATCCTTCGTTTCTTACCCGCTACAAATATAAAATCTTTCAATAGAATGTACCTCCTTGACTAATGGCTTTCTACGCTCATTCGGTCACATTTTCTTACATCTCATTCAATTACGTTAATACCGATATTTAATGTTTATTACCTTATTATACATGGACTTCCGACTTATGGAATGCTTAGCTTGATGTAGCAAAACGGTAAATTTCTAAGAAATATTAACAGAATAAGTACGTTAGGGAAGAACTTTTTATTTTAGGCACCTACCTCCCGTAACTAAAAATAATAAATAATTTTCCTTCGTAATTAACTTTTGTTAGAAAGATCAGAATGTTCGAAGCACGTGATTGTTTAAAGTTAAAAGTTTCCCTTAGTAATTAAATACACGATAGAATTTTTTATGAATATAATATTTGATATAATAAATAATAAAAACCCTCTCACAAATACGGTCAGCCTTTATTAATCAAGTTCGGAAGGCTAATGAATATTGCAAGGGGGATAAGCACGGGAAAAAATAGCAAATCCCTCGAAATAACTGATTGAATAAGGTTATTTATAGACGGGTAAAATAAAGTATTAATCGGTAAGGTAGTTGAGCTACTCGGGAAGAAAATTATGAAATTGGGACAACACAGTTAAGTTGGTCGAGTTAACTTATCGATAAATCAGCTAAATCTGAAAGTCGAAGGCCTAGGTTAACTCATCAGTCGCGTAAGCCACATTAATTTAATTAAATTAAGATTGCGCCGAGTCTCCAGATAAGAGAAGAAAAAAAAATGGAAAGTCCGCGCTCCGGGAAATTCATCCCGGCATCAAAATATTATTTTCACTCAAGCCCAAGCTCGGAGGACTTGGTTTCGCGGCATTCTCGTAAGGCTCGCCTATCGTCTCGTCTACCGTCACTGGACTGACTGGACCAATATATTCAGATTAGAGAAAGTCACGTTATTTTTCGGTTTATTTGCAGCAGGACTTGGTTTTCCGGATCCCGATTATCCATACAAGAGAGCGCGGGTATTTCCTTATGGGACAGATGGCGTGCTCAGGAGCGTGATGACATTACAGTTTCTACGGCTTCAATCTTTTGTCGCGTATCACTAATTACGATAATGGCCGATGTGGAGATGCAGAGACGAGAAAGAAATGCCGAGCGCTATTTGCTCAAGAATTTCTGTCTCGCTATTAGTAGTCGAGCGACTCGCTTCGGGCTGCTACGAGGCGGATATCTTGAATAAATCGGCTTTGCTTGTTTTATTTTGCTTTTGATTGGACGACATTGGCATGTCCCTTCTAGAAAACTACTTATTTCCTTCCGGAAAAATTAAGAAGCTTACGTAGATCGAGCCCTGCATCCACATTATTGCACATCGGTGTGCTTCTCTAATTTCAATTCCCAATTTTAAATCGAAAGAGTAGCAGGTCCCGCACAGTCGAAAATGAAATTCGTTCGTCGTTATAATATTTATAATATTGTCTTTTAGTCTTTCAAATACAAAAGCATAAAGTAATCGTACAATTTTTAAACTAAGTATTATTCCTATAAGATGCTTAATAATATCAATGCATAGTAACGTAAGTAAAACATTCCACTAATTTTTATTAATATTTTAAATACTTGAGTTTTATTCTATTCACTCAATTACTTATTCTAATGCAGTTTTTAAAACAAGACCTTAAGTAAGTAATCCTATTACTTATTTTATCAAGGAATCAATATAATTAATGTAACAAATTCTTTATTTAAATTCAAGCTCGGAAATAATTATATTCTATGTTCTGGATACTAAATACAAAATAAAATACACAATACGAATGTATTTTAAACAGTAGAGTGTACTATTCAAAAACCATAATAATAGAGGGAAAAATAGATAAATATATGTTTATATTTAAGACAAAATGTTTAGAACATTTTTAATTTTCTATTAATTCGACATTTTCATCTTTTACGAGTAAAGATTACGAAATATTTTTATCGCTAAAGAATATTTGATGTATTTAAAATTGTCGATGAAATATTGTATTTTATAATAAAAAATGCTATTGATTTTACAATTACAATAGAGAAGCTTAATATACTCTATTGTTTTATTAATACATTAAATTTTTAATTAGAAATTAGCTCGAAGGTTTCATTAAACTAAAATAAAAATTTAATACAAATTTAATATATTAATTGAATGAAGTTAGAAAAATGATTTATTTATTGATCCTATGCATACATAATATTATGACCTTCCATAGATAATTCACGTGGTTTATATTTTGACGTCTTTCGTAATTATAAATGCATGTTATTATTATATTTTGCATAACAATGATATTTTTGTCTGATTCATTGGCAATATGTAATGTAACAATATTATTAATTATTAATTAGAATTTCACATGGATCGTCGCTTTTAATTATGATGATCGATAAGCTCCATAACAAAGGTTAACAAATAAATAAGGAATATCTGAGGGATTGTAGGGGTGAAGGGTGTGAATTTTAAAGTAAAAATATTAATTATTGTGATTTAGAATTTGAATGTAGAATATAATAATGCATTATATGCAAGGACTTGAGTGGTCGCGAGGACCATAGAGTTGGAAGGCTATAAAGGCATACCTACGTAATGTTGGCTTTTTAAAAAATATATCGGAATTCCGCCGCATGTACGGTTATTACAGTTACACTAGGTGCTCAAGGTTGGGAATTTTTCATTTTCAGAAAGAAAACTGATAACAATCAGTGGTGGGAATTATTCGACCAGAGCACATCTCGATTTTATTATTACAATGCAACATCCCAGAAGACGGTGTGGCATCGACCCACCGATTGTGATATTATTCCATTGGCTAAATTACAAGTAAGTATTAAATATATGAAGTTAATATTCTCTAGCTGGAACTGGAGATTGAAATTTCAAAGGATTTATTATCATCGAGGGTGCTGGGTATCCCGAAATAACGAAGCTACATGTAGAGGTCGCCCCCGTAGAAAGAGGAGCGAGGAGAATTTGTTCCGTTAGCCGATAATATCGAGAGGCACCGGCTCTTCCGCACCCGATAGAAGCTCTAAGATTCTAAGATTCCAATCGCTGAATAACAATAAAGTGAAGAAACTCGATTTTGCCGGCTTTTCTACGAGCTCCGTTGAGACGCGGGGCAAGTGCTGAGCGCGCTCAACGAACGGAGGGGGGCGGGAACAGAACGGGACGGGGGGGGGGCTTTTGTCAGGAAGATAAGCCGCTCGCTTGAAAACCAGAGTAAAAAGCAGCTGCGAGTATTTCAAACGGGCTAATTATTTATCGAGTAGCCCGCGTGATATAAGTATGACGATGATCTAGGGCGAAGGGGCAGTGCCTGCGGGATCTGCTGGGAGCGCAGCTTCCTCTCTACGTCTCTGGGTATCGGCTCCGGGCGAGGCGTACCTCTTTTAATAGATCCTCGCGCCTCTTCGTATTGTACGTATTAAGAGCTCGCGGTGAGGATAGGGGTTATTGCGATGGGAGAGGGGGGGCAGCCACCGTTTATGCCATAAACGGCCATTAGGCCGCTTGGAAAAAGCGACGTATTGAGGGGCTCTTTGCCTCCCACTCGCCGCGGGCCTCGATCGCCCGAGCACGATGAGCGACCGCTATAAATAGTATTAAGACTAGCACCGACGGGCCTCGGTAACTCCGCGCTTCACATTATCCCGACAGAGCTCCACGTGTACCAAATGCCACGCTGAAAAGTGCCAGATGCTTCGTGGTATGATGGGACTTCAGGAGCCGAGCCGGGGCTGGGAGGGAGGAAGGTAAGCGCCACCTGCCTCTTATCCTCGGTGGTCGGGGTAGCCGGGATTGTCCGGGTGGTCCAGGTGGTCGGGGTGACTCGGACTCCTCGTCGATCTTCTACAATTTTCCTCTTATCTTGATTTAGTTTATGAGCTTAGTCGTTGATAAGTGGTTTCGCTTATTCCTGCACTGCATCTTGTTCGCGATTAATAAGCTCCCTCGTTGATTTTACCCCTCGATAAAGCCTTATCGAACCCTTTGTCGTTTTAATTCGCTCAGCCTCGAAGACGTTATTACCGGACGAGGATCCACCTTTCGAGAGTCAACATTTTACAATCCGACCGGATTAAACGCCATGGCGATTGATTTTTACTTCACCTTCGCCTTAAAGGCTTCCACTCTTCTTTGACTAATGTACTTTTAATGAAAATCGAGGACAGCGAAAGTAAATTCTTACATCTACTTGCCTATCTTTCCATTCGAGCCCTTCACTTATACAAAGAATTTCCTTTACTCTTTAAAGAGACCCTCTTTCATTACACCTTCACGCGAAAATGAAAGTTATTAAATTTCTAACAAAGCTATTTATCTCTGAATTACTCAGGCAGAAGCTCAAAATAGATATACTTTCTTTACTGGTCTGATTAATTCTCTGTATGTGATATCTTACGTTACTCACTGCTAGCTATGTCCTCAAAAAATACCGCTCTATTAACGAACCTTGAGCAACAAATACTTTCTATTCGCATTTACAATAATCGAATTTTGTTTTTAATTTTTATTCAATATTCAATGCAAGTATACGCACGCATAGAAGGTACGTACGCGTATCTAATTATTTACAGATTAAAGTCACTTACATCCTTTCACTATTTAAGATTATTTTATTTTAAATAAGATAAAAATAGAATAATGTGAGTTGGTTCAAACACTCAACTATTCAAACTACGCTACACCATTCAGATTAAATTAAATTTCTTCAAAAATAGCTTTCTTAATGCTTTAATTTGTATTGACTCTCTAAATAAACCTTATTTATTAGCACTACTGTAAACTATTGCACGCAAAGTGACGTTATTTCCATTGAACTTAGTTATTAATGTGGTATCATTATTAAGAAATAGGTCATGCTCTAAGAATCCTTTGTACTTGTAATAGGCAACTAAAAGTATATATCAATATGTGCGCGTACATGTATGTGTATAAGAAATCGTAGTATTTCTTCGATGTATTCGCAATTAACATAATTTGAATATTTGCATTCCTTTTTGGAAATTCAATGTCGAATCCAATGATATATATGATATTATCAATTTAAATATGTAGATGCTCGTGAGTCATATTTCCATTAGTCCTTTACTAACTTAATAAATAATCCCAATGTCGTGAAAAACAAAATTGCTACACAATCCCTTTCTTTATATCCGACGGATTCACTGCCTTTCGTTCATAAATACACAGTATCTACGATACACGCATACACTCGAGCTCATATGAATGCATATGGAGAGGGGCGCGTAGGTATGTAGGTATGCGAGCACCGATAAATAGGAATACATAGCTCATTCATGAGAAACAGCAGCCCAATACAATTCGACTAATCATTTTTAAACGCGACATTTCAGACGCTGAAACAAAACACGGAACCAGCCAGTATTGGCGGAGGGATGGATAGTCTAAAGTCTGTTGAGCCCAAAAGAAAGGAAACTGTATCGACGCAGACACAAACTCCTACAGTTGGTCGATCAGGGCGTTTTAATCACCAAGAAAACCCTAGTCTTTCTATCACTTCGGTAATTTATTTTATATTTATTTTTTTTTTTTTTGTTATTGTGTTTATTACCTTTCAAGAGCATATCTGTTTGTATATTTGGTACCAGAAGGTGCAATTAGTAATTTTTGTTTATCAAATTATTTATTTAATCCACACATTTATTATAAGCTGATAAAAATGTAAAGTGTGATTAATACTATTCATTAATTTCGTAATATTAAAACGTATTTATAAGCTTTGCATTACTGATGATAAAGTTTTGCCAAATATTATAGCTTATAGCAACTATTTTATATTGAAAACCGAGGTAAATTAATACGTAATAATAAGCCTTTACGATTCGTTATTTTAATGCTATCAAATTCTAATTTCATCTGTACTGATGTAAAAATTATTATCTGTGGTTAAAATGTATTTGGTCACATACGGAGGAAAGTATCTTTATTGTATATGTAAATATCTTTTAGTAATAATAGATTATATTTACATCGTTTTGATCGTTTAAAATAAATCCAATGATTTAATTAATATAATCATTTTATTTTAATAATTGTGGCAAAGATATTATTATGTGGCATGAAAAAGCCTTTTTTTTCCTTAAAAAGAGATTTTCATAAGGAAGCAACAGGTACACGTGTTACGTATATCAATTTATAAATAATATTTATAAAGAGCCTTGAGGAATTTCAGCTAGCAATAATTAGACTATATGACGCAGTTAGGGTCGAACGAATAATAATTTATCAAACTTTTTTTAAACGTATTGAACGTATAAATGAATTGGTAGAATTTGAAGAGCAACTGACTGAATCAAGTGACTTCTTCACAACCATTAATGAATTATTGTTGAAATTAAACATTTCTAATAATTTTATTTTCGTTACTCAATTAAATCTTTCTTTAAAAGTTCCAAACAGAAATTATAATTAAAATAAAAAACCAAATGTATACGAGTTTAAAGAATTGACAATACTTTACATTACGGTTGCAATTAAAAATCATTAAATTTCTAAATAATAGGGTGCATGTGAAACGCAGGCTCAATGAGTTATTAATGAATGCGTCGTTGATAAGCAAGAGCTAAAAATAAAGAGCTAATTATGTATAAAAATGCCTAGCGATGCAAGAGTCGCCTAAAGCTAAAATAAAATGGTGGAAAAAAGCAGTAGTTTTGATTTAACAGCAAATTGGAGCATGCAAGCCACACAGTCCAGGAACGGTTGCGGACTTACAGACCTCGCCTACGTCCCCAAGTCCGTCGGCCCGACGCCACCACCACCATCATCACCATCATCACCACCATCATAATAACAGCAGCGGCAGCAGCAGCAACAATAATAGGCATCATCACAGGCACAGCGAACAGCAACCGGGTCAGCAGCAGCAGCAGCAGGCCCAGGGTCTCCAGCAACCGCCGAGTCGACGGCATCACAACCACTCCCAAGACTCCGGACGCTCGAGCGACAGCTCCGTCTCCCACAGCCGCACCTCTTTGGAATCCGGGAGCTATCGCCTCCTGGACTCGCCTCATCGTCACCATCACCGTTCACCAAATCAGCCGCCAGCCCCGCCGATCAGCTCCCAGCATCGACAGCAGCCAACGCCTCCGCCTCCACCCCAACGGCAGCACTCGATCGCCGGGGCCGGAGGGACCATGGAAATGAGGTCTCATGGTAAGGACGGAACCCTTGAGACCAGCAAAAATCAAAAGAGCCTTCCCAACAATGATTTGTCTCCATCCTTGGGTCTCTCAATGTCGACCAGTACACCTCTATTCAAGAAGAAGACCTTTGTCGAGCCGCAACGGGAAGTCAAGCGAGAGGTCAATCTCGATTTTGAAAAGAGCAAAAACGGTAAGTGACCCGATCGGGAGCTCAATTCCTTAATCCATTGATAAACTTATAATTTCAGCCTTTCGAAAGTTCTTGGACTCTGATATATTTTTTAAAATTTAAATGCTCATCTTAAACCAACATCTTTTCGAATTATCAATTAACAAACTATATATTTTACCTTCGCTTGTCTCAAGCTTATACGTGGAAATTACTTGATAATATGCCATTGGTATTGAATTCGCAACCACTTTATATGGAAATACATCCTCGTAAATGTCGCAGCAACGTTTTTCTTGCCCATAATTATTGTATATACGTTTTTAATTTCAGTGACAAGATATCTGGATTTCTTTTCTCTTCTAAGTGACTTCTCTTCCGTCATTTACGGGAATTATCTTTCTCTGCTACAATAGTAATATATATATATAGAAAAAACATTTATACTAAATAACGTAGACAATCTAAATATTTATGTACTTATAAGCCTATTAAGTGCTTAGAATATTTTTAATAAAAAGCATTTTTTATGCTTTAACGGTATTATGAAGTACTACGTTTTATGACAATCACTAGATGAACTTTAATACAAGGATTGATATTTATAGTTAAAATATTGTAGACGTAAATAACATATGTTTAACTACGCAGTAAATTGTTTTGACAAAAACAAATAATTTAGGTGTTGCTTAATAATTTAAATTTTTTACAATTTAATATAAATGTCTATATTTATGTATGAAATTAACGAAAGTAATTATCAAACTTTTAATATCTGTTGAAAAGTATAATTTAAACTTACAGTATTTGAAAAAAGAAATTATTCTAATTACATACAATACGTGTAATAAGAATTAATTTTATCAGTTTTCGATACATTTATATTGGTTGATTTTAGTATGAGTATTCTATTCGAATATTTATTTATAAAAATAAATCTATATAAGTAATGTATCTTATACAACAAAATTATATTTTTTATTACAATGTATAATTAAAAACGACAAGCACATTTATGGGAACAATACAAAACTAAAAAACTCTTATTCCGCTTAAATTAATGGAGTCGTTGTTTATTTGTGAATAATAAATATCAACTCAAATGTACCGTTAACATTAGTATTTACATATTCTATTTTTCCTCAAAAGTTGATTAAATATCGGTTATAAAATATTTATATTTTTTTTATATTCTCTAACTCTAAATTGCTTTTTTTCTAAATCTTACCAGGAATCAGGAATTCAGAATTTCGCGAGATATTAGAAGCTGCACTAAGAGGAAAGTACAGTATTTGCAATTACAAAAATATTAAAATAGTGAAACACATCATCACATCACCGCAATCATATTGCAATAGTTTTCACTACCATTAATTAGGAATTACATAAAAACATATTTATAAAATTATAAAAATTATATTAGCAAAAACATTATACATAGAAGTATAAAAATGTAAATAGAATATCATTTATTTATTTACCGCTTTTTCAACATATATTTTTATTTTTTTTGCATATCAGGCATAATGCTTCTCATAAAAAATTGAACATACTCATCTAACATTTAATTCCTAAATGTTTCATAAAATAAACGTCTGAATAATCACGTATTAATAAGTAAATAATTGATTGATGATGTAATTTTTAACACACGTTTTTAACAAATTTTTAAGAAATATTAATAAAATAAAACCAATCGTGATTAAACGAACTAAATTATACAAAAATAAAACTTTAGAAATTATCGTATACATATGTTAAATTAAATTAGTATAGTCATTGAAATCAGGATAAATGAAGGGCGATATTTTAATGAAAATGTCAAATTATTTATGAATATTGATCAGTTTTAAATTTCTACTTCTTTAAAATAATTTTTTTTTTCTTATAAATATTCAAAATTTTTGGAAATTGATTTTTAATATAATTACTTGTTGAAATCATCATCGATTATCGCGGTTTGTTATTTACTTCAACGTTTTTTACTTTTATTTGTTTACGTTTGTTGTTTTTTACTTTTATACAGTAAAAAAATGTTTAGAATTAAAATTTTTAATCGACGATTTGTTAAATGATATTTTAAATATTATTAATGTATTTGCAATAGATTTCATAAAAAAAGTTAATATCTGCACAGTGTTTGGCCCATTTACCAATTAAACCATTGTGGATCACGTTTGTTTGTAATAAATAATTGTATTGCTTGGGATTATATGGATGGTATCTCGTGTGGCGTGTTTCCGAACAGAAAGTTGACAAAAAAAAAGGAACTCGTGGTGCTTATTAATCGTCGATATCGGAGATCAAAGAGATAATGAATTCACAACAGTAGATGTAGTAGCGCGCACCAAATCTTTGTGTCGTCGCGGTGAGTTTAAATAATTGTAATGACCTTGGACCTCGACTTTGCAGGTCGAGACAACAGCAGAGGCATTTATGGGCCAAAAGAATCTAGCGGCACGGCCCCGTATCGTGAAACTAGCAATAATCTTCGACAGCAAGAGACACCGAGCCATTGGTATTCTGACGTACAGCACCAACAGCAGCAACAGCCTCAGAGCTTCAGCTACAAGGCGCAGAGCGATAAGTATCGCTCGCTGCTAGAGTCTTCCTCGAGCTCTGGTCGATATCAGCGCGAGCGCGTTAATAGCCTTGACAAGTCGAGTCCTGTATGTTATGGAGGTGCGGCTCATGCCCGGGGCGGTAGCGGGTCTAAGCAGCCAAGCGCCGAGGGGACGGGGAGTATTGGCTCTCGACACCACGGCTGCTCCGTTTCCCTCTCGGAGGCCAATGTCCGCGATATATACGGACCAATGAAGGGGGAGCGCATCGAGCCACCCAAGGTCCTCGCACCCAGGGTTCCCCCGCCGGCCCAGCCTTCGAACGTCGTCAAGCAGCGGAGCTTCGAAACCGGCAAAGAGAGGGAAAGCTGCTTCAGGCCCGACAGGGACAAGGACTTCAGAAGGCCGACAGCGTGTAATAATTCTGCGGACAGTGAGTAAACAGCGTCTCAGCCAACTCGCATGTACTTCTACGGACCGAAACTAATTTCCTTCCTAATTCCATTCTTTTTTTAGCTTCTTAACTTTGGCACAATTTGTCCGCAAAGCCAGAATATATAATTTTCCCTTTACAGTTCTGCGGAGCTTCCGGTAAAGCCTCGGGCATATTTATTTCTAAGCCGGCATCTATATTAATTTTAATAAAACAGTGGCTCCGAGCTACATTGGCTATCGTTCATTTAAAAATCTTTTCCTACGCTTCACATAAATGCAAATGTTTACTAGTTATAAAAATCTTAATCTTTATTGAGCATCTTGTATGTATGTTATGTACTCAGAACTGGTTCTTACAAGCCTAACCCTTAAAATTTTTCGTTTTAATAGCCATATCTGTATGAAATAGACCTATTAAATGTTTGAAAAATACTTTTTACATAGAATTTTAAAGGGAATTGAAAATTTTACATTAACCGTACTTTTAGCCTTTGTTGTTGTATAAAATAAAAGCAAGAGTGTGCTCGAGCTTATTGTTATTGTATACCCTATCAGTATATCTTAAAGCATAGTATTTAAATTCATGTTTCATTAAAATGAAGAATCGCGTGAGGATTCGCATAACGAATCCTGGTTGATGTATGACGTTAAGGATTTCTCGGTGGAAACCGGGTAAAGTTAAAGGCACGAGTGGCCGAACCGTAACGAGTTTGATATAATACAATAGTTTGTTTTCTTTAATTAGATACGCCACAGCCATTGTCCCGCAGTTATAGTTTCGTGCAACAACAGAAGCAGCAACAGCAACAACAACAGCACCATCACCAGCAGCAGCAGCAACAACAACAACAACAACAACAACAACAACAACAACAACAACTAAAACAACAACAGCAGCAGCAGAAAATTAGTAAAAAGCCGACACGTCGTCGCGACCGGGATGACGACTCGATGCATGAGCAATACCTCATGACCCAGGCACTGGATCAGTCGCAACGGCGACTTAGTAGCAACAGCAATACTAGCAGCAGCAGCAGCAGCAGCAGCAGCAGCAACAACAACAGCAGTGCCAGTAATAGCGGTAGCAGCAACGGGAGCGACAGCACCGGGAGCAACAGCGTCGAGGAAGTCGAGGACATTCACCAACTTAGCGGTCTCGACGATGCCAAGAAGAAGCGTAGCAATGGCAACGCGAGCAGCCCCCCCTCCTCGCCCTTCTACGGGAACCTCCTTGTCGATGCCGATCACTTGTTACCCCTTCAGCACTACATTCTTCAGCAAGCCAAGCTTTCTGGTACTTTATTATGCGATTCCATTTATACTGCCCCCCCCCCAACCGCAACTGTCTTTCATTCTCTACTTGAGTTGTTTGCGAATAGACATAAGAACGACTAATATTAAAATTTTACTATTGTATAATCATTCGATATCTAATTTTACACATTTTCAGGGTGTTACAAATTCGGCGATCCACTAATGGTGGAAGAAGGAGACGACTCCTTAGACGAAGAGGGTGGAAGAGGCACGGAATCGCATGGAAGAGGGGACGATGATTCAGATGATCAGTTTGCAGACGACGAGGCTGCTAGTAATCAGGGAGATTCCTCCAGTCAAGAATACCTTGAAGATCATTATGCAGGTCAATAAAAAACGCCATTCGATGTTTAAGAAAAAAACGAAATTGCTTTATCGGTAGAAAATAATGAGTAGTAGAATAGTTGTTATTCGAATAGTCGCATTGATCGTTCACATTGAATGATTCGCTTATAAATGCATTGACTTGCAGATCTGGGGAACTACGACACGGCTGGCTTAGCCACTTATTACAATACAGCGGATACTCTTAATAGGCCACAAACGACGCCTCCACCCCCGCCGAATATTGTATCTCAGGCGGAGGCGCGCGAGAGCATAATAGCGACGAGGCCGGCATCTTTACGAGCTCCGACGGTCGTTACCGGGCGCACCAGCGGGGGACACGGTGGATTCGGCCTCAGCGGCCTTGGCAATGCCTGCCTTGACACGACCGATTACGACGAGGCCCGTAAAGACGACATCGGACTCGGAGGGGCCGGGGGCGACATCGAAAAGTACGCACAAGACAATCTTAATTTGAATTGCGGCAGGCAGAAGGGACTGAGGTTACTTTTCCGCAAAAAGTTCAGCGTCAGAGATATTCTCAGCTGGAGCAAAGATCCTATACCGCAACCAATGCTCGTAGTCGTCGACGGAGAGAAGCTACTGAAGCGCGAGGCCTGCAATCTTTTCCGGCTCGTTCAGGTCTATCAATACTTCAGCTATTTTTTCCTATTACCTATATATTCTCAAATAATAAGTACAAGCATGGAATTTTTTTACTGCATAATGACAATAAGAATCGTTCTTAGAAAAGGCTCGTGCATTGCATTTATAATAAGGCCGTTAACCAAAAGAAATTATTATGTATACTATATATAATAATGTAATAATAATCTCTACAGTAAATGGATACCGTAATAATTAAATGAATGGCCGACCGATTGTAGGTTTACATGGGCGATCGAAAGGTAAATGTCGGCATGACGCTGGACGGCGTAGCCATGGAAATCGTGAACATCGCGTACTCGAAGCCACCTTTACGCGACGAACTCTACGTGCAGATCTGCCGGCAAACGACCGAGAACCCGCGGAAGGAGAGCCTCCGCCGGGGTTGGGAACTTATGGCCGTCTGTTTAGCTTTCGTTCCGCCGAGCGCGACCTTCGAGCCCTACCTCGATGGTTATATGAACAGACATCGAGATCCAAACTTCCAGTTTCCCGAGGTAGCCAAGTGGCCGATTCACGTCCAGGTTAGCCACTACGCGACAGTCGCCTGCAGGAGGCTCCAAAGGATTGGTGCGCACGGGAAAAGGCAGCCGAAAAAGGCTACCGCCGAGGACATCGACCAAGCGAGAGTTTGTGCATTCATTAATATATAAATACTAAAGTTATTTGCATTTCTTTAATATCCTTCAATAAAGTATTTTACAATGGTATTGAAAAATACTGGAAATGTTGTTAAGACATAAAATAAGAGATTCTTGCAACAAGAATACTTAAGCTGCTTTATAATTCTTCCCCCGCTTCTGTTTCCTCAGCTTCAGATCTTCCGTGCATCCATGTTCGGGGCTACACTATCCGAGGTGATGGCCTTGCAACGGGACCGTTTCCCTCAGCGCGAGTTACCCTGGATCCAGACAACTTTGACCCGACAAGTCTTAATACGGGGAGGTACAATGACCGAGGGCATATTCCGCGTCTCGGCCGACGCCGACGAGGTTAACGTACTCAAGGTAAGGCTCGACAAGTTTGAAGATGGAGCGATCCTAGCCGCATCACAGGATGCACACGCCCCCGCTTCCCTCCTAAAACTCTGGGTGCGCGAGCTTTACGAGCCTTTGATACCAGACTGCTTCTACGCAGAGTGCGTAAATATGAGGCACGAGGATCCTGATTCCTCCGCTGCCAATGTTACTGCGCTCGTCGAGCGGCTTCCCGAGCTCAATCGAAGAGTCCTTTGCCATCTTATCCACTTTTTGCAGGTCAGTCGCAACTCCCTAGTATCAGGTTCAACTAGTTTTAAGCTACCTACAGTTGTACAGTATTTTAAAATTATATATAATTTATCATTTAAATCGTACTTTAGCCTAATGTTAAATATTTAAAATTACATATTTCACATTTACTTAAAGCAGCACAATTAATTATTAATGTTTGCAATTGTTTTTAGATATTTGCCAGACCAGACGTCGTTACACGAACGAAAATGGATGCGAGTAATTTAGCGATGGTGATGGCTCCGAATATTCTGAGATGTACTTCTGAAGATCCACGTGTTATTTTAGAAAATGCACGTAAGGAAATGTCTTTCGTTCGCACGATGATCGAAACACTTCAAACCGCTTGGGTAGAGGACTTGCACTGAACTGTGCGTCAGCCTTAGAAAAACTTGATTCATTAATCATTGAATGCCAAATGAGTCCACTCTGTTTTCATTATTTATCACTTATTATTATCATCGTAATTATAGATTTTTGTCGCTACTTTGTGACGTGAGAAAAGCACTTTTTTGCTCTCTTTTATTTTCGCATTAATAAAGCGAAATTTTTTATTATAATTACGATGAGGAAAAGATAAATCATAGCAGCAGTTTTAAATACGAATATTGTATAAAGATCTTAAGACCAGGAGCAATAACAACAATAATAATATTAATAGAAATATTAATAATTATTATTATTATTATAAAATATGTAATTATTTGTATCGTGTAAAGTTTCATGCAATAATAAGATATAGAACTATTTAGTGATGGAAGAGAAATAATAAAGAGAAGCGCGAAGACAATTTTGCTTAAAGTGGAACTTATAATCTTCAATCGTATTGATAAATATAGGTCAGACCACATATGTTCCTTGCTCGCTTAAACTATGTTAAATAGAAAAGTATTTTTGATGCAGCGAATAATTCTCTTTTTTAATTTCGCATTTGATGCATTCCCTGAAGAATATTACATGTATACATATATATTTTTTACGAATTCAAAAAAAGAATCAGATTTAATCAGTTTTTAGAATTTAAAACATTTTTCTCCTTGTACTTACGATAAAACTTTTACATGTGTCAGCAACGTTTTATTCTATTCGGAAAGTAATAAGAGAGATTAACACGAGTCATTCTCGTCATGTGACAGATTTATTACTTTAAAAATTTTTATAAATTATGAATATAAAATACATAACACCAAATGTAAGGAAAATTAATTGTCACTGTACGAGGCTAATTAATTAATCCTCGATTTACCGTTCAATAACTTACGTATTTATTATTTATATAAGAATATTCTATGTTTATAATAGAGATTATTAGATTTATTATGTAAATCGCTATAAAACTTTCATATATATATATATGTATATATATATATTTATACATTTACCCAACCACCCACACACGCGCGCGCGAGCGCGCGCACGCACATACATACGCAACACATTAATACATACACAATTAAAGGCCCTTGTTACTGCGAACAGGATGGCCGCAAATATCGCTTTTTTATTCGAATCGATTGTTGAATCTCATGTAACATAATGATGTCAAAAAATATCATAAAGTAATACGTTACCGTGTACAGCCACTCTCCGCAAAAATTTTCGTATATAAGCAACGGTCAATGTGCACATCTTATGGTATAAATATAGCGAAAGCTTAGCCAACCATGTTCAATGTGTTTTTTTTTTAATTTTATTTGTTGTAAAGCATCTTTCCTTGTCATTTTTTCCAAAGAAAAAGAAACTTTCATTTTATGCGTGATTTGTTAATTATTTAGTTATAATATGACATGCAGCTAACAAATATCTTCTTTTGTACAAAAAGAGCGTGTTTGTACATAGTTTTCATGACATGGATAGATAAAACTACCAGAAAAGCTCCTTGCTCTGGCTTCACAAAAATTATAACATAATATTATATTGAAAAAAGCTAACATTCAATGCTATGGATGACTTGTTAAAATATAATTATATAGAATATGCAGAGCTATTGTATAAAATAAATTCTTATAATATGTATTTTATGATTTACGGAACATACGACGAATATTACTAACGAGCTACTTTTTGTTTGAGCTGTACAGAGATCTATGATGAGGAACAATTATGTGAGACATATATGCAAGAATTAATGTTTATATTAGTGATGAAAGAAAATCCAAAGACATTCAAAATATCAATTTGAATATCTGTTTCATTAAGTTCTTACTAATTGTCATGTGATAATAAGAATATTTCATTTTATATTTTATTTTGATTAAGTTTTCTCATACCATTGTTTATTATAACTATCACATATTAGTGAAAATTGTAATATCAGTATATGATTTACAGTTTCAATAATTTTTAAATAAATAAAGTTATTTTATTCATTGCATTTAAAAAATTTCCTCCTTGCAAAAAACTATTAATAAAAACTGCAAATTAAGTACATATGCTTCAAATAAAATTGATTTGAAACTATTTAAATAGTGAACTATTAAAAAAAAGTCAAATCATTTAAGCTATTGCTTTTTTTCTGTAAGTGACATAAAATAGTAGCAATATTTGTGTTTGAATCTTAGGGATAAAAAGAAAATTTATAATTAATACTTATGAACACAGCAGAACTATGACCATTACCAATGATCATTATTTTATTTGTATTTGTATTTAAGAAACATAGTCAGTCTCACTTATTAAATGTAATAACAATGCTCACACAATATAGACTCTATGATACAAATATATACATATAATTAAAATAAATTAGTTCACTATTTAAATTTCTTAGAAGATTAAATACTATAATTAATAATTTTCAACACAGCTCACTTACAACTATAATCTGGTCTTCTAGTTGTATGATTTAATCGCATTATTTTCTAGTTTTCAAATAAGAATACACATGGACTGTGCTAATCTAGCATAATAGGTAATTTACGTGTTAGAACCATAACGAACTGTTCAGCTTATATATACTTTTTATATAGCTTAGTTATACTTTTATTAATAGTATACTTTTCTTAAGTTCAGTCAAACTTGACGTACTCCGAATCATTAATAGAAAATGTCTGACATTCGTATTCGAAGTCAATCATAAAAAAAATGGTTATTTATGCGTTATTGAATAATTATGTTTTTTAACATAATTAAGAAAAAATTTTTATTTAAAGATGTATTTATACAAATTTCATTGTAATTTAACTTATTTTTAAAAAATTTATAAATTCTTTAATAAGTCATGTCCTACTTAAATTTTTTCGTTTATTAAACATTTTAATGCGATATAGGTTTATTCATATGCAGTAAATAAATAAATAATAATAATAATAATAATAATAATAATAATAACAATAAAGGTTTATATAAAATGATGCAATTAAAAGTAAGTAAATGAATTTGCTACCAGCAGAAAGTGAAACGTGACTATTAAGGTGTTGTAGAATTGTTCTGAAATTATACTGTTTAACTGCAATATCTTATTGTTATGTAGTAACTAGAAGACCTTTGAATAAAAATGCAATAATTATTTTATAAATGATTTAGCCAAAATTATTACAACGATTGAAACCCTGTTTGTTAATTAAGAATTGTACATAATTCTAGGTGTTTATTAAATTTTTATTTATTCAAGAAGTGTTCTTTCATAGCCTTAAATATATCTAAGTATATAAATATATTCCAGTATACAAATATATTCCATATAAATATAAATAAATATAATCCAGTAGAGATTTAAAAATTTTAAGCAAGTAAACATGGAATCAAGTAATTTTACGAATAATCTTGTTAATAAAGAATTTTTAGAATTTAATAACATTAATCTAAATGTCACTATATTGTAATACGAATATTTTTTAATAAGTAAATTTGATAAAATATTAAATTTAAACTTATTTTAAAACAATCGATTAGCTGTCAATCAATTTAATTTGAACTAATATTTGATAATTGTCGATTCCATTGCATCATATAATATAGAAAAAATTGATAAATCTCAATTACCTAAGGTAAATATGCATTTTATTACATTTAAATTTCATTAAATAACAAGAGTTTGTACAGCTAAGGAGACTTAAACTAGTTATTTGCTTCTTCCTTATTTCCCCAATCGCATTTATTTCTTATTTTTATAAATTTTAATAGTTTCCATGAATGTTCTGAAATTTCGATAATTTAAAAATAGACCGCGTGATCAGAAGAGAGAGAGAGAGAGAGAGAGAGAGGGAGTGAATGGTAATAATTTTAAACAAGATTCTTTTTCCAAAAAGCCTTTAAGTGTGTATGTATAGGGTAATGTACGTAAGTATGTATGTGTGTAAGTGAACTGGAATTTAAAAAAATGAGCTTAGGACGCCTGGAGATACGTGAGCTTAATTGGGTGATTTAGACGTCACCTCTATATTAATAATAATTTTCTCGAAGAGTATTATAAACCATGTTGGTTTTGTATTCTCTGAAGAATTGGCACAGGCCACTGCAATACCTAACAACTTCCTCAAGCTTTTTCGGTAAGAAAAGAGGACCTAACACAATCAATTTCAGCGAATGAATTGGAAAGATCCAGCTAAGAAAAAAATTGTCTAATATTCGGTAGCGTGAAAAGTGTATCTTCTTCGTGGAGAACATCGATGAATCGTCGGTCGCATGTAATGCTTACTAGTCTCTCTCTTTCTTTCCCCTTGTGTCTGATCGGATAATCTCCGTAAGATTAAAGATTTAAAGTGTTCCTCGAAGGACAGAAACGCGTCGGTCATCGGAAAACTCGAGTAGTCTCATCTTTCTCGGAAAGAATATTAGACTGTGCCCGAAGGTGTCCAAATGGATTCTTTGCAGCGTCTAAGATCGGCTCATACTTAAAGAAAGAATGTTGATGGAGGGAGGGGCTGGGAGTCCCGGTCTAGTTAAGAAGGAGCTTATCCAGCTCATTAGCTACGGTTAGTCGATACGGTTAGTCTAATATATAAAAAGGAAGACTCAATAGGTTCGCTCAGAGTTAGTAGCGACTCTCACGGGATCAAGTAGAAATAGGAGATCGATGTTCCTCGATGTCCTTTCATTCGTTACTGAGCAATGCATGGAAAATGGATAAGACAATAATAGCTGTTTTGGTAAGCTTCGGGTCTCGGCCTCGGGTTTTCTCATAATGTAACGGGAGAATAATAAGTTAATTTTGACAAGCCTTGTGCGAAAAAGTGGTGGCGAGGAGCGGCGAGGATCGGGGCCTCCTTACGTAATTCTTGAATTACTGAAAAACGATATTACGCTCTCACTCTCAGCGGTCAACGTCTTTTTCGGTAGACTTTCGTTTTCTTGACACGATGCCACCAGTCCCGTCTAGTTATGGAATATACAGATTAGAACAATGAAAGCAGAGAGAGAGAGAGAGAGAGAGAGAGAGAGAAGCTCCGATTTCCGAAGCTGCGCTTTTCTTAATTTAATAAAAAAAATTAATAATCATACTTCAAAGCCAAATTTTATAAGAAAAAAAAGAGGGAAAGAAGCTGCTCAATTTGACTCTGAGCATTGTGCAACTCGCTTACATCTAACGTGCTTATTAAAGGCAAAAAAATCAGAAAACGGTAGCTACTCCATTCAAACTATAGTATACTATAAGTATGTTCTGGGTATAGCGAACCACTAGTGAGTTTCTTAACAAATGATTTGTTTTATCTCAAACAGAATCAAGAAGGAAAAATAAATATTTTGACAAGATACATTCAAGAAACTAAGTTCGATCAATAAATTATATAAAGGTATAGGCTTAAATAAAATGAGATTCGTTTTTTAAGTATATGTAGTCATTTATTTATGATACTTTACAAGTTTTCGAAGAGAATCTACATTAAAAAAATGTTAAAGAAATATTTACTAAACTTCATAATTTCGCAAAGATAATTATTTCATTTTCTCTAAATGTTTGAAATACATAATAAAAAAGAGTATATAAGTTTTTATTAAATTATATATTTCAGATATTTTTATGCAGAATTTATGAATTTATTTAATTCTCCTTATTAAATTCCTTCAATTTCAATACTAATTTTCCTTATATTTTCTATGTATACCTCTAAATGAATAAAAGCTCTAGTTTAATCTCAGGAATTTTATGAATGTGCGTGCAACTTTTTCAAAATCGTAGCAAAATAATTTTAAAACAGCAACACTAATTTTGTCGGTCATAATTTTTAATTATTCAGTATTTTTGTGCGTAACTTGTTACGGAAATAGAAATATATAAGCGTTGAGGAAAGTAAAAATGAATTACTTGTGTTACATACTATAGTATTAAAATTCGAATTTCACATAAATAAAAAGAGCGTTTAAATAATGACTATTTATTTGACGAACGTGAATATACAAAGGACGACTTATTTGTAAAGCAAAAATCGCTTAAATACAGTTCGCGAACGGTGCTGAGTTTTGCCCCAAAAATTGTTCTTATGATCACGTTACCAAGTCGTATGTGTATTTTACAAATCACTAGCATCTTTACAAATAATAAACACTTAACGCTTAAAATTAGTTCTTTCTTTAGTACATTCTGTATTTAAAAGAGAGAGAGAGAGAGAGAGAGAGAGAGAGAGAGAGAGAAGAATATCCTGTATGCACAAAAAAAGTAAAGAAAAAAAAAAAGTGCATAGATTCTCAAGTAAACTTAAATAATTACAATATATCACAAATCTTAACGCTTCGACGCTATGAAAGACTCGCTAAAATGTAATGGGTATTGACAGAGCTACAAAACAAATGAAACCGCAGTATGTGTGAGACTTACTTAGCTAACAACAACATCCAAAAATATAGAAAAGAAAGTTACGCATACAGTTATACAAAAAGAGGAAAAACTGAAGAAAAGATACCATTAACAATCTGTACATAGACAAATAAGAAATTTCTTAAGAGTTACAAATACTACGATGCCTAAGTTTTAAATAATTTAATGCTCATTTACAGCATCAATCTATAATAATTAACGCCACTTATAATTTTGTTGTTATTTTTTGTTTCATCTGATAAATAAAAGCCCGAAATTTTCAAGTTTATTCTTTTTTAATATTATTAGAAATAATTTGATTATTACTTTACGAAACTAATACACGTCTACAATTGCATAGGCGATCTAGCACTTAATACAAGATCTCTTAAGTTGTTATAATATCTTGAAGTGATTAATCGTGTAAAAGATTTTTCATTATAAACCGATTTTAATAATGCAGATCTTTGTAAAATATATTAATGCTGCATTTGATGAAAATGCACACTTGACCGTATAAATGTTCCGAAATCTTAAGTGGTAGTACGTTTAGCCGCTGAATTGTTAAACGAAGACAAGTGGGAGAAAAGCTCAAGTTAAGGAAAAGGATCGAAGAATAAAAATCGTTTGGTTTTTACAAATGGTCTTTGTTTACCACTTAATGATAATTGAAACGTACTGCGAGCCTCGGAAGAAATAAATGCGATTCTCTGAATTTCTTCGAGCCGGATCGCTAACAATTAAGAGAGGTTAAGAGAGACCATAGAAGCGGTGAAGGAGCATGAGGGTTCGGATGAACCGGGGCTAGGGGAAAGACAGAGATCAGGAGCTCATCCGCCGAAGGCTGAAGCGTAAGGTGTCCCCAAGATAAACGAAGAGAGTCCAGAGCTACAGCTAAGGCGCAGGCGGTCCATGTGACGTCTCTGTGAGGACGGGCAGCGGAGACGCGAGGCGGCTAGCACCGAGGCCCTTCGCCAGAGTCCTTCGGCTCGCGCTCTATTTACAAGATATACAAGTGTGCGGGCCCTGAAGCCGCGTCTTCTCCCTTGGTCAGCAATTGTCGAGGAAGGAGGCTGTCGAGCCGCTGGCTATCTCCGCGAACTCCTGTTTGCTCGCTGAGCAGAGCTTGCTCGAGAAGTCGGTCTCGCGTTTCCTAAAACAGACGTTCCCGTCCGATTCGATTAAGATGTCCGTCCCCCTTTCCATCTGCCCATCTCCCCGTACGACGGCGAGAAAGTGAGGAGGAGGGGGAGAAGGCCTCGAGTCCGACTTACCCTCTACCCGGGAGCTCCATCACGTCTACGGAGACGTTGTTGACGTAGAGCCGGTCGTTGCACCAGAAGAAGCAGAGCGATCGGGGCTGAAGGACGTCCATATCGTAAGCCCAGGAGAGCTCGACCCGGCGAACTTTGCCGATCTCTCCCGTCGAGCCGCCCGGGTGTGCGACCACCATGCGCGTCGTTGTCCCGTGCTCCAGTTTCATGTATCCGCTAAAAGGAGCAATGATTGAATTTAATTGAGCATTCGGATTCCAATACTCCCAGTCTACGATACCTCTGACTAATTAAACCTCGAGCACTGGCAGTTACTGCAAAGCTTGGTCAGAACAAGTCTCGCATAAGTCTACTCTAAGCAGTTTTTATACGCCGATATAAGATTATATATTTTTACAGATGCAGATAGCTTAGGAAATCCTAATAAACAAATACTCGATTAAATGGACGTTAGGATAAATGGACTCTTAGGCCTTAGGCCCAGGCTCTTGTAAAAATATAATATTCTCTCTCTCTCTCTCTCTCTCTCTAAAACTTAGCTCGTTACGTTCGGTACACGTAAGGCATTTGTATTTATCAGAAGAAACGGATAAAAGAAAAAAACACGCAGATCGTATTGACATGTACGTAGGGGATATCATCTTTAAAACTGGCTTTTTTGAAGCACCGGCTTATCAGATATTTTCTGTTTCGCGTTCTTGTCCTTAAGCCCGAGCGTGTAACAATAAACTGTTCAGAAGAGTTCAAAAGAAAAAATTACTTCTTAAAACATTATTAATCCTTTTTTTTTCTTTTGTTCGTGAGTCACGTGTGCATTTGGCGAGCGGTTAGTAACGCGTTGGTTCAAGTATCGAGTAAATATACTTTGCTCGGCGTATGCATCTCGGACTCGGAGCGGAGCCCGTATACGTTATTATCGTTATAGAAAGTAGGAACAATCGATCGAGCGCTAAGGAAAAAAGACGAACAAAAATGAATCCGCCTATCTCTGCAAATATAATATACCTTGGAGTTAAATCCATGTTACGTATTACGCCATTATCCGCATGGAGCGTGACTTTCATGTATCCTTGCACCCAACTTTCAGCAGTCGGTGGCCTGGCCAAATTGATTGTTATTCTGTAGTGTCGTCCTAGAAAAAGGAGAGTCGGAGTTTCAAAAATTCGTATTGAGTCGGATGGAGTTACGAATCGTCTATCTTCGTGCTCCGTTTCATTTTCCATTGCTTAGCTCACACCGTTTCTTTCCCCAAATGCAAGCACATCCGTTCTAAATACTTCAAATAAAACGACTACTTTCGTTTCACGAATGCAGACATTACTCAGAGTTTACAGAGTCACTTTGCCGTAAAGACTCGTTCATTTTATAATTGATAGTTGCAAATATTCAAATATTACAAGCCCGCTAATACTGATATTTAGTTCTTCATTACGTTTGTCCATTACAAAATAAAAAACATGAGAAATCCTATCAAATTTTTAATTTCTCCTGATACCTAAACAGTACTATTCATCCATCCACCAAAGTCTCATTTGGATTTTCTATTAAAATACGCAAGACAACCTTATTTTAACATATTAGGATGTAAATACATAAGAATATTAGTAACAAAAAGAGGACTGCGTATGAGCAACGTAATGGGCAACATTTTCCTATAAACTTAAGTTTCTATTGTCAAAAATAGTAATTTATTTGGTAATTTGATAAATACCCTTAGTTTTACAGCAATTTTTCGCAACTCGTCGGAAAAAGGGAAATTTATGAAAAATGCGTAAATTATAAGCACTTATTATCTAAATTAAATGTAAATGCTAAATGGAAGAGATGAAGATTCGTTTAATGAAGAATAGAATGATAAAGAATGACAAATGGGGGAAGAGTCAGACTTATTGTCTTACTGCAGTAGGGATCGTCCTTGCCGGTGGAGAAGAAGAACTTGGAACCCAGGAGGGCGGACATATCCTGACCCATCTGCTGCCTTCTGACGAGGGCAGGGCTGCTGTCCGCGTGGTAGCCCATGATCCCGCAGCTGAGGCTGTTGTTGCTCTTGCATGAAAAGCACTCGCCCCTGAGAAAGCTTGCGTAGCTCCCGCACTCATGGGCGACGTACTGGCACTTGCCGTTTATGCTCTCGATGAAGAGCTTTATTGCCCGCACGTGATTGCAAGCGACGAGGACACGCGAGGCCTCCTCGAGACCCTCTCGGATCAGCGTCAGAGGCAGAGAGGGCGTCGTCTCGCTCAGGTCTGTGCATCCCGGCTGCTCCTTCCCGTTGTTCGGGTAAAAATCCAGGTGCCCGCACGGCTGGCTCATACCGTACCCTGGAAGACCTTAGCCGCTTTTTATAACTCGAGGCACTTTTTATTCTTTTCGAATACAGTAATTGAAGGGGAATGGCGCTCTTTGCGCCGTAAATAGCAATGACTCAAGGGTTCATAGATTAGCTATGAAAATACATTCCGTCGAGACTTTAATCGCCCGGTACCTTGCTCGTACCTCATGCCAGCCAGTCGATTTCATTAAAATTAAAACTATCCCGGCAAGGCATTACTCCCGCGGTGATATTCAATAATCCAGGATGGATCGAGCCATTCAACGAAAGCATTGATGGTTCCATTGCATTAACTGCTCGAGTCGTTGGGCCGAGACAGCGAAGCGAACCGAGGGACGCGGTACTGAGCGTGGTACTGAACGGGGTACTGAGCGGATTAGTGAAGGGGGAAGCGAATGACGCGTCGAAGGAAGTGCAGACACTTGTAACATTTTAAAAGACAAGAAAGCGATTCCCGCTTAAGTAATTACAGTTTTGCCGGGAGTGGTGCTTTCTGTCGACTTTAATCAGTTTCGGCTTTAAAATTCTAATGGAGTTTGGAGACGAGTCAAGCAGCTATCCCCGAAGAAGAAACTTTTCCGCCACTAAAGTAAGCTTTCTATTTTTCACTGTAAAAATAGCGACTGTAATTAAATGAAAGATTCGAGTAGCCGAACAAACGAATATCAGTAAGTGGCTTCGGTTTAAGCATGATAGCAATGGGAGGGAGGGGGGTAGAAGCGATATAGGTGCGAACACTATGTATATTCGAATTACCTAAAAAGAAAATGCTCTTTCCGTCTGTATGGATGACGTCGACGAGCTGAGCGTCGGTGTAGTCGAGCCTCAAGTGACTCGGCATGCCCTGGAAATATGGTTCGGCCGGGTCGAGTCCGGTAATGCGTCCTATATTTCCGTTAAGCTTCTCACCAGCGTAACCGGCCGTGTGAGCTCCTAGACTGTGCCCGATCAGGTGAACATCGCTCAACTCCACACCATAATTAGTCTGGAAAAGAGGATTAATGAAATCGATAACCTCTCGAGTCATCCAAGCTTAACAATCCCAGTTGAACGATTAGACTCTCGTTTAACTCTGTGATTCCGATTGCTTAAACTGTGCAACATGTCACACTCACATTATTATAAAATTTATATGACTTCCTTTTCTTTTATTCGATCGATATTCTAATATTAACTGAATCACTGGGTGAGAATACCGGCGTAACCAACCGTAATTGAATAATGACTTATTATTACTATTATCATTGGTATTTAAGTTCAGTCAATTTTCTCCTATACGACAATCTACTACATTTATTCATCACAATTTTTGATAAAACGTATGCAAATTTGATAGAATTACTTTCTCTTAGTTTATAACAAGAGAAGAACTTTTTCTCGGACTTTAAAAATAACATTCCCGATTCTAAGCACGCATTAGACGCATTTATACCATTAACTTTTGATTCTCATCCGATCTCTGTAAATTGATTTCATATCCAGCTTATTAAAATTAAAAAATAAAAGTAATCATTTGAACATTATATAAACTTTTGGTAATTAGCTGATAGTAAAAAATATGATTTAAACGCGGTAATTAAATTTTTTATTCAAATTATATATTCGATCAGTGAAAGAAAAAGTAAATTTATAATTTCTATAGTAATGCTAAACAGTAAAAAAATCGATTGTATATAAAGCTTCCTTGAAAAAATGAAAATATAGTTAAAATTTATAATAAATCATAGATATAAATAGGTTATGTTTAATGATAAATTTAATTATTAATTATTAGTTATTTATTAAATGAAATAAATTTTGTGAAAGATAAAAAGGTTCTAGCGTTCTTCAAATTAATAAAATCTCGACTCTGAAAATTACCGAAGGAGAAACCGAAATGAAATAAATGGCAAATAAAGAAATTTGAAACGGAATATAGTAATTTAATAGTCCAATTTATTGTGCATTCGTGGCATCAGACATTTTGTTGCTAAATAATTCTAGCCAGAGAATGTTAATGGTGGTAGATACGCTTTTCAAATATGATTAGCGTTATCTGGATTAAAATTTGTTTAATAATTATTGGTAAAATAAAAATTTGTATGTATCGGAAAAAATTATAAAAAAAAAAACTCGGTGGTTGAAAAAAGGTGAAGGGAGCGGTCGAACGTACAAGACCAATGCCGATGGATTATTTAGGACCTGTGATCCGTCAAATGATAGATCTCGTATGTCATCGCTGAGTGTAACGCGGATAAATAGATAAATAATCACCTGGAGATGCTTGACGAGGTGGGCGATTTCGAGGCCGACGAGCCGCGTATTGGCCGTAGCCTGGGTGTAGAGGGGTAGACTTCCACCGGCCCAATCGACGACTATGACATTGTAGTTGCCGTGCCTCAGCAGCTCACTCCTCATCTCCTGAAAATAAAAGGTGCGTACCCGTTATGGCTCAAATTCAGAACCGCGTTGTGCGTTTATCCCTGTTTTGGTTTTGTTTCTTTCTTTCTTTTTTCTTCAATTACACGCATTTGAACCAATGAATTCGAATAAATGGTCTCGCGTTATTACCGAGATGCATTTACTTTAATCTTTGTCATTATGAATCATGGACCAGTAAGTTTAAGTCTAGAATGCCAAGCGTTCAAGGTAAAATGTTTGCTTTTCGAAGATAAAAATATATAATTCAAACAGAGCTCGGACTTGAGTGTAGAATTTACTAATTAGAAGATGTAATATTTCTTAGTCTTTCGAATTGCCTCTCGAATTCTGCCTATAGTCTATTATTACTTAAACTTCCTTCTATATTTAAATCTTTTGTCTGCATATTGAAAATATCAATCAGAGGAGAAAATTTTCTACAAAAAGTTGTGTTTCACTTTTTACGAACGATAATAAAATATGCTTTACCCAATGCATATCTATATACAAGATGATCTTTAAATGCGCCTCTGTAGAAATTCACTCTTTTCACGAGTATTTGGATATAAAAGTCCTATCGCGTTGCTTTAATACTAATAATGTAATTGAAAGTAAGCCAGGAAAAGTTACTTAAAATATTTCAAGCAGTAATTTTTTTTTCTTTTAATACTTTTATATATGTATAATGCCTTAGTCAATATTCATATTTAATTTATTTTTAAAGACATTATTCTCGTATACTACGAGATTCCGAATAACAATAATATTTTTACGAAAAGGAGTATTATTAAGCGCAGGGAAGATACAATAAACTATAGGATAGCATAGTAAATATTCTAAAATAATATTTTTCATGCAATGACAATTTCTTATTAATTTTTTAATTTATGTACATATATTCGTGGAATAAGCATTATTGAAGTGTTAGTGAAGTGATTACTTTTGTCATATTAGAATAAATTAACATCCTTTCAATGATTGATTTATGTGATTTAAATGGTTTGTACTTTACATTCATTACATCGCTTAAAAGACTTATAGTTTGTTTGTTAAAATTTTAGCATAAAAGTTCAACAAAGAAGACTCACTCTATAAAAACAGAAAAAAAGATTTATATACTCATAAATCTTAACGAATGTGACATTTATGTACACGCTAAATTCGTTAGTCAAACAAGAAAAATTATGTAATTTAAAAAAAGCTGTAGAAAATAGGAGCTAAAGGATTTCGATTTTAAAAGAGAATGGAAGTGATTTCCATTGATTCTATGTCTATTGAAAAACTATTATATACTTTTAATATACTTTTAAATATTATGATAAATATTTAGATACTTTTAAAGCTTATTATATTATTATTAGACTTTATAACAATAATTTTTAACAGGCAATTATAGATTACGAGTATCTATTAAATATTATATTGTTTCCTAATTCAAGTAAAACATAAGCTCATAACTTTGGATTTAAGCGGTACATTGTATTCTTAAGAATATTATATTTTGCATGTTATTTGCATGAAGTTACGAATGAAAAATTAAAGAAAAAAGAAGAAACTTTAGGACTGGCATGAAAACAGGAAAAGCGAACCGAAACCGAAAAAGTGATCATAGATAATATTGGTGAAGTAAAGCTACTTGAATAATTGCAACTTGAATACTGCTATTTGACTTGGAGTCCCATAAACTCTTACGTGACTCGACCTGACGCGTCCTTACACGCAGATGATAAAAATTGCGTGGTCAAAAGCGAAACACGGGTTAGCAGCCCATTTTATTTAGCCTTTTTAGCCCGGGAAAAATGTAGGCGGCCCGAACACCTCGGACAAATATTTGGACCCGGTGGACATTCCGCTCTCTCGCTTACGGTCCCTTCATCCACCTTCTGGCTTCGTTTCTTTTTTCTCGTACTCCTTTGGCACGCGCGCTACAGACAATGGACTCCGCGACCAATTTCCTGCCTCTCTTGCATACAGAATGTGGGGACCCTCGGGGACTTAACGGGGAAAAAATAACTGCGAGAGGCTTCGCCGACCGATGACGACTTTTATTTAGACTTTATAATCGATGATCCGAAGACGAGCCACTTCGGAAAGTGGATTATTATAAGAGAGTCGGCCGACTTATGCTGCAGTTTTTCTTACTATTTATTTCACGACCGATGTCAGAGACTTTGAAACTTTAAGCTTCAAGTTCCTCATCACCCGCTTCATCCTATCTTTCCTTTCCGTTTTTTCAAACTTTAATTTGCATTTCAATCATTTAATAGACATTATAGTTCATTACTATATTGACTAACAATTGCTTAACAGTTTAAAAGATTCTCAGGATAAGCTTTGGAAATTCGAAAAGGGTAATAAGTACTATATATTCTGACCTTCAATTCCTACTGAATAACAGCGCTACATTCCTTTGTAAACTTTGCACTGTTACTGAATGAACGAAAAAATTCCTTTTCATTGCAAATGAGCTGACAAAAATTATGTGGCACATAGTTAATGAGTCTGCATTAAAAATCAATCAATTAAAGCAAAGGATTCCCAGAATTAAAAGTACTTATATTAATTTCATTTTTATTTTTAGCATTAAAATATAATATTTGTTGAGTTGGCAAAAATAATATTTGCGTAACTCGATCATCTTATTACGTTTCAGCAATTTATTAGGATTACAGATTTGGTCGAATCAGTTTTGCTAAGAAATTATTTTACACATCTATCACTAATAATATATTAATTTAAAATTTGTCAATTTTTCTTTTTATCGAGATTGACTACTAAAGCGTTTGCTAACGCATTGTTTCATAATCTTCTTGATTCAAAAAAAAAACTCTTTACATATAATTGTTAACCAATTTTAAGCATAATTATGACAATTAAATAATAATTGTATAATGATTTTAGACGAATTAAGATTCTATACTTAATGGCCATTAGCTGTAATTTAATACGCTATTTTAATGATACTCACATTATAAGCTACAAAGGTATGAAAAAATGGGGGGGGGACGTAACTAGTGAGTAATAGTGTGAAAGGAAATATGGAAAAACAGTGGATGTATCTATTCCTACAAAGAAACAATTCTTAAATTATTACAATAATGCGACTAGGTAAACATTGCAAATGCCTCTGTCGGAGGATTAACGCACCAAGAAAATAAGGATCCGATCCATCACGTTTGTGGCGATTGCAAAATTAAAATGAATGGCTCACCTTCACCCAGTTGCTGAGTGGCGTATCTATAAAACCGTGTATAATGAACTTCGTTTTTCGCTTCGGGCTGAAGTTTGAACGTTTGATCGACTTGTCCTTTCCTACAATTAACACTTGACCCTGCAAATAAATTTAAGTGGTTATACAAAGAGATGCTTTTGATACTCGATCCGCATTGCAGCTTAAAACCCATTTTAAAAATCGTACTTTCCTCATCTATCCTTCATCCATTTTTACTTTTAATATTACGCGTGTTGTTTTATTTTCATTTTAAAATTATGGAACTCGAATTACAGTTTAGCTGGATATTACATCTAATCACTATGACACCTTAACATTACATCCTTTCTAGGATATAATAAATAAATTGATAATAAAAGACAATTTAGTATAAATAATATATCATTGCGGATCAAAATAAAGTTATATAGAACAGTTATATAGAACAATTCAGCACGACTTTCTACTTTTGCAATATTATCAATTTTATGTCTATTATTATTAATTCATGGATATATTTTTTAACAGATCTTAATAGCGGCCTAATCTGTTGATAAGTTATTCGATAAATTTTTACACGTAATGGCAAACATTATTGGAAATATTTTAAATTTAACTACAGTGTATTACGTTTTATTAATTGCTAATTGTAATGTACGGGAAAGCAAATGAAATATTTTAAATAGTAATTGATACTGATAATAACTGCATTTAAGAAGCTTTACATCAAGCTATCACAACACAATTCATCAAGCTGTGGTTGTGATTTTTAATGAAGATTTTTATAATTTAAATGTAGCTCTGAAAATAATTTATAAAAAATAAAACTGTAATTATGCCGTTAATTAGGCTATCATTATTTTAAATTAAATCGAGTTATTGGACAAAGAATATTTTATTATAATGAATTATAAGCCGTTAAGGATGAATATATAAACTGACAAAGATGAACATTTCATTTATGATTTTTAAAGTACCAATAGAAAATTTACGTTTGGTTAGGTAAATAAATGTGCTTTCTTAGACGAGTCTTAAAACTTTTATTAATATCGATTTTATGAAAATTATTTAATTGCCGACTGTGAATTGATCAGAAAAATAAGGAAAAGCAAGAGGTATGGAAAATTTCTAATATGAAATCAAACAGAATAACTAAGCTTGAAACCTCGATTTCTTAGCTTAAAATTTAATTTGATTTAATTATATTCCATGACCGTCCGTCATCGATCCTTATTCATTAAGAAATAGGAATTCCAAAATACTTAACGTTTTATTATGCATTTCATCAATGTGCAGTTGATTGGCTTTAGTAAAAAAAAAGCTATATCTTTACGTTAAAAAGTGCAAAATACGAGCTTGGCCGTGAAAAGGTGACAATTAATGCCGTGAAAGAAAATTGGAAAGCGATCGTCTATCTGTCGAAGGTTATATTATACAGTAGTTTGATATAAAATTGTAAAATTTCACGATAAGTATTATATTGTCGGTCAGATTCGTTCTCTTTTTACACGTTAAACAACACTTTTCGTAATAAAGAGACTCGTTCATCGAGAAAAACTTTTTACAATTCTTGATTATCTCGAATAGATCAAGCAGTAAAGGATAATAATGCTTAACATAATATATTTATTAAAAATAGATGAATGAAATTGATGTATTTTTAGTAGTAAAATGTGAATGTTAAGTAGGCTAAATGTAGTGATCGTACGAATATGTTTATCGACTAGTCGTGAATAAGAATAATAGAAAAATATATAATTGACCATAATTCGTGAGAGAGAGAGAGAGATATTAGGCAGTGATGACGTAATAAGTTAATGGGATCAGTAGTAAGTGGCTGTTGGTGCAAAGTTATAACTTACTTCGGTTGGATTGTCGTTGGTATAAAGTATAAATCGAGTGTTTATAACCTCCCGAGGCAGAGGAAAGACATTAAGAGGTCGATGTATGAGATGATACCAACTTCGGGTGATGTTCAAGCATCCAAGTTCGTCGTAGCAACGCGTCTCGTTCTCGACTGCAGAAAATGCAAAAACTTTTACTACGAATGTACGAAACGTTGGCTTTAAACTTGCCTCTGCTTACTCTAATATTTATCAAACATTATACATTTTATTCATCTCCATTGTGTTTTCTATTTTTCGAATTTTATAACTCGACTTTTCCTTGTAAAATTAGCAATGTTTTAATCAATGAATGACTAAACATAAATATTATTAATCGTTTTCTCATGGCGTTTTTACAATAATGCGATTATTTTCATACAATAATGGCAGATTTCGTGAAAAAAAATTTTTTAACGGCCTTACTAGTAATTTATTTGTACTTGTATTAAGATTATATAAATTACAAATTGCATTGTAATTTCATTGGCTCTTACACGTTATGACGTAATTACAAATGCTTACAAATTATATTCGCTGACATGGATAAATCTATGCAAATATCTAATAATATTTATTGACAAGTCATTCAATCATTTTAGTTGCTAAAGATATTTAAATTCTTTGTGAATAATTGTTAGGTACCTTTAATTGATTTTGACAGGTGTTCTATCAAATAAATTCATTTCAATTATACGTAAAAGTTAATAAAAAAGTAAGAAATAATTTATTTTCCAATGACATTGAATGAATTTCTTGTAAATAGATGAAAGAAGCTATAAATGTGAAGGAAAGGAAGGAAGGAAGGAGAGAAGGGTAAAGAGGGACCTTAATATCTGAGAACTTACAGGGTAGCCAGGGGATATTGACTTCTATTCTGTCGCTCCGAGCCCATTGCCATGGGTCCAGGATTCCAGCAGAGCAGATAGCAGGAGCCAATGCTATAAGGAACAAAACCAGAGCTCCTTCACTCTCCAAGTTAGTTTCTTTCCATGTGCTTCTCCTCCTCATCCTGAACACGTAAATATGTACATTATAAATACTTTTGGCTCGATGAACATTTCGATTTATCTACTTTTATATAGTACGTATGAATGCATTAATTATCAAGGACAGCTCAAATTTCTTACGCTGGATTACCTTCGCTCAGCTTATGCTTTAATTGCCTGCTCGGCAATGCCCTGGCCCTTTAACCATTAAATTCAGCCATTTATATCCCTGAATTTCAGGTAAAAATCTTACGAATAGTATGACTTTTGTTGAGATAGACTTACTTGACTTTCGGAGTTAAAGGTCCAGGGTTCGAACGCATTGTACATATCTGTAAATATATTGTATTCCAAGCAGCATTTAGAAATAACTGTAATTTATGACTCCAATATGATAATGATTCTATAACTCTTTTTTTATTTAGAGCTTGCACTCAGCATCATAAAAACATGTTTTCCAAATGCCATTGAACTTAATTAGAAACGGTAATCAACGATTCGCTATTTATCATGCTCAACATCCATTATTATTATTATTATTATTATTATTATTATTATTATTATTATTATTATTATTATTATTATTATTATTATTATTATTATTATTATTATTATTATTATTATTATTATTATTATTATTATTATTATTATTATTATTATTATTATTATTATTATTAGTAGTAGTAGTAGTAGTAGTAGTAGTAGTAGTAGTAGTAGTAGTAGTAGTAGTAGTAGTAGTAGTAGTAGTAGTAGTAGTAGTAGTAGTAGTAGTAGTGGCAGTAGTGGTGGTGGTGGTGGTGGTGGTGGTGGTGGTGGTGGTGGTGGTATTTGTTTATTTATTTTATCTTATAATACCGTGATTTAAAATGTACTGCAATTTAGTTTAACAATATATTCAATCGAGTATCATTATTGTATCCACCATTTCCTAGCAAAATAGTATAATTAAAAAAAAGAATATAATCAGTTTTATGAAAAATTATAAACGTACGTATGCACTTGTGTATGAAGCTTTTACAATTTCTATACAGTGATTAACTAATGAATAATATAATGCGTAAAGAAAAAGAAAGTTCTTTTAATGGCGGCCACATTTGTTACTGTACGTGTACGTTTTCACGTATAAACACTTATCGTTATGACTAGATATTGCCATTTTTCAAATATACAATAAAGACATTCATCTTGTAAATGCTCATTCGCAAGCTACGTATAACATTTATCAATTTCATATATTTTAATATTAATGTTATTTTGTAGAGCTATTCTTATTATAAAATATTTATTTATAGCTACTTTTATAAATAAATATACATATTATAATAAAATTCTACTGATAAATAAATTAAAAATTTACATAAAGCACTATTTGTTTTATTATTTTTATATAAAGATAATTAAATTCTGTTAATTTTTACATTAAAAAAAATGTAATTTAAATGCAAGTATGGAATTCTAAGTAAAAAAAATAAATTGAAATATTCGTGAATAAGTCTTTAATTTAAAAGAGTATTTAATAGTAAAATGGTATATATTTTAGAAAATTAACACACGCATATTAGATTTCAGCATGAAAAATAAGTTCTCTCTTGTGGCAATTAAATTACCGGCTACGTTCATCCTTAAAAAATACATAAAAATTACCATACCGTAAATAAGTTTGATAAAAAATAAACATCATTTATAAATATCACATGTACTGAAAAACTCGTTTATAAACTAAGAAAAACAGCGGATTCAATTAAAAAAATTCATTAATGTTAAATGAATTTAGCTTTAAAATTTTGTTGAGCAACAGTTCTTTTAATATTTGTTCCTCTATCATATATGATATAATCAACACTATTGACTGACAATAAATAACCAAATTTATAATCAATAAATTTAATCTACGTTTAATCGGTAATAAAAAATTGAAGAAATATCTTACACAGAGTACCTGAAAAGTAATAGAATGCATGTGTTTGAAGACGTAAACGTGTAATACTTATTATCCTCGAGTCCATGCAATACTCATTTTGCAGATTCAAACAATTTTCCCATGAAATCCTTAGAAATTATTAGTTTCACAATACTAACTTATTATATAAATTACTTTTGCGTCAACGTCAAATTTTTATTTAACAATCCTTTCAAATTAATCAACTCTACTTTTTGTCGCATTTTAACTACAAGTCTGTTTTAATTAAAATACTCTGATATTTGAAATACAATTGGCACTTATTATCAAAGTTAATTAGAGTTATTAGTAATTTTTTTATTTTAAAATTTTGACTTAACATTATGAACATTACTTTTTGTTATTATTATCGCATATATTTAGTATTTCATAAAAAGATAATTAAAAGCATGTAATAAATTATCTAGAATTTCTTTATTGTAGTAGTTTTGTGTTTGATGTCATGTCATAATATTCAAAATTTTTAGTCGTTTCGATATTACGTTTCGATATTTTTACACTTACGTGCAATTAACATATACTTGTTAAAAATTCTATTATATGTTTGGTGAATTTAATTACAGAGTTAGTAACACTGAAAGAAAAATATACGCCTATTTAAAACTACGTAATTTATAAAAATTATCTGACTGATTATTATTATTCAATCAGTAATTGTATTAATTTTTCAAAAGCCGAAACATTAGTTTTAAAATGGTTAAAAAATAATTCAATAGAAATAATAGAATTGTTTAATGGTAAAAAGTAATACTCCTATAGTGTTAATACACGTCACTCACTTTATTACGAAAGATTCTTATAAAATCTTAAATTAATGTTTATTCGGTATTTTACTATTTTATTCTTATATTAGTAAAACTTGCATCAGTTCCATAAATCACCTGATAGCAAATAGACGATTTATTACGAGTTTCTTGAAAAACTTTGGAATTCAGGAGCAGATAGTACGGATGAATTTGTAAAATTTATGTCGATAATAAGTACGAATGAAGAGAAATAGTAATAAAGTAAAGGTTTTTTGATATTGTTTTTTTTTTTTTTTTTTTTTTTTTTTGTACTATTCCCGGTATTTTTTACTATGGGAAAAGTATGTACTAAAAGCATCAGAGCTCAAATTTTCTTTAATTATGAGTGATAATAATTATTATAAGACTAATGGATGGAGCGGCGGAATGATTTGAAGTAAAATTGAAGGAAAAATCGAGAGGATAAGAAGGAATGAGGATGGCATTGGCGTCGATCAAGCCGAAGAAATAAAATACTCTTTGATCTCTATTGAAATACCTTATAGCCGAACACTCGAGACGGAGCTGAGAAGCGTACATTGGCAGCTTGGCATTCCCTCGCCGGGGGCAAGATCGTCACGAGTGCACGGGAAACGGACCGGGTGCGCAGCTAGGAGAGGATCGGCCCTCCTGGGGCACGCTCAAAAGCTCCGAGCAGAGCGGAACGCGCGCGCGGGGTGCTGTCGCGTGCGAGTCGAGTGCGAGTGCGAGTGCGAGTGCGAGTGCGCGCGCCCGCGCCTCCGGGACCGATTTTGAGAGCGGACACGCGGCCCGGGGAGTGGGGCCCCGATTATTGTGTAATAACGAGCGACCTTCGCACCCCCTCCCCTCTGAGCGAGTCCGCCGTCGCCCGACGACTGCTACTCAAGCCAAAGAAAGCGATCCTTCCAAGCTTCCCCGGAGAATATTATTAGCTGATTACCCTGATCTTATCTAAGATTTGCCAACAGAGATTTCTTTGCTACCGGACTTGAGCCTAAATAGGTATTCGGACCGATTGACGACCTTTCGCGTGGACCACGTCTCGAAAGTAAACATCCCCCCGCTCCTGGTGGCCAGCCGTCGTCCGCCCGACAAGCGCAGTAACTGGAAAATCTGCGCGCTGGTGTCTACGTATTCGACAATGGGTGCTTACAACAAGAGTTCGACAACGAAGAGAGATAAATAGATAGATAGATAGATAGATAGATAGATAGATAGATAGATAGATAGATAGATAGATAGATAGATAGATAGATAGATAGATAGATAGATAGATAGATAGATAGATAGATAGATAGATAGATAGATAGATAGATAGATAGATAGATAGATAGATAGATAGATAGATAGATAGATAGATAGATAGATAGATAGATAGATAGAAAGAGAAAGAGAGAGAGAGAGAGTGTGTGTATGTGTGTGTGTACATCTTTTGCCGATCGTATCCAGCTTTATTCAAAAACACAACTCTATATTTTCAACTCATTTTCACAAATTCCAGATCTTACGTTCCTTGACCTTACTGCCAACAATGTTATTCTATACTTTGAGTGAGTTAAAAAATTATAGACTTTTCTGAATATGTACGTAAGCACGCGCGCGCATATATTTATACCTTTACGTTTTTTTCCATCTCTCTCTCTCTCTCTCTCTCTCTCTCTCTCTCTCTCTCTCTCTCTCTTAATGATTGTATAATGATCGCCGAGCTATAAATATAGAATAAGAGATTCAGAAATACCGAACCTTATACTCACATATCTAATTACAAAATCAATAAATTTTAATAGATTCTATTTATATTTTAGACCTGAAAGCTCTTTCAATGTTCATTTACTTTTTTTTCAAGATATTACCGACTTCTTTGTCCTGCTAGAAAATTTTTTTTTTTTTTCTTACACTTTTTCCTTTAAATTTCTAAAGGAAATTGCTATTTACCATTAATAATGATAAATTAATACAAGGATAAGAGCATTTTTAATAGCGCTCAAAATCAAAAGCCAGATAGTTATATATACGATCTGTTAAATAATACGTAGTAATATAACAAAGTGATATATGTATATATTTTTATTAAAGTACTTAATTGGTAATAATAAAGCTATAACATATAAATATAAAATCAGTATAATTGTAATTATTATATTGTAAAAAAAAAGTTTCTACGAATTAATATAAGAGGATCATACATACATAATTAAACATTAAATGTAATTAAAATAGGTATATAATTTTACAGACATTTAATTGAAACTTTGTATTCGTTTAAGGTTAAAATTTCTTTTATATAACATTTATTTTATTCGATTTCAGGATCACGTACAAGATCAATAAATCATACATCGTAAAGCATAATTTACGTATTGCTTTGTAGCGTATGAAAAAATTTGTCTATATTAATGTTTCTCTCTATCAATGTATTCAATAAAAGAAAGGTATAGAAGGATCAATAGTTATTTATAATTTCTAATGCAGCAATCATAGAGGATTACTTTTCAACGTTCCTCTGTGCATTTATTCCAGCTATTAAACTCATTATAAACTTTAGTAATAATGTATGTATGTATATATATATAGAGAGAGAGAGAGAGAGAGAGAGACACACATATATCCATATCTTCGGAGAATTGCAGTATTCCTTACATTTTATTAAGGACAACATCTTTTCTACCGTTTTCGAATATTAAAGATTTTGAAATAAAATTATAATAATAATCCTGAAATGCTCAGGATTATAGATATTATAGGTGTGTACATGAAATTAAATCATTTAAAAAGAAATCTAGAGAATATATATATATATAATAACCTATATGTAATATATATATATATAAGAAAAAAAAAGAAAAAAAAACAGTTCTAATATTTTTTTTTACGAAATTAAAGATAGTTTACTTAAAATAAATAATAAAAAAAAAAGATTATAATAAGATAGATGTAAAAATCTGCATTAAATGAAAAGTATTTTATTGGCAATGGTCTGCGCTTAAAATTGTTAAAATAATAAAGCGCTACTAGAAAGTTATTTGCTTTACGTATAAATATTATTAAAATAATTTTACAAATGATTTACGTAAAGTAAAAACGGACCGACAAGTACAAGTACAAAATAAGTGAAATTTAAATAGCTGTAAGTACACGGAAGTGAGGGTGAATTCTTTTCTTGGTCGACCTTACGCTCGCGTGACTTGTGCACTAACTGGTCGATTTATATTTTTTACGATTCCCAGCTTTTTCCGAAATAATATCCGCGCACTGGCGCCACAGCCATTATTTAAGCCTCCCCCCTCCCCCCCACCCGCCCGGCCGTTACTGCCGCTCTAAAACGCGTAACCGGGAGTCGGGCGTTGCCGAGTGAATTCTGTTCGGAGTTCCATTTTCGTTTCTGCGAATCCCGGTTATCGCGGAGAGTTCGAGGCCAGGAGAAAAATATCCTTCCATCTAATTTATCCGCGTCTCCCAAAGCCTTTCCTTAGCCTTTCCTTAGCCTTTCCTTACCAGCAAGTAATACCTTCGAGAGACGGATGTGCGTACGCCCTTCTCCCCTCCTTGCTCGCGCGGAGGAGGAGGCCTAAAGCGCGAAATATTTCATCCTGGTCTCCTGGTAGCGTAAGGATATTACAGGAAAGTATTCCAAAACTGTCTTGCGTAGTATCATCACCATCTTCCTTTCTCTCCATTTGACATTTGCATAAGCTCCGTCTTCTTCAACTAACATTTTCATTTTCTTATCTTCCTTAATCATATTACTGAACAATATGATATAGTCTCTTCAATTGACATAAGAATACCACTAAATATATAATAATAATAATAATAATAATAATAATAATAATAATAATAATAATAATAATAATAATAATAATAATAATAATAATAATAATAATAATAATAATAATAATAATAATAATAATAACGTTGCCAACCCAATAAATGTAATGTTAATTCGGATCCCATCTCGTATTCCCTTTAGAAGTCCTATCAATGTAGCGTATGTAAAGCACTGAGTGGAATTTATAAAAATGACGTTGGCATAGATAGGTATATTAGTGAGGCTGACTAAACGGGAACACACTCACACGCCTCAAATATTAAAGTAGGTTAAACATTTCGAATTTCATTTATTATAATGAAAGTCGGCAGATAAAAACAGAGCTGTCACCTTGTCAGCGAGAAATAGCCATTGAAAAAAAGCAGGTTCAGCAGTATTCATTCATTAGAAAGTTGTGTAATTGTCAGTCAATTGTCTAGTTGAACAAAACTTACGACGCTCATATCCCCTATTTTACAGTAGGTCGATAGATTTAGTAAATTCGCATTCGTGTATAAGATTCGTCATTACGAATTACGGAAAGGGCTCAATACTTAAAATTTTTATGAGAATATTATTAATTATTATTAATATAATTATGAGAATAATGAAATATAAAGCATTGAGGGATAAAATAATTTTATACAGTTTTGTAAATCAAATTCCTTTTATTATAATACGAGGATATTAATCTTTACAATGATAATTTTTATATCAGTGTATGAGTAATTTTCACCCCAAGTAGAACCTTTTCGTGATATCAGTACCTTAAATTAATTATATAATTATATCTAATAGGTAAATATAATTAAATCAATATATTAAGTGAAGTTATTTAATTATTCTCTCATAAATTAATATATACTATATATATATATCATACTTGTTGAAGCCATAAATTTTCCGAAACAGATCATATCTTATTTTATTTAATTACATTACTCAATTATTACTGTATATAAAAATTTATGTAGAAACGATTTGTAAACTTTAAATATAATTTTTAACCAGTTGTCTTAATGGCTGAGCTTTTGTAATATTTTATAATATTCTAACCATTCGTGTAGATTAATGCCCCTCACGTTTGCTAATCCAGCAGAATCCTTAAGGATTTCAGTAATGTTTTATTATTACAAATGTTCTGAATTAATATTTATTATGCTTTCTTCCGAAAACCTCCATTCCTTTTCATATTTAAGCCTTCACAATATCTTTTAACGTCCAGACAAAAACAGAATTTCTTCCTTTATTGATAATGTAATCGAGACGATATAAATTGCATTAGAAAAATATAATAGAGAAATTTATATGTAATGTATATTAATAAAAAATACGTTTAGTCATGACGTTTTCTCTATTCTGAGAGTATTAAAGTATACTAATTCCACTCACTTTCATAACTTCATTATAGAAACGATGTTTTCGTTATATTCGATATACGTTATCGGAGAATAATTGTATTATTATTTGTAGAATCATGGATACGATGCTGAGATATAATAAACATAGAAGATCGAAATTTGTATTAGCGGTGGCAATTTATTGAATTAGCATTTCTTTGAACAGCAAAAGAAATACATGTGCAATCGAGGCTAGAAGTTCGTGGGCGTCTTTACCAACTAACGAATATAATTTTTTTAATTCGTTAACTGTTCTGCTTGAAAGTCACATTCAATACGAAAATGTGATCGTTGTCATATTTTTCTTGAAATCGCTGTGCTCGGATCGTCAGTAACTCCTAAGAATTATCAGGACATAACTTTAATTTTATTTTACTTTTCATATCATATTCAGATTTATTTTTTCCTTTTGCACTTTACATATGACAATACCTTGTCATTAGGAAGATTAAAAAAATAAGAATATAATTCATGTCATTCATTTATTCATCGATTTAATAATTGGACAATTATTAACTAACGAAACTAAATTAATTTCTAAAATCTTTTTTCTTTTACGCTTTATTATAATCAAATATAGAGATATTAATGATTTTTCATTTTTCTTTATCGCCTTTTTACATTTCATTTTTATTAAAATTTGTTAATTAAATCATATTAACAATAACAATAACGTTTTCTAAATCTTATTGTTAGTATATCGAAATTACATATTTTATCAGTATTCCTTCAAAAATTTTATTATTATATTAAAATATTGAATTTAAATGGAGGGAATTTAAAAATTAAATGATAAATAATATAGAAAAAAAAGTTTTAAATATTAAATGTTAATTACAAATATGTATATTCCTCATGCTACTAAAATTATTGTTACATTGTTAATTATTATTTGTGTTTCAAGTATTATAATTATACATTTAATATTTTTATCATTTTAACACACATACACAGAATATATATATATACATAATTTAAAAACGAAAACTCGTTTAGTATAAAGTATTTCAAGGCATGTATTTACACTGTAAAATTTCTAATGCGATTTTAATTGTCCTCGAACGGTGAAACTGAGAAAATTATGTAGTAAAACAAATCTTTCGAGCATCAGCAAAAAAAAAATAATATTTTTTTCAATTTGCAGAAGCGCATTATCATTAATCATACGATTTGTACGAGTCGTTGCATAATTCGTATAAAATCCAATACAAACAAAATTGATTTATTAATTAACTCGCAATTTAATGTTACATTTTTTTTTTAAATATTTATAAAATCGTTTGGAGGTTTGAGAAAATATCAAGGCACATTGAAAGGAAAAACACAAATTATTTGCCATCGAATTCACAGCCTCAAAGGTTATTTTCAATATATGAGCGCGGGCGCGCGCGCGTGTGTGTGTCGCGCGTCCTTTCGGTTAAATTCAGAAGCTTGTCGGCGCTGATTATGCCGTACTTTCATTTAGAGCCGCCAAAAAAAGTAAAAAGAACCGAAGGTATTTCCACTTGACGCCAGAAGCAAAAAAAGCAACGTCGATGCGAAAGGAAACGGTGAATAAAAATCAAATCACCAAGTGCGCATTTAAACGTAGGCTTCGATCAAACACAAAGTCCCTGCATATTTAGCTCATACTTCCGATGACCGATCGTTAATTGTATAATATACAAACAGGAAGTTACACGGGCATGCTAATGCTCTCACAAGCGCGCACACGTATTAAGAGACAGAGACAAAGATAGAGATAGAGATAGAGATAGAGATAGAGAGAAAGAAAGAGAGAGAGAGAGAGAGAGAGAGAGAGAGAGAGAGAGAGAGAGAGAGAGAGAGAGAGAGTCTTTTGGACTTTGAAGTCGGTTTCCGGTAGACCGAAGGTTTAAATAGGAACCCCGAGCCGATGCAAATCGTGAATTGTACCGTACACTCGTGGTTTCACTTTCCTCAGCTCTTTGTGGTTTTGATTGCTCGAGCTTCTCTCCTACCCTCCCCACCTCACTCGTTCACTTACTCACTCTCTCACTCACTCTCTCTCTCTCTCTCTCTCTCTCTCTCTCTCTCTTTTCATCCGGTAATCCGTCTTAATCCAATCCTCACGTCGAAAATGTGAAAAAGTGGATGGCACTTGTTTTCGATTTCGACTTCTCGTCATACGTTTTTTACATACGTAGCACGTTCTATAGAAAATTGATGCTTTTAAGATCTCACGACGAATGGATAAGGCTATCCTCTTTAATTATCCTAGCTGGGGCATAAATTTTAACACTCGGTATTTGTGTGAGCGACTCTTGCTCTTGTTATCTCCTTATGAGAGCGTATGGAAAATTTGGAAAAGTACCGAGAGAACATAATATGATATATCGTGCGCTTTATTTTATAGTAAACGAGAATAGTTGAGTCGGTAATTTGGAACATCTTGATTTTGTTAAGGTATAGATTTAAAAAATCTATAAATTCTATAAATCAACGACTCAATTTAAAAAATCGGCAAAGAAAAATAATAATGCAATTCATCCTTTTGCTTTCATTACCCCTCGTAGTTAAACCGAATGCGTTAGGAAAGTGAAACTGAAACAACTTCAATCTTTGCCACAATTTCATGGAAACACTCGGCATACTTACATAAATCATCATATTACCCAATGACATCGTTTTTAATTTTATTTTATTTTTTATTTTTATTTTTTAACAATTTTACCAGGCCGGTCCAACTATACAATTGTCCGTATTTCTTATACATACAACTTATTTCATCTGCTTTTCTTTTAGTCATAAAAATAAATAACGCTCTATTACATAATCTACGTTTTTATATTCACAACTAAAGTCGTCATCGTTCATTTACTTTTTAATTTTAAAGTAAATACCTGTTTTTTCTACACTCAATTGAGTTTAGCGCAATATTTACTTGCTGCGAGGATTTCTCTCAAATGATCTAACAGTATTTTTTTCTTTGAGAATTTTAATTATTGGTGAATTAACGAGGCGATGACAGTTTGCAGGAAAAAAGGTATTTTTTATAGTATGTAAACAAAGACTTATTTATAGATCCAGATTAAAAAGCATTATTAAAGTAGAAATGTAGTAATAAATGAATTGAGTTTATATTTGCCTGGCATGTATTTTAGTATTTGTAAAGCCATATTTTATAATACGTATATAGAATTATGCAATAAATAAATAATTTTTTATTTATGAATAAAGTTAGGATAAAAATGATATCGCGCATGAAAATGCGTAAATCAGTTTTAAAAATTAAAACGTGAAGGTTAGAGCAGTTCTTCAAAATATTAGATCAGAATTACAGTTGGCACATAAGAGTGTTGGATTGATTTTGTCGAAAGAGCGTTAGAGCGAAATAAATCAAGGCTTCCTTTATGATAAACATAGATTTAGAATATGTCGCGCGAGTGCTATATGTCCACGGCACACCAGCAGACTAAGTTCTTGTTTCTTTAATAATACTTCCTTAATCGTAATCAATTGACGAAATTTAATAGAATTCGAATGAACAGCTTAGGAATAGAATATAATACGAAAGCTTATTAAAAGTAAAAGATAAGTGTCGTATGAACGACGGTCGAAAAGACTACAGGCGCCGGAGGAAGGGGAGGAGTTGAAAATTTTGCTCGAACCATTCTATCAAGCCAATTAGGTAGAGTATTGTATTCGGGAGTATTAGCACGATAAGCGAGCGAGTATCGCGTCCCGTTGGACGTCGATGAGTAAATTCAAGGCCTCATAACTTAATATCGGCGCGAATAATGACTTGATATCTATTTGAAAAGGTGAGCTTACGTAAGGACAACAATGCCGATTAGCGATTGTCGGGACTGAAAGAAAAAGCAGAAAATTGAGAAAAGCGGATCGAGGGGGGGGGGAAGTGAGGCCGGAGCTCGGGTTACGTCGATCAAAACAGTAGCGCCCTTGAGCTGCCGAGGCCGAGGAAAAAGTATAAAGTACGCGTAAAAAGTGAGCGTCGAATACCGTCCCGGTCTCCTCACTTTCTCCCCCGGTGAGGAAGCGAAAAATCCAGCTCCCGGTGCGGACGGGGCCCTCTCCGTGCCCTCCCCCCTTCCCGTCGGCCATGCTCATAGCCCTGGTCGGTCTGAGCCCCAGACGGAGTGCGCTGGAAACGCAGGGTACAGCGTGTATGGCGGGAAGTGCACCGAGTACCGCCCGAATTATAATTCGGGCCGGCGTTATTCCCGGGATCGGGCCCCACTCTAATTAGCATAATTTTGCAATTTGTACGGGATTCTCGCGTGCCGTTACAATCAGCGATGAGTCCCCGAGGCTGATTCATCACTGACTTTTTTTTTTCGTTTTTTTGTTTCTTTGCTTTTTTGTTTTTTTGTTTTTTTCCTTTACCTAAACAGGCAAGACTCGTGTCCGGCGGGGTGCTTTGTTTGCGCATGCGCCCTGCCCCTCCAAACCAATACCATTCCGACTGCATGTAAATATTGCCTCGAAACCGAGAAATTAAGATAATTTATAAGTCCGGCTCGTATTCCCATCTCCCTCGCTGATCCATGAGGACTGCTTATTCTATTCTTCTTTTCTACCCTTCTAATCTTTCTTCCTTCTGTCCGTCTTTCCCGCCTGCGCTCACCAAGATCTGTTTCAATAATGAAATCAAAGTTTTCGATAGTTTTCGTTTACACTCAAACGGTGACAGTTCAATTATATCCGATTAGCGATTCGGACATAAAGTTTTCATATCCTGGGGGAGGGAGAGGGCAGGTTAGTTACTGTTCTCACCGAGCTAGATTAATTTTCTGACAGAATCATCCTGGTCGCAACGTTATCGATAAGTAATTAATATCTTCGTCACGTAGGCGCTGTAAAGGATTGTTAAATATGTCACGCAAGAGACTCTGAATCTCAACTGTTTATTTGTATTAAAACTTATGCATTACTGTTTCGCTTGAATAAATGGGAATAATAAACGGAGCTTGCAAAGAGAACAAATGTCTACCGGGACATTAAATAAACATATAGACTCGTCCCTGTTAAATTTGCGATCAAAATAATGACGCTTGCTCAATCGTACCGCACAACTAAAGCTTTTCGTTTGATTTTTATTTGAAAAACTTTTTCCCCAAACACTTTTAATTTTGAATTATATTTTATGTATTAAACATAAATCTATTACTCGTTTAAAAACTAGCAGATTGTGATTTTAATAAAAGTAGAAAATATTCCGTTATTCATTTTATAAAACATAACGATGAATATTTAATTTTCATAATTGTTCTGTCATTATTTTTTTATATTCCTTAAGGCAATCGAGTACACACACGTGTTTTCAATGAGTGCTTCTATTACTTCTTTCGTCTATTACTTCTTTTTTTTTTTTTTTTTTTTTTTAATGTATTACGTATGGAAAAATGTTGATTACAAAAATATGCCTTAAATTAATTCGCTTTTTTTAAACTATTTTGATATAAATAATTTCATTTGTTAATAAATAAAGAATAGTAGTGCAAATTTTTATGAATCCATAGCTTTATTGTAATTTATGGTGGAATTGTTGACGAAAAATATAGTCAATTTATATAATAATAATAATAGTAATAACAGTACTTGTAAACTATATAGTGTTTAAAAATTCGCTACTAAATTAAGTGATCAAACCGCTATGAAGAAAATATAATAAATCATGAGTCTACGATATCTCGGAAAATTCGTATAAATACAATTTACATACATTATTTAGCATAATGTTATCGTTGAAAGCAGATACTTGCCCAACAATTCATATTGCTTTTTAGCATATATTCATTATAATACAGAGGAAAAAAGGATCAAAATGATGTATGGATACATTTTTAAACAAAACGGGTTTGTATTCTTTGTACCATTTTCTTGATATATGTAAATCTAATGTAATAAACGTTAACAGATTCTTCATTCGTCAGAGCTTTAGTATTTTAAAGAAATTAACATTAACGATAATGAAGTTCCTTTCGTAAAAATTACAGTACTTGGCTACAGTAGTGAAATTATATTGAGATAGAAATTATAATTTTTCAAACGACTATCGTATATATCAGATACTTAAGGTTTCCTTAGAAAAATTAAAGGTACCTTATTCGAATAGTTGATATAAATAAGAAATAAAAATGAAAACAGTCGTTGTCTGTAATTATTATGATTTGTATATTTGGATAACGTTTATTACATTAATGTACTATATGCACTATATGAATATGAAACTGGAAGAAATTTTTATGGCGAATGGTTAATTTGTACAAGTCTGTATAAATTAAAATTAGAGGATTCGTCCTTCTTAATAATGCTTTATTTAACTCTGATTATTAAGACTATCGAATGATTAATATTCATGGTTTTTACGATCGTTACCAAAATAATAAGCTCGCAATATTTATAATAATTCATAGATTTATATGCGGCTGAGGTACACTGACCATTGATGTCTACACAACAGAAGATGTTGCGATAGCCGGTCGAGTAAGAAATTTACTGGTGAAATTTATTTTTGGTAGGGAGTAACGATCGAGAGCCAAGCCCGTGGATACCGAACGGTCGGTTGCCTGATTGAAGGGGCCGGGAATCGATTCTCTGGCCGAGAGGCTGGCTCCGACCGCCTCGGAGGCTCTCTTCTCCACCTGTAGGCGAAGACCACGGGAGCAGGGAGTGCCCGGCTAGCGAATTTCAATTGTACGAGAGGCGTTCGGCGCCGTATTTCGCGAGCAGCAATTACCCGTTACGTAATCGCGAAAACATCGACTCGGTAAAAGTAGAACTCGCGCAGCTCCCCTAGCTGACGTAAGTCCGGAGGTCGTCACCAGCTCGACTACCAGCACCGTAGCGATCACGAGCCACAGCATCAGCGTCAGGATCGCCTCGGTCATCGACTTTCTTACGCGCGAAACGGCGCGCGTGAGCCGAAAATTAGAGAGGCCGTCGCTCGGAAAAGCGCTTTCCCTGGAAAAGTAAGAGAGTCCCGCATTCCTGCCAGCCCCTAATTATGCAATGGATCTCCGTCGCGCGCCCCGGTATTATATCACTCGCGCCGGGAGCCATCGTACGTGAAAAAGTGGACGCCGCGGCTCACGTTGGCTCACGTTGGCTCACGCTGGCTCATCAGGACGCACTACGTGATATGACGGATCCCAGACGCCCTTGAGGCCCGCCGATCCTCTATTATTTTACCTTTCTCCCGTTAGCCGCGACTCACCCCCGTCTCGGCTGGGATGAAATTTTCATTGCACGCACCTCCTAATCATCTCAATGATTATACTATTTGTAATTACAATTACAGCGCTTCTGCAGCTTCCCCTCTACTTAACCTCACTTATAATTTATTAAGTTTGCAATAGCATCGTGTTGAAATCTTGCAAATGCTCATTGAATTAAAATAACATACAAACGTACGTTCGCCCAGCGCGTGATTTTTATAACTTCTATTTTATAATTACTTTGTAGGGAATAACTTTATAGAGCTAAGTTAACTTAATTAAGCTATACTCTCTGATAAGGGAGAAATTATCATCCATGTATTACGACCAATCGAGACTCAACTCTCATATAAACGTGCACGTGCAATTAAAAATGACCATAATAGCAGTAGCTATTATACAACTTCGGCTTTAAGTGAATGTGCTTGTATTTTATTACATCGATATTATTCTTAAAGTTTATTAACAAATAAAATTAATGGCTGATATATCATTCTTCCGAATATAATATTAAAAAAATGATAAAATCTGTTTCAAGAGAGTAAAACTCTTACGTATACATTTATGTACTTGGGTATATTAAGTATTTCGAATAATCCTTAACGGTTTAAAATTTGTTTTTAACTTTCAAAAATTGAAATTTGTAATTCGCAACTTTTTATCTGGCTAGTGTGCAGCATTACGTGAGCGTAGATCTATTTCGAAGTTATGTATAAACTAAACAAAAGTAGCAATTATTAGAACAGGTAGCAGTTAAAAAAGATGGTTATTCGGTCTCACGGCTTTTTCAAGTACATAACGCTCGGAATGATACAACGCCATCATAATACCATCGCAAGAACTATACATTCACTCGCCGAAGAAGAAAAATCAGATATTTTTAGCGGGAACGAGAGTAAGAAGTAACGTCGTGGAAGTAAATACTGAGTCGTTGTATCGGTAAATAGGTAATGACGTATTGTGAGCAATTTATTTAGGCTGATTGAAAGTACCTAATAAACCTAATTGGTTTATCGGGTCAGGTAGGGTCGTACAATACACTTCGCACTCGGAAACGAATTAAAAAAGAAAAGAAAAGAAAAGAAAATAAAAGAAAAAAGCCGTAATAATAGGAATTTTCTCCTCGGTAAGTTGCGTTCATTTCATAAATGTAGTTGAGAAAAGTCTGAAGCCTTGCTTACGGTGAAATCGCGGAAATAGCACACCCGCGGGGAATATAATTCACGGCCCGGACAGTTATGATTGTTATTTCAATAAAGTATCGATAGACGAAGACAAGGATCCGGACAAGTACCGATGGATGTAGTTACCAACAGCATTTGCTATCAAGTTGTAAGTAGTGCGAGAGGTCAATGGGGCTTCGTGTCCAGGCAATCCTGTTTGGATTAGTTTTAATTGAAAGCGGGACCATAAATTAACCGCAGCCTACTTTACGAAAGCGAATTTCTTCATTCAATCGCGATTAAGAGAAAGAGGATATTTAATTAGCGGGCTCTCACGTCCTCGAGCGATTTACTCAAGTTCGCGGGCGACATCGGCACCCAATCGCCTTATACGACGAGAATAATGTGTGTCTCCAATTGCGCGGGAGTCGACGCGTGAGGTACGCTTATCAGGGGAGCAGCTAAAGCTCCCTTATGCATCGCGAGCCACCCTCTGGTTGAAGGAAAGGGATCCCGGTACCCGAACTCCCTTTCATCTTTAATTGCAAATCACGTATTTCGGCAGCTCTCCGCTACGCTTTTAATTTATAGCTCGTAAATGCTCGTAATTGCCCAATAAAAGAAATTTAAAGCAAGGCAATTTGTAAAAATGGCTAATGAAAGCGTTTGCTATTGATTTACGGCCGAGCCGACGTAATCGCTCGGATTTTCATAATTCCTGATTATTCGGAAATGTATATATGGCCGCCTCCCAACCATACGCGCTCCCGACTTTTTGCATTTCCTCTTGTTCAACTACTCCCCGTTCAAAATGTCGGTGAAAAGGCTTCTTTTTTTTTTAACAGCTTCGCGCTTTTATTAAGATCCTGACACATTCTTATATTTATACGTCCTTTCCCATGATTTACTTATTATCAAATAAAACGCACATTTAATAATATATCATTATTTCTAATTTATATAATGCCCGACTTTACTTTCTTACAACAAACTAAATAAAACAATAATTTTTAATTAATGGTAATCTATAATGCTTGCCCATATAATTGGCTGCATCAATTAAATAATCTTTTAGATTTAAATATCTAATAAATTTATTTATTTTTTTTTTCTTTTCAAACCGCAACTCTTTTTTTAACGGCTTTCGGAATTTCGTCATTTAACTTTCTTCGCTGATGTTATCACATTTGCCATATTGATTTTCGGCACATATAAAACGTTATTTTTAAACTTCTGGAGACTATCAATTGTAATTTTTAGATAAATAAGGGAAGAAGAGGAGGAATAATAATACTTTCAATACAAAAATAGTTCCATTGAAAGCACACATGCCTGCTTTCATGATAAATTATCATCATTATTATTATCTCATTCATTATTTTTTTTAATGTTGTATGACTTATAGAAAGTAAATCTTGCTAATCGTGAATTGTATGGTTTTACATTTATTGAGCATTGATTTAATGCTTATCGATTTCAATGTTATAAAATAAAAATATTCAAATGAGTTTTTTGAAAAGGATATTATTATACGAATATCGGTATTGTATACGAAAACTCCGAGCCTATTTCTATATTGGAACGATCAAACGGATATTATAAAATAAAAACAATCATATTTAAATCCAATTTGCCAAAAAAAATACAGCTAATTTTCAATAATGACTTTATTATTGAGAAATAGCTTTAAGAAGAATATATAAAATATAGCGGGCAAAGGATGCCGTTACGCTAGGTAAAGTCTTGTTGATTTTGTCGGATCGCTTAGATATGTATGCGTGCTACTGCCTCTTATATATTTGTAAGCGGTTAATGAAGAGTATGCCCAGTTGGCAATAAGTTTGAAAATAAAAAGTACTTGATAACCCGATTCGTACCAGATCCTTCGGACAACTCTTAAACACATGTGTTATCTTTTAAATATGGCAGCCTTTGCAGAAATAAACAAGTACTCTTTTAATTATTTCAAACTTTGAAATCTAAATTTCATAATATAACATATACATACATATATATATATATATATGTACACATATCCCTTATACTCTTAATATTAAATAGAACTTGAACAATATCAAACTTTATGAAACAATCATTGTTTAAATTATGTAAATTTTGCAATGAAACATATTTTTTTTCAAACAAGTTATCATTTTCGGTAAACACTCGGATCCATTAGACATATTTTTTTAGAATAACTTAGAATGAGAAAGTCTTGCGACAAATAAGCGCAATTAATGTTGCTTATCCATTAAAATTGAAGTTTCTTAGTTAATGCTCTTTTTAAATTAATTTATTAAAAGTGACCAACATTTTAGAAATTTTATAAAGTAATGATAGCATCAATAATTTTTTTTTAAATAAATTCAATTGATCTCTGTTTTTCGACTAAAACGAAACTCAAATTTTTTAATTAAAAGGCACATGTATGAATCTGTTTATTTATGTATTTGGTATTACGTAAATTTTTTAAGATTTAGCCAAAATTAAGGATAGTAGCCGACTTTTTGGAAAAAGGCAGTAAATATTCGTTTCACTGATTCAGATTTCTAAGCAGTATAATAATATAAAATGAAGGTAAACTAAGATATTTTTAATAAAATAAAACTATAAGGTTGATTAATTAAGACGATTTTAATCAATCAATATTATCGATTAATTTTAATCGAGAGTCAAGTATCATTTAAGCATTGAGTGAGTATTAACATTGAATTGGCTATTAATAACTCGTAGATATAGGGAAGCTGTTGATGAAATATACTAGCTCGAGAGTTGCTGTGCAGTGGGTTATATGAATAGAACAGCAGGAAAAATGAGAAAAGCCAAGCTGTCGTTTAATAGTAACTGATAGTAGTAGTAGTAGTAGTGGTAGTAGTAGTGGTGGTAGTAGTAGTAGTAGTTTGTCTCCTCACGAGTCAAGCTACAGGCCGCGCAGCCTCGGTGAAAATCAAATGTAGCGAATTGGGATAAAATTACAATAAAAAGAAAAAGATAATAATGTAATAAAGTTTCGCGACTTATGTTCCCTTCAAACTTTCATTGGGGCGAGCGATACGTAGAGAAAAGTGCGTTTGCACGAAAAATTTCGGATGTGATTAACCGCAGAAGCGAGGGGTGAGAGGCGAGGGGCGAGAGGCAAGAGACGTGCCCAGGGTAAAATAAATGAAAACGGTGAGAATATCCCGTTTCGTAAACAGAGCAATCCTGCAAGAGCGGATGATTTTGATGCGGAGGCGGTGGCGGTGAAGGAGGCGGTGGAGGAGGCTATGGAGGGGGCGGTGGAGGAGGAGAGCGCCCCGGCAACCGCAGCCGCGACCACAACAGTAGCCGTTCAACATCATTCTCCTCGTTATGTATTTTCGAGAGCCCGAGAAAGGATACGAATCGCTTTACAAGAGCTCCCTCGCGTGTCCGTGAGCCCGAAAATTTCTCCAAATAACTTTATATGCACGGGAATATTATATTGTATGCCGATGTACGCGAGTCCGGTAGGCGCGTATATACGGATGGGTCGACTGGCGCCGGTTACGCGAAACCGGCTCTTACGAACTCTGGCGCCTCTCGGACGACCGTCGAGCAGCGCCACCCGGGGCACGAGGGGCCCAGCAACCAAAAATTTCAATGTAAAAGGACATTAAAGAAAACGCGGGCGCTTTCCTCCGCGCTCCTGCTGATTCCCGGCTCTCCCTGACAGCAAAACTAGAGGAGGACCAGGAAGAATAATTACCAAATCTTTTATGTTTTTCTTTTTGTTTTGTTTTTTTTTTTAACATTTACGAATCCTTTATGCGACTCACAAGGAAGTCACAGTTGAATATTGAGTTCGCGAATTCATTCGCATTGATAAAAATATACAAGTTTAGCCGCTCATTTAATACAACCTCTCTACTTATTTATCCTTGCGTCAAACAATGACGAGTTTACACATAACAAAAATACAAGAATAATATTTACCCGGCTACGTCTTGAAAAATCTACTCCCGAATAGTACCGAATCTTTTAGACGTCAATTAAGCTTTTATCAACAATACAGAGCTTTTTCAACCCCGAAAGCTTTTTCTTTCACTTTTTTTATCAATATTTATTATCGATAAATTTCACTACTGACGTTTTTCATTCTGCATAATCTCTATACGTTTCAAACATGAGTTCATTAATACAAACTAAGTAAATAAAACAAACTGATGGTATTACATATATAGTTATTAAAATAAATTATATAAACTATTTTTGTCTTTTTAATAATAACCAAAATTATTTTTACACAATTTATAACATATGCGCTAACTTTTTAAAATTAAATAATTAAATAATATACAGATTTATAATCAATACAAGTCCTTAAAGTAATTTAAATCCCAATAAAATTTATTTTTATGTATAAAATACATTAATAGTGTCTTTACGACTTCTCTATATTCTCTTTTTGCTACTATTATTTTTAATATTCTAATATTTAAATGAGTAATTATGCGGTGTTTATTGCTGTGCAAAGCAAAATAAAAAATTAACAATCATACTCTAAAGATTACGAAAAAAATATAATTTAAAGAAATATAATTTAAATATTAATTAATGGAAGAATACTTATTAAAATTTTATTAAGTTAATCGATATTTATCGACTCTTATAATAATTAAAAGTATTATACATATGTGTGTGTGTGTGTGTGTGTGTATATATATAATATTAGTATTTATAAAGAAAAAAATAATGTATCAATTACAAAATATTAATGTAAACGCGTTATTTCCTTTGATTACTACTCTACATTGTAGAATTAGTAATTTCTTAATGATTTATAGAAAAAAGTACATTTATTGTAAATAAGTTATTCAAGTTTGTCTTATTATGATTAAAAAACTTCAGCTTATAAGCACTTATGGAAAAAAAATATATTCAGAAGCTGAGACAACATAATCAATGTTTGTAGTATCGAAAAAGGAAAAGGAAAACTATATGTTAAGATATTATGTTAGATTTAGAGAAAATAAGTGGTAAAAAAAAAGGAAAGTTGGAAAGGGAAGTTTATGTGTATGTTTGCATATGTTAAGCTGAGAGAGAGAGAGAGAGAGAGAGGTGCCTCACTGTCAGTGTGTATGATTGGTGAACCACATTTCACCCATTTTGTGGGCGTATTAAATAATTATTATTTCGAAAGGGAGAATGTTAAGAAAAAATGGAGAAGGAAGAGAGAGAGAGCGAGAGACAAATCGAGCGATACTGGCCCAGATTTGGCGTCTTTCCCTCCGACAAAGCTGTACTGATCTCGCGCGTACATGTACATGAGAATCTGAAATTCAACGACTAGCAGCACAGGACTTATTGTGTATATCATTAATTTCACCTGTTCTTTTAAGTTTTCCTTACTCTCGTTCTTTTCATTTTGAGTTTAATTCTCCCCAGAATAACTTCGGCTCTTGTTTTTTTACGGAACTCGCGTATTAAGCGGATTGATTACATATAATTCCAATTCCTTGATTAAGAATAGCTAATCTTACGATTGTAATCTTTCTCCTGTAATGATTAATATTGAGATCATTTAACAAGAGAATAAATATAATAGCTATGTTTTGTAACAATATTTTATAAGCGTGCCTGCGAAAAGTACCGATGAGTAATACCGATTTTACCGAATCAATATGCAATCCCGCTTAATGTTATTAAGATTAACATTATTATTAATAAAGAAGCTTAATTAAAACGCATTATCAATTGTAATAAGATTATGCGACAATCGGATTTGTATGTGTGTCAATGTCTTCTTATTCATTCAAAACTATCTTTGAAATTTTATCATTAAGTGCTTTGCAAAGTATGAAAAATTAGATGCATTCGAAAATTAAAAATATTAATTTAAATTCATTTAATAATGAGCATAGATAATTTTTTTTTCCTTATGTATTTACGTTTGAAAATAATATTATGAGTGTATCGTTTTTTTTTTCTTAATGTCGATAATACCTTGATTCAGTTTTTTGAATTCCATGAATAAGCATACGTTTTGCTCATAGAATAATACGAAACTCTTATAGCTGCGATGAAAATTGGTTATTTTGATAATATTACTATTTACAATAAATTTATTTACAATAAAATATTTTGAATATTTGTAATTTGAGAATGTATTTACAATAAAATACCTCTGCAATCCTATTGAATAAGTAGTTAATTACTTATCAAAGTAAAGTCACGAGTCTAAGTAAAAGATCATTATGATTTGGAATAACGTATTAAAATTATAATTAGTAAATGTGTAGTGGTAGCAGATGTGTAGTTATTGCGTTATTTTCATATTCCCTATCAAATTGCTTGGGATTAATCTAGAGCTATAGTATCGGTCGAATTGCGACAGTTTACACAATTTACTAATGTCCACTAATAACATTAATTATAACTGAATCATCGTATGCAACTGGCTCGCCTTGAGCCTGAGGCCCAGTGACTCCTTTATTGTTTCACGTCACGTTAATTATTCAATAGCATAATCAGCCGAGGACATAAAAAAATTATTACTTGGCTAAACTCGCTCGGAAGAAAACAAGAAGCGAGAGGCTGGAAGGGGCAGAAGTCTATGCAAACGAATAATTCATCTGACGCAGCATTCGATTTTTCGATTTTCAATATCCCAAAAGCATTAAGAGCCCGCGAGTGGGTTTCCTATCTCGAAAAGGATCGGCTCCGGAGGCCCAGAGGCCCAGAGGCCGTCTCGGCCCGAGCGGCGCCTAGTAATTACTCCGGGTATTTGCTTTAAGAATTTATCGAGTCGAGCCTCCGGAATTGACAGAATGACTTCTTAAATGAGCAAGGGGCCCCGGCTATTCAAAACACTGCTCCGTTTTGTGCATAATTGTTCTTTTTCTCCTTTTTGTCGAAAAGTTTTTCTTTGAAAAATTTATGGCAGCGAGATTTCGTAATGCGAATAAAATACTTTCTATAAGACTTCATTGAAAGCGCAAGCGATAAATTACATGGATATTTCGCCCGACTTCCTGCTACTCGAGTGTCAATGAACTTGAAGAATTTATTATGAATTGTTGTCTCTCTTATTTATTCAAAACTCTTTTATAATAATGATAAATAGAGAGCGGATTAAGAGCGCGTGGATATGTTTCCCATAGTCGGATTCAGCTGATTGGCTCTCCTTATAAATACCTCACTATTAATTATTAATCCTCGTTATTAATCTCTATATTTCCGAGAATAAAAAAAAAATGTCGTCTTAGGTGAAGTTTTTCTCTCCGTAAGGATGATAATTGTGGTTGGTGGCGAACCGCGATCTCGTGTGTCACGTCCGATGTCACCTCGGACACCGGCTCAGACATCAGCGAGGAACTCGACTGAGCACTCGAGCTGAGAAATTGACACGTCTCCTCGGCACAAACATCAGCAAACGGAGTAATGTGACGTCTTAATCGGAGCTTGCGAGACCCTGCGAGGCCCACCCACAGCCATTATCCCGTGGGGTCTTAGAAGGGCGAGGGAAGGCACCGATGCGGAATACGTAACACCGAGTACGGAAAGTTGCGAAAATCGGTTTTCCGGGGCTCCGGCTTCGATATAGAACGTACATATTTTCTAACTCGTGCTCGAACATTCAGAGCTACAGTTTCCCTAATGATCGACAACGCTCTTCTTCCCTCCTCAGACACCGTGAACCGAGTCATCGGCTTTTCACGCCTCGATCCTTTCATTGCCGGAACATAATGATTTGCGCGGAACGTAACTGTAACTTTTTTCCGTGTCTCGTCGCCGCTCCATTTCCCCAGTGAAGCTCCTCCCTCGACGTTTACCACTTTACAAGAGTCTCCTCCTGTCTTCTCATTTACATTATATAATATATGTAACGTTATTAAATGCTTCCAATCGAACGCTTCATTACCGCTTATTTAGTTTTCGTCGTCGTCGTCGTCGTCGTCGTCGTCGTCGTTGTTATCTATCGGTCAATAATTAAAATTAAAATTTCTCCTTACTTTTTATTAAACCCCGTTGAAAATGTCGGGAGTTGCGGGTAAGAAATAATTATGGAGCTAGCATTACTGGCCCAACCTATCATAAATACTTTATTATACTTTTATCTCTCATCGTGCTACGAGACGTATGATTTAATCTATCATTTTCTTAATCAGAAATAGGATGTTCAATCATATAAATAGCTTTGCAATCATTATTTTTCAAGCGCTATGTAAAACATCGCTTACGTCGATAGTTGTGTTGCATTTGCATCTAATAATTCGGCGCAAACAACAAGTTTGACTTAATGAAATTATTTTGAAATGTAAAGTTTCTTTCGTCGAATCGAATTCAACCGAGTAGGTCATGATTTTGATATCCTATTGACGGTCAGGAATAATACTCTCAATATTCCCTGTTTGTTACAATAAAACGAAAATTATTGAGTTGGGCGTGTCAGGCAAATGCATCGGCGACCAAACTCAATTGATTTTTACAATAACTTTGAAAGAGCGCAGTTGATGGGAGGGGAGGGGGTAAGTATCCGCTTAATATCGTACTATCGATTTTAAATTGAACTATTATTTTGTATCAATACGGTATGATAAATTGCAACGTTCTAAACCGGTCTAGAGTTTCAATAGCGCTGTTTGGCCGACTAAGCCGAAAAGCTTCATAAACGATCAAATAAAACTTGAAAGTTGTAAAGTAATAATGAGACAGAGTACGCGGATATCCGACGTCCCCTTAAAAACCGGATATGGAAAAAGGGTAAAACGTGTAAACGGCTGAGCGTTTCAGGGTCTCGATTCTGTTGAAGGCCGCTCGCTAGAGCCCGGGACTCATATAGCTATATAATAAATCAGAGGTAGAGAAAGGGGCCCACAATAATACCAAGCGAATATTTTCGAACAAAAATAAAGATTAAAATGGCTTATGGCCGAATCACTGTTGTGATTTAATTTCACATCCCACGCGCAATTCCATGCGAGGCAGAGCACGAGCCAAGTAGTGCGCACGCGTGCGTGTCCGAATGCGGGCCCGGAGATACATAAGTGCGAGCGAGCCAGCGAATCGAAAAGGATGGAAGGGAAACGGACGGGCGAAAGTAAAAAAGAGTGGAAAGACCGAACGTGGAAAGAGAAATGAGCCTTTTGAGGCGCCTCCGCTCTGTCCACCGTTCTTTATTTACAGTGACGTAATCACGGGCCCCTTTCTCTCCTCTCAGCCCCTACAGCTCGCTTTCCCCCCTCCACTCTCTCTCTCTCTCTCTCTCTCTCTCTCTCTGTCTCTCGCTGAGTGTTTTTCGAACTCGCGAAAGGGGTGATGAAGCGGGGAAGAAAAGCTGTTACGCGATCGACAAGGACACGAATATTTACGAAAAATCTCTCCAGAGAACGAGACCAATGTACGTCCTTGGCTGCCTTATCTAAGGCCACTTTGATATGGTGTCTGAGATGAAGGGGGATGGGGGTCAGGCGGGTAACGCGCGAAGGCCGGGGCAGAGGGACGGGGAGAGAGTCGTTCGTTTTCTCGGAAGCATTGACCTTATCCTTCCTGGGCTACGAGTAGCTGTAACTGTAGCTGTAGCTGTAGCCTTTCCACTTTATCTATTCTAGAGGAAATCTGCAAAGTCTATTCGAATCCACATCACTTTTAATATACAACAATTAATTTATCATAGGCCTCCGATTTATTCAAATACTTGATGGATTTTCAACGTGAATTTAAAATAAAAAGAGTTTTTTTTACAGAAAACCGCAGCTATTAAATCAGATATTTATTCGGATAATGTCACATTAGCATAATGTTTTTCATAGAATCGCTCATTTCAATCCGTAAGAAGTCATTAGAAATGCCGTCTCTAATCAAATTAAATAATTTGATAATTACAACATTCGAGATTTCATATCTTTTTCTCGATATCAACTTATTCAAGGAATTCGTATAAATTTTCGAGAACATTTTTCTAAACATACAGATTTATGTTAATTACAATATTATTTTATATATATATTTATCCATTAAATTATAAATATTTTCTACTTTTTCTATTGTTCAGTATATAAACAGTAAAAAAGTTTATATAATTATTACAGCTAAATTCATGTAACTATGTCGACTTTAAAAATTGATAAACTTTTTGACTTTATAAGTTGATTCGAAAACCTACTTTTTTAACCTTTAATAAATATGCACTTTATAATATATCTTAATATTTCTAAATTAAAGTTTAATTATTAATTTATTTTTACTTAAATATTATAATTTGTAAATATTATTAATCTTATTTTTATAATAAATAAAGTTTTCCATACTATTCAATAACATTTTAGCTAAGTACTGCAATTTCCTTCTAGATATCATTGACTTTTTTTTCACATATACAATTATCTGGTGCAATTGGAATTATTAAAATTATAATTCATATGAATGTAATGGAGCAGATACATTAATAAAACTATTATTGTTGTTGAGCAATAAATATTTGTGTTACTAACAACGACACCAATAATAATAATAATAACAATAATAACAACAACAACAACAACAATAATAATAATAATAATAATAAAAGTTAAATATATCATAACGTACTTCCTAATTACGTATTCGTAGTTAAATGTTGGACAAAAAAAAAAAGAATTAAAAAAAGTCCATGATTTTTGAGAGATAAAAATGTTTTTGTATTACCGAATCTTATGTAATTATTATAAATTAAGTATATTCAATATTTTTTTATTACATCATAAACTGTGTTAAGCAATCCAACTTAAAATAATTAATCTGGCTATTTTTACTTTTTACTAGATAATTAATTAAAGTTAAAACATTTGCATAAAAATTGCTAACTTATAGAAAAATATAATTTAATTCAACTTATGTCATGTTGATCGAAAATTTTTGTTTATTATGTTATGTATAAGCAATTGTCATGGAATTTTGCTGATCTCGCAAATTGATTTTTACATTTTCTCTCGATTCGCATGTGTCAGATTTGTTTGTTGCCTCACATCTCTTTTCTTAGAGACATGAATGATTTTTGAGCATCGAGATCTGGGAACGATTAGTTATGAACTTTAATAGCTCATTTACGAATCGGTATTAAAAAAAAACATATTCGATAATGCATCACATCATAAAATTATATAATTTTATGATCACTTTATTTTAATAAATATTTTAATTATAATGCTTATGAATTAAACAATTGTGATATTGTAGAAAATTTTAAACCTTTTCGTTGTAAAGGCTGCTTTCTCTTAAAATTTAATCATTACTGAAGTAAAATATTTTCTTTAATTTCTACATTTATACAATTTGTGAAAAATTATTTTCAGCTTTAATCCTCTTCAAGCATTATGCTTTCTAATTTGAAATAAACTTCGACTTGTATAATAATTTATTTTACAAATACGAAAAATGTGCTTCGGCATTATAATACTTAAGATTAATATTTATTTTGGCCGCGTCAGAAATATCTCTTCTAATATAAATTTTGTAACTGTTGAAATTTTATGCGATTTTAATAACATTCGTAATCATGATGATATCACTTGTGTATTTACGATATTTATTCAATTGAAATATTACGGTAAGTCGTTTTAAAAATTCGAATTATCTTAGAGTGGATTATACGATCTTACAAACTTTTGAGAATCTGACGAAATGTTTTTGTCATTCGTATATTTATATTTGCGAGTTAGATTTGCGAGAAATAACGACCAATCATATAAATATTTTAAAAATTATTTCAAAACCTAAACTTTCTTTGCTGTTTTCTAAATATGCTAGAATCAATACTTAAGACTGGCTAGAGGTGCTTTTATTTTTTTTTTTATTTTTTATTTTTTTAATTTTTTTTTTAAAATATTAACATTATTTGTATTAACGTAGCTACGAAAATTTGGAATTTTCAATAAAAAAAAAAAAATTTAATTTAATTTGTTTTCTCCTGCACATTTTAATGAAGGTATAAAGGTATGAAGGTAGAATTAGGTAAAATATTTGCCGACTATTTTCTTTTAGATCAGGCTATTCGTTCGTTTTTCGTTAGAAATCATTTTACATTAAGTTCAGTGCACGTTATGGGATACATACGTACATTATATTGTAAATAAAAATTATAAACTTCTATGTTATCGTAAATATTAGAAAATTCTTTCTTTAAACATTAGTTTATAGAGTAAGAGGTAAGGCAAAACTTCTAAGAATGCATTGAGAAACACACAAGTCGATCGTAATGTAGAGCCGTTGACTTAATACCAGAATGCCCGTAAATACCAATAATAGAAATTCTTTAATTCTTTAACTCGCGAAGACCGTATCATTACCGTGAAAAGATGAATGCAATTGAATGAGTGCATAGGGAAAATTTGTCTGATGTCTGATTGATATCTTTCCATCAGATTCACTTGCAGCAAATTAACATTTATGCATGTATTTGAGCCTTTTGAATTTTTCAGTGCAACTCGAATCTGAAGTTTCATTTAATCTTTGTGCAATTTTCTTTTTCTTTCATTCGTTATATCTTTAGTTTCGGAGGTCTTGAGCTTGTTGTGTAAGCTTTGTGTAATGCTAGAAGTCGATTATAATTATGTAAACGGGCAGTGAAGATTCATTTTATTGAACTAATCTTACAAACCTTTCCTCCTATTTTGTCCTTATAATATTCATATTTATACAGTTTAACTCTTCGGCATGCATAGAGACAGTTTTTTCCCTATTCAACTAAATTCAACTTGTATTTACTATATGATTTTCGAAGAGTAAAAGCAAGGTAATTAAAACAATGTGCAATATCTACAGTAAAGCTACATTTTCTTAATACCAGTTTTTGTATTATGGCATCTTTTATCTTTAATTTCTTACATCCTTAAAGCCCGAATTCTTTAAATTAAATAAAAAAAGAAAAAACTATATATAAAACTTGTTCAGTGCCTTATACAAATTATTATTTCAAGATTATTTGCATGAAGCTTTAATTAAACATTACAGTATATAATGTACCCGATTATAAATGTGGTAATGTTTATTAAATATTATTAAATAATATGCGTAATGAAAATTAACTGGAAACTTTAATTTTTAATTTTATTAAAAGATTGTCTGGAAATTATTTTTCAAATTATTGTATTATAGTAAATTTTAAATAGGAATACCTTGATTAATTAAAATTCACGTTCAAATTATGCAATAAAAAATCTTATAAATTATAAATATCTATCTTTTTCGTAATAACAGTATATTTATAAAATTTATAAGATTATTTAATGTATTTAGAATTTCCATTCATTTGTTAAAACATATCATAGAAAAGGTCAAACTTGAATTTTTTACAAAAACTTTCTTTTCTCATATTAAATGAAATAAATATTATTTTCATAGAAAGTGCTTTAAGGTATTTGAATAAGCAACTGTTTTTATAAAATCATATTTATATAAAATAAAATAGTTACATACATATTTATGAGTCCAGTTTTTAATTAAAAAACAAGCAAATCTTATGAAATTGATATAAACTATATTATACATATTTTAGGTCAGTTATTTGCTATTAATTTATGCTTGAAAAATATTATTTTTTGAATTTCGGTTGAAATTCAGAAACTTTTTACGGTGAATGTATTATAATACTCTGGGGAAAATTTCAAATCACATAAATCTCTTTAATGATTGAAATTCAAATTTTTGAAATTAAGTGTAGTAGATCAATTGATTTTCAATAATTTAAATATTCTAATAGAGAAACAAGATCTTGATTAAAGGAAAAATATTTTTTGAAAACCGGTAAAGGTATTAAGTTTATTTATTTGCATTTAAGTATTAATTACATTGAAGGAACGTTGTCGTATGGAAAACAAAGGAAAGGAGGGGGGAGCTAAGATAGAAGGCAAGGAAGGGATGCAATAATTTAAGCCGATATTAGAAGATATTATAAAGAGCGTTAGTTCACTTTGTATATCTTTGTATCTTATTTGAATTTAAATTTAGCATAAAGGATCCAGCTTCTGCGGATTACGCAAGATTGAGACGATGATGCGAGATCCGAAAGAGCATAAGTCCGCAACGCGTATAATGTAAGGATCTCGCGGAGTAGAAAGTCCGGGTATCGTAAAAGTTGCTTGTTATCGGGGCTGGAGCCGCTCATCTATTCGCACCAAAGCCGGTCTTCCTCGACGAGGCATCACTCGAGGGTCGAATAAAGTCGTCGCTGAGATAACCGAGCGACTCGCGAAAATTACAGAGAAATGCGTCCTGGCGATCGAGCGTCATAAAGAAAATGGTGAGCCTTCGCCAATGCAAATACCTTCCGCATTCCGAGTCGATCGCTCGTGACTTTCTTCCCGAGCTTGCAGCGATGAAAAACGGCCCTTGCGCAATACTGCACGCGCGCACACGCGCGCACGCACCACGTAGTCGGTCACGGCGATACAGCGCTGACCTCCTCTCCCATCCTGGCCGCACGGCCACTGTCGCCAAGAGCTAGCCGAAAGAGCAAAAAGGCCTGTGCAATGACCCAAATTCCGTGGATGTCAATTAATAAACAATAAATAGTCCAAACCCTTTGGACTCAGTAGGAGAGCTTCTTTTGTTGCGCTAATACTACACTCCCTATGCGTTTATTACTTTTTGCGGAAAAACATTTTTCCGTTGCTACCTATTTACGAGCAAGGAGTTTTTTTCTTTTTTAACGCCGTTGTTGCCTTACACGCTAAGCCCGTTACAATTTCTATTTCTATTCTTGTAAAATAATAAAACCTTTTTATAAACTCAATTTTATATAATTGCTTAGAAAAATTGCGTGGCATTCTTTATTCTGAAAATATGTATTTATTGTGACCTAACGGTAAAATTTCCTCAAATTAAATAATAAAACTACAGGAAGTACAAACGCTTCAGCGCCCTTACGTAATTTATTATTTTAATGACTATTACGAAAATTTTAGTCTATTGAGCTATTCAAGAATGCTTTTATAAACTATAGCTTTCATTATGAAATCACTTAATTGATCACTGGTAAAATGTAAGGTAATATTATTAACTTAAAGAGCGTTTATTGGCGGCTTGAAAAATTATCGGTTTATCGTCACGTGATATTATATTATATCTCTTATAAAATTTATAAAATGTATTTTAATTCAATGGCTTTCGAATGACACTTAAAATTATGTTAATGAAATTTTAAATCTGTTAAGGAGAGAAGCTATACAAAAATTCAATCGGCATCGTCCTTATCATTAGTCATTGGCTTTCCAATGAACGAGAGCTAACGCTCCTTTTAATCCAAAACCTTAACCATCAAAATAGATTAAAAATTCTTAAATGAAAATGCCACTCAGATGTAATACAAGATGATTTTATTTTCATTCGTAGAAATTTAGAAAGTAACCTCCGATTTTTAATATTTGTCGCCAACGTAAATACCTCTCAGGAGGTTTCGAAAAATTCGACGATGAATCGACAATTATTTAAAAGCCATAATTGCTCGTGAGAATTTTTAAAAACTTGCAATTAAACTAAACAGAAGCGAGACGACGCCTAAATTTATATTAATTTAGAGAAAAAGCTGGCCAAAGTTTTCAGAAAATTAAAAAATAAAAAATACCTGACTAACTAATAAGTAAAGAATGGCCTGAAAGTATAATTAATAATATACAAATAAAATGTTTTTTTTTTTGTTTCTTATTTAAAATAATTTCCGACCTGTTACGAATGGATCGTTTTTAGTTCAAAAGATCGTTTATTGTATTTTTCGGAGAGAAAGAAAGAATGCTAGAGAGGGAAACCTGTAGATTTCGGTAGGCGAACGGTTTCGCGCTGCGCTTAAGAAGGCACGCGATTAATACGAGATTGGTTGGGAAAGCCGATACGATCATACTTTTCAAAAGACACCGCCATCGAGAGATTTTATTATTTTTCAACTGCCGAGCCTTCCACATAGTATGCAAGTTTAAATTATTTTATCTTGTTTCAGGGACTAAATTGTGGTGGTAAAATTGTTTATATTTAAATCTATCATAACAGTTTATAAATAGCAAACTATATTGATTAAAACGTGAAAAAATAATAAAATCAATTTATATTGAGTATGTATTAGAGTTACTTATTTTTTTTTATCTAAAAAATATTCTTATATACGGATAGAGATTTGAAATTAATTCCTTCCTTGCGAAATTTTGAATATTAATTGAATAATTTAATTAATTCTATTATACTGATTAGAAATATTTGTCACTACTTATTAAAATCTTCAATGAATTAATATTTTCATTTTTTTTTAATTATATTTTATTCACTAATTTTTACGAATAGAAAAACTACTTAATATTTAGTTGTAGTAATAATATTTATGAACTTTAAAATTTATATACTAATTGTATAAACTAAAATTGTATAAATAAACACTTACTATTTCTACAAACAATATTGTGTTCATTCCTTATTTAGAACTTGAACGTTAAAGAAAATACATGAGAACATTAGATGTATATCAATGAATGCATGCGTTATATACTTTCAATATATGAATTTACTTTAGTTTTAAAGTGTTATTGGAAGCACAATTATGATTACTATCCGAAAAATAATGCATACCCGTATTCACTTAAGCATCGCATTATACTTTTAATAAATAAATTTTATTTTTAATTAATAATTTAATTGTTAAATTTATTATTTTTTATTTAAATTCAAGTATTTATTATCTCACTAATCCGATCCCATTAAAATAATTTCTGAATAATATGTTTTAGTAAATGTATGTACTTTATAATGACGTAAAATTAATGAACCATAAAGATAAACATAAGGTAAATAAAAATAAAAATGAAAGGAATTTGCTCTTATAAACTGAAATAAATAAAAATTGGAAAAATTTATCTTTTGTTGTGTATAAAAATTAAACGGAAAACGATATAGAGTAAATAAAAATAATTATTTTTCTTGTGAAGAATGTCCTTACTTTTTTTATATACAAAAATATACTCGTATTAACGACAATAATTTAATATTAAAAATAATTTCCACTCTGTCTTGAAGAAACGTGAATAAAACAACAAATTATACGCTAAATGAAATAATGATTTAAATGAAATATCGTGAAAGTGGTAGTTGGAAAAGCAGACTAAATATGTGCGAATTACACGTGAAAATCCATGATTACATAAGCTCGAGCGAATCAGGAATAACGAACTATTACTGTTACATTCATTTTCTATTGTTACAAAATCATTAAGAATTAGATCGTCTTTAATTGCCAATTATATTACCGGGAGCCTGAAAAAACATCCGTAACGCAACTGAGCTTAATTAAAGTCCTCTAATGAGCGTCATTAACGCAAGCAGCGAAAGAATAGATGAATTGAGCTTTGTGGGACACGGAGATCGCACTAGTCATTGTACTGCTCGAAAGTTGGCTAAAAAGAACAAGTAGGCGGCTCATCGTAATACACAGTCGAGTTTCTTGCTCGGCTTTCGGATTCCGCATCCGTTTTTTCGCTGACCATGGGCGTAAGGTACGACGAAGTTACGCTGCCCGATCTCGCGCCGATACAATGAGAGAACATGATTGTAATTTTCCTTGCGAAAGCAACGACCCGATCCTGAGCTCTGAGTTTTATAGAGGGACGGGGGTATGAAGATCCGAGCGCCCCATTCGTAGATCAATTGCATAAGATCGATTGACCTTTGAAGCGATGTAAGCGAGGATAAAGAACAGACGAAAACAATAAACAAAAAACTGGATACATGTATGAACGAGCCAATCTGTATATGCTCGGTTTATGTCCTTACTCTTTTTACATTTTTTACATTGGAAAAGTCTACTGCTTTGTATATAGTTACTAATTGGTGAAATCGCTTGTGAACGACCGGTGCCAACATCCTCCATTATGACTGCACTACAAGCCGCATTCAACATGTATTTTAATATAGTAGTTATAAGTTTTAGTTTAACCGTATAATACTACAACATACTAATGAAATTGACATAAACTATATTTCATATTAAATGAACGTTCATATTTATTTTGATGCTTTTCGTAAATAAAATATTATTACTAAAATTAGTTTGCACAGGGGAATAACAGCTATATTTTTCTATTTTCATAATTTCCAGAAAAATTGTTTGCGCCAGATTAACGAGTAACATACTTTCTAGTATTCAGATATTTATAAATATCATTTCATTTGTAATAAACAGAAATAATTTAATTTGTAAGAAAAGAATAGAGTCTTGAAGTAAATGAAGTAATTTTAAACGTAATTTATTTAATTCATACTTCCAAATATATTGTTACGTATCACATTATTAAATTAAAAATTAAAAAAAAAAAAGGCGAAAGATATTAATTTATATAAAGCTTAGCCGATGAATAAATTTTTATGTAATTTTCCACTTCTCGTCGTTATATAAGCATGATAGGCAATATTTTTTTATGAATTATAATATATATCTTAATAAACAATATTCAATGACAATATTATGAAAACTTAAAAGGTGTCATATAATACCTTATATCAGTTAAAACAGAAAATTTAGCTGAACCAAGTATACAATTTAATCTAAATTATCGAAAGTAAGTAATAATTTATTTATTAAGTAATAATTTAAGTAAGTAATTATTTATCTTTAAACGTGTTTTTTTCTTTAATTTAATTAACTGTCACATTAGATTATCAATACGTGTTTATCTTAAATATATAATCATTAATTTTTTCCAAAGCGACGGAAAATCTTCAAATCAAATGTCGAAAAACAAATAGTCTTCTTATTACAAATATTTTAACACGAAAAATAAAGCAAAACAATATATAAAATATAGCGGATAAAATATGAAAAAAAAGTAATAAAATTTGTTGAAGGATTTTAATGTACTATGAAAATTAAAAGAATTATTATAACGAACATTAATATATATGTAATAATCAAACATTTATTATTAACATACAAAAATAAAAGAAGTTTTTTTTTTTATACAAAATGTTTACAGTGATATTGTATGAATACCGTTAATTATTTGTTGTATTAAATATATTCTTGATCGATCAATATGTGTAATAATGATAACAAAAATATATTAAATTTATTATTTAAAATGTTTAAATTTATATTGCAGTCTATCCAAATGAAAATTTACTTATGTCTTAAAAAGTTCATATATATTCCTTGGAATTCAAATAATAATTTTATAGTAAGTATAACTGATATATGGGAAAATATACTTAGATTAAAGAGCCATTTCCAATATTTACATGATAATAGTAACTTATTAATAATAATTTCAATCATCAAATTTATGAATATTTCAGATATTTTACAATATTTACATCTAATTTAGGAAAATTTATTTGAACGAGAATTGGAAATTTTATTTGATAATTTACATTTGAGCATTTATATTTAAAATAAGAGAAACTGTTTTGCAGTGAAAGGAATTTAACTTTGGTATTTTATTTTAACGTGGGCTTTCTCTTTGAAAAAGCCCTGATTTTGTTATTTATTTATATTGTTTTATTTATATTATTAATTATTTATTTTATTACTAATTGTTATTAATTTTTTTTATTATAAAAATAATCCGATAAGTAGATATTATATTAAACATTTCACAATGTCGTTGGAAAAGTCGATAAAGTATTAAAAATGAAACGATATAATCTATACAAGAGAATACTAGTTTTAATTACCAAGGAAATTAAATTAAATTATTTAAGCTACTTAAGGGGATGTTTTCAAGTTAACTGATCAGCAACAATACTTAGCAACTAATCCTAATTATTATTGATATTAATAATATTATTATTACTGGTATCGAGTGCCTCAGCATTATATAAAGCATTATTATTATTTATGAAAGTTAGTTATTTTATTCTAAAAAAATTCTTTCCTTGCACGTAAACTGTTGTCGATCTTAAATGTGAGTTACGAAAATGACAGAGAAAGATCCTTTTACATTATAACATGTTGACGCATTGCTTTAACTTTTTTGCCTATTAAATACAGTTTTCGTTATTATTAATTTTTTGCGCATTGAGAGGGTTGCTCTGTAATTGTAAAAAATTGCAATAAGTTGGATCAAAATGAAAGATTTAATATTGTCGAGAAGGAAAGGAAAAATAAATATAAACCGAGTGATAGAAAAATACTTGATGACACCAAGTCGTTATGTGGCAATAATTCGTCTTTGGAAGTATGCATACCAAGCTGTCAATCTAATGATATCGACGTCAAAATCTAGCGATTAACCATTCTTATCGAGCTTTCTCCTTGATAAGTCATTTATCTTCGAATCCGTAACTTAAATTAATATTGTTCTTGAATAAATGAATGATGATGGAAAAAATCGACTTAAAATCGTGACGGCCTTCTGGCATCGCGTAATCGAGAAAACAAGATTAAATACCGGGTGCGTTTAATGAAAGCTGTTTTCCGTGCAATTCCTTGCTGGAAAAACCTCCTACGGTAGCACCACTTACGGACAGGATCCTCGCGTCAACAACGTTCCCGCGGGAAAGTATAGAACTCGCGTTAACAGCGACGACTTTGATATAATGAACGCAGACGAGAGTGGACTCGCAAAACAAGCGACAGAAAAAGACAGGCAGATTCAGACGAATGTAAATAAATAAATATGGAGAGAGAGAGAGAGAGAGAAACAAACAAGACTTACCCATAATAGGGGGGACGACTAAATGGGAAAGCTCTACAGGAGCGGAATGCCATGCAATTGTAGCAACGCCGCGTGGATTAATAAACCGATTAGATTAAGCGGTAGCGATTATTGGATTAATGCAGGTTGGCTCTCTAACGCAGGTCCTTTTTTCAGCTTGGCGCAGCGCCTTTTCCGCAAACACGTCAGTTTAATTGGCTCGCGAACCTTCGGACCGAGTCGACACGTGAGTTGTTGTAGAATGAAGAGCGGTCGCGCCTCCAGGTGATGGGGAGTGGACACCGCTACCGGCGGTGGGGATACTCTCTAAATTCTTCAAACTAAAAAGTCACTCATTGTGTCACTTACGGCAGAACTCACCGGTAGTTGCTTTAACACGGGACCGTTTCTTAGCCCCACCCCCACGCTCTTCTTAACTCATAGACTCGCATAGTTTTTCTAGCGAACCAACGGTAACCTAACGATAGCCTAATGCTCCTTTCAAATAATTTATGAATCATTTCTGAAGAAATAACAAAAATTCCTACTTTACAGATCGTTAGCTTTCCATACAAAACTCAACTATTATTAATCAACAAGTACATCTACCAACGATCCTTCTATGATACGGCCTTGCATTAAAAATCATTGGGTCTTCCTACTCTATCTCAATTGCATTCTTTCAAACACAATGACTTATTTACTTTAAATTTCCTGCTTTAATTACCTAGTATTTATTGTTCATAAATTATAAGAGCTTCATTAGTAAAGTAATTTATAATAAGAAAAGCATAAAAATTTATTAAACTAATTTTGATTTATTAGGCTATATTTTGAACATAAAATTACCAGAAATTACCAAGTCGTTAATATTTTTAAAAATAGTAAAATAACCATTTGTTAAAATTGATTTTGCAAGAAATACTTATGTAAGATAGAACCTAATAGTCCTATCATCTAATATTAAATTTTATTAAAACTTTAAATTTACAAATACTTTTTTTTTTATGAATTTCAGCATTTACACTAAAGAATATTTTACGATGTTTTCAAATATTTTCGAAAGTACTTATTATGCCTCCGTAATAAATAGAACATCAATTTATTTATTTATTTATTTATTTATTTATTTATTTATTTATTTATTTATTTATTTATTTATTTATTTATTTATTTATTTATTTATTTATTTATTTATTTATTTATTTATTTATTTATTTATTTATTTATTTATTTATTTATTTATTTATTTATTTATTTATTTATTTATTTATTTATTTATTTATTTATTTATTTATTTATTTATTTATTTATTTATTTATTTATTTATTGAATTTACTTGCCGCTTTAAAAGACGTTTAAATAGTTATTGTAAAAGAAAATAATTACGTCATTAAGTGAATGTAGAATGTGGATTTCGTAAACATGTACTATTCATTTTCAGTTAATTTTGTATGAAATTAATATATATAGAGTAGCTTGGAATGTTAAGATTTATACATATAGTAAGTAAATATATCTATGATTCTAATAAAAATATTTGTTGAATTAAAAACAATCTAGTTTGTGATTGTTTTAATGTTTTATTCAATTTTTTGCATTTATTTAGTATTTGCATTTATTACTTGAATAATTCTAAATAATTGAAATGGTCTAAATATAATGATTGTAAATAAAAACCGTCATATATAACATGTTATATATTTTATTATGTAATTTTATGGAATGGCCTTGCAAGGAATAAAATTTTTTATGAAAAGCATTAAATCTTTACACAAAGAAAACGAAATTTAATAGGAAAATGTATATAAATGTTTAAATACGTTAAGATGCAAAATCTATTTATTTCTTGGTCTATGAATGATTGAATATGAAAAATTAAATATTAAATATAACGCGAATCTAAAATTTTACATCATTTGTTAAAATTATTTCGTTATAATTATTACGAATATAAATAGCTATATTATTTCAAATTGGTTTCGTCTTTTTTAGTCCCACCATCAAATATAATTTAATAAAATTTATATAAGTGATGTAGTTATTAATAATCAACCAGTATTAAGTAGGTTATTTTAACTAATATTTATATAAATTCAATAAAATGCTATTATTTATATACTACTTAAATATCAAAATAAATATAAATTTGAAAAGAAACCCTTTCAAATAAAATAAATAAATTTTAATAAACAGTAAATAAATTTTTTACTATCGATGACTCAAGGTTTAATGTTCATGAATAAATAAATAAATCTCAATTAATTTCATTAAAATAAAATATCAAAGTTTTTTCAAATAAAATTACGGTTTCTCATTTCTTAACTTTCTATCGCTATATGCACATGTTTTCGTATAAATAGAATTACAAATATACGTCTTAAAGAATCAAACTCTTAAGATAAAATACACATGTGTAATTATATACAAATATTAATTGATGTATATGATTTATTGTCGTACTGAATAGTTAAAATAAGTAAATAAATCATGAGAGCTATAATAACATTTAAATAATTACTAAAGTAAATGGATTTTACTATTCTCGATAATAATTATGTAAACTGTAAGAAAATATATTTTATAAAAGTTATATTTAATTTAAGTATTACATTTTTTCAAAGAAATACTTCATTAATTGTGAAAAACCCCAAAGTATATATTTATTACTAAATAAAAAAAAAATTCTCGTTAATTAATGATTATACCACATGTAATTGAAAATATGTGATCTAATTGTTCAACAATACGAATGCGTTTCGACCTTGACATTCACATCGATTGGCAAAATATCTATTTCCGTGTAAATGAATATGAATAAAAACTAATGTAATGCATAAAAGCAGATGATTCCATAAGCTATTTGAGTTGATCCAGATAAGGTTGGCGATAATCAAATCTATTTTATAAACAAAGTAGGATTTAATACAGCAAATTCATAATTATTACTGTTTGTTGTTATTTAATCAAATTTAATAACTAGAAATCCTAAACCGAAAAATAGAAATTACGTAATTATATAATATAAATTGATATATAAATTGATAAGTCAAAATAGTTACAATATGTTATTGTTCACTCCTGTTATAAATTACCAACTATATATTGTAACATGTCATTATATAATTAGCATAATTTATCTCGAGACTTTCCATTACTCATTGCATTCGATCGACTTCATATGTATTGAAATGTGTATAACCCTTTTTTAATACTGTCTACATTTTATTTATACATTATTCGTATTATTCATTACTATTTTATTTTTAAATATAAATTCATATTTAAATATAAATATAAATTTAATTGTATAAAATTATCTGACATAAGTAAATATTGAAACTTTTACAATAAAACATTTAAATTTCATATTTATCGATAGAAGATACATGATATTAGCATTAAAAATTTATACAAGATAATAAAATTATACATACTAAAAAAATGTGTAATTTTAAAAATATTTTATTTACATGTAATTTAAATATTAACATAGATATAGAGTATAATGTTAATTTAAATGGATTGAATCGATAAATAAATAGGGTGTTTGTGTAGTTTTTTATTTTCTTTTATATAAATTCATCGATGCACATAACGAACTTCCTAAAAATGTTCGAAATTTAAATGAGCTAATAAAAGCCTGCCAATTCTTTTTCGAAACATAGAAATCGTTAAAGAAATTATTATACCTAATTAAAATGAGTGCTAGAAATTTACTTGTTTAAATTTTTAATTTATGTAAATAGTTGATACATCGTTAATAGTCAATTGAAAATATACGAGCACTATATAATAATATTATTATGTTAAAAACAATAGAGAATATGTTACCTGTCCTTGAATCTCGTTAGAATTATTGTAAATCAATAATACTAACAGGTATCTAACTATTCTTAGCGTAAACAATTTATTGCCTGATAGAGCGCATTTTCATTTATACGGTAATTGTAAATAATAATTTATTTTTTAATTACAATAAACATTGAGCATACGTTGTTAATAAAAACAAATACAGAAATATAGTGATCATTACGATCGTTATGAAGTATATTTCACAATCATCATGTTCTTTTTATAGACTAATTAATGGTTAAGTATTATTAGAAGAAGAAGAAAATAAGTATAAGAGTTTTTAACGATAATAATACAAGTGTGTGGTCATATAAAACAGTAAGAGTTTTAATATAAGTTTATTTAAATGAGAATGATATTGAGGAAACCTAATTGAATATGCAAAATAATTACCTTGTTAATTCTTAAGGCGCAGTCAATGAAAAAGGCAGGAATAGTTTAAAGAATTTTTGTAAAATTAAGGAATATACCCAGACAACACTTGAGGACCCGCTTGGGACACACAACACGTTCCCAATAAAAGAAGAAAATCTGCTGAAACGCTCGAGTGAAGCGATTGGATAAGGAAGTTTTGAGGAAACGCCTCAACCGAGTGAGAAGTATGTTAAAAAATAAAGTTCATCTTATGTATTCGTGGGTATGATTTTGAGTTATGAGATAAAGATAGGAAGCGATCTCGGCTGTTAAATGAAAATGAAAATGAAAAGGAAAAGAAGGAGGAAGCCGAACGGTCGTCATATAAGTGGGTCTCGGTCAGATCATTCTATTGAGTTTCCTTGAAAACGCGGACTAGAAAAAGATTGTGCCCATCAACGAAGGGTGTGGAGAAAATAATCTTGTAGTCCGATGAGCCGCGAGCTCGCATAGACCCGCGGAATATCCGATCGGATTGTCTAGTTAAATACCGAAATGCCGAACGACCTCGAACCTCGATGAGCGCGTTGCCGTAGGTCAGTTTCCCATCGGACGCGGTTAAACTCCGTCAGAGCGGCCATTTTAGCGCAGGTTCAAGTAAACGTAACGCTATTAACGCGGCTATTAAAGGCTTCGAGATCGTCATCGACTTCCCTACGTCGTGCCCTCGGCCTTTTCCTCACTTTTCTACCTACGATGCTTTTAATCAAGAATTTTAATCAAGATCCGTGCTTATATATTTTAACGATGGGATTCATAGGATTAGGAAAAAGTCGAATCCTCGGAGAACGAAAAGACAGGACAGCTTATGAGACTAAGAAACTTATGGCTTTGCGGCTTTAAAAGGGTAAATGTCGCCGAAGCAGGAACGTTGAGAAACTTTTTGAGCAAGACGGAGAGAGACAGAGCGAGATACGGGGGGGGGGTGACTTGCATCGACCACGTTAAGCATTGAAATCTCTCTGGACGCAATCGAGTAACCGTTTTCAATAGGTGTACCGCTAAATTCATTTTCTCTAACGAAGCTTTTTTTCTTTATTGGCAAACACACACGTTCATTCGCCTTTCACGCGCTCATAGGGCTTATGGGACATAAGCCTCGAATGATCGAATGAATGATCAAGCACACGTTAAGAAAACATTAGGTCAGAACCGGAGGTGATACTTATCGATAGACGGCTGAGTTTCTCGAAGACCGAGCGAATAAACGAGATCTAGTAAAAAGAATGAAGACGGCTAGGAAAGAGTCGAACCGCGGTCCGTAGATCAATTCTGGTGTCCGGCCCGCCTACATATCTCCTCGGCTCCGAGCGGAGAAAGCGTCAGTGAGTCGTTCGACTCTACCGGGTGACTCGCGAGGACTATGTCGAGCCCCGATGAGACAGGCACCTACCTTCCTCGAAGCTGGGGCACGTGGAGTCGTCGGAGAGGATACAAAAGGAGCCCCGCAGGGGGACGAGGATCGCGGGTCCGCCAGCGCTTGGAACCTCTTCTCTCTTTCTGTCTCTCTCTCTCACTCTCTTTCTCTCCCTTTCTCTCCCTCTTTCTCTCTCTGTCTCTCTCTCTCTCTCTCTTCCTCTCACTCCCTCTCTCTCTATCTCTCTCTTTCTCTCTCGCTCTCTCTATCTATCTCTTCTCTCTTGGGAGCGATATCAGCTGTGCCTGAGCCGCAAGCTCACGCTCGTTCGACCGGGTCACCTCCAACTGGGGGAGGGGGGACTATTGAGCCTAACTCGGCTCCGTCGCGACGGCCGCAGGAGCGCCGAGCGTTGAGCTCAGCTGGTGAGAGGCCGGGGCCCGACTGGCGCAACTCCTCCCGACGCCGTTCCGTCGCGGCCCTCCCCGCATCTAGGCGCGACTAGTGCACGAGCGCCGCAGACGACGGCACCCGGAGGTGAGACCTCGGAGAGGGAGTCGGGAACCACGGGTCCGTTGAGTCCAGCCATCGCCTAGAACACTCGACCACTGAACCATCAGTTTTTCCTAAACTTTTCCGGTTTCTCCTGCAACGACTTTTCATTGCTTCAACCTAACTTCTTTATTCGGCATCTCATCATGTTTTCTCTTTTTTCGACATTTTAAACTAAGTATATTATTAAGCTTTGACAAACTTTTACTTAAAAGACTTTTAAAGACTGACAAATTATGAACATTATTTATAACTTTACTACGAATTGGTACTTTAAATCGAAAATTGTATAAAAAATTATAAAAATTAACAAAAATCTTCATATTATGCGCAGTCATATGAGCGCATGTTTAAGTGCAAACTAATTCCCAATACTATTAAATTAGAAATCTAAGGTTTTCTTATTCTATCAATAAATCATTCGTTATATGGCAACCTAATCACAAAATTTTCTATCAATAATTAAAAATTAAGTGACTTATTTTTCATGCTCTGATTACTTATGAAATGAAAATAAGCTCAGATAAAAAATAACTGGTACATACAGTGGTAAATATAAGTAAAGGCTTCTTTGCTTGTAATTATACTGTATGCTTATTTTAACTGATTTCTTAAACATAGATACTTAGAAAAATGTCGAAATATACTGCAAATCTTATCTATGCATGCATATGTATAAGCTAGTATGCTTTCATGCACACAGCCAAAAAACATTTACAATAATTATATACATTATTCATAGAGCATCACAATGCTTAATTTTAACTATATTGCTCTTAAAGTATAATTATCGGCGTAGACTTTTTGTTATTTTAGAAGAATTTTTATCTTAAGTAATTATAACTCCAAGAATGATGTAAGAGATCCAGCTATAAAAAACTTATCAGATGAGATTAATAATTATTGACTGATGAATCTACCTTTTTCGAAATTCTTAGTGACGTGAATTTCGATCCTAACCATAAACTTTTATGTTTGGCACATTCCATTGTAGAACCGATTCCACTTTCGGTTCAGAGGTTTCAAATATGTGAGCAACATGTAAAAATGAGCATTAAATATTCAATATATAAAAATTTGGATCTTTCGTACTCGAATCATAATAGAACAGAAAATAAAATTAATAGTAATAATCATAATTATACTAAAATAATATTAAAATAAGTCCCGTACAATATTAACGTGTGAATGTTCTGATTGTTATAACATAACGGATAAATAAAAATATTAGAAATCATTAAAACTATTTTTTTTAATGATTAAGGAAAAAATATCTAAGAACATTTAACGTATCTATAAATTATATTAACAAATATTGTGGTTAACTTAACACATATTTGTTATACTTTAAATTAAATCACAAAGCGATTTGTGGTAAGATGAAATACAAAAACTTAATATTTAAAGAATTTAATATACTCGTAATATTCTTATTCAATGACATAAATTTATTTCACTTATTGTTCATAAGTATTAATTTACATCGATTCAATGAAGTTTTTTTTCAATACAAAAAATCAGTGGGTAGTCATCGTATATTTCATTATAAATGTGTTTAAAGGATTGACAATTACAGATTATTTTTCAAAAAAAAGCTTTCCTTAAAATATTTTCATTTACAAATGAAACCAATTTTTATTATAATTAATTATAATTATAGAAAACATTTTAAAACTTTTGTTCATGACTATTCTTGAAGAAGCTGTTGAATGCGTTATAATTAAATTACAACTTTTAATTTAAAACGAACTTTTTTAAAATTTCTTTGTAAAAATACGTTTTTATAATATATGGTTGGCTAGGTTTTACGATTGTTCCAGAGAATCCCCTTTACGTAAATAAATTTCGACTTTGTTTATACATTCGTTGATTTGAAGGATGATTTTAATTGATTCCAGGTTCGAGGGAAGAGATATGTAGCCATTTCGCACACTTAACATGTTTATAAATATTTCTTTTAAAATTTTATTATTACTTATGATTATTATTAATATACGAGCCAGTTGTGCATTCGTTATAGGAAATTCTTTGAAAATTCGGCTCATCTTGATCATCTTGATTGGCGCGGCAATGTTTTGGCCGCTTTCGCCAAACCGTTAACTAACAAATGACATTGATTTAGGAAATAATATAATCAAATTATAATCTTACCGTTACAACATTGAATTGTTGAAACGTATTTTAATATTCACCCGCATTGTAAAAATTTTCTTATTCATATTTTTAGATTGCGAGGATTTTCTTTTCATTAATATACGCTTCTACGTCTCAATTCGTGTCAACAAGTAATGAATTGAAAGGTGCGCTTACAATAATAATCCCGATGGTTGTTGCACATCCGAAAACTCGCCTTCGAATCACGTGCCCAGAGGCGGAAAAAACCACGGTCACGCGTTGTTCAACCTTTTTACAACAGGCTACAAAGCCCCTGCGGTTCTTAGCAAGCCGGCGTTTTTTTTTTTTTCTTTGGCTCGTCACCAAGTAACTGATAACATAATTATAACATTAATTACATTATTGTTATACTAGTATTTTCGTATATTTATTAACATAAGATGGTTTACAAAAAATGGTAAAACAATTTTTAAACTTTGAAGATGAAACAAATAATTTATAAAATACAACTTTCTTATACAAATAATAACCGACTGGTATTGTGTTATATTTTTAATAACCGCTTGTACACGAATAACTGATTAAATTTCTTTACAATAATGATTATTACAACACGTGAGTATTTATATTTGATTGCATAACATAACAAGCCTGCATAAGTGAACAAATATATGTAGGTCATGTATCAAACAAATGAAATATTTCCAATATAAACATAATTTTTGTTCTATTTTACATGTTAAATAAACATTATTCTAATTATATTCTTGAATTTGATAAAGGCTAGGCTTAAAGGTAAATTGTCTTTTATCGGCACTCGAATTTTATTACTCTCCTATAATTCGACTGGAAAGTTACATTTTATATATTTTTAAATTTATATGGCACTAATCGCTATACGTATTTTAACATTTGTTTAAATTTATTATCACTGGAGATTGTAGGGATAACGTAATTTAACATTTGACACGATAGAAAAGCATTTTTCAGATCAAAATCTTTCATAATTATTAATATTCGGCTGTTAAAATTGTAAAGCATCTGAGATATCTGCAATAAAAGACAGGGTTCTACGAAAATCTTAAAATAAAAGGGAGGAGAATTAAAAATGCCGAACTGTATTGGATTAAACTTCGGAGAAAAATATAAACGCAACTGTTTTCGAATCGGTAAAAATCGGTAAGAATTTGGCTAAGAGTTGCAAAACTAGGAAGCGACAAACTTTTTCTGTCTGAGCGTCGCTACTGAGAGCGATACTCTGGAGGAATCTTCCATTCTCGCTGTTAGGAGGCCTGCCCTGGCACGTAGATAAAAACCGATAATTTTCAGAGCTGAGTGTCAAATTAGCGGTCCGAGATGTAAACGCTTCTTCTCAGAAGACACTTTTTGTTGGCGTTTTATTTGAATTTCGGCGCCCTCGATCGATTTAGTTGAGTCACGCTCGGCACGCCCGGACAATGGATAAGAGCTTGAAAAGTCATTTGCGTCGCAAGGACGACGAGCATTTCCTGTAACGAGCACCGCGGTTTCAAATAACCTTAGACAGAGTGAAATTGACAAAGCTTGGAGAACTCGATCGCTACTGAAATCGACTGTTGCGCAAAAATTAGCTCAGCCTTTTCCAGCGCTAATTTTTTCAATTAAACCATTTATGTACTTCTGCCTCGATCCGATCCAATTTTTATTCACACTCACGAGTTTTCATAAAATAGATTTCTTTATTGACTATTGTACATTATGTTACGATCATTTACAGATTCTCAATATATCGTAATTATATTAAAACATTTACTTGGAGTGTCATTATTTAGAAAATTATAGTTACATATTTTTATAATTAAATTATATACATACCTCGCACTCTAAGGCATATATACAGTACCTCATCTACAGATTTATCATTATTCTGAAAATCCGGCGCATTTATTTGAAACAATGCTCTGTTTTCAATCACAACTCGGAGCCAACTTGCGATTTTCATTATTATTATTATATAATGGGGAGATACAACATGTAAGTATACTTATTTACTAGGCATTATAATTGGCATTATAAGATAAAAAGCATAACAAAGGTTTATAAAACTCTATTTTTTATTTACTCAATTCTTACAAATTATACAATGTTTCAAACATAAATTTTAAATAATAAATTACGTATGCGAAATAATTAAATTATTATTAACAATTATTAATGTATTAATATTAAAAAATATTACCTATACTATAAATACAATTATAATAATTTATTTTTACTATTACGAGTTATATTTCTACATTCTAGGTTCTAAATAAACAAATATTAATATTAAAAAAACATTTATTATCCTTTTATTATTAATTAACCGTGTATTTATTTAACATGGAATATTTTTAAATAACTTGTTTAATATAGATATAATAAATTTATGCAATATTAAAATTATATTTAAATATAGGGATAATGAAAAAGTAACAAACATAAATTTAATTATTATAATATAATTAGTTAACAATTTTAGTAACTTTCATAAAATGACACGATTGTGCTAAAAAAAAACCTTATTAACAATAAGTTTTGACAACAACCTATGTATTTAACACATTTACTGGGCAATTCTTTTCAGCTCAAACATTTTTATTTTTTAAAATAATATATATATTATATAGAATTGAAATATTATAGAATAAGTCATAAAGAAAGAAATTATTAATAGGTTAAAGATTAAAAATTGATGCGGAACGTATTACATTTAATATTTATGAAAGCATAAGCTACTTAAATTATAAAATTTTTATGAAAAATATGTAAAAATCTTTAGAGGATTTTTAAGTAATTAGAGTGTTAAAATAGTGTTGGGATAATCGATGAGATTATCGATGAACGCTATGAATAATATTATTATATCTTTAAAAAGGTATAGAAATCGATGCATGTTATGCATAATTGTTAAGTATAATAAATGTATTCTCACTGGAACTGCTTATTTTACATGAGTCAAATTATTATTTAATGTACAATCGATGAACGAGGTAAGGAAAAAAGTATTGTGCAGATGGTGGATAATTAAAGTTGGAGTAAAGTCGGTACCGATGACCAGACGCCGATGTCATCTATGAAGAAATGTAAATGACCTTAGTTAGTAAAAGGGACCGAATTTGAGTTTGGGAAGAGGAGTGGGAAGAGGAGTTCGCACGGCCGGTAAATCAGCAGCGGCATCGGTCGCTCCGCTGTGCCGATAATTCACAGCGCGAGCCAAGAAAGCGTGTACCAAGGTGAAAGAGGCTATGAGCGGGGGGTATGGGAAAATCGTCAGTACGCCTGACGGTGAAAGGACGCGACAACGAGTATTTATGGGCCAGCACGTGCTCGCGCACTTTACGGAACTTCGCGCACCTTTCCCCATTATCAATCGCCGCTACACAGATATACTCCCGACCCCGGCAGCCGTACATTCTCATAATCATTTAGAGGACCCGAGGACACTTCTACCCTACAATTCGTTATCTCATTTGTTATCGAATTAAAAATTCGAAAGGAGAAAAGAACCCTGTCCGTCCTCGACCTGAACTGCGCCTCCGACAACTCATAGTTGTACATACACTCTCTTCAATTGTTTATCCATTAGACATGATCCGCAATAAGGATCCGCAATCGGGCGCATAAATCTAAAAATCTTCTTCCTCCTCTCCATAATGCTCATTAAGCACTTTCGTAATACCTGGGTTGCGGCTGTGCCGCGCTTGTCCTACGGCCGTCGAAAGGGATTAGAGTGGCCTTTCCTTACTTCCCGGTTACGAAATAGAAAGCAGATTCACAGTAATACTATTGAGTTGGCTCGCTACGAGTGAAAGTTACATTATCATACCATAATCGTATATCCAGCGTAAAAATTCTATGCACTTGTCGATATTCCAGTTCCGCGTAAAGAAAACTTTTAAATGTCACGAAGATTCGCCGATCGGTCGTTTCTATAGTCTCCACGATAACTTAAAATACTTCTTTAGAAAGCACGCAAGCACGTAATTTTCATCCTCTATCGCGCATCGGAGTTTTGCCCTCGGTCCACCCCCCCCCGCCCCCGGCCATCTGGAACTCGTGACCCTGCGAAATAGCCTAAGCGCTTTATAAGAAGGGGTGGTGGTGGTAACACTGTCGCGTACTCTTCCAAGGCTATCGAGCCTCAATATGGGACGATTAAAGATGGTGGGGTTGCCGCCGGCGGAAGCTCCTCCGTAGTCACTTATCCTCCAAGTCGATTGTTTGCAGGCCGAACCAGTGGCTATCCCTGCTGGCAGTCTCGTCCTGCTTACCCTCGGGCTCCTCACGTCGCGACCAAGTTTGCCTCCGTATATTGACAGTCCTCCTCCTTCAGCATCCGCGGCTCATTCGCGACCAACGTCTTCGTGCTCGCTGGGCAGACCGTGATCCTAAAAAAAATAACGAACAGCCGTTGAGACCCTCGAGCTTCCTTGAGCGCTCGGTTAGGGCAAATCTTTCCGAAACTCTCTCTCTCTCTCTCTCTCTCTCACTCACTCACTCACTCTCTCTCTCTCACTCTCTCTCTCTTTTCATTCCTTAAGACTTAGGTAACCTCGACTTGACTTTTCAACTTTCCATTTCGCGACGCGCTCTACTTCTCTTCTACCGTAGAGATTGACGCACCTTCGAGCTTTCAGTGCATTTGTAAGCGTAGCACGCATCCACTGCATACGACTGGAAGAATCCGACAAGACAGACCTTGCCGACCGGGCCAGCTTACCCCGAAACCTCATCTCCACCGATACTCGTGCGCATATTCATGTGAAAGTTCCACCCATTCATTCACTCGTGTTTATAAATATTTTTCCGAACGAACCACGCGCGTTACTTGTACAAGAAAAACTTTTTATATGTTTCCCTACACAAGTGCTCTTGCTCTATCTCCATATGAAATTGAGCAAAGAAACTAATATTCTTTATTCAAATTTGACAAAACAAAATATCTTGCCAAGTCCGACACTATACGCTTGCGTTTAAAAAATATCTATAAAATATAAAAAAGAAAAAAAAATCCATACTGACCGTTAATAATATTATCTGTTTTTTTATTTTAATTTATTTCTTATCTATTATATTTAAAATTTGAAATACGCGCGTTAACATATCTTGTTAAATTATTTAATAATTTTTTAATTAATGATTATCTAGGTAGGATTGATTTATATTTTACTTTATGTAAACTAAGGAAAATTATTATTACAAATTATTTTATAATATATTTATAAGGCTCTAGGCGACACAGACTAAAAAAATTGTATTATATCTTTATGATAATATTTTTGTTATAAATATATAATGCGTCATCTTGACAGTAAATTTCAGTATCTATGAATAAGAGTATTTTTATGCCGCTACATGCTTGATTGAGCTTTTTGGTTTTTGAGACAAAAAGTGTATTATTGGTCAATGAAATTATAAATAAATAATAAATCCCACACGAATTAGTTTAGCTGGTAAATCTAAAAAAAAATTAATACAAAATACATTCCGAAATTCGATAAGGAAAAACATTTCACAGGTACATAAAGCATTTATAATAAGAAAAAAATTGAGTGGAATTAAATTCCAAAGTGGAATGAAAAAAAAATTGAAGGCAAAAAAAAATGTTACATTACTAGAAGTTTTCGTTATATGTATCTATATATATATATATATATATATATATATATATGTATGTATGTATTACGTGTACATTTTAGGCAGGAAAAAATATTTGGGAATCACAGAGGCAAAATAGCTTGACAAAAGCCATAACTACTCACTCGTTGTGGAACTCGAGGCTCTTGATGGTGAGGGAGTCAATGTAGGCCTTAGGCTTGTGGATGAGCCTCCAGGTAAGCGGATTGAACATAGAGGTCTGGTAGTCCCAGGTGATCTCGACAGTTTCAACTTTCCCGACCGCGTCTCCGGGTATGACCACTGTGTGCTTCGTCCCCGGCTCGTAGTACTTTGAGTTCTCACTCAAATACATACGCTCGGTTGTCTTGCCGTTGGACCCGAATACCCGAATGAAGAACATGCCGACTTCGCCACCATAGCTCAGACTCTCCATCGTCTTGGAGATGACGATCGTAACGCGATAGTGGCTTTCTGTGTAACGAGATCAGGATAAGCAATGACCGTGGGTACATACGTACGAAGGGTTGAATCGCATCAAGAAAGTCAGAAGCCACAGTCTCCGTGACTCTCTGCAGGATTCAAAGAGAAAATTATGCCCATTCGAATGTAATGAAAGACCCTGGGTAATATGATCGGAAGTGAGCGCTATCTCCCTACCCGAATGTGTATTATTATCTTAAACGTGCGATATGAAAGTTTTAAGTATAGCTATTATGCTTGTAATGAAGCATAGCAACAGGGTGGAGAAAGAAGCTTAGAAACTTGTGGAAAAAGGTAAATTGAAGCATGACGACTCAACAGGAGCTTCCTTCCTTCCATTCCCAGATTGGGTGGTTGTGGTTGCTCCATATTCTCTTTTTTTTTTGTAAGTACTCTTCATATTGACTAATACTTTTACCAAATTACATAATGTGGTTGTGTTAGAATTGGTTTAGCAAAATTTAAATGGTGATTGGACGTAAAATGATATGATAATTCTCGTACTTCATCATTACTCGTTAAACCTTGACTTACCTAATTCTTTAATTGTTAAGATGTCACATTAAAAATAGCAGATTCTATTAACCGTTTTTATCCACTGTCTTATTTGCCACCGAAATATTCATCGTAATTCATGTTATAATAAGAATTTACAGCGGTTATCGATTATTTTAAAATTCCTGAAAAAATTAGACCATAATATGCGGGAAATATGAAAATTTTATGTATTAATAAGTTATAATACAATAGAAGCTAAATTCAATGAAAGCTATGTAAATGAAAGGAAAGATGTGAGCAATTGTAATTTTTCAAAGCTAAATATACATAAATATTAATTTATTGTATATAATTAATAAGCCAATGATACTAGAAACCGAATGATCTAAGTAAATTATCGTAAATTATCGATATCATTCTATCGCGCTTCGATACATTTTGAAAAATCACATACCGGATATTTTTGCCTGTTACATATTATTTTCTATTGAATAAATGTGCATAAAATACGATTTTTAGTCATATATCCAAGCATTTAAGAACTAGTTTAGAATGGATACTTTCTTTAAATAATTATCAAATCTTATGGATTAAAAAGGGAGATGGAGAGAGAGAGAGAGAGAGAGAGAGAGAGAGAGAGAGAGAGAGAGAGAGCGGAAACGTATAGGGAAAAGGAATTGAACGAGCACAACGCAATATACGAAGAAATTAATGTAATAGGGCACAATTAAAAGTTTTAGCATTTTATGGACGTGAACTCACTGCAATATGGCTTTTCCCTTCCCGTCATTAGATAGGTGCTGGCGTGATGATTTCCTGGCTGGGCGTGGAATCCAAATCTGGGGCAATGCTGTTCCACGCAATCGAAGCAGCTACCGTTTTGAAATTTCTCCCACGAGGTGCACGGCACTGACAAGAACGGACACGCTGCATTTATACTTTCTATGAAGTATTCGTAACTTCTTATGTGATTACAGCCAAGAAATCGCTTGATTCCTGAAAGGTATTATTTCGTTGGAACTTAAGACATCGATTCTTCCTACTCACTCTAAATGCGCTCTCAATACTTCAGTCATTATTCTAATTAAAGCTTTTTTCTTACTTCCCGCCTAGACACCCGGACGTTTTACGCTACTAATATCATTGTCTTGTTCTCTTTATAGTTATCTAGCTATCCAAAGCTAAATGTAACATAGCTATTACCAATTGCATAGTTTCGCGTTCGCTTGTGAAAATTTGACCACTTCTCTCTCGGAAGATACATTTTTCATAAACATTTTTTTCGTCGAATTGCTTATACATGTCGTCAAAAGTTGCACATGGAATGTAATTTTTATTTTCAAGCTCACCACGGAACAAACTGCCCTTCTCCAAAGTTATAGAATTGAAGACACCTTCGTTACATCCCGGCTGGTTTCTTCCGCCGTTCGGGTAGAAATCAATGTGAGCAACGGGCTGATTGATACCCAGACCACCACTGATGAATGGACTACAATCTGTGTGTATCGCGGTGACGAAATCGGCGTCGGTAGGATCTAATCGCACCATCGGAGAGGTGTTGCTAAAATGAGGCTCAGCTGGATCGAGACCTGCAATTAATTGCAACCTCCTCAGTTCCTGATTAAGAATTACGATGCATTTGCCAATCTGTCCTCCGCCCTTCTTTATTCTTATTTATTACCAAATTTTCTTCTTTACGTATAATAATATCGAAAAATATGAAAATTTTATAGATTATAAAGCCAATACTCACTTTATATCAACCATTATAATATAGACATCAATACATACGCAAATAATATTAAACCATCAATCAGCTTTAATAATATAATTCTTATTATCTAATATTAAATTAAATATATTCCAATAGATTTAACCCATTATCTCTACTCATTTTTTTAACCAATCTCGTGAACTACTAATGATGCTCCACTTAAAAATAATATATTTTGATCTATGTCATTATTACTTTTTATAGTTAACGTGAAATTACATTTATTGACAAAATATTCCTCTGATTATATAATTTATTGTAATATAATATTTTATAAATAATTTAGGCCTTTATATAAAAAAAGTTTAATTTGATTTATGTATCTAGATGGCAGAAAGCTTAAAGTCGTATAAAATGTAAAAATATTATTAAAATTATGGAAAACATTTTTTATAAAAACAAAAAAAATTCTTTCTTAATTCATGTAAACTTGAAGCCTGTAGCTTTAAAAAAATACAAACTACTTTTCGTGAACAATCATAAACGAAATTATTTATACTAAAATATTTTAACTTTTTTATTGCTTTCCTTCTTAATGAATATACGATATTCTAAAAAGGCTTATAATCATCATCTAAAAATATATGCTATTAATCCTAGAGTTTTAATGTATTTCAACGGTTTCAATACCAATTAAATTTTTATTCATTTATATTTTATCATTAACAGAATCTTTGTTTGATATATTTTTAGTTAACGAGTACGATAAAAATAAATTTGTTTAGCATACTCTACAATCGGTGAATATCCTTTTAAATATTCGTGTTCTTAAGTATACAACAATTACAGAAGAAGAAGAAGAAGAAGAAGAAGAAGAAAAAGAAGAAGAAGAAGCATAAAGTTTTTTTCTATCGTTTCTTTTAAAAGAGAGAAACGAAATAATAATTTCAAGTACTTTACACTGCGACGAATTCCTTTTCTTGTAACTATCTAATTTTCAATTAGCTATAAAATTTCCATTCCATGAAATTGCAAAGCTTTATTGGGTAAAAGCTTTTCAACTGAGTATTGAGTATATTCAAAGAACGCTAAAAGCTTTTATAATTTCGACTCAGTTAACAAAATTTCTATTTATGAGGAAAAATGATTTCTATATTGTTTAATGAAATCAACTATATTATCCGAAATATTATCCAAATACTTAAATTATTAGAAATAGTTTGGAGCGCGTCCTTTTTCTAAATAAAAATATCGATGGAAATATAAGTAGAAAGCAAGACTATTATTAATCTTTTGCATAATGCTATAATAAAGTGAAAAGAATAATATAAGGAAGCATTTTTAGGAAGTCGGACTATGAGAAGCAGATATGACGCTGGCATTAAAATATAGCTTTTTTCAATGTCACTTACAATTCTTTTCGATGCAATAATATTAAATGCATTCGTATCACGCCAAACTCGCGCACGGGTAAAAAAGGACGCAATATAGTACATCTAATTGCCACTGGATGCTTTCGCGAGCGTGACAGTCGCGCGCATACACGATCAAAGGACACACATTTAGCGCATTCCATGCTTTATGTATGGCGTGATCATACATTATAGAACGAAGTATGCACTTTCCTTATTTCTTCTTCTGTTTTAAAAAAAAATCAAGCGTAAGCGTATAATTCGCTCAACCGCGGCCAGGATTGCCTATAATTATTTTTATTTCTATAATATTTTTTAATATATTTTAGAATATTTATCCATCTTTTCATATTAATTAAAACATAATTACTTACTTAACCCTACTTAATCTTACATTTCTATCGTTAATACATTTAGAAAAACAGTCTGGTAAACGTCAAATGTTATATTTCATTATTCGTTCTCGACTATTTTTGTATACAATTTACTTAATAACGATTTTAATACTTTCATTTTTTAATTTTTTCTCAAAAAACCTATATAACTTATCTGTACAGCAGAGACATAAAAAAATAAAGTACCCAACAATATAATTCAAATAAAGAACAAAGATATTTATATAAACTTTTAAATAATAATAACGATATATAAATTTATAAATTAATAAATAGAATTATTATCATGCTTTTCATAAACTAATGAGATTGTAAAAAAACTTAATTAGTTATATAAAAAGTAAACCCTTCTTATCATATATTTCAATTTCTATAAAAAAATCTATTCAAAAACTTTTTGTTTAGCATTATTTTCAAAAAGTTAAAATATTTTATCAAGTAAAATTAACGTTTGAAAGTTGGCAGAGACTATAAAAAATCATTAATCATCTTACTTTAATAAACACTGATGTACATATTAATTTCGTAAAAGTAATGTAAGTGTGAAGATTTTGAAATATTAAAAGATAGAATCCAATAATGAACAATTAAATTTAAAAGTTTACACTTTTTTAAGAAAAATGAATTTATAATTCAAACAGAAACAAATTTTTTGTACATATTTTAAATTGACAATTTCATTTAGTATATAATATATTTAAACATAACAATAAAATAGAATCGCTCGAAGAGAATAAAAAATCATTAAGTATAAATTTATGAAAAATACTTTTCATTATATTTTTATTCCTAAACAAACTGATGAGTTTGAAAAATTATAAATTGTTGCGCCTTTCTTTATAAAAGCATAATTCCTTAATCACGCAAACGAGTGATGAAGGTGATGAAAAACGAGTGATTGATATTATTTCCACCTTATTTGAATAATAGTAATACTACTACTGCTACTACTACTACTACTACTACTGCTACTGCTACTACTACTACTACTACTACTACTACTACTACTACTACTACTACTACTACTACTACTACTACTACTATTACTAATAATAATAATAATAAAAATAAAATAATAAAATAATAATAATAATAATAACCATCATCATCATCATCATCATAACAATAACAACAATAACACTAATAAAGTTGCTAAAAGATGATTAAATATTGAAGCAATATATGTTTATGAATTATTTATGAGCCTTATTGTAAGGGTATTGAGTATTAAAAAATTTTAAAATTTAACTATTATTGAAACTTGAATAGTATTATCGACATTTAGATATTATAAAATGACAATTCATATGAAACGTTTTCTATTCTAAACATTTATAATGTAAGAAACTAATAAACAGCAATCTTAGAGAGTTCGTAAAGAAGATTACTTAAAGCATATTAAAGTAAATTGTATTGATTTACATAAGTTAAGAGTTTATGAATTTTCTGAATTTATATGTATAAAAAAGGGCGAAAATAATAAAATCATGAGTCATGATTAATAAATATTACCTTTAATAAATTTAATTAATTCATCCGAGAAAATTGAAATAATCATGTATAGTTGTAAAAATTATTAAATAAATTTAGTATTTATAATTCTAAATCTTTTTCGTTTTTCCATTAGAAAAGAAAAGCATTTCATTTCAGAACGGAATTGAGCGGGGTGTATAAAAATATTTATATTCAAATTATTGTAATGGTAAAATAAATGGAAAGAGTAGAGCGGCCGTGTGGACTAAGTGATCAATTGAAATGAAATAAGTTTAAGAGGGCATGTAAACTTTCATAATTGAAACACGTTAAATAATAATTAGCTTAATTTAAAAAAGAAAAAAAGGAATAATAATACTGCCGTTATTCTAATTGTGAAAATGAAATAATAACGAATATCCCCGGAGAAGTTGGGAAAAAAATGTCGCAGATTTTTCCGGTGGTGTTCATTTGTCTACGTAGTGACAAAAGAAAAGAGAACTCGTGAAGGTCAGTTCTGGAAGAAGTCGCGACTCTGGGTCAAGACCTCGATGGAACGACTGGTAATGTGGCAGATGGGAAAGAGGTGAAGGAAGGGCGGTACGTCAATCCTTTATGAGGATGTAAAGCCAGAAGTAATAATCGATGGCGCTGTGGCGTCCCTTAGTAGAACTTTGAACCTCCCGAGTCTTTTTGGTCGTGTCGTGCCACTTCCTGACCCCTTGTGCTCTCTTACTACTGCTGTTTACTTCGCCTCGGTCTTCGGGCTGCTCCAAAAGAGTCCCCCCGCTCCTCGACGCTTAGGGGCTTCTCGGCCAAAGAAAGGCTCGCCGTGGCCGCGCCAACGATAAACTGGTATAGGCGATGTTCCGCCGGCCGAAGCCACACCCCCTGCGCCGCTCTACTGCCCTGGTAGTTCCCGATGAGATCGATAGCTTACGTAACGAGTCGCGCGTTCCTACGCCAATCGAACCCATTGATTAGGCTCCGATCGCCCCGAGCCCGACACCGCCCCCTCTCAAACCCCCTCAAACTCCCAACCCCTCTCACTCGCACCCCTCTGACAATTTAACGCCCCCCATCCCCACCCTCGCCCTCTCCTCCCTCCGCCCCTCGCTCCCTCGCCGCCACCCGAATCGACCTTCCCGACGGTGCCGCTTCAGCTGTCGGACCCAAGATCGTCGGGAGACGGCGGAGGGGGTACGCTGCTACTGACGAAACCCACCAAAGACTCCATATATCCCTCCCTCCCTCCCTCCCTCCCGCCCTCGCCCCTCACCCGTCACCCGTCAACCGTCACCCGTCACCCCTTACTTACGGCCCTATGCCATAAGTATTAACTGACAACATCAAGGATTCAGTCCGGATTTTTTACTCCGCCATTTCCTGACTTTCGGTTACTTATTTTCCTAATCGTAACGAGTCGCGCGGCCAACTCCTCGCGAGTGTGATACCTTGATCGATCGGCTCCTGCTCGTCCGTCTACGCGCGTATTCGTGCCTTTCCGATCTATCGCAACTAAATTGACAAATGCACTCACTACTCTCTCCCTCCCATCTATAGAAATAATGGAGTGCTGCAGACAATCCAAATCGCCTCTTGTCTTGGACTATCTCCTAACGTTCTACGACGTTCTGCCGCCGCCGCCGCCGCGACGGCGATTTTTTCTCATTCCTCGCCTCTCGTCGTTCCTCTTTTCCGTCTGCCCATCCCCCCTCTCCCCCCTCTATCATTCTCTCTCACTCTGTCTCTCTTTCTTCCACATTCGCAACTTATTGTACCTACTCCGCGAGTATCAGTATTAATAACAGATCCGCGACCTAAAACTTCCTTATTTGTGAGTACCTTCTTTTCAAAACTGATCATACTCCTGACACATTCCTCTGCTTAAGCTCTTTTCTATTTTCTTTAAAATATATTTTAATCCCTTTAATACAAACTTATCAGAAAAATATTTATCGAGAAATTCGTTTTAATATGTATGTAGCGATAAATTTCTGTAAATAATAATAATATTTAGTGCATTAATGAACATAACAACAAGCCAACGTCAACGTTTTGGCATATTTTCAAGAATCTCTAGCCAGTATAAATCTTGTTTACCCACGCGCATACGTTAGACTTATTATGTGTAATTTGTTGATTGACCAATCAATATGATTTTCCGAACATCATTATTTATAAATCTCTCAATTTTTCATTAAGATTAACAAATAATAAAGTATTTAGCTGTGAACGCTCGAACAAAAATTAATGAATTTTTATAATAATATTATCCCATATAAATACACTTTAATTTAATTTAATTTAATTTAATTTAATTCGACCTTACAAACTTGTGCGCGCGCGCGTTCGCACGTATGAATATTACTTATCTATTTATAACAATTAACGACAGAAAAAAAACCTTATCGCTAAATAAACGTTATAAACAAAACTTCAAATTATTTGACATGGATTTCGCAAAAATAAATAACGATTACTTGATCTAAATCAACAAGTTATAGAAGATCAAATGTTAATAATACGAAGAATAAAATTATAAAAGTTAATCTCTTTATTTTTAAATACAACGTTCTTAGCTTTTTACGTTTAAATATTCTAGAATAATAAATTTAAATTTTGGAAAAAGAATTTGTACGGAATATTAAAATCAAGAATCCATCATTTATGAAATAACTTATAAAATGATAATAAAATTACATGAAATTATCATAACTCGAAATTTATGTAAATATAAAAAGTAATAGTAAAATAACTAAATTTTATATAATGAATAGATGCGCAAGTGACGTCATGTGTTATGTGCATGTAATCAGAATGTAACATGAGTATTTTTACACTTGCCAAGTTAAAAATAAATAACTACATTGTGATAAAAATTCTTACTATGGCAATACAATATTTATTCATAGAGCGATGTATTGAAAGTGACAAGGCTAAATAAAGAACTTGTGAAAAAATATATTTTGGATCATTTGTAATGCTAGTAAAGGGGATATTTAATTTCTCTTATTAATAAACCCTGGAGATGTTGTTGAATATGCTCTCTAGTACCTGATATCCTACTAAGCTTGTAGCCGTACTGGACACGCAGGTTGTAGCCGATGTAGCCGCAGGTATGAGCGCCCAAACTGTGTCCGATGCAGTGCAACCGGGTTGGTAATATGTTACCCTTTTGGATGAGTTGAGAGGCCAATCTGCCGGTCATGGCACCGACGAGCCTCGTGTTTGCCACTGCCTGGGTGTAGGGCGGACTCGCCCCTCCGATCCAATTCACCACGACGACGTTCGCGTCCTCCCGTAACAGCAGTTCACTCATCATTCTCTGCAAAACCCATTTTTCTCATTACTTTTCTTCCTTTCGTTCTTCCTTTCGTTCTTTCTTTCTTTCTTTCTTTTTTTCTTTCTTACTTTCTTTCTTTCTTTCTTTCTTTCTTCCTTTCTTTCCTTCTTTCTATTTTCATATAATTCTCCGTAAAAATTACTTTCCTACAATATTGCCGAACTTTTATTTTTTAATAAAACTGAAATACTCTTCCTTTTTCATTGCCGCTACAGAAAATGAAATTGCCTGTTAAAACGATGTACTGTTATTTTTTCTCTACCCCGCCCTCGCCCTACCTATTCTAATACACTGCTTGCTTCGTTTCATTCGCGATTGTCGAACTCTCGTAGTAAATAAATTATCCAGTTCCACAAGCACTACTTACTGTAATTTATTGCCCACATGCATTGACTATAAAGAATCGAAAGAAAGCGTTTCTTCACAAGCTTCGAATTAAATTTATTTAACGAGGCTCGTGCATTAAAACCACATGCTATTTTTCTTTTTCAAACATTTATCAAATGAAAATGGAATCATTCAAAATTATATAGTACTGATGACTGTTTACATAGGCAATTTATATTTCCAAAAAATCCTTTTGTTTTAATTTTATTTTTGTTCTACATCGGAATCGGATAATTGCATTAGACACGACCTCTAAAATAATTTATCGTCAACAAATCATAAATTTAATGTTGAGTCATTTGGTAAAATTATTTTTTAATAATATTTTCAACTCACCAAAACCCACGTTTTGTTTCCGTTATCTAAGTAGCCGTGGATAATAAAATACAAATTCTCATTTTTCCTCAAAGGTGAATTCTTTATGGTACTTATATTGTCAATAATCAGCTGGTGCGGATCTTCAATACCCTGGCGAGTGTACAGCATAAAAAGTGGATTAATACTTTCAGGTCGAACGGGAAAGGTTGACACCGGTCGACTTCCACCAGACCAGGGAGATCCGATATAAAAGCAGCCAAAGGGCGGATAACACCTCCACATGAACCACTCTGGAAAATAGTTTTATAGTCATTAGTCAACACCTTGAAAAGGCCAATTGAATTCATTTTAGTGATTATTTCGAGAACAGAGTATTAATACAAGAAATCGCCATTCCTTTAAAATACTTTCAGACAAATAAATCATAAATAATCCTAAATCGACTGTCAAATACTGAGATTAGTAATTACATAAAGCTTGTATGATCTGTAAAGCAGTTTGTCGAAATATCTGAAATACTGAGAGCAAAATAATCTAAATTTAATTAATACACTTCTAGATTTAAAAAATTAATTAAAAAAAAAAGAATTTAAATAATGTTTTAAATTTACGTTAAATTATAAATAGAATAATTAACATACATATACTACCAATGATCTATTTTAATAATCTTGAAAAAAATAAGCTATATATTTTTATACATACAGAAGATGTTTTTATTTTAATCTATCATATTATATCTTAAATTTATTTTATATTTAAATTTAATTTATAGATATAAATTTATTGTTCGGAATAATTTTAAAGGTTTATCAAAACGAACAGAATTCATTATAATTTATCAAATATTTAATAAGAAAATTTCAATTAAAATGTTTTCAATTAATCAAAATGTATACAGATTATAAACATTAATTGATCATTATTATAATTATGGACTAATAATAAAAATACTTTTACCAGTAAGATGTTTTCTACATATATTTTAGGGACTAAAATATGTAAGGCACATAATTGTTGGACTACTTTTTTACGAAGAATTAGTCCGTTTTAGTAATTTACTAAATTAGCTCCGTTAAAATAAGACTATTATCATTTTTTATTAAAACTAATTAAACAATGATAAGAAAATATAAATTTTTACGTTTAATGTAAATGAATAAAATAAATAAAAACAATTTTTATCAATTTTAATATAAAAAAAAAAAAAAAATCAGCAGTTTTAACGTTAATAAAAATATTAAAAAGGATTTCAAAAAGTTTATAAATAAATTAGATTACAAAGAAACTTATCGTAAAATGTGTTTACTATTAATAAGAAATTTAAGGTAGTTATCATAACAAAATAAATAATTTATTGAGTATCGAAATAACGTGTAATTTATTAAATATTAATTCTCTTAAAATAGTAATTGGATTCAATACATTGTTTTGATAAAATATTTAAAAATTAAAAGTAATTCTAGATGTATTTTTAATACTTATTTTTAATTACAGGATTCCATACAGAAGTAATAACAATATAATGTATATTCCTACCAAACACGTATTCCTACCAAATGGTTTACCTTTGCAACTCCGAGGCTGTTCAGGTGCATAGTTCAGGCGCTTATATTTCCAAAAATTTAGAATAAAATATTTCTAGAAAGAGTTAATTAAATTGATAAATATTACTTATCATAGCTCTAATATATAAATATTTAAAATAAATATAAAGAACATATTTTGATGAATTTAAAATAAACTAAAAAAAATTAAAATAAGATTTTTAATTTGATTTTGGATACATAAAATAAAATTCATTCTAAATTAATTAATTAATTATGAAAATGTAATTATCAAATAATATTGTACCATAAAACTAAAAGACAGTTTCGATATTCAAATTTTGATGAAATTTGTAAAAATTATAAATAAGCGAATCAATTAATTAATTATATTGTTAACACTAATTTATAGAAAGTATCGACGTTACGCTTTATTATTATTTATAAAAAGAACTTTAAATTGATATTATTTATTATAAAAACATTATGCATACTTATCGAAAAATTTGTAAAAAGTAGATGTTATTTAAGTTACGTAAACCTTACAGATTTAGAGAAAGTACCATCACTAGTAGAATTTGTTCACTACCTTATTTCTAACGATCTATCATTTGTAAGCTTATTGAATTTTTAATCTTTCTTGTACTTATAACATTACTACAGAAATCCAAAGTGATTATGTCAATCAAGCTATTATTTAATAGGAACATTACAAATAATAAATGGTTTTCGATAATTGTCCACGCACACAAACTTTTAATAAATTAGCGTTTGACGTAGTGTCTGGGAAAGTTCAAGCAACATCGTTGTGCATCTTGACCTGTAGAGATAATCGACCCGAAATAGCAATAATACTTGGTGCGTCATTGTATTTGTTGCTCAGTTTTCTTTGAAATTTAAAGAAAATATTTATAGTAAAGTATCATTCGCTTGTCGATAAATACAGAGTGTATAGACATTATTTATTTCATGACATCAGATTTAAACAAATAGTTTACTTAAATTAGCCTGAGGTATCCAAATAAAGTCCTTACAAAAACTGTAAGTGCCAATTAAAAGATTTTTCACGTGTAAATGACGTGAATTTTAACCCATATTGATAAACTAGCTGCATTGATCACCTATAAATCATGTTTGACCGTGTTGATTATAGATAAGACTATGCAATTTAGTAGAAACTTGAACTGCAACTTAAGCAATTACATTATCTTAAAAAATAACTTCAAATTTAATTAATCAAGATATTCAATGCTAATTATAATTTATTACGAAATCATTGAAGACTCCATCGATATATTAATAGCAATTTTCAATACATACAATCCCTAAAGAAATAAAAAAAAATTTTTAAGAATATCTTTACCTTCAGTAACAAATCTAATAAAATGTGTTTACTTATTTTGTTACTAAAGCTATATATTGTGATTGTACGTACGTAATTTGTACGTATTTTGCAAATAAAACCCCTTTGCTACAAATAATATGCATTTTAATAAGTGTTTATATTTGAAAAGTGTTAGTTTTTTGTCTACTTTATATGTTTTAATGTATTTCTATTATTTTCGTTATATAACCTATACTTATTACTTAAAAATATTTATAATAAAATTTATTAAAGGATGATTCAGGACACATTTATTAAAATAAATTTTTTAGTACTTAATTTACTCGTCCACAAAATCAGATTAAATATTTAATTTAATGCAAGAAACTATAAAATATTAGTACAATAAAAACTAAAAAATTATAAACTATATTGATACTTTAACAAAAATTATTAAAATCTCGATATATAAACCTAAGGAAGACAACTCTAAGAAAAAGATAGTAAGCTAGATAGTAAATAGAAAAAGAAAGCAAGAAAAAGAAAAAAGAAAACTAGAAAAATAAAGCAAGATAGTAAGAGAGAGAGACTCTCTAATTACTTTGAGGAAATAATAATGCTATTTTAGTTTAACGATACTATTTTTAAACAATAAGAAAATGATATGAGAGTTATCAATTGTAGTATAGTATATTTTAATACAACGAATTATATAATTAAAAACTGAAAATATAAAAAAGACAATATAAGGAATATTTATATGAGTATACCGGTGTTTTATGCAATTATCCATAATAAAATAAAAGATACATCTAAAAAAATAGTGCAATGTCCGCTTATCACCTGAATTATGCGAATGTCCAGAATAATCTTACGAACTGAAATCGTAAAGGTCACGTGTGCATTAACAGAATGCTCGATATAAACTTTTTTATACGGTTCTTAAATAGTTTTGATAAAATACATTATAAATAACTATTATTTAATTTAATTCTACATACAAGGATCAGTAAAATTATTATAAAAATTAAGCCATTATATATGTATACGTACGTAGATGTATATTATATGCTCTTATTTAATGTATATAAAAATAATAAAAATAAAGAGTAAATCATTTTTTTCTCATTCTCAATGTACAATACAATAATTATAATTATGGTAACTCAAAACGTATAATTTTTATTTTATCCTCTTGTATTTACGAATATGACATTTTTAGTGATTCAATTTACTGCTTTGGTACGACTCGTTTAATTAATAACTCATTATCATTATTTATTCGTATTGTATTTTCAAGAACAAAATGATATTTTAATATTAATATAACTAATAATTTATTTAAATTTCAATAAAATTAACTTAAGTTAAAAATTATTGCTTAAAAATATTAATATAAATTCCTGAATAAAATCAGAAGATTGGAACGAAAAAAATATACAAATTAATATTGGAAAAATAAGATTGTCATTGATTATATTAGAAATTAGATGGTATTAAAAATAATCTTATTGGTGAGCTATTAATGCCTTTGTTTAAATAGCAAATAAATGCAATGTAGGTTTAAAACAAATAAAATAAAAAGTTATAAAATAAAAATTTTTATAATAACAATTTAAAATTTCTGTATTGATTTTCCAAAAATATTTAATTTACAATGTAAGTTAATATTCCAAGAAATTAGAAAACATATCGTAATCGTCTTGTAAGCTAAGTATTGGAAAAATATTATATAAAAAATATTAAATATTGTTTTAAATAGCGATGGCGAATGGCTTTACATACTTGTGTTATAAAATCATTAGAATTAAATTAGAATTAAATTGAAAAACAATGTTCTAAAATTAGAAGGAAGCATGAATAAATTTTACGATCTTGGTACTAAGAATGTTAAACAAAAGTTAAGACAGAGAGATTAGAAAATCTTTGGCTACAATATTCCGAAAATTATAATAAATTGTAATAAATGATTCATTGCGAGAGTTGAAAAAGAAAAACCGCTTGTTTAAAGGTACAGAGCAAGTATTCGATAGCTCGAGAAGAGTTCTTTCGTACGCATCATTGACCGGTATTCGTCCCTACCCCATCTCCATCTCGCTCTCTCTCTCTCTCTCTCTCTCTCTCTCTTTCTCTCTCTCTCACTCTCGCTCGGGGTTATCGAGACGCTAGAATTAGATATCGCGGGCTCTTCTTTTTACGAATTTATCGAGCCCGCTATCTGTTCCTTGAAAGTACGGACGTGTTATGTCTTCAAGTCGAACGGCTGATTAATAATGGTATTGACCAGCAGCTGCACGTGACGCCTTACCCACATTCTGCCTCGATGTTTTCGCGCTCTTTTCCTCGGCCTATTTATCTACCCATAGGCTTCCCTATCTAACTATCGTGACATCACTGAAAGTCTTCGATAATCCATCCCTTTGTTAATATTTCACTATTCCTACATTACGATTCAACCACTAAACCGATTCGATCGATTAAAATACACCTATTCCCTGAAGCACCATTACATTCGTAGTAGAACACCTGATCAAAATAATATCACTTTACCTATTACTCTTCATGGTAACTTATGCGTATTCTGTATTACATTTACCCAACTATTTTTATTGTATTTTAATTATATATAACTATCGTTACGTAATAATGATAGACTCTTTATGTATGATTGCATATTATAACCGTAATATGTAAAAGGTAAAACTGTATAAAATAACGATGCTCGTCTTATAATCGTTATGAAAATAATTATCTCAAGGGCTATATAAAATTTTCAGATAATTTACCTTTTTTTTTTAATTAAAAATTGTAGTTAAAGTCTAATAATGAAAGTTAAATTCCGTACAATTTATTAAACTTTGAACCCTAAACTTTTGCGCGTTTACCGCTTATATAATTGGAATAATTTTATAATATTAAAATTGATAATAAACAGTCAATTTAAGCAATCACCGAAATTTTATATCTTTTATGATAAAATAATCATTCAATTAAGATGAATTTAATGAATATAATAAATTTATTATGCCATGCAAATCTTAATAAAATATATCCAGTGTAAAATAGTCAACATAATTCATGTGAATGGATAATTAAGTATTAATATTATTTGTGTGAACTATGTAATAAAAATTATTTAATTCAGACGTACTACAAAAAATGGTATATTCAATTTATTTTTATTAAGAGAACAAAACGATAGTTTTATTTGATAGCAGATGTTTGACTTCATCACACATCTTGTATCCCACCTTTTACGGTGGAAATGCAATAAATTAAAGGTAAATATTTTATCAAATAGTTTATAAAGTAGAAAAAAATTATTAAAATTATTAATTTTGCGTTCACGTGCATTATTAAAGTTCGTGATTTATTGAGTACAAATAATTTATATGTATTAAAGATATAATGTTTTTACTAAGCTTTTAACAAATAACAATGAATCTTAATAAAAAATTTTATTTCCAAAAATTTACACGTGAAGTAGGTGTATAAAATTTTATTAATTCTATTTAAAGTATCAATTGTCTTTATGAGCGCATGATTCTTCAGTGTTATTCATACATATGCAATAACAGTGAGACAGAGACAGAATTTAAAGATTTATGTGTAACGTAATGTGTTCAAAATAATATTGAACAATAAATGATAATGAACAAATATATATTCTATCATCACATTATCTTATTGAATTTAATGTATTGTTATTATATTATTTATACGTGATATATTATGAAAATAAAAAGACATATTTAATTAGTAAGAATTCGGATACGATTCAAGGTGTTAATAGTTATAAAAGGTTTAGAGTAATAAATTATAAAATAATTTAAACTTCTATTAATTATTCAGCTCTTAATGAAAAATAATATTATAAATAAATGTATAATAAATTAAAGAAATCTCAGATAATTGAAAAAGGTGGTTTAACGTTAATAATTCAAAATATTATTTCTTTTTAATTAAATCGTCGGTGAGATTTACGGGCAATGAAAAATTTAAATTTTCTACAAATTAATAAAAAATTAAAAATAATTAATTTTAAAGCTTTTATTATGTAATCTTTCACGCTAAATTAAATTCTAGTAGAATAGATTATAATATGCAGTTTTATAAAATATAAAATATTGACTTACTTATACAAATGTTTGTAGAAAAAAAAAAACAAAAAAAATTATAGCATTGAGATTTATACTGGAGGTGAGGTCTTTGTGATCTTGTTATAGGTAAGCTCGGTGAAAAATATTTTTGTTATGAAATAATAATAGTAATAATAATAATAACAATAATAATAATAAACATGCCGATTGAGGAGGCGCATGGGATAGCTATTAACGAATGAAGTGAACATAAATAATCACGAGCCATTCGGTCTGAGGGGGACAAAATCTTATGAAAAGCCTGGAGGAAATCGTCATCCCAGCTCCGCGAAGTATTATTTGTGTAAAGAGTGTTAAGCGTCAAGCAATAAAGCAGCGCTAAATAAAGGATAGTTAGGGGAATAAATGTATCGGTCCATTAGCAATACGACTAGAATGAATCGTGTGAGGATCTCGAAGGGGACCTACCTTCATCGTACTCGAGCTTGCTGTCCTCCACCGCTTGAGCGATCTTCGTCGCGAAGGCAGTCACCTCGATCGGTGGTTGGGTTGTCAATGGCATGAAGGGCCCTGAGCCTAGGGCCGAATGCCAATGCAGGCGTCTCGGGTTCGTCAAGTAACTCCCGTCCAGAAGATCCGGGGTGCAGATTAGTACCAAGAGGAGCATCTCCTTGAGCCACATGCTGTCGGAATGAGATCGCGCAACTTAACCGGGAAGCGACCGCTTCGAGCCTTCGTGCCTCAATGTCGCAACTTGAGGCTCTAGTCTCTGTATCCGTACGTGTCAGCTGTTCGCGGGGAAGAGCCGCCGGAGGCGTCAGCAGCGTAAAAAGCTCGGGGCGCGCGCCTGATAAGCCGCGATATCGGCGACGCGAACAACGGTCGCCGATGCCGCGAGAGGGGCAGAGGAAGAAGCGACAATGACAGAGGAGCCGAGAAGAGGGAAAGAAGAAGAATAGCGGAGCTTACGAAACGCGTGGACGCGCACGTCAGCGGGTTCGATAAGGGGGCGCGAGGCCGGGAAGTCCGAGCTGAGCCACGGCTCCAGGAAGTGAGGACAAGGAGTTCTTAGGGGCTCGACGAAAATGATCGCCAAGTTCAAGTGCAGTAGCACCAACTTAAATAAGACGTGGCCGGCTTAATATACTGTCGAGCATGATGTTTCGACTAAGTCGAGATACCGAGTGAATATTCCTAACTCGGCAATAGAGAAGAAGCCTCGTTGAACAAAGTTCAGCTCCGAGGTTAGTTCTTTTCTAGTCTTATCGCGCTTTTTTCAATTCATTCACTCAGATTCGTTACTAGTTAATCGAGCTCTCCGAATCTTTGTGCTATTCTTAAGATTATTACCAACAGTATCAACGAAATACTCCAAGGGGGTTTACGCAATCCTAGAACTGATGCTACGGAGATAGAAATAAACATCATCGATTCCGCACACTCGATAATTTTTACATCGTTTTTTATCTTCTAGTCCTAATCAACGACGAACTTAAAGCAGCGGCGACCGCTCGTCTTGTTCCTATGAAAAATTAGTTATACCTCCAAAAGACCACCAAAAGTGCTTCAAACTCAATTAACGAATTTCAACAAAAAATTAGAATATTTATTCAGGCATGCGCAACAGATAGCCTAAAGCCCAAAGAATAATACAATTGATTAAGATATCATGAAAATGAATAATTTTAAATTGAACCAATAATTCTGCACATCATGCATTTTCACGCCTGAATGCATAATTTTCTTTACAAATGTAGACCAAATCTCTATTCATTGAATATAATTTGTAAAAATGTCATTAAAATTTATAACGATACATGCAGCTTTATTAATACAACCTTTTGTGTCTAGAGAATAATAGTGCAAATAAAAATTTATATGTAATAATATTATATTCATATAATTAATTTTCGACAATTCATTAAACGTGTGTGTAATTTTAATCTCCATGACGCAAACTAAATACGATTTCGAGCTTCGCTTTGTTTTTTATTACAAATGATTACAAAGGAACTTTTAAAAATAAATGCAAATGCATAAATAAATAAAAACACAAAATAATGTAAAATACATGTATAATGTGATCCAATTTTGACCTCGATTTTGGTTTTCATCGATTATTCAACTTTCATATCTTCGGAATGCCAAAACAATCTCTCACACAATTTTATCTTTGAAAAAAGAGGGAAAAAAATTAAATCTAACTCTAGTTGACTGAAAACTGAATGGAAACTCATATCTTAAAATAAAATCAACCGAAATTATATTTTGTATAAAATATTTTGATATCGCCCAGTCAATTACGTATTTTATGTTCACTTATCAGTATCTATTTATAATAAATATTAAATGTCAAAATTAAATGATTATAATTTATTAAAAAGTAATATCTTATTTAGGTGTAATTTTAATTTACGATTAGTAGTTTTTAATTAGTAATATAACTATTAAAATTACTTCACGAACTAATAAATATTATACTTTTGTTAATGACAACAAGTGACTTACCTTTGTCAACTTTACAAATCTACTTTAAATATTTTTAGTCGTATTATTGAGTGAAAATGTAACTTTCGTCATTGCAGTAATTCTTTTTTTATTTACATATAAAGTTTTTATTAATAAACAGCACTTTATTAACTTTATCATTTTCATTTATTATATTTTAAAATAATATATGCATAAATTATTGACGAATGTTGCTCTCTATCCATAATAATGACTCTTTCGAATAAAAATAATTCGAATAAAAAAACGATGAGTACAATATATTTCTAATAAATATAAAAATGAACGTATTTGCAGCAGGTCAAAACGCAGATGTTGTTTTAAATTGCTGAAAATAAGTAAATATAACGAGTATGTTATTATATTATATATATATATATATATATGTAATATAACGAGTAACAATTTAATTTAGCGTTCAATCATGAGAAATAAAAAAACAACGTATTCATTTAGTTAGACTGTTAATCCATAGGAGAAAGGTGGTTTAGCATTTTTTCTATTGCATCTCTATCGCATTATTAGTATTTATTGTATGTAGAAAATTGAATTTTTTGTTATTTTTTTGTTACCAAGTTGAAAAATTTAGTCTTAAATTTTGTCTTAAGGTTAAAGTCATTTTTAAACTTTCACTTAAAATTTGTAAGCATCGTCGAAAATTTATTTATAAGATTAAATATTATATTTGTATATATATTTGTATAGAAAATTTTTTTTAATAAAAACGACAATCTGTGATGTTTTTCAAATTAAATATTTTGATTATAGTAGCATCATTATTCGTAGTTGATGTTAGATTCGAGAGTACCCATTTTTTTCTCTACATAAATTTAATTTTCAATTACTTTCATCTGATTAAAAAGCTAACTGGACTACAGTTATTATTATTTAATTATAAATATAATTTTAACGTTTCAAGGACAAATAAAAGGGACTTGTGCTTAAAATTGATGGGCGTTAAGGTTTTTATTTTTTGCTCAGGAAAAGTCAGCTATTATCTCTGCACCTTTTCTTATGAAACCAAGATAAATGAAAAGAGTAAAGTATTGATTATAAATAGTCCCGAAGTTCTACTCTGAAGATGTATTCGGAAGAAGATTAGGTAGAAAGCACGTAAAGATAAAATAAAGGTAGAATGGGAAATGAAATCTGATGGTCACAGTGGATTGAAAAATAAAGAAATAATTTGGCCTTCAAAGATAAAACTATCGAACAAGCACATAACATGTACAATAAATATAAGAATTTAGCAAGCTGGATTAAATATAAATTGAATAAAGAGGCATCAACTGATCGACATAACTTTCATGATCGCGAGAAAAAGCTGCAAAGTCTGACAATTAAATGACTTAACGAGCTGAACAACCCTACTAGTAAAACATGTTAATAGAGAAAGATCTTATTTCTCAGGGAATTGGGTAAATTAAAAAGAAAGCCGGACGCAGTGATCACTGTTTATTGCCATATAAATAACTGAGTTTTTGAAGCGCGCATCTGTAGTTTTTAGAAACAAAAAATTTCAATTCTGGAATTGGAAAGGTCAACGTTCATTTCGTCGAAGCAGAAAAGTCTGTATGCAGAAAATAAAATAACGTAGTAAGACCAAATGAAATATTACCAAGAACTTCAGTCCTCTTTATTCAAAATTAAATGTTGGCGGACACTTATATTATCATAATTAAATATTTAATTAATGTTAAGAACTTACGTACTCTTAAAATTTATAACATCGAAGACTATCTTTGTTGAAAGTATCTGCACATACGATTATACTCTTCTTCCTTTTTATAAAACTGAGGAGTTATTAGACAAATGGCATTCCACTCCATGGCTATATTCTTTTACTACACGTAAAATCATCTATAGGATGTAATCATTATAATTCATGACAATTAAATCATACGGACATAGTGAACTATCTATAAATACTGCTTTTAAACTTCTATGCACGCATCATCCTAGATTGTAGTATCATAATATCTTTAACAATTATATTAAATTTAGCTAATTCTATAATAAATAGTTTACGTATTGACATTTTGTTTATATTAAAAAAAAATACAATATAACTCATATATATTTTATATATGAGTTATACTCAAGGTATTAATGTCATTGATTAATCTCATTGTAACTGACTGAACATAAACATAATTTTAATTATATATTTAAAAGAATGTAATCATTAATTGCTAAATTACTTAAATAAAGCAAAACAACATGTTCGATGCTGAAATCGTTTTGCAAACGTGCAATTTTTATTCCGTTAAAAATGTATCGAAATAAAAATACATAGATATTAAAGCAACACATAACATTTAAATCAATTTTAAACAGTTTCAATCGATAAAAAAATCTAAGAAAAAGAGTATCAGTCTCAAAACTAAAAATCATACGAATAGCTCTTAAATATCTTAGATTCGAAACACTTTTTTTAAGTTCAGTCGTAAAGTAAAATAAAATAAAATAGGAAAAAAAATAATATTTGTTATTTTAAAAGATTGAAAATGTAATTGATATGTGAAAATGTAGAAAGCGGTTATACTTAACATTGCAAAAGTGTATAAGAAATATCGAACGAGGTTTGAATTTATTGTATGCTTTATAAAGTATAAAAGTGATATTCCATATTAGTAAATAATAAATAAAAAAATCTCCGAATTCTATTTCACCCCCCCTCTCTCTCTGTCTCTATCTATCTATCTATCTATCTATCTATCTATCTCTGTTTCTTAGACGAGTGACGATGGTATGCTTGGTTTCAACTCTGCTAATTTCAAACGGATTACGACGAATTGTAGTAAATAACATGCAGGACACGAGAAGAATAATAGAAAAGAGAATAAAGCGCAGTCAGGAATTCTCGGATAGCAAAAGCGGATGCGAGTGAGTCTTTCCTTCGCGGGTGGGCCAGTGACGACGATGAGTGCACAAGAATGAGGGAGGAGGAGTAAACTTGCTTGTCTCATACAGGCACTTCATTATTTGAGCGAGGAAGCTATGTGGGTCGGGTATTCCGGCATTAAGATCACGTCGGACACTGTATCCAATGTCGATAGGGGGGTAGGGGCGCACAATAGGCCGGCTGTCACACAATGCATCGACCCCTCTGCCCGTGGATCTATCGATCTTTGGTAAAGGCCCCGATCAGCTGGTATGCGTTTTCTACTAACGGACATGGTATTTAAGGAGGGGGGTAGGTAAAAAAAGTGGGGCGTCGCGACGCAGCTGCACACCTCAGGGGCCAATCAACCCCGGGATTTTCAACGAAGGGGGCGAGCTGCGTACCACCCTCAAATTCCCCGACTGGCCTCCGTTCGTTCTATACGAGCCTAATACATTGCACCCCTAGGAGTCGGCTGACGTGCCCCCGGACGAGGGCGAAACTTCTGTCCGTCACCCTTGACCTCCAGCTACAATAGCTCCTACGTTTCCTGATGCTTTAGTAAAGGGATTAGTGACTTGCCTCGCTTAGACGATTGCCCCCGAGGTTCCACCACGGATCCCAGGACTCGTCCCAGATTCCGAGGAAGAACTCATTTGGCTTGATAAAATGGACGGGAGTAGTGATCATTCGGGTACGAAAGGAGCCTGTCGAATCCTTGAAAGGCCTCCTCTGAGAGCTTGCTTCCCTGTTACCGCGCCCTATCAAATCCCCATTCATTTGCGCGACCGCGACGTGTCCTTTCCGCCCGGAAACAAGTGAGAGCGAGTCGGCGCCGTCTGTTGTCCAACTGCCTCAAGTACGGACGGAGCTCCTTAATCGACAAAACAGCGGCTTTCAACCTTTATTTTTTGGCTATTATCAAGTAAGCATGATGGTGATGGTTCTTATGATGGCCTCAGCTGGCCGATGCCCTCTGGTAACGATATTACTTCCTTACTCGGACGCACAGCTGCTGCTGCTGCTGCTGCTGCTGCTGCTGGCGCTGCTGCTGCTGTCGCTGCTGTTGCTGTTGCTGTTGCTGTTGCTGTTGCTCGAGCTTCGCTTCTCTCAACGATAATATCCAGCGTTGAGAATACGAACTATAAAGCCGGAATTACTGTCTCTTAAGACATGCCTTTAATAATCCAATAATTAACAGACTAAAATATTGTCTATCATATCAAGGCCAAGGCCGTGCATCCACAGACGAAACAACAATAACTCACATTGAATTTCTTATTAACGTAACATTCATATTAACATGTTTAATATAATTCTTATTTAAAATTATTCAATATTATATTTTCGTTTTCCTTTCCATATAAACGGCACGTAGATTTTCAATATCGTAAATCAAGTATTAATTTTTATACGAATTCTTATTCAGTAAAAGGTCAAACTTTATTATTATTTATTATTATTTATTATTATTATTACTACTGTTATTATTGTTATTATTATTATTATTATATATTTGTATCATTATTGTAGAGTACAAAATATTCTAAGCGATAAGTACTCATTACTCAACTAATTCGCCTTTAAGTAATTATTATTTTAAATAAAACTTTAATAATTTATACATACATATATGTATTCGAAAAATAAGTAAATAACACTTATATTGAAAAATTAGTCTAATCTTGGACAAAAACTTATATAACAACACCACTCTCCTGCGTATTTCCCTTTTTTCTATAACTATCTTGCTCTGAATAACAATTTCATTTATAAATCTATCATTACATAATTCTTAAATTTACTAAATGATTCTGCCATTAATAAAAAACGCAAATATGTACATAATAAGCCATTTAAATGTAAATTGTTATTGTACTTATAAATATATTAATATTATCATCATTGTTTAAAAAAGTATAAATGTAAAAAATATTTAATTTTTTGAAAATTATGGTTGATTAATTACTATCAATGTGTTAGACGATATAGTTTATCGAAGTTCTGAATATATTATAATAAATATTAATTTAATTACAGGCTCGCGGACGTGCGCAGGCACAGACAATACACACGCGTGCATGTATAGACGCACACAAACGGGCACGGGCATACATACATATTATTGTAAGTAAAAGAAAAATATTGAACGGAATACGGTCTTTGGTAAAATAGAAGGTTGTATGTATGAGCTAACTGATGGCAGTTGTAGATTAGATAATGAAAGTTATTTGAGGATGATGGAAGGGGGATCAGTAGATTCGTTTCGATTATTTGACGAAAGAAAGTTAAAGTGGAAGTGCGTGCGCGCAGGTGATAAGCCTTGGGAGTGAGAGCGAGAGTGAAGGTGGTCACGTCGCCGACGGCGGATCAATGAGGACGAGGAGCACGAGAAAGGAATCGTGGGCGGCCGGTAGTAGCGGGGCGGGGGCGTCGAACGGCTGAAGGGAGTGGGGTCTCGAGCAGAAGGCGGTACTCTTCCCCGGGAGTACGAGACGGGCCGACAATGTCATATAAGAGCCCCTGACCTCGCTGAGGAACGGAAGGGAGTGGAACAGTCGAGCCGAGCCCCTCTTTGCTCATGAACTCCTGATCATCGGACCGACACGTGTCCGTCTGCAGGTTCAACCCTTTCGTCTCCTCGCGCGACAGACACAAAGAGAATCCGCGACAAGCTGCGGTTTCCTCGGCCCCGATGGCCATCGCTGTCCACACAGTATCGATTTTCGTAAATTCTATGAAGCGCGAACGAGGCGGCGAAAAAAAAAATGAAAATAAAAAGTACAAAACAAACTTGATTTTTTCATCAGGGAAGTAGGAGAGCGCGAGAGCTTCCCCGTCGTTCGAGACAGGTCAAGGTAAACTTCCGTCACTGACTTACTACGCACTTCCGATATTGCTAGTGACACGTTGACTAGGAGAAAGAGAGATTAAACAGAAAATTCGTCGACCGCAAGAGCGACGCTTTGGGGGCAAGGACAGGGAAGGGGGACCTGAAAATCGCTCTCTTTGCACCCTGACGACTCCTTTGTCCCCAATTTGATATTTATAACCTCTAAATATTTTATTCCACCTCCGCAGATTTCTTTTTTATCTGCGACTAACGAAAGAACGGTATCGGTATTCGTTACTGAATTCTATTCAATTTCATAATTTCTTCTCTTTGAATATATATCTTTTCTCTCTCTCTCTCTCTCTCTCTCTCTCTATATATATATATATATATATATATATATATATAGACACGTAGTCGCACTCAGGCCTTCTGCCACATATAAATTAATAAATACAGGCAGATATCAATCCTTTAAACACGTTGCTCAAATTTTTCTTTAAATTCTAGTTTTGTCGGCATATCATTTTCTAAACGTTTCCTTTTAACTTTCATATCTTTTGCAAATAAGTTTTAACATATTACATTAGCCCATTTATAAAATTAATTTCATTTAAATACTAAAAGCAAATTTTTATTTTACATAAATATGTAAATACAAGTCTGATACTATTGTAATAAATGCATAATTTTTTAAATTGTTCTTAAGATACCATAGAAAAGAAAACTAATTTGAACTTAATTCATCTTTTGACTATATACATAAAGCTTTGATTATCTTTTATTTAACCATTAACAAGAAATTTTTAATTTTAAAGAAATTTTTTCGAAGATTTTATTTAAAATGAATTGATTATTATTTTAATTATATTTATCTAATATATAGGAAAATTGAAAGCTTTATTCTACAATACAAATTACGAATTCTTACATTAGCTTTTATTTATAATGAATAATAAACATTGATTATAGTTATATTTTAAATCAATTAGAATCACAGCCTGTTCGAAACACTAATAAAATTTGTCTAAATATAATAATGATCAGCAGGACAAATTGCCCTGTCAAAACATACACATCATTGTTTAATTTATTGCATTGAAGTAAAAATGTTAAGAAATTTTTATTTAAATTAGGAAATTTTAAATCTCATTATTTTTATTTTTAAAATTGAAATTTATTTTTTACTCCGTAGTACTTATAATTGCGACGTTTGTATTCGAGCATGAATAATTAAGAAATATTTTGAAACAATATTATTTAATCAATTAATTAATTAATAATCAATGATATTGATAAATTGAATAAATTAATAAATTAAGATAAATAAATGGTAAAACAAGCTAAGCGAAAAATCTTAAATATAATTAAAGTTATTATTAGAATATTTACTATTGTCATGGTTATCTATGGCAGTTATAATACATGAAATAAAAATCTAATGACTTATCTTCTTTTCTTTACAAAACTAAAGACTTAGGCAACATTTTAAAGAATTAATGTTGGATTCGATTTTCTTCTTATATTCTGATTTTAAATATCTAAATTTTTATCATTTTTATAATCTTACAGGAAGAGTCTTAAGCTTAATATGGAGGAATATGTACTCGGTATAGGTTTCACAATTATTGTTTAATCCATTCGTATAGACTGAAGATAAACTTATCCCTTTCTTCTCTAGTTTCCGTAATTATGAATATTGGATGACTGATGAACAGTTTGACGCGTTTGATGTTCGTAGTGACCGTACGAGCTTCCGAATCGACTAACGGACATCATCAGTATCGTGTTCCGGAATGTCAGGTGTCCGGCCCTCGCGGATCATCCGCTGACACTTATTGGGCATTTATTTTCTGAGCGGATCTCCCCGACAAAGCCGCACGAGCGAATGGCTCTTGGGGCTCTTGGCGACCAAGGCAAATCGTACGTGTAGTCTGGGACACCCCGTCAGGTACATGCGCTCCTAGTCGATGTCCCGAACGACGTTCCCCATCTTGGTAGTCGCGTAGACTTCCCTCGAAACTAACTTGGCCCGGGGGTAGACCGAGCGAGAAGGAGCGGCGGCGCCGTGCTCCCGGCCCCCGGCAACCAACGCCCTTCGCAAGCTTCCCGATAAGGGCAGCGCTGCCAGGACTCTATGCCCGGGCAGCAAGTCTTTTTAGGGACGTGAGCCCGGCTATTTGGTGCGTGCGCAGCCGAGCCAAGTGCGTGCGAAGGCTCCCCTAAAGAGCGCTCGGGGGGAGCGAAGGGATACCAAGGCTAAAGTTCCCGCTTCCTTTTTGCGAGCGCCGACACGCGGCCCTCACGAGAGCCGCTTTTTACGAGCCGGAGGCCTCCTCCTCGTCGGGGCAATGAGCCATACCAAGGAAGACGGTGGCAATTATCGCCCCGCCGCTCCCTGCGCAGCTCGAGAGCTCCTACGCCGCAACCCCAGTCTCCTCCCGGGCCCGGGAAGGCCTCTCCTCTCGATCCTCGGGCCCCGAGAGCTCGGATACGACCTTCGATAGCTTCTCGACGTCGCGTCTCCTTAAACAAAGGAAAATCTCGGCTCCGCAGCCTGATAACGGGCGGAGAAAGTTTGCCCCAAGGTCATTTTACATATTATGTTAATAAGCTCGACCAATATATCAATATATCGACTTTGTAGTCCCCTGACGTCAATCTCTAATGGTTCCTTTTAATATCGGATTCAACCAACTTTTTATTGCCTCTGTCTAATTTTCTTTCTTAATACGTCCCTGCTAGACCATTATTATCTTCACTCTATAATGTTCATATGCTTTCTTCCCCTCGATATCGACAAAGTCTTAAAGCTTTTTAAATAGATGAAAAATAAATAAAAGTATTCAAAGCCCCAATAACGTATCGGACAAGCTGAGCTCCGAAATCAAACTAAAATCTCAAATGAACAAGAATCATCAAAAATTTTAGTCAGTTTTTTCATACTTCCCATGCGATGTGCGTCATATTATAATTTATCCCTTGCTTTTGTTATTATGGTTGTCTTGTTTCCATGCAAGTTACTGCGCAAATTAGGAATTAGCAACGTACTCGTTTAATGTTAAAAATTAATGTTAATGAGTAATAGGTTTTCCATAATTTACCATAATTGCCGATGGATTTTAACAATCCGATTTGACTAATTTTAACTCGCTCTCTCTCTCTCTCTCTCTCTCTCTCTCTCTATTCTCTCTGGTATCATACGTACCTACCTATACATATGCAATATTACAACTGAATAAGGTTTACGGAATGAGACTTTTAAAGTCGAATAAAAAACACATTATACACCAACGACATCTTTTAGACAATAACATTTAATCATAAATAAAGTTACTAATTGAATTATGCATAGAAATAATGATTAACGTGCATCTGAAAAAAATCTATTTTAAATGAGTTCAATATGATAGTCGAAAAAGAGAATCGAGGCCGAGTAAAAGAAAGGCCCTTTGTGAAGGTACAGGTAATAAGTAAATTCCATAAATGTCGAAGACTTAGTAAAGGTATGAGACTCGACAATCCTATCTGCTTATTCTAAAACGAAAAAGCCGACTTTGAGGATGGAAGATCAAGTAGTAGGGAGTACAAGCCCATGGAACAGCGCAAGTACTGAAGAGGCAAGTACATAACTCCTCGGCCCGTCCGCGGTCACCGTAATCCGACCTACCAATAGGGCCCCGAGACCTCGGGACTGAGCAGCCTGCCTCTTCCTCAAAAAGCGCAACCAGCCTAAGAAAATAAACTCGAAATATAAATGGCACCCTGCACTTCCTGCGACCCTGTTCGTTTTAGTCTTCAATTTGACTTTCACTTCTCCCTGCCCTTGGCAACATTCCCGTGCTCTCTCTCTCGCACGCACTCACTCGCTCCCCTTCCCTCGTCCCACTCCCACACAACGAATTGCTTTTCTTCTCACTCGCTCGCTCGCTCACTCAATCTTCTTTCATTCTTTCGTTCTCTTTCCCTCTCTCTCTCTCTCTCTCACTCTATATATATATATATATATATCACTCTCTCATTCTCTCATTCTCTCATTCTCTCATTCTCATGCAGCCGTACACTCTTCTGCGAGATCTGGCATCGGGCTTCGATCGCCAACCGCCGTCGTTGCTGCCGCCGCCACCGATGCCATCGCTTCCACCACCGTCTCCACCTCTCACTCAGAGGCTCCGCCTGGAGGACAGTGGCCCTCATAACACAGTACCCCCCCGTTTCGACCAACCTACTCTTTATCACAGCTCTCATCGGCAAGGGAGCAGCGAGCGGCTCTGGCTCTTGCGGTCCTTCGGCCGCCGCTAGTGAGGGAGGAGAGGAAGCGGAGGGACCTCGAAGGGCTGCTCCACGACGGCGGACCACTTCGGGCTTCATGATTCCCTAGTAAAAGTGCGTAGGCGTGCGCCCTTTAGGGACGAGAACGTGTGATACCTCGACCGCTTCCCATCATAGGATCGTAAACAGCGAAACTGCCTCTTTACGATCCCTCCGTACATCTCTGACCCTTAGTGCGCCGCAGGATTTCCCGTCACCCGCTTGACTAATACTTCGACGTCGAGTGTCCCCTACCTGCCAATCCATAACATCCGAAAAGCGTAAGAGTTGCCCTAGAATATTCACTTTTCTACTTTTCATGAATATTATGACATTGCACGGCTTCTCGTGCTCAGGGTCTACAAATTCAGGACTCCCCCGGAATAGAGATTTTTCTTTCGCTCTTCTGTCGCAGAAAGCAAAGCAATACCCGGATTCGGTTCTTTTCTCAACTCGAGCACCCAAGCTTTTCCAATATCTTTAATACTACAACCAAGATTTTCGCTTGACCTCCTTCTTCTAACTTTCTACCTCCGAATACACGACTTTTCGTTTCAAATAAGTACAATACGATTTATTCATTATTATACTATGAAATTTTCAATATTGTAATTGCGCCATCGTCTAATTTAAAATATAAAATCGTAATACGTTTTTATTAATATTCCACCTATTTTCATTAATAACTATAAAATGGCAGATAGCTTAATGGGAGTAGAATTGAAATTTAAAAAATGCTAAAGCACTTTCTTTTTTAAACTTAAAATAGGTGTTGCAATGCTAAAGTAAAATTATATAATCTTATTTTATCTGTAGAAAAACGAAAAATTCTGGATAAGAGAAAGTAAGGCAAGAGAAATTTCGGAGCAAAGAATCATAAATTTTTTTTTTTAATCTTGGAGGCAACTGTAGTAACTACTTAACATTGCAAGGTCTTCCTAATTTGAGAAATAATCAGAGAAAGTGTATTTAAACCGTATTAAAATGTTATAATGCCTATTCAAAGCATAATTTTTAATGTAAATAAATTTATATTTCTTTATTCATAATACGACTAAAAGCAATATTTTTATGTGATAAGTGACAGATTTTCATGTTCAATTTTCATTACAATGTTTTTTACAATAATCAGAGCCATAATCCAACCTAAGAGTTAATTATTTGTGTGTTTAATAAAATAATTTAAATAAAAACTAATTTTTCCATTTACAAGTATTTGAAATATCATTTGGAAATAAAAAAAAAATAGAATAAATTTAATGGATAACAAGCAAATATAATAACCAGTCGTTATTAGGTGGCAAATAATTTCAAATAAATTATTCGTTTATTAGAACCGATAAAATATTGTATTTATAAAAAGTTCTTATATCATTTCCGATGTAATTTAGCTGGAAATAAAAAAATTGAACTTTTTCACAGATAATAAATCGAGAAAATAATAAATGTTTTTAAACAAGAATTTATAGCATTTTGCAAAAACAGTTAACAATTGGAGGAGGGGGAGGGGGAGGGGTAACAACTAATGTAAATTAATATTCATATAAGTTTAATTGATTTAAATAATAATAACATAAAAAAAGTATGTAGTTGGCAGATTCGGAGGAGTTTCGTTAAGCTGGTAATGAAGAAAATCGACAGCAGGTGCAGTTGGTGTAAAGGGAAGCGCTGCTGCAGCTACCTATCCGTTTTCGAATGCATCTATGGAGGCTCAAGGCCAATTGGAGAGTCGGCGGGTATCGAATAACAAGTGGCCCCTTCCATGGAGAAGGAAAAAGAAAAGTAAGAAGATATCCCCGGTCGATCCCCTCTGCGTGATCCCGACCTTTTGTCCGGAGCGCACCCGATCATTACCACAGTAGGAATGAAGAATGCCTGCATACTAATCTGCCTCAGGGCTGCCACAATTAGGCAAGCATGAGGAGTCGGAGGACGTGCATCGTTCACTATTACTCTTTGTTTTCCTTCCTCTATTTTACGTCCCTCCATTTTTACATAACCAGACGAAGGACGAGGCGTCGAGACCCTTCATTTGCACCGGCCTGGCCTTTTTACACTCTTCCCGGTTCTTCTATTCGACGCTTTTATTTTTTTCGCATATTGAAATGAACAGGTTTTTCAGCTGCTTCGAGACTCGAGTCGCATTTTAATAAATGCATCGAGCCTTTGTCCATTTCTTTTGTCTTGGGATTCGCGAGCCTCCTAACCACATATTTTAATCCGAAGCATACACAAAATCTTATTAATTGCTATGATACCTTATAATTAAATTACTCTTCGTGAATAAGTCACTTTACGGCCCTTAACATTCGTATTTCATGATTTTTTTATTCCCTCATTACGATTCGCATGACCATTGGTAATTTTCTGCTTTACCCGTGGAGTCTCCGTGTATTCCAAATAACTTTTATTCTTTGAATATAAATGTAATCAAAGAAATACATTCTGCGTTTCAGATACGCCAATATATATATATATATAAATAAAGGAGAAATAAATAAATCCATTTATTAACGAAAGTGTATGTAAGCGCTGTTATAAAAGAGGAAAGATAAAGAAATCCTCTTATTAAAATTTATTGAAAGCGTCCTTTTAAATTAATTAATCTGCTAGAAGAATTAATAACGTTGAATTACCTTAGTATTCGTTCACTCGAAAACGTTGATTTTGCGCAATATTAAAAAGTTGAAGGAGAAATACAATTATTAGTTTGTCGTTATTAAAAAAAATTTCGAATTTTATATCTACACAATGACATTAAGATCCAGTATTCGTAATATGCTGTACACGATATTGGTCTACCTTATCGACAGGAAAATTTGACAATTTATTTGACAATTTATTTGACAATTCAATAGCTCGACATTTGAATATTAGTAGAAAATTTGGTAGGAAACAATGCGAATTTGGCATTATTCTGACGTTGAGCAATTATGAAGTATGCCATGGTCATATCTGCCTTGAGTGTCGGTATTCTGACCGCTGCCATGGGCAGATGATTCCATGGGCTGACATAAGGGATCGTCGATGGGAAAGGCGCAAGAAAGCATACGCGAATTAGTGAGTAAGTAGCGACGAAGTAGTCTGACAAAGTTGTGAAGAGGAGCGGCAGCATCGGCGACGGGAGAAGGGCTGGCTGACTTAATAATGCAGAAGGTATATTGACGGTACGAAAGGGAGGCTGAGCGCGCGAAGGAGGCACCAGGGTAAGGAACAACAGAAAGATAGCCGCGAGCGGGGCCAATGAAAATTCAGAGTCCCTTTTATTGTTTTCGTTCTTTTTTTGGAACTGTCATCCGCGAGGAACCAGGATAGCATGGGAGGTCGCGGATCGCTCGACGTCGAGTTCCGCGCGCGATTGGAGGAGAGCGCATAAAGCGCGAGCGAGCGCAAGTAGATGTGAGCAAGTAGCAAGTGCTCGCGGCGAGTGGCGCTAGGTGTGGAAAAGACAAATCGCTCGGATGTCAACTTTACCAGGGCGACACGCAGCCGAGGAGGGTGCGCCGATCCAAGCTTACTTAATACCGTCGATTCGCATTTTTTACTCCACGCCCAGCGCCCGATATCAGCCGGTCCTCCCTCGCATCTAAATATCAGCACCGCGCCCGCCCCGCTTCACGCCCCCTTAATCTATCGCGACTCATCATACTCTATAGAAGATTTGAAGTTTCGTCGGCCATCTATTCTGCATCATTATCTTTCCAATGTCTCGATCAGCTTAGCCCCTGACCCACCCACGCCCCGCTATCCTTCCTCGAGCCCGTCGATTGTCCGAGCCCTAACCACGAAGGCTTTTCTTTCTTTGGCTTTCTAGAACCCCTCCTGTCTTTTACGGTTTGCAGACCGTAAATAACATAGGATGTAAACAACGCCAATCGAAATTAGCTTTATTATGCTTTGTAGCATCTCGACTAATTCACATCTCTTCTTCCCATACAAATGTCATTAATCCTGAATTTGCGAACAATGACCGATTAAGACTGGCGTACATAAGTTTTTTCTGAAATTACGAAAGCAATTCGACGAAGTATGTATGTACGTATAAGGCGAAAAACGACAGTTAGGTACAGTGGCAGTAGAGATGTAAGTGCAAGCAGATGTAGACCTTCGATGCGCCGACAGCCGTATTCGACATATTTTAATGATTTTAATAATCTAAAATGAGAAAATCTTAGGGGGCAAGAGCGCACCACCATGTATAGTAAAATAATTATAATAATATAATAAACAAAGATTCGAGATCAGTGTAGATGGGAAATTACGCGAAAAAGGGATAAATATATAAAAGTTTGTAAAACAAAGGAGGGTGATGTGGGTGGGCGAAGTGAAGGTAATGGACGGCTTGGACTCATGTTGACTGGGGAGGTAAAGCGGACAAAGTTCCAGCGACGGCTCGTGGCGGCGCGCGGGCAGCGTCGGTATCGGTGCGGTTGAAAGCGAGGGAATAAGCGGCCGATGGCGACGGGGGCGGCGTCGCGTTCGACACGACTCACTCATACGCTCCCAATCAGCGCGACCAAAACGGAGAAACAAAAAACGTCGCGTTGCGGGAGTCGGCGGCGCCTTCGTGGCAAAGACACTCCGAAGATTCGCGGAAGTGTGCGGTAATAGGACAGCAGCAGCAAGGCCACTCGCTCACCCCCTGCCCCTCGAGGCCCAAAGATCAGAGCCGCCGACGTCACCGCCCCTGCCGCCGCTACCGTCGCGCTCGCTCCCGAGCCGTAATCCAGCCAACGACCGCCTCCACCACCACCGCCACCACGACCACCACCACCACCACCCTTCCTTCACAGTGATTTTTTTTTCACGTAACAACGGCACGCATCATCAGGAACACAGGAGCTTACGTCGAGTCTCCTCTTACCGCCGAGGCTCTTATCGATGTACGCCCGCCTCTGTACATTCCAATGCTATGAGTACGAATGCGGGCCCATTGCCGGGGAGACCCGGGATGGTACTCATGACTTTGATGCTTGGCTCATACGATGCGTTTTTTCTTAAAGGAGAGTCTTCCAATAGTTCATTTAACTCTACACTCGAATTTTACTTTACGACGAGCATGCACATCCTCCCATCATCGTCCTCCCACGCCTCATTAAACCTATTATAATACACATTTAACCCTAGGAGTTCACGATATGCGTCTGTCTTATGTCTATCTTGAGACGAATTCTAGAAAATTAATTTACTCCCTCTTAAAGCGAAAAAAACCTCCTCCATCAAGCTCAATAGCAAATTTCTCATCGAGGTTTACCCCCCCCCCCACCATAACATCATAACCTTCTCAAATGATAAACTAGTAGCTTGTATTATTTACTATTTATTTTCAGTATTAAATATAAATAAATGTATATTTATATGCATTCGATAGAGTTTACGGCATTTACCGGCAAGCTAAATAATTAAAAGATTTTCTTGAAAATGGCATAATATTAATATTAGATTATTAATTATCAATTAGCCGAAATCTGCAAAAATTCTTGAAGGCATAAAATTTTTAAAATTGTAAATTTAGAAGAACGAAATCGGCAAATAAATTATTTTATTGCCATTTCACAAAGGAGCAAAAGAAAACATAGCCGACAAATACCATATGTTGTTATTACGTGTATATAACTTTCTAAGAGGAACACAAGTTATCCACGCAACATGTTCGCGCAGCAACTTTTTCTTTATATTTAATCTCCCATCATTCGCGAGCCATGATATGCGAAAACTAGTCGATTTTCCTTTCGCCTGTAACTTCACTGTACAATTTTATAGAGGAAGGAATAAATAAATGCTCATATAATTAAATATTGCAAAATTAAAAAGAAAAATTCGTTCTTTCTAGCTATTAACAAAAATCTGTGGCCATAAACTCTATAAGCATTTGTAGAAATTTAAAAAATCTTTGGATCTTAAGTGCGATGACGAGGACACTTAATTCTCAGGTCTTTTAGTAGTATTGAGCCTAATGATAAATAAATATTAAGCAGACGAGTGGCAGCCGTTTGATAAATGTGGATTAGTGACGCCCATATCGGCCATATCGGTAATGATTTATTAAGAGGGTGTGTCACAAGTCGTTCTTTCAACTGATTTTATAGCCGGCTTTGCGCGTGTCAGATGAATTCAATTTGTCCCAACTAAAGAAAGATAAATCGCATAGATGTCAACGTTACCAGGATCACACGCTGACGAGGAGCGGACGCCCATATCCTTCGCCTCTAATTCAGCTTCATATTGAAACGTTCTTTTGCTTTCCTAAGCCTTTCTATACCTAAAATACGAAAGCCACGCTATCGCAATCTTAGTAATTTCACGTTGACTCGGCTTTTCTTCCTATTAAATCGTTCAATATAATCTGACCAGTTACCTAGTACCTTCGTCCTATTAAATTTTCCAATTACTTTTGCCAATTGCTTTCTCCATAAAATTATTTATTAAAATTTAAAAAGAAGTTTTTTTTTAACGTCTTTGACTGATGCACAAATAATACCTTATTCGATACCTGGTTCATTAATGGCAATGGCGAGAGAGGATATTTGTTTACAACCTCTGTAAAAGTTTTTAACGCTTATCCTTATGTAAGAAATGTCGAAATAACTACTAACAGACTTTATAAAAAAACAGCATCCTGCTCAGTTCTTTAAGTCACTCTTTCAAAACCGCCATTATGATTAACTACAACAATACTTGACACAACTTCGTAATTATTACTACTACTACTTTTCAAATTATTACTTTAATTTTAACTTTAAAGCGAATAACAATACTTGTTTAATATGAATAATTATTTTTTTACCAATTCTTATGGCATTTTTAACAATAAAAGTATGTAATTATGAGATATAAATTTCATAAAATTATTTTCACTTGAAACATATGACTTTTCTTTCAAACTCTTAAATCTCAAAAGAAGTGAATGTTATGCATTAATAATAAAATAAGTGTAAATTAGGATAAGGAAAATTTTTATAAAAACAACATACTATTTTTAAATTATAAATGAGAAAATAATGAGTAACAATTCACAACGAACAATGAATTATAATAAATGCAAAACAAAATAAAATAAAAACATAAATAAAAATATAAATATAAATATAAACATAAATATAAATATAAATATAAATGTAAATGTAAATGTAAATGTAAATATAAATATAAATATAAATACGAATAAGGAATTAAGAAACCAGATAAATAGACATTGTATTTTGTAAATAGCAAAAGTAGCGTCGAATAGTATAAATGGATAATAAATAATAATTAATTGAGAAGAATATATAATCCAGGCTTGTTTTCCGCTTGCATTTAAGCGCGAAAGTTTGATACAAAATCCAAATGCCAAAGTCGACCTCTTATGCGCATGTTCTTCTAATATTGCACACTACGCGGCGAACTTCCAGCGTACAAAAAGAGTTTTCAAGAACTATGGGAAAGGAGCTCGAGTGCGTTCAGCGGAATGCCAGGTCTCGATATGACCTGGGACATAGTTTGAACTACGGATCTCCCGTGCTTTAAAGACTTAGGCCTGCGCAGCCCACGGATTCGTGATATGCCATTTAACGGCTGCACTCATGAAAACGCATGTTTGATCGTCATTCGATCGACAGGTCGTCGCATCGGCCATCAGGGAGTTATGAGCAAAGAGCAATTTGCAGAAAGTGCGTGCAAGGAGCCAATGACGGTAGTGGAGTTAACTTTTGGCTGAAGGGTGAGAACGAGACATAGAAAAGAGAAGCGAGAGAGAGAGAGGGGGAGGTAGGGAGGGGGAGAGGGAGAGAGAGAGGGGGGGAGTGATAGGGGGACAAGAACGACAAAAGGAAGGAAGAGAGAATGATATTGTTAGGGGGGGGGGTGGAAGCGAAGGAAGAAATGAGAAAACCCGTTGGAGCCACGAGGAAGGATAAAAAGATAGATAGATAGATAGATATGCGTGTATATATATATATATATATATATATATATAGAGAGAGAGAGAGAGAGAGAGAGAGAGAGTAGAAGACTTGGCAAGAGCAATGACATTTTTACCTGAAACGAAGAGAGATAGGTACAAGACATTGAAAGAACTAAAAAAAGAAGAGAGAAGGAGAGAATAAAAGTTAACAAGCAATAAAGTTGAACGGAAGATTATTTCGAAAATCTGCTAGTATGCTTCCAAGAGTCAAGATGATGTAGGCTAAAAAGTTGAGGAAGTAAACGATTGTTTAAACTTGTGCACGCCTGATATAGATTTGTATATAGCTATTAGAAATGCAGTTGGAAATAAATGCAACAAGCAGCGATCAATGTACATATTATGTAGTTGATTAAAGTTAAATTAAAAATTTATCTGTAGAGGCAAGAAAATCTATTTAAAATCTACCAGATTTAATTGAGAAAATAGCTCTAGTGAAAAAAAAGTGTACGCCAACGCAGCCAATCGTTTCTTACTTTTTAAAACTAATATTATAATCTTTTAATATATTAACTAAGCAAATATGAAATTAATATTCATTGGAATAATTGATATATTTGGGTTTCTTTAAAAAAATAATTAATAACATAGAATTCTGATGTAGCAGCCGTTTATACGTAAAAAATGAATGTAGCTTTAGACTACGGATAGAAGAACCTAAAGGTAAAAAACCTTCGTTGTTAAGGATAAAATTTTTTAATATCTGAGAGGAATGAAAGAGTTGTAAGGGATAATGTTATTTAAAAGTAGATAATCGCCCTTACAAAAAGGACGCAAATACGTATGGATTGACAACAAGAGGAATATAAAATTTCAATCCTGAGGACGTATCAAAGCTGTTTCGAGATTAAAGGTCGGAGAGTCGAGAACATTTGCTTATAAGCAAAAACGCAAGCAAGTCACCGCCCGAGGCTCATCGGGTCTCGCGCTTACCGACCGTGTACGGACCTGAAGCACCAAATAAATACTCGGGGAACGACGAAACAAAAGGGAACAAAATACGATGATACAGCGATAGATTGAGAGGGGGAACGAATGGGTCGGAGAGCGATGCTAGCGAGTCGGCTCTCCCGCATGAAGTCTCTCTCTCTCTCTCTCTCTCTCTCTCTCTCTCTCTCTCTGTCTGTCTGTCTGTCTGTCTGTGCGCCCGTGGGTATGTAACTTTATGTAGTGTATAGGCGGGACGATAGCGCAGGCGGTGTTTGAGGCTAGCCGAGAACACCGAGGACAATGGAGTAACTCCTCCGCGTCACAGGGCAATATGAGCAACGAGGAAAGTCTGGCCGAGGTCTCTCTGGTCGAGAGAACAAAAGAATCTTAGGGTGCGGTAACAGGGCAGCAGCAGAACTATCGAATCGAACGCGCCGACATCGAATATCGGGACGCAGTCCAGTTTTCGGGGTTAAAGTTCACGAGCTTTTCACGAGCTCAGCGAGAATGCCCATACTCACTGGCTCTTCTGACAGGCATTCTTCAACCTGTCGATGGTCCTCTCGAGGCTCCTACGCTTCACCCTCTCTTTCCTCTCGACCTTCCTTGTATTCGTTAAACCCATTGTATTAAATGTATCGACTGCTACCGTGCATAATGGGGCCGATAAGGGCCGATGAGATCGGTTCAACATTGTTTTGAAATTATTATTAAATTCCATTCAATCAACTAATACAAATTCCTAATTCTCTTTAATATCCAGAATATTGCGTAAAAACATTGTTTCGCTGTTGCTCCCCTTTCTCACTTCGGATACAGACATCACAGACTCCAATCTATCTTCTACTCACTCGAATACATCTTTATCAATGTACACTTTTAATTATTAGTTGTAGGAATAAATAGACAGAAGTAACAAAAAACGAGACCTGCGGACAATAATTGTCCTTAAAAAAAAAAAAAAAAAAACGCCTCTTATTCTGAGTTATACTTTTCTTGTTCTTTATACATAAAATCTTTATTAATTAATTTAAATTTGCATTTGTAGAAATTAAATTTGACAAAGGAAATTTTGATAACGATACATTTTTACAGGTACATAACTATTCTAACCAACTCTTAAATTAATCTGTCAAATGTTTATCATTAGTTCATTATTTATACTTTTTTGTGAATTTAATTTTAAAGAAATAATAATAATAAAAGTAATAATAATAATTAAGTATTTGTGAGCAGGAAAAATTATATGAGAAAAAATAGATTACAAACATAATAATAAACTATTTATAAATAGAAATATTTATTTAAAAATACATAATAATCAAGTTATTGGAATAACGTTATTAAAAATTTCAATACAACCATCTTTAAAATAAATGATAAGGAATGAATGCGTCATTATACGATTATAAGAAATCAATATTAATTTATTTTGTACTTAAATTGAACTCGCAATCCAAACTAGAATTTCAAAGTTAAGCCAGACTCGTATTTAATTATTTAAAAGAATAAATGCATTACTTACAAAAGTAACGTGTCAGGCGTGTCACCGTAAGTCTTAAATCAAATTGCTATTGGTTATTAATTTTGAAAAGAATTTTTTACATTTACATTTTTGCAAAATAATAAGTAGCGCAAAAAGATAAGGTTGTTCGGCTCCTTTAACGCATTGAATTGTTATCGAAGAAACAGATGTACTTATTCCGAGTGTACTATTAATTTATAATTTAAATTTATTCTTTTAAAGGCTTAATATAAATATTTTTTTCAATGTTTGTTAATAATGTAAAACGTTGCGTAAGGTAAAGGTAAATAAAGTTTTGTCGGAAAAGGTAATGTTGAGGCAGGAGAATAAGTACCTCGCCACGACTGCGGCGTCTTTCCGCTCTTCTTAATATGGGCCTTCGCTCGTGGTCGAGATCAACGTCCAGGTAAGGAGCGCCGGGAAGGAAGGCGGGGGTGCCGATAATACGCGAGCGCGCCCCGGTTACGCATGACTAGATTCGTATAAAAGGAACGCGCTGACACTCACCAGGAGGCCATGAGACGACGGGAGAGTGACTCCGAGATCTTCCAGCTGCGTTTGCCCGCGCCTCCACATAGCACCCGTTGCCATGTGGCGCTGCATTTCTTCCTCCGCTCCCTACCGCCGAGTCGTCTTGCACAGCGATAAATTCGAAGCCGCCGACGTCCGCCGCTGCCCGCCCACTCCTCGTCGCATCGATAGCGGCAATTGCGGCGCAAGGGGGGGAGAGAACCGCAGAATTTGAGAATCGTAGACAAGTGTCCGAGGAGACGAGTTGACGAAAGGGTTGTGGGCGGCGACGGAACAGTCATAGAAACTCTATCCAGCCAACAGACGATGCAGGAGGTCAATCGGCATTTTGCTCCCCTTTACGAATGTCTCGTCGCCAATGGCGCCTCTTTCTCCCTCCCCCCACCCGCCCTCGCTCGCTCTCACCGTCTCTTCGTCTCTTCGTCTCTTCGTCTCTCGCTCTTCTATCTGTCTCTCAATCCCTGTCTCTGTCTTTGTTTCATTGCTGGGCCACTAGCTAACAAGAGATTGCGTATATCTGTATGCGCGTATGCGCGCCCGCGCACACGTCCGCGTCTATGTGCGAGAGAAAGAGAGAGAGAGAGAGAGAGAGAGAGAGAGAGACTCGATTCACTCTCGTGTAGCTTTTATCATCAAAGGTTGCAACAGTCGACGTTAATTGTCAGAGCTCTCTTCTTACATTTCATTTTATTTCGTATCGTATTCCTCGCCTCCCTTACCCTCGATGTCCCGTTGGATCATACGAATGTTCTCAACATACTCTAGACTCAAACTCATTTACGATTGTTTTTTCCGATTTTCTTCCGATTCGTTCGTTTCGGGGAAATTAATTTACTAAAATATCTTTCCTAACGCAACTATTAATGACAATCGAATATCATCGAAAAGGTAGTACACTAAATTTCAACTCTATTAAAGAATAATTAAACTCAATTTTAACAAAAATTCAACTACGAGTATTACAAGTTTCTTTATTCGCAAAGAATTATACTACATTAGAACGGGGAGTTATATTTTGTAAACGATGTACTTGAAACGATGGTAACAAGACTAGTCTTGATGTAACTTGTATAAGGAAAGTATGAATTGCGCTGCAGATGTAATTCTGTAAATACAATATCGTGATACTACACAGAAATTTCAGATTTTACATAGAAAGATCTATCCACATATCTTCAATTTCGTACGAATCATATTCTTTTCATTAGAATTAATTATTCATGCAAATTAATAGAAATAATGCAAATACTTGAGAAATATATTAATTTACTATTTTTACAGAAGCGTTTCATTCTAATTCAGCTTATGAATAATTTAACGCTTAAAAATTGATTTGCCGTTTGATAACTAACAAGTAATTCGTCTTAATTATTATATAAAAAAAGCCATCGATTGAAAATGAATGTATTATTTAACATGGATCGTGCATGGAAATAATTAGTCTGTTTTAATCGAGGCAATCAGCAATTCTGCTGTAAAATACTTTATCAGACTAGCATTAATAGATTATTAGCATAATAAATTATTAAAATTCATTTGTAATGCAAATTTTATATCAGCAGGCGATGTTTCATAAAATTTAGCCAATGATATCCTGGATATTCCGGAAATAAAATCTATAGCAACAGGGATAAAAAAGAGATGCACAGTGAAACGAAGGAGAAAGTTTTATAGCATGCTTTTTGTCTATAAAATGTTTTGGTGCGGAAGTGTTGTGGAAGTAATATAAAAGCGTCATGGAAGCGCTGTAGAAGCGCTGTTCAAGCGTGTAGAAGTGGCGAAAAGTGGATGAGGGCGGAAGAGGCGGACCGATGGAGGGAGGAAGGAGGACGGCCATAGTTTGAACTCGAGATTTACCGCCTGGCATGCTATGCAACCCTAGCATTTTCTATGCGTTTCCTTTGTTCGCAAGATTATCATTACGGGCAATTACGAGCCGCGGCGGCGGTGGCGTCGGTGGTGGCGTAGGTGGGGGTGGTAGTGGTGCCCGGGCGTGGGCAGTGGGTGGGAGGCCGGTAGGAATGGGGTGGGGGGAGTGTTGGTGTCGGTCGTTAGCGGACAAAGGAGGATTATCGATAGGGCAAACGAAATCTCAGGGAAGCAGAAGAGGCAGCCGGGCCTCGAAAATTCGTTCGCCCCCGCCTTCGGCTTCGGCTACGACCCACACCATCGGCATCCGGACTCAAAACACACGCTAAATGCGCCGACGCACGCACCATCCTGCCCCAACGACTCTCCCACTCCCTCTAAATATTCTGGAATACTTGGCACTTATTCTCACTCGTGCATGTTTTTATCTCTATCGACTTGCTTTCTCTCATCTAGAAGTTTAAGTTTAAAAACATTGGATATGCGACAGATGAGTCGATATATAATCTGTCTCAACTGCCATTTATCTCAGTTATCAAAAATATAATATTTTAGGATTCAAAAGAATCATTAAAATGATATTAAGTTCTCGATAAACGATAAACGAGCAATGATAAACGAAAAACTTTAGCTTATTATAAAATTTTCAATAAAATAAATACATTACCCAATGCTTTTGGAAATTGTTTTAAATATTTAAAAAAAAAAAAAAAAATAAATAAATAGTAAAATAAATATTTCAATAGCGAAATATTTCAATGATTCTTATATAAAATCTTTAAACGAAATATATTTATTCTGCGGAGGAATGACTCTTCACTTCTGGCATATTGTTTCCGGCATATTGTTTTCTTATTCCTTAAAAAGGAAATTTTTTTCATAATAACCTCGTTAATGTTTAAATTAAACTGAACGTCAGTTCTTCAATTACGATGCTTGAATCGATTAGAGCTTTAGAGGCTTTATTAGCAGGTATTTTTATTATACAACAGTGCACGAGATTGGTGCACATAAAAGTTAATAAAAAGCTTGCATCGAGGTCTCAATAATTACTGGTAAGGGAGGAGAATTGCGGAATTGTGGGGGGGGGGGCGTGACTGTTGTTGGAGTAAAAGGTAGTAAGCAAAAGCAGTTTTGAAAAGATTTTAAAATAAAGTTATCGAGAGACGGTGGCGAATTTTTCGCGATCTGTAAATCGTATAAGAATAAGAATAAAAATGATTGAAGCACAAGAGCGCGAATATGGAAAATCACCGAGTTCAGATTGTCCGCGATCCGTTCCGAACTGTTTCGAAACCTGCTCGGTGAGGGGACAAAAAAAAAATAAATAAATAAATAAATAAAAATGAAACGGCAGAGGGGCGGGGAAGGAGTCGGTTGGCGCCCTCGAGGGCTCGCCGAGGTCCGGAACGTATCATCGTTGCTTAACAACTTTCCTCTGCTTTTTTTTGCTATCAGGGCTGCATGCGGACGACGTCTGCGCAATCCAACGCCGAACGTCCTCCGAACGTTTCCAATCAATCGGCCCCTTCCGGCCCTATCAGAGCAACATGAGTCGTCTGGGAAAATCGAACACTTTTCTATCGGCGGCTTTGGCCGACGACTGATCGGGGGTAGACAGGGGATGCTCGATCCACCCGGACGGAAAAAGCTGAAGGGCGGCAAAAAAAAAAAAAAGCTCGCCAGGCCGCCCGATCGAGTCGCCGCTCCTGATACGCCGCGATCTATGTAAGGAAGAACGTCCTGGCGAAGGAGGCCCGTCCGTCGTCTTGGAGGCGCGTTATACCACATGAGCGACGCCCCGATGGAGCTCGTTACGGGGCTCGGAGCCCCCGGAAGGAAAGGGTTAGTCGCTCAAGTGCTTCGAGCCACACATTGTGACAGGGGCCTCATGAGTCGGTAGAAGGTCGAATTCGAGCCCGAGCCCGAGCCGAGCGACTCTCGCTCCCTCCCTTTCGACGGCTTCTATTGCTCGGGGGTCTTTGACCCGACCCTCATCGGCGCCACGCTTTCCTCTGCTACCTGTCACCGGTTACCTCCTCGGGATCCCCTACTCTTTGCCGACGGAGAGGAGGGCCAGCATTTTCTTTACCCCATTCCCTACCCTGTTGCTAATATTCAGGACTGGCCCTAGATTATGGAAACGACGCCTTTATTTCCTCGACGCCCTTCTCATCCGCGCCAACCGATTTCGGCTATAATTATAACCGTTAAATATATCCTGATGAACTCCCACGTGTATTACGCTCTATATTAAACCACCTTTTGGACTGTTTTTCTTTTTACTTTTAGTAGTTCTTAAAGTTACTTTTACAGTTCTTAAAGTTTCAATAAATAATGCTTATAAAATTCTACCCCTTTATAGCTTTTCACTGTATAATATTAATTATAAATTCCATTTATAAAATACAAATTACCGCATTATATGGATTGTGAACTTTAACCGAAAGTGGTGATAATGAAGAATATGCATGAAATCATTGATGCATAATAATAGTCGAACGCTTGATAGCAAAGATCTTCTTATATATATTAAAAAAAAAAAAAAATAACATGTTCTAAAAATTTTTACCTAAGTTTTTAATACGCATACAATTAAGAATTCGATCAACTTAATTACAATATTAAGTTTGCCACATACATTACTTGGAAAATTTTCTACTTTTATTTATTACTTTGTATATTATTGTCATTGCAATATATAAAAGTGAATTTAGAAATGTTTTAAAAATTTATCCTATTATAATGAATTTGCATACTGTAGAAAAAGAAAAAAAGAAAAGTATAAAAAATTTGTTTAATTGTAAATTGGCCTTCTAAAATGTAACTCTAGCTATGTTTAATTAATGAGTTTATTTAAATACATTTTTGAGCTTTTAAATAAATAAAAGTCAAAGCCTTTATTACTCCAAAAGCCTTAAAATTTTATTTTTACAGCAAAATATCAATCGCTTTAGTCGGCTGAGACGTTAAAATAATCGAAGTATAATATGCATGCATGTACATGCCTAGAGTAGTAGTATAGGAATATAAGGGGATAAGTAAGAGAGAGAGAGAGCGAGGATGCTTATACTTTTGCGTGTGAATGGGGTAGAGGGAAGGGTGTCGAGGCCGTCGAACGCATAAAATGGGCGTAATGAGAGGAGAAGTTAATTTTAAATAAGAGAACGAAGGAGGAAAAAGAAAGAAAAAGAAAAGAATGAAACGAACTTATCGGACGCGAGGCGCCCAGGGAAACAGGTGAGAGATGAGGCGCGCTTAAAATGGCCGCAGCTGTCAGAAAGCTGTCTACGTCAGATCGATGCCATCGCAGCACAACGAGCAATCAGGGCAGAAGCTTGGGCCAAGAGGTCGAATGGACTTCTCTCGGGAGTGCTCCCGGGCGGCCGTCGCCCCTGCTTCCCAAATATGAAAACCGAAAATTTAAAACAGCCACCGACCGAGTGACCTGAGTAGTTAAATTATTTGGAGGGTAGGCGACCCCCGCCCCCACCCACCCACTGACGCCCGCCCCACCCGACACACTTTTACTTCCGCCGTGAACGAGGCACGTTCGCGGACAGGCACTTCTCCAGGCGGTTCTTCGGTCCGGTCTCTTATCCCTTCCGAGGCAGTTGACCAAGTAGCCCGCGACTGGCCAATGCAGCCCGCGAACGAGCGTCGAGCGCGCTCGCGCGCGCTTGTGTGTAGGTGGAGAGCCGAAACGGGAACCGCGGATCGCCCGCCTCCAATAATTCGCCGATAATTCGAAGGGCTATCGGCAGTCTATTGGTTTGATCCCCCGCTGCCAGGCTAACAGAAACGGCCGGGCGGTCGTGTCGAAAATTCACGCGTGTCCTCCTGCCCCGCGTCACCGACGCCCCTCCTGCGGCCGTGTGCGTGCTCATGCGCGCGCGCATACGCTCCAGAGGGTTGTTGGGTTCGGGGGAGCCGTGGATCCCGCGCTACGTAACCCCGCTGCCTGGCCGTCTCCACCCTCGGACACCGACCCCGCTGCCGCTGGCATGGCATCCTTTCCCGCCAGGCGCATCCCACGATCGGAGTCGCTCCTGCGCCCCGAGCCGCCGGATTGACCGACTGCAGCCGTGGCCTGCGTTTACCTCACTCTGCCCAACCTTACCGACAATTTCCATCCAACCGACCATCTTATCACGCCACTTTTCTCTCATCTCCAAATGCATTTCCTTCCTTCCATCACTTCACCTGCCATTCACCCACCGTTCACCCACCGTTCATTCATTTGCCTTAGACGTTTAGCTTTAAACGCGACCAAACACTTTCCTATCTAGTGAATTTCAGATAAATGCTTCTGTGCTCACGACCACTTTCCCATACACAGTTTCCCATAAACAGATTTTCTATATAAAGATTATAATAATATTTTTAACTAATTTGAAATAATTCAACATTGACATTATTTTATCAAATCGGGAATGACATTCGTGAATATTCTTTTATTACTTGATATAGAAATAATATATTTTTTTAAATAGTTTTTCATGACAAAATATTAATTATAACATTAATTTTTTAGTAATACGGAGCAAGTAGAGTGGGTACCGTCATAAGATAGTTGTTGACATTTCACATTTCACACAAACAACTAGAGTTCCACGATATCAGATTGATTTCAGACGAGTCCTAAAATCTAAAGCACTGCAGGCCTTTCAGCTAAATAGTTTATTCATTTTATTCATTTTAATTATTCTTGGTATAAGTTATACGACTCAAAAAAAAAAGCATGACAATACTGAAGAGATAAGAAAGGAATTTTATATATTTTTATCTGAAAATTTTGACTAACGTTTTATCGATGCAGAGTTCTACAAGTCGACCATTACGTTAATCTCGTAATAAAAGCTGAACAAAAAATTGACTCCTAGCAAGAGCGTATTTCGTTGTATTAATTGCTATTTCATTGAATCCATTTATTGCATTGGTATTACCAAATTATTTTCTAAATACAATGCCGAATTATACAAGTAAAGAGATAGGAAAAAAGCGTGAATTGGTAGGAGCGGGAGAAAGCGCTGGCGTTTCATAGTGTTAGGCACAGTCGACTACTGGGCTGAATAAGTATTTTACACGCAAGGGAGATGAGTTCACAACGGCGTAAGCCCGCATGCGATGCATACATGTGACTTCGGATAAGTAGAGAGCGCTCGACGGCTGGAAAAGAATATCTAGCGCGTCGTAGTCTTTATTGTTATTTGTAAGCTAGTCAATAAGCTGGCGATGGAGTGGGAGAAGACGTTTCTCTCTCTCTCTCTCTCAATCTCACTCTCAATCTCACTCTCACTCTCACTCTCACTCTCAATCTCACTCTCATTCTCACTCTCACCCTCACTCTCACTCTCACTCTCACTCTCACTTTCACTCTCACTCTCATTCTATCTCTCTCGCCCCCCTTCCTCTCTGTCGAGCCTAGGAATAATTTAATCGTGTGCCCAAAGGAAAGGGTTGAATAAAATATATTCACATATTCGGAGCAGGCGATCATCCAGTAAGAGGAGCTCGACGTCGCTCCTCTTGTTCTCCCACTCGAGCCTCGCTACCAGTGATGGAGAATGGAGGGAGACGGTGGGTGGGGGATGACCGATGCCAAATAGAGAGAAAATAAAGGAAGCCAACTGACTGACCATTTGTCGGTAAAGACGACTCTAACTCCTGATGCTCGTTTCTCGAACCTCCGCTTCTTTTTTTCTCGCCTGTCTTGCATCCTTCTTTCCGAGACGTTGCTTTCTCATTGGAATGCGAACTTTCGGCGGTTTCCCGACTCACCCGTAGCGCCTTTCTACACGTCCCTATTGTTGTATCGGGATAAATCGCTCAGCCGTATTCAATCCTTTTGTAAAGCCGGTAATCAGTTGTACAACTTGAATTAATTATAGGGAATTCGTGAGGAACATCCTCTTCCTCTCATTAAGAAGTAATACATATGCAAATGTAGGTGTGTACGTGTCTTTAACCCACACCCAAACCTTTAACCCAAGCATGATTTTTTATTTATTTATTTATTTATTTATTTATCTATATTAAGAACCCTACTCGATTAATTATATGCATCTTGCCTCAAATCATATATGCTTCATATTTTTTGAATTTTTCATACGTAATTATTTGTTATTAGTTTGACAAATTATTGCATAACCTTATACAAAAGTATTGTATTCTCTTGATTCTAGAAACAATATTTAAAAAATATACGATATTTCCAGATCTTATAAACATAAATTAGCTAAGAGCATAGTTTATTCATTGAGCGCCGCGGTTAATTTAATTAGTGATAATGCGATGAAACTTAGCCCAGTGATAAGGGTAAGGAACAACTCGGGGACTGAAGAGAAATAAGGGCACTACTTCTTTATGTCATTGGAGCTTTATGTCATTGTTCTTCTGGTTGAAATAAAGAAATAAGCAGACGAAGAAGAAAATATGGCCCAGAGCTAGTGGAAATGGCAAAGTCGGATGAGCCATATTATTGTTACACGGAGCTGGGAATCAAGAATCTTGCTGAGATGATAAGTATCTGTATGGGGAATCTGCTCCTGCTTCTGCTCCTGCTCCTGCTCCTGCTCCTGCTCCTGCTGTTCTACTGTGAACCGAAGATAAAGAGGGCACGGACTGGGGATCTCGAATGAAGGAGCAGGAGTGTGCGGGGTTGCTCTAGGCGGTACCGGGTTCTCATGCTCCTCTGGTTCGTGTATTCGCTCCTTGAAAATTGTCGCTCTCGCGAGCGGTTGCGAGGCATCCGGCAGACATCTCTCATTGGTCGAACCTTCCCGCGGAAGACCACGACTACGTGCACGAGCGAATCCGAAGCCCGGGGTTTTCCTCGTCGGGATTCCACCCACGCTTTTTTCACAGGGATGTATGGCCGACGAGGAGGCTCAAGAGCTACCGTCAGGAATCCCAAGGGAACGGGCACCCGATTACTGAGGCCGTTAATTCGCCGACATTTGTTTGGACGCCCTTGTTCTACCTTCTGCTAAAAATTTAATGCGTACTTAATGCATTCGTAAGAATGGTCGGAATGTTTTGGGCTAGTGCTTCTAGAAAACTCTGAACCCGCCCCCCTCCCCCCATATTATTATTAATTAGGTTTATTAAATCGGCCAAAAGCTTCTGCAAATCGACTTCATCAATTGGAAAATCCTTGTAGAATTTCTTTTTTCTGTGATGCATTTCTAATCCTAATCCATTTTTAACGAATGAAGAGCCCAAATTTTATTTCAGTACTTGTTACTATTTATTTCTATTGCAGTATTTTGTCTATTCTTGTCGAAAATGAAAATAAAATACTGTTTCAGTAAATCTATGACTATCATCATCTAATGATCTATCATCTAATGAAAATTGATTCCAAACGCGCATCCTAATAAATTAACATAACTTTGCTTTATGCAATTTAATTCTCTTTCTTTTGACTTTTATATTAACTCAATTCCGTAAATTACAACGCTATATAATATCTCGTGTTAAAACGAATTTATCCAGTGCATTAATTATGTATATTCCATACATTCAGCTTAATATTCAAACATTTATTATTTCGCATGAAAAGTAAAAATATAAAATATATAAAAATAAAATTGATAAATTAGTAGACTGTTAATTTTTTTTTTTAAACAATGTTTTATCAATTTAAAAAATATATTAACAATATGAGCAAAGTAAGTAATGAGTTATAATTAAAATACTGAAGCTAGTATAGAATTCTAGAATTATTCTGCTGAGATTTTTTCTCGCATTGTTTTAATAAATTTGCTCAATGTGTAAATTTACATTATTGCTGAAATAATAAAAATAAATAAAGTAAGTAAGTATGTTTTTTTTAAATAGACTTTCTCATTAAAAATATCAAAATAATAAATCAGAAGGCTTGCGATCACAAGGGATGAGAATAATTTGCATTAATTCTTTATTCACGTTGATCCGCTAATGGTTAATTTTGTCCATTTTCTTTTATGAAACGGTTGACAGCACAACCAGAAAGACCGTTGCTCTCTTTTAGCATTAATCGTGCATTGACCGTGGTTAGAAAGGGGACTCGGAGATCCGAAAGCATGACGGAATGTGCCTGGGTGAGGGTCGAGCATAAGAGAGGAGAAGAGTAGATGGCAAGAATGAGAAAGAGAATGACAAGGGATTAAAGGGCGCGGGACTGAATATGCTTATTTGTATTTGGCGGAGGTCCCAATGCGAGCTCCATCAACCTTATACGAACCTGTTTATTGTCACCCACGTTATAATTAATATTCATACGTATGCGGGGGTATGATCCGGAGTCGCGAGTGCGCGCGAGTGGCCGCCAACGACTTCCTAGAGGAAAAAATCAAGGAGGGTCAAAGAATGATAGCGCGGGAGCCGACTGCGGGTTGCGAGCGAACAGGGACTTAGAAGGCGAGACCTCTGAGATTTCGAGATCCTGGACGTCTGTTCAAAGACCGCCATTTTAAAACTCTTTTCCCCGGCCCTTACACCACTCGAGTCTCTTTCAGCGATCACTACTTCCGGGTCTTTGTCGATCTATGCTCAAAGGGGACGTCGACGGGTATCCGCAGATGAAACGGCGAGGCCGACTGTCTATACCAGATAATTAATACAAACAATGTACACCTTAATTCTATTACATGGAGAAAGAGCGTTGGAATGAATTTAGAGAACAATGCAATGATTTATGAATGGAACAATTTCATTTCCAGTAAATCTTAGATATAATTTGACAGTAATATGATTATTATCCATATAAAATTATTTATCACGTATTTTAACATTCGTTTATTTATAAAAAATATAATATTAAACAGAAATTTATAAAGTTTTTATTTTATTAATATTATATTATAAAGCCGTGTTTATATGTGTGTGTGTATATATATATAAAGAGAAGTATTAGAGAGACTTATGAAGAGAAGAATCAATCAAATTAAGCAAAGAATTATCGCGTTGTTTCAGAAAATAAAAAGCTTTATTTCAAATGAAAGTCGTATATAATTAAATCGTCTGTGCTCAATGTAATATTACATCGTGTAATACGTATAAGTAAAACAATGTATCTTTACGTGTAATTAATGCGTTATGCAGAGGTCAGTGTTGGCAATCAAGCCGTTAGATGAATTTGTTGGTGCACAATTGTGGCTATTGACATAGACGCGAAGAGAAAAAAGGGGTAAAAATTTGTTGAAAACATAATAATGACAAGAAAGGTGCAGCAGCTCACGTGGACTGAATAGGAATATCGGTGTAAGCGACAATACACAAGGGTATTGTTATACCGGCCCCTTCCTTCCTACGAAGCTCGTTAATAGCTAACGAAAGGAGCGGCGAGTCCTTAAGCGCATCGAAGGAGGGAGTTTCGTTTTAGGATCGACGAGCAGCTGACCTTGGAGTTGGGAGCAAACCCTTTGAACCCAAAGGCGGCCCCATCGATAACAGGAACGCAGGAGTAGCCAGAACCGGTCCCGATGCTATTATTGGATGACATACAAAAGTGGTAGGGAAGTATAAATCCGCCGCGATGCTTCCAGCCCGAAAGTATCACCCTCCTGGGATGATGTCCTCGTCCTCGTTCGCGAGACTTTTTCTCCTAACGTGCCCCTCTCTGTAGGACTCTGTGAACCTCTCTCTCTCTCTCTCTCTCTCTCTCTCTCTCTCTCTCTCTCTCTCTCTCTCTCTCTCTCTCTCTCTCTCTGTCTACTATGACCTCTGACCTCCGACCGATGGTGGAGTTTGTAGCTTCGAGTCGAGTACACCCGACATTTGACGGGTTTGAAGAGCGCCAGAGAGCTTCTTTGTCTGGCGAGCTCCAGGTAGGTACGTCGCACCTTCCGAGAAGTGCGTGCATGCATGCATTTACTTACGAGGTAGAGGCGACTCTACTGACAATACAAGGGTAAACAACACGAACAGGTGGACATGCTCGGTTGGGAGGTATCCCTCGGATTTGGATATGCCCCAGTGTTCCAGCCTCTACCCTAATAGGGAACGCGAAATCGAGGGTCGCGTTAAAGTGAGTCGAGTTAAAGAATGGGGGGGGGGCGTCAATAGAGCTGTAAATCCTGGTGCTCTCGGAGGCGGTTCACCCCGTTTAATGGCTCGGCATTTCAATGGTTAATTCGAAACCAGCCTATTTCATCCATTCTCGTCCCCCTCTTCCACCATCTCTCTTATCCGCCACCTCTCGTCCAACGAAAACAGACACGGAATCCGCTAATAAACGAACTCCGTCTCTCTCTCTCTCTCTCTCTCCCTGCCCCTCTCGTTCGTCATTATCGCCGCTACAAAGGCCCTAGGTCTTTATCCCTCTCAAGCGAGGCTCTCCATTACACTCCTCTCGGCAGAGGAGGTAAACATACATACATTTGGCTCTTCCCCCGAACATTTAGATATGTTGTATATACTCGTACTACCCTAGTATTCACGACTCCCTCGATCTGAATATTAATTATGTTATATAGAGAAAGAAGGAATGAGGAGGTGCAGTCGAGACGATACAGCCAAATCCTTCACGAGATTCAAACGAAAATTCAAATATTCTTGTCCGAATCTCCCAACGTTTGTTTTATATTAAAATAATAAAAGCTACGGTGCCAGAGGATATGATGAAGCCATTATTTAGACAAACAAGTGTATGATTGAAGCCGTGTCTTTCTCTTGACCGGACACTTTTCTAAGGATTAATTACAAAAATAATTTTTAACGAGAGAGCTTGGCTCTAATATGTCATAATTATCTCATAATTAGCTACAGAATATCATTTATTTCATTTCGTCTGTCGAAAACCGTGATGATAAAAATTAAATTTAATTGAACGCTGAACGTATGGCGTGAGCGTGAAGCAAGGTATGGGGGATACGGGAGGCGTGCACATACTGGGAGACCACATCGTCGTTTCGCGAGGCTGGGGACAGGTGAGCCAGCTTCGTCTGGAACCCAGCCCAGGAGCCCAGCCACTACCGAGGCAAAATTCAGCTATTGGCTGTTATTGTAATAAGGTGAGACAGTTTACGTTTATCGAGAGAGAAACGAATTGGCGTGGATCCCACCCACCCCTCCTCCTCCTCCTCCTCTTCAATCATCCATCCTCCTCATCGTCCACCTCCACGTCGTACCCCTCGATCCGCAGTCCCCCAGCCCTCACTCCCCCCCTTCGACGCCTTCGCGCCGTCTGGGCGTGTATGTTGTCTGGTGCCGAGTAGGACTCGACGCAAGTAACCCGCTGGGCGTTTCCGTTCCATATCAGCAGAGGCCCGCATCGGCACAACCCCACTGACTCTAGGCGGCGGCAGCGGTCACCGGAGGGCGGTAGCGGGGGCCGGATACTCGTTCACGCGGAGAGCATCGCGGGAAAATTTGAAAGGAGGCCGCTGCTGGAACGTTGCTTTCGCGGCCTCGGCGTTACGCGTACCGCCTCTTCGCGCCGGGGTTACGCCCCGCGAGTTTGACGGCCTGCCCTCCGCGGGAGCCGCCCCCGCTCTTCGAGCAGGAACACAGAATACCGGAGGAATTCTCGGCGACGAACGCCGCTTCCGTAGGGAGACTCCGCCAGAGACTCCGCCAGAGACAGAGCGAGCTGCGAGAACGAGAGGGAGCTGACGCTACTGATCCGGCTCCTTATTTTATTTTATTTTATTTTATCTATTTTTTATCTATTTTTTATTTTTTTATTTTTTTATTTTTTTTTATTTCCTTTTCTAGTTCCAAGCTGCTGCGAGTTCTAAGCTCCGTCTCACAGCCGAAAGAAACCCTTTTCCGCTCGGGCTCGTTTCACTTTTCGATGTTTTGCATTATCGCATTCAGGATTCGTCCCTTCGAGCCTTTCACTATCGATCGCCAAACAGTAATATTCCTCCGTAATATCCTTATTCTGATTCGCCCCACTTGCAACATTTATAAATCATCATATATTCATCTCATTATAATCCCCCTGTATATTGAGAGAGGAATCTTAACATGTACAACGAAACAACCACACCTGCACCTCCCAAGTAAACTTTTTACATATATTTTACAATCAAATACTAATTACGGGATTAATCTGTCGAATGTACTTTTAAGTTGAAGATATTCGTAAGCTGTGTAGTTTAAATTTTAAAATTGAATCAACCCCGAAAATTATATTCCTCTGTGCTATGTGCGCGTTGATACTGAAATTAGAAAAGGCTAAGGATCCGTCTTATTGCTTATTATAAGCATAATATTTAGTTTCAAGTTAGTATTTATGATAAATTATTTCTTCAAATTTTATTGTTAATACAATGACGTTTTATGGTATACGAATTTATTTAAATGGAGTAAAAAATAACGGGAAGTTAAATTTTACATATGCTTACAGGAGGAGGATTTTACTTTCATATGCTATTTTGTTGGCGGGTCGAGATATTAAAAAACTCTTCAATAACTGACAGAAAGAGAAAAATAGATCCAATGTAATTGTATATGTAAATATGTGAGTCATTTTTTAGTAGAGGAGAGAAAAACGGTGAATAGTTGTGAGTTCGAACATTCAAGGGTGCCGCGAGGAGCCTTTAGCAATGGCATCCGCAATTTAAGCGGTCGTCGCCTGGTCGGCCTCCGTCGCAAGGGAATTGTCATGGGTTAGGTATGGGACGGACGGACGGACGGTCGGAAGGGGGGGGGGTGGACAAAGCCTTGCCCCTTGCTGGTGAATAAAGGCTGAATTGGCGGATAAAGCCTGGGCAGTATTAGCATTAAACTAAGCCTCCTCGGTTCGATTCGGCTCGGCTCCTCCCGAACTCGAACCGGTGACTCTGCCCCCGAGCTTATCGAGCCCACTTCCGCCCATGTCGCGATTATTAGCTTCCGCTCGACGCGGGAGCGCCTTTTCGAGGCGCGAAGGCGGCGATCGCGGCCACTTCCGGCACACGCCCAGTCGCAAGCTCCGGTATTCCAACGTCGTCGATCATCGAGTTTGGCGCCCGCCTCCCTCGACCTCCTGCTACCGCCTCTGTCGTTTCGGTCGTCCGGGCTTCCCAGTCTCCTCCTCCAGGAAGCGAGTCGCCAGAAGTAGGGGCGGAGAATCGCCCGCGCTAAAGGGCGTTGAGGAAAGAGGCAGCACGCGTTCACCGGCCCACGGGGAGACCGCGCCCACGCATTTTCAGCAGGAGCGCAGGAGCGCACAGGAGCCGGGACTCTCCCCTTGTACGCGCGCCTCGACGTCGTGGCCGCAGCTTACGTCAGCGACGGAGGAAGGGAGATCCTTAACGGGGCGGGCTGAAGACGTCTCCCCACGGAGGCGGGCAGCGCCGACGTCGACCAGACCGACGCCGATCTCCCGAAGCCCCACGTAGTCCAGCTTTACCCGTCGGTGCGTACGCGAGGATGCGAAGGCCCCCGGAACTCCCGAGCTAAGTGGGCGGCGTAATATTAGGCCGACTGCCATTACCGATTGACACCTCCCCCGCCCGTGACTACTACTGACGTATGAATAATACTCCCAACGTGAATGAGATATCGTTTTCCCTCGCTAGCATGTCCTCCGCTTCCGGCGGCTCCTCCACCTTTCACGGTAATCTTCTACCTGGTCTGCGCACTTGATCAGCTGCTTCGGATTCTTCCGGACGGCAGTTGACCACGATACTTTCTAATAATAGATTGTTTCTTCCTTCTCTTACCTCCTTCGAAAGCTCAGAGTTAGCCTGTACTTTAAAACCTCTCTCTATAAATGAATAAATGAGTAAGTAAGTATACGAATAATTTCGCTTGACACATAGACATCATATGTGTCATACATAAATCCTTGAACATTATAACGTATATTATTTATATATTTATTTATCAGAATGCAGCTATAGCAGAATACAATGTGAAAGGGATGCTAAGTTTGTTAATCGTGTGCTTGTATAAGGATTATAATGGAAGATGTGGGAAGAAGTCTCATATAAGTCGACGACGAGTATGTATACTCATGAATTGACAAAGGAACCTATCCACGCATGAGGAACAGGAGTTCAGCAATCATCAACAACTTGTCATGAGGGTATATGCGAAGGCAACCGTCAGTATCTGATACAACCCTTGGATAATTCGAAAACGCGTACATGAGAAAAAGAAAAGCGTTTAATACTTTGGCGCGTTTGAATAATAAACACCATATGATAAAGCTTAAAGTTTTATTATAATACCTACAATCTTATCTACATTTTATCTGTTCATTTACTTGGAATATCTAATCAAGCGTAATTTATTCATAAGAGTTTTTTTAAATTCGTAAATTATTTTACAGCAGTCTCTTCAAAATATAAAGAATTTTCTTTTATAAATATACGATTCGCAGTAGCTAATTTAAATTTTTTATTTTAATTATAACAATAAATGGAATAACGTAGTTTATCAATAGCTTGTGATTCGATAAAAGCAAGTAAATTAGCAAGTGTCACAATTAAAAAAAAAAAAGAAAGAAAGAAAAAAAAGAAATTGTATTTATTTTAATATTTCTTTACACAATTGAATTAATTGATTTCTTTAAAAATGTAACTTGACTCACTCTTTCAATAGATAAATAATAAATCAATTTGCATGGGTAATTAAAGAGCATATTGTAAAAAATGTAATCGATTAAATGACGATAGGGATTTGTAATGAATAAATAGAATTAAAAAATAGCGGTTCGGCTTGAATAATATATTTCTAGGGTAGAAGTCTGGAGGTGCGACTACTGAGTCCCGTACGCGCAGAATACGCAGAGCATAAAAATTCCATTTCCTCGGGGGATTAGCACTCGATGAGTACGACTACTCCGGACATCCGAACTCCAAACGGTCCCGACTCAGCAACAATATTCCGTGAAGAGCACTTTAATTCGGGGGTGTGCGTGGGGGCGTAACCTCGACGAATCGCCTCCTTCTGTGACGTCTGATGGACACGCAAGCATAATCACCAGCTCCTGCATCTTATGCTCCCCTATTTTCCCGCCTTAGAAAGATATGAATCTGGGCAAGATATGGTCAGTCTGCTGACATAGAGGCTGAAACATTTTCTGCAAAAAAATACGCCAATACAAGGATTTGCTTTCACCACTGCGCTCATCCCTGTATTTGTTGGTCATTAACGAATTATTATCGACACTTTATTCATTCGGTGTTACTTTCCTTCTTCTATTTTTTTGCAGTCATTTTTTAAACTTCTGGTTCATCCGTAACACTGATAACGTCATCGATATTTACTATCACATATACTATATAGCATTTTAATTTAACTATTAATAAATTCATTGTCGAGCAAATTAAAAGTCTAAAAATAATAGAGTTTTTTAGAGGATTATTCGACATTTTTTTCTTTTATAATTTTTTTTTGTACATTTGTATATTTGATACTGTTTAAATTTAATTATGATCCATATACATAGAACATGAAGATTATATGGCCAATTAATACTGGACAGTGAAAATTAAAGAATCCATGTATTCTGCATTATAATGAAATGAGATTTAGTAGTTAGTTAGTAAAAGCCGTTAGAGTTGAGAATTCTTTGGTTCTTTACGCATAATCTAGCGCACAAAGATTACGTATTAGATTATTCATAAGAACACAATCCGCTCTTCACCTTCGGAATATTATACATGCAAAGGAAACAAAGAGCTGTCGCAAGTATTAAATATTATTATAAAGCCGTAGAAGATCGAAAGAGCAAGAAGCAGTCTCGCGGTCCATTTTAATAGCCTGAAGATTCAAGAAACTGGATAGAAGTGTATGAAGGAAAGGAAGAATAAAAATGCGATAGTCAGCGAAATGGGATGGGAGAAAGGGAAGGAGTTAGGGGAAAGACTGGGAGGAAAGTATAGGGAAAGAGGTGGGGAAGAAAGGAGCAAGATAGACAGACGGAGAGAGAGAGAGAGAGAGAGAGAGAGAGAGAGAGAGAGAGAGAGAGCGTATATGTGGTACGTGTGGGTGTGTAAAGATTAGGGCGAGAAAGGAAAGGGGCAAGAGAGAGAGAGAGTGACGGGGGAGGGGGTGGACAGTTACGTAGGAGAAAGTTCCACCTCCTCCGTTAGCAATATGCGACTCTGGTTCGTAAAGTTTCCCGCGCTCGAACCTCCTTAGCGCTCTTAATCTCCTGCTACGTCGATGTAACGGAGTTGTTTACACTGCGCATGTAACATAACGGCTCTCGTTACCCGACGGACAAGAGTTGCCGCTCCCGTTACATCGCGGCCGGCGCTTACAGCGTCTATAAGTCGTCAAAGCAAAAGAGAAGAAGAAGCAGCAGCTGCAGCAGCGGCGCCGGCGGCGGCGGCTATTGACGGGAGGAGGCTATTGGCCATTTTATCGATTCGATCGGTGTCGATCAGGATGCCAGGAGTGTCCTGGGCGTCTGCGGCAAGAGCCCTCGAGCTTCCGACATGGATTATCCGCGATTGCACGAAGGGCCGGCCAGACAAGCCCTCGGGTAACCGGCCGAGGAGCGCGACTCTCGGTGTACCGGTAAACAACGGTAATAAGGGAACAGCCGCAGAGAGGAAGTGGCCGGACCAGGGGTACCGCCGAGGGCGGCTTCCACCCTCGAAGGGCTTACAGTCCGCCCTCGGCGCATTTCCTCACTGACTCCTGCCTTCCTCAATCCCCCTGCCTTTTTCGGGCAGGGACGGTTCACGGGGGAGTGACGGTTGGACCTCGACCTCTGCCTTTGCTTACTTGTCTCCATCTGCTCGAGAACCCGAAGATATAAGTCATCGCCTTCGTCATACTTATTTCCAGACAGATTTCACTCAATTCATCATCTCTTCATTTAGGCATCAGTCTTACGGATGCGCTTTTTTCATCCAGATAGATTGTGCAATTACATTTCACATTTTCAATAAATCTCCTAGATTCTCCAAATATATTCCTTTCACGATCGTTCATATTTTCAATTTTAATATTTAACAAGCTATACGACATTGTATTTTATTTTACAGCCTTTCAATATTACAATAACGACACGCATGCATACAATCCACGCATATTTTAATATGTATATTATTAGATGTGACATATCTACAATAACTGCACATGAATATCCCTTTCATTTTATGTAACTTTTGTTTATTCAGCTTTGAGTTTATTATTTTTAAGATTTCGATTAATCTCATACTTTTTCACAATAAACAATATTTATAACTACAGAGAAATAATGAGAAATATAAATTATCAAGCAAAAACATAATTTCAAACTATTAAAAAATATGTATTAATATTGAAATTTTTTATTAAATTATCATAATATTTAAGTGACTAAATATTTGAATAAAAAAATATGTTGAAAATTTAATAATTTGTACTAACTTTTTATCTATAATGCAATGGTTTACACGGATAATTATGCGAATACAATATTATTAGAGTAATATTTAAAATATAAGATGTGGACTACGTACAATTTATATTTAACTATAGTTAATTAACATATTTACATAAAATTTAATTTTTACATTTAGAAATCATAGTTCATTTTTTATAAATATTTTTCATATAGAACTTCGGTTGATTATCATAACTTATTTTTTAAATGCAAATATTTAAATTTAAAGGCTACTACTAATTGTTGCATAATTTCGATTGATTAATAAGTTATTTTCTGCATTTATTGGTGATTATTAAAAATGGAAAATATTTACATTACTTTTAGTAATGTAAATAAATTATTTGGTAATAAAATCAATCTTATTTATTGAATATATATTTTTTTAAATTAAATTAAGAGTAGTTTTAATAATAACTTATAACAAATGAAAAGATCATGAAAAATAAATTTTTACAATAAATTTTTATAGTAATTATTGTAGTAGAGGAAAGAGGAAAACGATTCTATATAGGAGGTGTATATGATAATACCTCCTTTGTCGATGTTCGCTCCTTCTTATAGCTTTTCCTCCTCTCTATATCTTATTTAAAGCTGTATGCGCATATTCTTGTCCGTACATATATATGAGAGGGAGAGAGTTAGTGATACCTTGCGGGGAATAGAGGGGAGGGGGCAGAAAGAATATACGCATTAATAAGCGAAGGGTGTAAACAACCTTCCTGTTTTGGTATTCGTTTATCCGTGTTGTACGTGCGAGTCCTTGCAGTACAAGAGTCATAAAAAAAGGAGTGTGAAAATTGCTGTTTTCTCTTACGTGGTACATTTCCCTTCCTTATACTTTCCTGACCTTCTTTTCTATGGAATGACTAGAATATAAAACGCACCAGAGTAAAATTAAATTGCACAGTCGTCTGAAAATTTATAACTATGAAAACTGTAGTCTATTTAATTATTAAAGTTCATTCCTTTATTTTTTTAATTAATTAGATTTTTTTTTTTAAATGTAAGGTATCAGTGTATTATTACGAGATAGCTAATATATTGAGATATCTTTTAAAATAAAAGTATTGAATATTTTTGTTGTTGATAAGATAAAGAAATTTATTGTATTTGTAGGTAGAATAATGAATAATTGAGAGGAATGTGTTCGAATAAGAGCAAAAGTCAGATTTATTAGTAATTTTAAAGATCTTTATTTGTATAAAGATACTGGACAAAGACTATTAGTGTACCTGAAGTAGAGAACAAACAGAAACAAAGATATGAAGGCAGTAGTTTTGATAGGATCGCTATCGGATGAATTGAGTAAGCCAGCCGTACATAGGACTGCTGTCCAGCTCCCGAGTATATTGTATCCGGCATGGGATAGGCATGGCAATATGTAATTAAAGTTAGCAGTATAGAGCGGCTACCAGAACCGGATAATAATGATAATGATTCTCTTCGGGGCAGGCCTTGGCAAGTCAATGGGCGCATTATCGGATACCATTGGCCGACTGATAAAGTAATGACGGGGACGTGGGAGAGGGGCGGGTGGTGGTTGGATCGAGAGCGTAAGGGCGGTACTCGGCGTGTGTCGGGATATCGGGATGTCGGGATGTCGGGTTGTCCGGATGACGGGATGTCGGGATGTCGGAGGTTTGCGCAACGGGGATCCTTCAACGGCATGGCATTGCGCAGAGTGTCAGGATCGAAGCAGAAGAGCGAGGTGTCTCTGGGCTTCGTATTCGTATTACGCAGCCGCCTTCCAGAATTACATGATGCAGCTGGAATCAGGGAACAATGAGCTCAATGTAGAATATCCTACTATTTCTTGCTACTATGGGAGGGAAAATTATAAAAAGTATTCCATTGCATGGCTTTTATTTTATCAGATTTATAAATATAATACAAATTGCTTAGCTTAATTATTTTCATCTAATTTATTGGCTTTTATTGTGAACTTTTTAAGCGAGTTTTCATTTGACGATTTCTTATTATTGTTTAATAAAGATTAACTTGTAGATTTACTATGCTTCAAATAACTCTTTATAATGCTTAAAGGCATTGCATAATGACCTCGAAGGGACACACACACACACACGCACGCACGCACATATATATATATATATATATGTTTTATCTAAATACAGTCGGAGAATTATACAAATAAGAATAAAATAATATTATTAAATCTGCTTGCACTAGAAATTAATTTCAATCTTATTTTGAAAACTAATTTAACTAATTAAATAGAGGCGTGAAACAATAGTTCGATGTGTAAAAATTTCTAGAAAACAATATAATATAAAAATTGATTCAAGTACTCTGAAGTTTAATTAATCAATGGCGGAATGAATTCTAACTGTAACTATTACAAAATATCGATAGAAAATAATCGTATGATTTAAGCAATAACTGCGATTATGTTTTTTATTTTTATAATTTTAAATTTAAGAAGGTACTTACGTATGCGTCATTAGTAAAAGAGACTTAAACTTAAAAATGAAAGGTATGTTTTTTTACAATTTTTAGAAAAACTTTATAGGTACAGTTTAGTAAAGATAATTATTTTATTAATAATTTATAGTAAATAACGCTTTCATTATGCGCTTACTGATTTACTTTAGAAAATAATTTATTTATGCTCTTGTCAATTTAAAATTAAAACAAAAGAAAAACAGGTTTAAAATATTTATGTAAAATTTATTTATTATAAACTGAGATTGAATGGCCTCAATAAAATAGTATTTAGAAAGGGTTGATTTTATGGAGATGTCTTTTCATTATTTTTATTTCTAATAAAATCTTGATCGCGTGATGGATTGGGAGGTTGAGAGGCCCAGTAAAGTATAGGCACGCATTTAAAAGGAAACGAAGAGTAGCATACATTCAAAAGAATAAAAGAAATCAATTTACTGATCGATCAAGGATGGATTTTGCTTGTTCAGCGGTCGGTAAAAAGTCGTGCCATAAAACTTTACATTAACTTAGAAACGAAGATACTTCGTCTTTAGCCTACAGCCCTAGTCGCATCTGAGCGTATATATTTCCATCCCAGTTATATGATGCGTGGGCGTGCGAAACGAAAGAGTTGAGTCGTCGACGATACACCTGCCATTAGGATTTCATGCGAGCCGGAGGAGTCGTAGGCAAGATCAACAGCCGCTTCGCCTTATCCGTAAGCCTTCGTGCCTTCGTGCCGTCCCCGCCTACCTACCCCCTGCCCCGCATATCCCGCCCAAACCCGCCTATCCCGCCTATCCCGCCATTCCACGCCTTTCACGGACACCGACTCTCTTCGCCTTCCCGCACTCTCCTTTCCTCCCAAGGCCGCGCCGCTCCAACGACCCCCCTCCCGCCCCGTCCCACCCGCCACGGCAACCCTCCCGCCCAATTTATCTAATCTGCCCGTCTATCTATCTTTTCGACGAAAGCTCAGATGAAAGAGAGGTCTAAGAGACGGTTCGTTTGCTGAACTGAGATACAAGGATGACCAGGGCGGCAGCTCGAGTCGTAGGTTCCTTCTGCCGTTCCCAACCTTTACATTATATACAAATGCCCGATTCGCCTCTTTCCTCCTATGGATTTCCTTCCCCTTCTCAATTCTCGTGCAATCAAATAAATGTCTTTGTCTTCTTATCGCTCGAACAACGATCTTACATTTATTTATAAACTCGCTTTGTTTTGCTACGCTGTACTAAATATAGCCCCAAATTAAGAGCATTTCCTGCATTTTACCAATTCGAATAAACAAGTGTCCATAAAATACGTACTTTGTTTATTCATAACTTTTTTATACGAACTTATTCTCTTTAATGGTTTCAGCTAAGAAATAGTTTCCAAAATTTGTTACTTTTAATTATTGAAATTAATTTACCCGTTTTAACCTATTTTAAAGTCAATTATTCATTATCTATTACCAATGCTGTTGATTGCTTTCAGTCGTTGGATCTATATTTACACTACTCGTGGAAAAAAAATAAAAAAAAAACTTAGTGACGATAAACATGCGTCGTCAGTTCTCGATCATCGTCAAAGAAGAAAGAATGTAGTGGAATTAGTTAAGAACGATTGAAAATCGTTGGAAGCTCAGTTTACGCTTAAGAATAAAAAGTAGAAGCTATACGATACGTGGTTGCACGACTTTAAAATCTGAGTTCCCGTCTCGTCTCTCCCTTTCCCTCTCCCTCAACATTTTACGACCAAGTAACTCCCCACCACTTGCCGTTGCGACATCTCGAGATATGAAAAAAATGAAAAGTGATATCCGCGCGAGCAGGAGAACATGCGTTGGATGGAGCTTACCGTTACCGTCGCCGCTTCAGACCACCGTCGCCGCCGTCGCCGCCTCCGCCTCCGCCTCTGCCTCTGCCTCCGCCACCGCCTCTGCCTCCGCCTCCGTCTCTGCCTCTGTCAGCGCCACCATTACCATTGCCACCGGGGCCGGCGGTCTGAAGAGGGGAAAAGTTACTCTCCTTTCTGGCATTTGCCTTTCTCCGGAAGGTGGTCCGTCCGCCTTCATCGGCTTTCCAAAACTCGGCTTAAAGGCGGCACCTTTCAGCACGGTGCCATAGCTGACAAAGGCAGCTATCCGAGCCGTACCGTTTATGTCTTACCCGCAGGTATGAGAAGCCCTCCAGCTTCTCAGAACGCTTGTTTCTATTCTTCGACCAAGGAAATCTCTGCCCACCAAAATCCGTATTTCCTCGAACAATAACAATAGCTCTTGGGTCTTTTCTCAAAAAGCAGCGTTGCTCTTTACCCTCTGGCTACAAACGAACCTTGCTTCGTAATTATACCTAATTATATTTAGGTTGCTTATGAATTTATATTCAGATAATATATTTTTTATAATATGTCAATAAACACTAAGTCCGTAAGCCCATTTTCAAATAGCTTAATTTCTCGATTTTTCTGAAGAAATTCCATTGTCTGTAAGGAAACCGAGAGCTGATGCCACTATCCAAATACAAGGTTATGCAAGTTAAACAACGTTTTCACTTTCCATAGTTTTTACTTTCCATTTCCGAGCTTTCTTACATTACCAAGGAAAACGAGATTACTTTCCAACATCATTCCGAGAAAATTCATTATTAAAAACAGCTTTTAGTCGAGCTACGGACTTTTCATAATCAGTCTGATAGTTATCCGCCATTTGTTAAGTCCTCCACAAAAGTCTGTACGAGTATTGTGTAAAATGCATACGTAGGCAGCTCATAAGGAATTTCGGCAATGCTTTTTAGATGTATATGCTCAGAAGAAAAACAATTGGAAAATTATAAAAAATTAAAGAATTTTCATCAACTTTTTTACTTGAACGACTCTGCTATCTTATGCTCGAACATATAAAATATTTTTGTGCATAATTATATAAATTTTTTAAACTGACATGATATATTGATTTTATAAAAACTATGAATCTTTTATATTAAAATTACGAATGAAAAACAAATAGAAGAAATATAAACCGTTTTTTACACACATTTTATTAAAATTTATAAATTTTCTCTTTCTATAAATTATTTTTTAACTAACATTTTAATTTAGTACTTTAAAAATAAATTTTCTTCAATTTTAGAAAAACGTATACGCATTACTTTAATAACTATAAATGTTTTACTCTGATAAGCATACTTTTGTATAAATAATAATAATAAATACACGAATAAAAATTATAAATCAATTTATAAAATGCGAGGATAATTAAAAAAAATCGAAATTAATGATATTTTAAAAAATATAATTGAACAATAAATGAAATATAATTGTCGACTTTTTTATATAAAAAAATTTCAGGAATTTAGTCGCTAGTAATATATTGGTAATGAATCGGTAAGTCAGTCAAATGAATTTAATAATCGTTAATAGAATAACCAATAGAGTAACCAAAGGAAATTAATTGATAATACAATATATTTATGTTTCGTTATTTATATTAAATGAGAAATCCAGAAGTGGAATTGTGTTTGATATTTTTCTAAAGTTTATAGATTTCATTTTTAATTTATTACCATTGATTATAGAAAAATGTAATGAAAGAATTAGATTCGTTATTCGCATTTTTTTTTAATTCCTCCACTTTCCTTTAATAATTGTTTGCAAAAAGTCTTCGTTATTATATTATTTCTTAAAATTTATTTATTTATAAGATTTTTATTATTAATTAATTAAAACACAATCTGTATATCGATCATACATTGCCATACGATAAATTATGTGCTAATAATTAATATTAAATTGACACATAATAAAGTAATAAATTGCATATTTTTTATAAATTTGAATGATTTTATTTTTTAATTACGTCAGGATTTTTTATTATTTATACCAGAATTCTGAACATTTTTTTAATGGTTGCATTCATATTAAGCTAATAAAAATTAATATTATAATAAAATATGTATTTATTTGTTTAATTTTAAGTTATCTATTCTTTATATCAATGGAACAGCTAATATAATCGAATAATGTGTAAACAAAAAGTGTTATATCCTATTATATCTTAAAAATATTTATTATCTTTGATAAATGTACCCAATATTACTAATTAATTTGGAGTGGTCAGGAAGGAATTAAAAGAATCGTTTAAAGAATATATTTATGTAACTGAAACATAAAAAGAACGTCGGATTGATAATTCGTCTTCGGGATTTTAAAATGAATCTCGATAACGGAATCATAATCGGTACCTTGTAAGACAACAGCATATTCAGGTATGCTGCACATGGGAGGACAACAGGTAATAAATACAACGTGTAATAAAAGTTGTAAGTTTTAGGTGATAATAAAGATACGAGATTTACAATAATAAAGCTTGCCGCCTTTTTTGCTCTATTCTGAGAGATCTGGCGCTTCGAACGCTTAAGGTTTCGTTTTTCGCTCCCGCTCGTGTCCCGCTCGAACCTCGTATGGTTTCCTCCGATCCCGCTCACGACACTCATCCGCCCAAAGGAAGTACCAATAACCCAAATGTTCAATAAAAGAGCTCAATTAGTTCCGCTCTATTGAGTTCTAAATGCGGAGACTTGAGCACCAGGATTTCAGCTCCAGGCAAGAGTGCCTCGATCTTCCACCCAGGGGGCCCTCGTCCTTCCACCCCCGTCTGACTCGTAACCTTTTAGGAACCTCGTCCTGTAGCCGAGGCATCTGGACTCAAGGACTCTGCGGGCGGATCCTGCTACCCTGGCCCTTGTCGCCAGACTTCTTATTAATATGCTAATTTCTTAAGAACGGATGGCGCCTGGGCCCCGACGATCACGTCATTGACGTGCCGATAGACGAGGTGGTGGGGGCGGTCCAGGCGCTTTGGGGCCGTGCTCACGTGTAACGCGATACACCATGGACCAGGGTAGTAGGATCTTGTCATTTTTGGGATGAGGCTAGTGGGGTCAGACGGGCCCTCCCCGCAGTACTCTAGGGGACGGACCGACGTCGGCGTCGGCGTCGTCGCTCCCGCAGGGATCGGGAATGCATGGGTGCGGACACCGGAACCGGACTCTCTCATGAGTGCCTAATCGGCCGCCCTTCGTTAATCCCCCGGAGGGTAAAAAGATTTGCCGCTTGAGTAGTCTCGAAAGAAATGTCGACGATCGACAGATCAGGAGAGCAAACCCTCCAGAAGGCTGGCCGTCCCTCTGTTGGGTCTCCGCCGAGGGAGTCCTGACGACCGCGGAGGCCAATACCGCGGTCGAAGGGGCCGGACCACTAGGGTATCATGCTTCAATGTGCCCGCGGTTCGCGGGTGCATCGGTCACGCTTCAGCAGGTTCGAACGGCGCTTGTCCTGTTTTACGAGGGTAACATAATTCCCATGAAGCCCGCGACGGTCCTCTCCTCTTCGGGGCCGCAGTTATTCGCGCCTCGCTCCCTACCTCATACCTCACCTTGCCATCACCGTACCCGTACCGAATCGCTCCCCCACTCGCATAATCTCGTTCCATTCGTTCACACTCCTTCATCCATCCGTCCGTCTGTCCGTTCGCCATTCGCACATTTATTCGTCTCCGGTCGCGCGAAGGAAGAAATGGAATTAAACCCATCGGCGACTAGGGCTTCATGAATAAAACACCATGAGACCTCAAGAGGCTCTCGCTCCGTCTTCCGTTTCCAGATCTTCGCACGAACGCAAGGCCCTTTGGTTACGTACGCCGTTGGTGGGGGTAACCGACCCCAATAACCTTCATCTCGACGGGTCTAACCGCCGTTCGTCTTCCCTCTCTCGAGCTCATTTTCAATTCGGGAGGCTGCGCTTGTTACCAACCCATCCTATTATCGAATAGGCTTTTTTATTATTATAATCGACCCTGGATAATTCATTCCCTTTTACTGCGCTTGTACATTAGCACCTCTTCTCCGTCTATCGCAAATGCATTGCATATAAATTGCAACCCATTTAGCCCCTCACCCATCGACCCTCTCGGTATTTTGTCACTCTTAGTCCTTCAACTGAAGCTATCCTCATATCAATATTAAATTGTCCACAACTTCTTGCTTTTTGGAAACCGTCTCAGGTCATTCAATTAACTTCAGATTAAATTCAGATTTTTTACTGTTAAACAGCAATTGTAACAATAACGTCTATAAATCTTAAAAAGTATTTAGATCAACCAAATTTTTTGAATTTAGTGTTGGAAATTACATTAGTCATCGTATGATCTATAACGTCGCACATGTACATATATTTAATATACATTGAAATAGATTAAAATTGTCGACAAAACATTCCTATTACTCTTAAAAGATATATTATTCGACATTGTTCAAAGAGTCACACATATTATATTTTCTAAGTATTATGAGATATTTTTGTGATAAATAATATATATTATTTTCACCGGAAAAAAAGTTTTAATAGAATTAATTTTATACTAATACCGTCCAATATGATAACCATAAATATAAATTTTATGACAGTAATTTACGAATTACAAATACCTTAAATTTTACATATTTATTTTAATTAATTCATAAATAAAAATTGACTTATAAAAGTCAAAAACTTTTCATGTCAAATTAAATAATTTCATAAAAAATTTTCTTCCATGGTAATTTTTAGCCTTTTATTAATACTGACTGTTAAAAGGTTACTTCTTTTATAATATTATACAATTTTATTAATTTAATATATATTATGTTATAAATAATATGAATGTATTTAATAATTAACATATCTTCTTACAATTAATTTATAAAAATATCTGTTTTTTAATACATTAAATTATAATAATAATTTTAATATATATTTTTTGTGTTAAATTGTAAATTTAATTTCATTCTGAAGAAAATATATTTCATAAATTAATAAATATTCGTTATTGTTTTATTATCAATAATGAAAATCTATGATTATTAAAATAATATTAACAAAAATTTTGTTTTCATTATTATTTTTAGTTATGAAAAATTAATCTTTCATTAATTGATTATAAATATATAATATTTTCATATTAAATATTTGACACTATTTATAAAAATAAATAAATTGTAAGTGTACTATGTAAATTAAAAAATTGTACTACTTAAGAAGGCAATTAATTACATTTCGTCATTAATATGCATAACAGAAAAACTTTTATTTAAAAACGTTATGTGAATTATATCGGAATAAATTCTACTTACAAATCTAGTACATTTACTCATATAGTTTTAAATAAATTTATTTTAAATTGATCAAATATATTTTTCCATCAAATATTTAATTTTGAATTATTAACCAGTTTTAGCTCTTCGTTTTATAATGAATATTACCTTGAAGGACTGTTTTAGTTCTTTCATTGACCAAAGATTTTTCTTTTATTTTATTTTTTCATCTACAAATGACTATTAATGCTTTTTACTTTAATTATTAAGTAAAATTAAAAAAGTATCCGGTTACTTCATAATTACGAATTTTAATAAATTTTTTAAGTAGTGCAAATTTTAGTTTCTTTATCTCGAAGATAATTATGTTTTTTAATAAGTCATTAATTACATAAAGAAAATTACGAGAGATTTATGAATAAATAATATATTATAAACTATTTTTCCTTAATAGGACGACAAAGTCAAGTTAATTAATTCAAAGCACGATTTTATAAAACGTTTTATAATTATTTTTAATAAATTTCTAACCAATCGAATCTATCCAGATTACTTTACGATATTTTATAATACTTCAATTAAAAAATGACGGAATATTAAGAATATAATTGATTTAAATATATTCATAAATGTATATCGCTGTATTGTGTAGTTATATATATTATTTTCAGTATTAAGTATTTTGATTTTTATATTTTTTAAAATCTCTTAAAAAATTCTGAGTATATCGTATGTATTATTAGACTTGGATTGAATATATTTAAAATTTAAATAGGATTTAAAATACAAAATTTACCCTTTTTCTCTGGGATCGATTAATAATGTAATCATAAATATTTTAAATATTTTAAAATTGAAAAATTTTATTTTAAAAAATGTCCTTGATTAAATATATAAATAAACACTGTAAAGCGAAAACAAAATTTAATATTATGTGTTATTTCGTATATTGTATAATGTTGTATATTAAATTTACATATATATTAGTGGGAAGAAATGGTACTGCGATTTTATTTTCTTACACTCTTTATATCAGTAGCATTGTTGAATATTGTAGTTGTGATTCAGCATAATGAAATAAATGTGATTTATAAAAACTAATTTATTTCATCAGCCTTGATGTCTTTTGGTTTTTTTTTCCTCTTCTTTTAATGAATGCAAAATAGAACGAATCGTCGTGGACGGTGCAACTGCGGCAGAGCTTAATGGAAGTCCCCACGGGACGAGGCCGAGACACCTGCCATTTGATTAAAGCACTCGCGGTGTTTCACCGTGCAAGGGAAGAAAAGGAGAGACAGAGACAGAGACAGAGACAGAGAGATAGATAGATAGATAGATAGATAGAGAGAGAGAGAGAGAGAGAGAGAGAGAGAGAGAGAGAGAGAGAGAGAGATGGAGAGAGATGGAGAGAGGCTTGTTGGCCCGTGCCTTTCCTCCGGCGATTCGTTTTCGACGCGGGGAAGAAGCCCGTAGAAACGCAAAGTCGTCGCACGAGGACTAGGGTTATATGAGAAAAAAGCCGTGCCCCAGTCGTTCCCGGCAAAAGGAGAGGAGAGAGAAGAACGGATCGGAAGTCTCTTGGTCTCTTGACGTCCGGACGACTCTCATCGAGCTCCACATGATCGGGAGCGCATGAGCGGAACGAAGACTCGCGGCTGCTTATATGTAGACCGACGAGAGTCGTTCGGGGTAGGCAAGAATACCTCTGAGGGTCTCAAGGACAAGCTGCTTCTCCATATCCGCGAATCTTCGCCCTTTTGTCCCGCCTCTCTCGGCTCGCTCCGTTCCACCCTCACGTGCGTGGTTTAACTGTTCGATCGACTTTCAATCTCTCTCTCTCTCTCTCTCTCTCTCTCTCTCTCTCTCTCTCTCTCTCTCTCTCTTTCTAACTTTCACTTTCTGTTCGAACTTCCCTGCACCGGGTTTTTAATGCTGCCTTTTTTCTCGTCTCATTCTCCAAAGCTCTGATTCCTACATTTCATTTATCTGATTTAATTACAAAATATATTTGCAATCTACTAGAATCTCATATTAAACATTACATCTTCAAATAATTATTTACCAAACACGATACTCTTCCAAAATATTATCTTTTGACTTTATTTACAAAAACTTATTTCGTTTACATCTTAACTGTTTCTATGCTTAGATTTTTTATTGTTTTTAAATTAACAAATATTATATCAAGGTCATATATTAAAAATCGAACTCAAAATGAATTCCAAAGTAAATACGCCCCTTGCCATAACATCATCAAATGATGTTAAATTAATATCGAACATTTTTTATTATTTGAAGCTAATTTTACTCGGTTGGCATATTAATTGTAATGTATTTGGCATAATATGCTCTAACTATATTACAGCGATATTCATGGCACCAGTAACAGTAACAACCAGACATCAATTACAATGTTACAGGTAATGCATACATTTTGTGCAGACATTTCACCGAAATCATGATGGATTTTGATATATGAATTAATATTAATTTATTTTTCGTATTTAGCATTAAGCAAATCTCAAAAATATTTCATACGTGAATAATTCTTTACTTTATTCCTTAATAATATCATATAAATAATTTATCATTAGTTATTTATTCTAAAATATTTGTTATTTGCTTTTGTTATTAACTCAAATGTTGGTTTAATGTACATAAAATAATTTAATAAAGGAAATAGCACTGATATTAATATAGTATGCATATAATTTAATATAATATATATAGAATAGTTAATGCGTTTTATATGAATTTTTGTTACGTTCTTATTTTATATTATCGCGTAACTTTATTAAATATCTAAAAAATACATCGAAGACGAATATAATTGACAGTAATCATCCAGTATGGTAATAAATTAATGAAAAATTATCACTTGTTCCTAAAGATAATTGCATATATTAAAGTTCAGCTTTTCTCTTGTAAATATGTTCAATTAGTACATATTTCAGAAATCCGTATAAATATAAATTAATTCTAAATAAAATAAAATAATATATTCAATGATATAATATTTAACAATTGCGTAAAATATTAGGATTATAAGGTTTTACATATATCCTTAAATGTGAAATCTCAATTTGAAAAGTAAATTGCTGTATGATAATGTAATACAATAAAACTATATAATATACATTTTTCATTTAATACATATATGTTTTTATTTAGTAGTTAATACAAAGAGTATATCAAAGTTGTGTAAACAATACGGAGTTACCCTTTTTTTTGGTATAAGAATATCGTTTTAGGAAGTAATATAAAATCCAATAAAATATATGATGCCTGAAGAAATATTTAAAAAAGGTATATGTAGCAAATGATAAATGCCTTGAAAAGATAAATAAGTGAACGAAGATATCATAATAGATGTAATGAACTTTAGTGAAATAAGACTGAAAAAAAATCTTCGTTGAACCCTATGTACAATTGCTATCACTTTTTACATATTCACAGAATCGTCCATACTTTTATAATTCTATATTTATAATATGCCTATGTAATATATATTTATGAAATTTATTTTTTATATTTATAAAATAATTAGTAGAGAATATTGCATTGTTAATTTACAAGTAACAAACATATTATTTTATTACGTATGTTCTTTACATAGATATTACAATTTTTTGAAATGTAAATAAACATATAAAAGCTATAAATTTATAATCTAGATTATATTTTAAAAGATTACAATTTTATCTCAATTAAGTGATTTCGATAATCAATTTATAAAATTATCTATTTATAGGTAACTTGGATTACATAGGTAAAATATTATTAGAAATGAATTAATAATTTTAAAATATTCGAAGCTTAATAGCTTTTGGTATTTTAAAATTTTGATTGTTCAAAAATTTGTTAAAAAAATTTCTTTGATTATAATTTTTTATTAAAAACAAATAACTACTTTTGTGCAATAAAACTAGTTTTGCTTTTCATCAAAATACGACCTGTAGTGACATCTGTGATGTATATGATAAATTACTTATATATTTTCAGCAGGTAATTTTTGAATTATAATAATATTTATAACTACTCATTATTTAATCTATTTTGTTCATCTAATATAACATAATTCACAGTATATTATAAATGCTGAAAAATATTTTTTAATAATCATAGAATAATACTTACATATATAAATTGACATATATAAATTGATAAACGTATATAAATAATACTTTATCAAAAAATTTTGAAATGAAATTCGAATCCATCTTTAAAAATTTATCTATTTATACATATATAAATCTACAAAGCTGTTGCTATTATTTCAATAAAACTTTTATTTATTATTAAATATTTATTTGATTTTTTTACTTACATCAAAATCAGATTTTAGAAACACTTTAAATATATTTTATAATTTTCTTCTATTTCTCTTTTAGATGTTCTTCGTTTTCCCGCAACTCTACATTATTATTAATATATTAACTTACCGATGATATATTCCTTGTCTGATGACGATTATATACAATAAATTTGTTTCTTATAATACATTATAAAGTTTGTATACATATTATTTTCCATATTTTTCTATTCTCTGCATTTTCGTCTTTTTTTCTTAATTTCTTCTCTACTCGGTCGATAAAAAACTTTCATAGAAATCCCTTGCTCTTCACGTAATTGTACATTCGCGGTGGATTTTTTTCTCAGTCGTCGAGGGTTCGAGACGTTAAGAGTTCTTGATTTGTCCTTGATTTGTACGCGTTTGGTCTTTAGTGATTTCATCGATACATTTTTATTTATATACTTTGCTCGAATAGCTTTCGTCGCGGTTACCGCGTTATCACATGGCGCTCTGCTTGATAGACATACTTTGAGTTATGTATTTACTACAAAGGGACGTCAGAGCTTTTTACAACTATTCTCATAATCATAAGGACTTACTTGCCCTGACCAGCTCTTATTTTTAGATAATTGAAACTCGAGCTCTCGAATTTATCGTTGTTGCTTATATCGTTTATGTTTATCGAAATTAATCAACAAAAAGTAAAGTTATGAAATTAAACGAGTTAAAGAAATAAATGGATAATGATAAAGAAATTATTGAGTATATCATATTGAAAACCTGAGATATACTTCAATTATATAAATTAATATTAATTTATATAAAAATAAAAATTTCCTGTTTCGATTTTTAAATAATATTAGTAATTCAAATGAGAGAGAAGTATTGCGCGTAATAATGTTGATATTGCTATATAAATATTGACTTAATAGTGTTATTTCATGGAAGACATAGTTGGAGACGATTGACAGCTTAATCCATTATAACGTCGAGAGTGAAATAGCGTGCAGGTGTATTGAACGTAAAATTAGTAAATTACATACATTAAAATAAATCCTTGCATGCGACAAATTTTTGTACCGAGTAAATTAGGTAAGATTGCTGAGTTTAGGAAATTAACGACGTGGAAGTGAGTATTTGGAAATTGCGAAAGCATAATATTTTTGAAATAGAAAGAGATGATGTACAGTATACATTAATAGAAAAGGCGTAATCTATTAATTTAAGATTTATCACACTCGTTTCAATAGATTTGTGAGATACAGCAACGCTTAGGCCGAATTATTTTTCCATTTAATCGAATTATCATCAGAATACATCAGAGTTATTGTGTTGCAAAAAACGCAAAAGAAACGGTGTATGAATTGTCATTTAAAGATTGTCAGAGCTTTACAGGTAAGGTTTTTGGCTTTCTTGGCAGCGGTAGCTATAGGAATAGATGACGGGATTAATTCCTTGACAAAAAGAACAGAGAAAGAAGTGGCGCATTTAGTTATGATATGGGATATGAAAATACGCCAGAAGTTCGCGCTGTAAAAGATCATTCACCTTTAAAAGACCATTTATTCGTCAAATTACAATGTAATAAAACAAATTGAAAATAAAGAATTATTTACGTATGGATGATTTTGACAATGAAAGAAAAATTAATTTTGGATCTTCTGTACGAATAAAGGACTTGCGGGATTAGGAAACTGCAGGAAATGAATGTTATTCAAAGCTCATAAAATGAAGTTAAAATCTCTTAAATAAGGCATTATATGAAAATAATAATAATATTAGCATCATGATATTATTTCCTACAAGAATTTATCTCTGAAGTAACATACTATTAGAATAAAATTTTTATCGACAACTGAAAATAGTAAAGATATCTGCTAAAATCATTTAGTTTCTAGGGCAGCTTTTATTTTATTTTCTTATATTATCATTAATTGATAGTAATATTTATAAATTATGATATATTCTTCAACATTATTTTTAAATATTATTTTAATTTTTATAGTATAGTATAATTTTAAACGATCGAAATTGATTCAATTATTTCATTGGTTACTATTCTTTTGCTTCTGTACGTTCATCTAATTAATGAATACATGAGATGAAATATTAATTTATGTAATAATACCTTTATGTTTTTCCGAAATTTTATTTTCGTACAGTCAATAAAAACGATTGTTATTGATTTAAATTTTTATGAAATGATATTAAATTAATTATTATTTTATCTGAATACATTTGTTAAAATTATGCTATTCAAAATAAAATAAAATATATGTAAGTCAGATCTTTATTAATTAGTTATGGTTTATAGGCGATGTTAAAATATGCAAAGGATTTGTTTTTTAGTGTTACTTAAATGAAATTGTCTTTTAAGTTCCATTTGCATAAAGACTCAGAGCTCAGTATACAGTACACGTACATTGAAATAGATTATAATCAAGAGTCAATACATGTATTCTGCGTCAATATCGTATATTTTTAAATAAATATATCTAAATTTTTAAGTAAGGTAGATAATTGTTAAAAGCACTGATGATTTTGTAATTGGAAATTTTTCATGCACAGATACATAAATCTCTTTTTAAGTAATCATTAATCATCAGATTGATATATTTTAATTAAATGTAAGAACTATAATATCATATGTATTTTTAATGTGCTATTTCATATAAGTATATATTATAAGTATATATCAAGGTTCGGAATCCAATATTCAGTTTTAATTCGTTTTTCAAAGATAAAATATCTTCAAATTATTTATTTTACTTAATTCCAAGGACAAACTGCAACTAATTAAATGAATGAACTAAAATATTTAAATTTACTTTAAGTATTTAAAAAAGATATTATAAAATAATAAAGAAAAGTCATATAATAAATTTTTTTCATTAAAAAAATTACCTAATTATTAAGTTATATGAATTGATCTTTATTCGTCTATTCAAATAATTTTAATTATTGTTATTGCATTAACAATAATATTTAATGAGAATCATGATAAATAATATTAATTTTCATCAAATTTTAGGAAATAATTTTTGAACGAAAAGTAAAAGTTTATTCAAAGTTGAAGTAGAAGCTTATGAATTGAACTCGCAGCACTAGAAGCCATCAAAACGAATAAAGAAGAAAAGAACTATCAAGTATTCGGTTCGCAGTTTCTTAATGCTTAATGAAAAACTCACTATAGATTATTTTTGTATTGAAAAATTTAAAATTGTAATAATTGGTCTAAGGAAATATTCTATATTTAATCAATAATTCAACAATATTCCATTTAATATAGAAAATATGAAAATGTACGTGTATAACTGGGTACTAAATATTTATAGTATTTGAAAGAACATTTATTTGATTCATATTTAAAAATTTCTGCTGCTTTGCATGAACAATGAACTAGCAAGCTTCATGATTTAGAATATTAAAGAAATCTTTGGTGCTTAATAATAATAGGCATTCTTTAAGATTGTTCAAGTTTCTGTTAATATTTTCCGATCGAGTCCGACCGGTCGATCTCGATCTCGATCTCGTCAATACGCGTCGGGTCGTATTTGAGCATTGAATACTAAGTCCTTGTACATATATAATAAAAAAAAAAAAAAAAAAAAAAAACTAGGGCGTTTAGCGAGGACAATGGGCTACTGAAATTCTGTACCCTCCCGACAGGTAAATATTTTGATTTCAGCAGAAAATTGAGCAGATTGTTGAGTTCGAGTCCTCAGGCACCGAGCCAGGAGACGCGACCGATCGACATCGTTTTTACCTAACACAATTCACTCATAGTAAATAGCAACATTATATCTTTGTTGTAGTTGCTAGTGTTCTCTACCTAATTCCTTCTTCGTTTCCTGCGTCATATCATCTCTAGTTGTCTTTGAAAACAAATATCTTAGCAATCGTAACCTTCAAACCAATGTGTAGGTCGTCATTTATAAATTTATATTAATTTAGTTGCTACTTTTCAATGCGTTGACGCTCGACGGACACTAATTGAAAAGTTTCAAAACAGATTTAATACATCTTGTAGATCGATGGGAGATAGATTTTCCGGATAATAAGTAGGATTTCTAATTAACTGTAATACGCCACAGTATCTGAGGAAATTTTTATATATAAATATATATATATATATATATTTAATTTTTCTAAATAGATCTGCCGAATTAATATCATATGAAAAAATTAACTTTTCATACAAGATTCGCTATAATTGGACGTTGTTTTATTGAAATCGAAATTAGGAGGGAGTAGGAATTGATCATATAGATAAATAATTTAAATAAAACTTTTTAAATATTGTATTAAATGCATTGTTTATAAACGTTGAATATGAAATATTTAAGAATATAACATAAGCATTTGTATATTTATACCGTTATAATTTTAAAATTAAAGTAAAACGTTATTTATAATCAAATTTAATAATCGAAAAAATAATTATATACATATTGTCCGAATCTCTTCTTCTTTTTTTTTTTTAATAAATTTTGTAAATTGATCAATTGAGTTATGTATAATGTTAAAATATATCTAATATATGCAACATTGTTATTATTTTGATTATTATGATTACGATAACGATTGTGATGATAATGATGATATTATTATTATTATTATTATCATTATCATCAACATCAATATAAATAAGTTTTATTATAAAATTGAATAAAAGCTCGTGAATTTTAATTGAATAATAATGATATTAATATTTATGATAATAAATTTATGAAGGAGAATGAAATATGGGTTTTATGATATAAATTAATGGTTATACTTAAATTGACGTGCTTGTGTCTCAGAAGATCGGTAAGCTCTTGAGCTGACAATAAAAGTGCAATAAATTACATCAAGATCCTTTTTACTTTAATGTATCGAGCTTTCATACTTACAGATTTTATCGTTCGCGTACATAAGCAATTATAGCGACTTCTAATTTCAACTACGTTAAGCGCTATTTATTACAAGTATTTATAAATAATGAAGGGGATTTTTTATTAATTGAATTATAAAATATATAATACTTTTGAGGCTTTGAATTGGATTTCATGATATTAAAGTCTTAGTAATACTTTTTCTTTGTAAAATGAAGTCTTTATTTCCTGTTATTAGAACTTATAAACGCCAAAGTAATTATTGATTGATCTCCAACACAAGCGGAGATGTTAAAAGTCATATTTTTGCCATTGTATTGTGCTTTATTTGAAAAATAAATAAAAAATAAATAAAAAATTTTATAAAAAAAAGCTTTTGAATTGAACAAAAAAAAGTTGGTTGAAATTGGCGTGAAAACTTAATTTCGGTAAAGTTTCTCTATATTCGAAAACAGTTAAAGCGCGATCGTTTATGGATTTTGTAAATCTATTGATTTAATACGAGTTTATCAGTCAGACCTGAAAAGTCGGGCGACGAAAGCTTTTACGCACTGTTGTTTTTCTGGAAAAATAAATAGAGTTGGGCGAATAGTGGGGAATTCGTCAGGAATGCGGATTACGTTGGGAAACCGACTGATTTTCCTTAACTGTGCAATACCAGTCAAGAAAAGCTTAAGCACCTTTTTTTTGAGATAAGACAAAGCATAAGGCCAGACGTCGGATAAGAACGCGCGGATGGTTGTCCGCAGCGGTGACGGTGTCGAGTGGGGTTCGGAAATTCCCGCAGGGGCACGAGGAGCTTGACCCCATCTCCAGGTCGGCAAATTCTGATTCCTCTTTGCCGATGAGACCAGCGGACACCAGGTGGCGTAGCCGGTTTTGTCGACGGCAGTAGCGGCGCTCGATCCCCGGCTCCGCGATTCCCCGCCGCCTCCTCGCCGCACGGGCCGTCCGTGTCCGAGTGCGCGTGTGCAATGGCCCCGGCACCGAGGCACGTGCCCGCAGACCAGTCGGTGGTGAGTCCGCGGGATTTTCGCGTCGCGCCTCCGCCGTCTCTTCTCTGCCCCTGTCTCCACAACTGCCTCTGTTGTCATTATTGTCGCCACTGCCATCTGGTCTGCGCCGCGGATCCCGGCACCAAGCCACACCATAGGTCCCGTCACTCGTGACCTCCCCTCCCCTCCCCGTACCCGGCCGTCTTAGACAACCTGTTGTCCGTAATCCTTGGAGTTCAGTACTGCCAGTGCGACGACCTAACCCGTCCCGAGCGAGCGCTGGGCTCCGCGCGCGCGCTACGCACCTTCTCCCCGCGACTCAGGACCGTGTACCGGTGTGGACGAAGTTCCCGAGGAGGCGGGAGAGAGTACAAGTGAATCGAAGCGCCGCGGCCGTCACCGTCGCCGTTACGACCTCCACCTCCATCGTCACCATCTCTACCACCGTCGTCGGCATCGCCATCGGCATTACCACCACCAACGACACCGCCGCCGACACCACCGCCGACGCCGCCGCCGACACCGCCGCCGACATTTTCACCGACGTCGCCGCCACTGTCGACGCCGAGGATGAACGGGTGAGTCGTACTCCGTGTCTTCTCGATCCCAGGGACTTTCTCACCTCCAAGATTATCGACGGGTCGCCCTGCTTCCACGTCCTGCTTCCGCGTCCTGCTTCCACGTCCTCCTCCCGTCGAACCGGCTTTACGAGGGGCGGAGGGAGTTGCGCGCGTCGTCGCCCGCTCTTGCCAAAATAGATGGATGGCGCCGGCTCGTTTTGTTACAAAGGGACAGGGGGATTGGCGGGCGGGGGAGACGATGGGCGGCGTGGCCATTGGCGAACCGAGCTTCCCGAGCCGAGTCCGAGGACGCCACGTAAGACGGGCATACGAATCTGCACGAGCCTGTCATTGATAACGAGAGCATTCGGCGCCTGCGTGCACCCGCTCTCCGTTCGTTCAGGAAGTGGGGTGGATGCATGCCCGTGAACAGATGATAAGGCAGATTTTTTAAAAGGGTGATGCGGGCTCCGACGTGACTCGAGCCGCTTGGCGCAGGAACGAAATGCGGTAACGAACTGAGATAACGAACGTGGCCTGAAACGTGGCCCGAAACGTGGCCTCAAGCCTCATGCAGATCATGCGTCTCTTGGAATTCCTGCGTCCCGCTCTTCCTCGGGAGCAACAGCTCAAGCCGACATAACAGGCCCTTTAACCGCTTCTACTTCTACTCCCCTCAGTCCTACATCTTATCTTTTTTCTTTAATCCATCATTCGAGATTCCCCGTCATACACCAAAGACGTTTCGCTTGAACATATTTTAAAGCGCCATATTCGAAAATGATTTAAAAGTACATTTATTCCTAAAAATATACCTCTTGTCTCTACATACGTATTTCATCTCGCACCCACTCGCGCACACGCGAACGCCGGCTAAAGAGAATCAGCTTTGCAATTTAATACACAATCTTTCAAATATTTATCTTATAAAGTATTTGATATTATCTCCATAATATTACTATATTTTAATACAAATTCGTATAAAGCATGTGCATTGTTTTACTTTATCGAAACATCACAGTTGTCGTTCGATAAATAATAATAATTGCAAGTCATAAAGCAGACTTCCAATTACTCTTATTCAATAGTAAATAATTAATATTGATTTTATAAGTTTAATTTATCCGATATTATGTCATAAAACAGTTGACACGCAATATTCTATATTTTCAACTATTATTCCATTATTTACATTATTCATTTATGCAAAAAATCAACGTTAAATCCGCTTACACACGTTTGCAATATATATGCCTTTAATGCAAATCCAAATACATCTTTATAGTGATAGATAAATTATCGAAAAGATTAATATATTTTTACTAATGATTATAAAAAAAAAGTAAAAAACCTGGATAAAAGATTAATGTCAAGAAAATTAGTAAAGTTGTCTAATGTCTTCTTTCACACGTTACAATATGGTATTTCTTATAAAACGCGGCGTATTATGTATAATTTGTATTGGCCGTATTGCATGTTATTATTCAATATTTTTCAAAGTTACTGCTATAAGTGTTTGTTGTCGTTTATATACTCATATTTAGTATCTTATGTTAACTTAATGAAGAACACATTTAAACTTGGATCTACATAACTTTGTATTTTAAATATGTTTTGTTTAGCTGTAATTTCGAAGATATTTTAAAATATTTTTATCGCAAATTTGGTATAATATATTTGTTTTTGTGTTTTTACTTTATACGTGTAAGAACTAGAAATGAAAAAGGTAAATAACCTATAATAGGAATGAATTGTAGGATCGTGATGTGCACGTCTACAATCTTTAATTATATCTAAATATTTTTTTATACATTTTTAAAAATATTTTTAGGAATATTATACGTAACTTAAATAAGCTAGAACGTAAGGCATATTTTTTACTCTTAGAAAGGTCTATTATCAAAGAGTTCCATTGTAGTGAAGAAAAATTAGCTTATTAAAAAATACTCATTTTTCTTAACTCCTTAGCTTCGAAATGTATTTGTGGCTTATTTTCACAATAATAATTCAATCGTCAATGTAAAATTGTTTTAAGTAATTTTAAATTAATATATTTAAACACAATTAGAATAGCATCCATTGTTTTTAAGATTTAAATTTGTTTTAATCTAAATTTAAAGTCATCCATGGATTGTTTAATTGTATTTTTTCTCTATGAAACTAAAAATGTCCTTCGTTAAATAACGTATTGTATTATCCTGCCTTTATATTAAACATAAATATAAAGTATTACTTTATTTGTAAATCTTGAAGACGGTCTGATGTTTAAAAAAACATAATCTACCAATCACGTTTTCATTATTTTATAAGTAATTCTTTTTTAGAGAATCGTACTAATTGTATGACAATTTTTGTTATTTTTTGAGTTTAAAGTTATGTATTAATAAGTTCTTAGGAGGCCACAGTTTGGATAAATACCATACTTAATTAATATAAGTCTAAAAATATGCTAATGGTAGCCTCGTAGAGTTAAAATTTTTGAGTACTAAAAATTCTTTAAAACGCTTTCACATAAGTTGTTTTGTTTATAAGATATTTTATAACCTTCAATTTTATCTTTCGTAGTAACAAAATTCAGGTTGTTTTTTTACGGATAATAAAAATTACCCGGTAATACTCAAATAGACGACAGCATAGAATTTAATAAAAAATACAAAAGGTATCACGAGATTTTTTAAAATAAAAAATACAAAACTTTTTCAAAAAATTGCTTTCGGGCTGGTATCACTCTCAGAAAAGTTTCTTTCAAGTTAGATATTTTCTAAAGAAATATTATACGATGCGTATAGAGAACTTAAATAAAAACAGATTGCCGAAAAATTCAATATAAAATAAAAAATTTGTTTATTATAAAAATTATAAAAAGCTTGCGCAAGTGATACTTTATTTGAACAAAGTACACCAATGCGTAAATAAATTATTATGCTTTGGAAATAGTTATTGTCGTTATTACTTACTTCTTTCTACCCACGCATTTATTTGAAGAAAATCGATCAATACTTAGCAATCAGACTACAAGTATTGTACACGTGGATTTAAACAGGATAGAAAACATTCGGTTACTTTTTTAATGACCACAACAAATTATAAGTGAAAAGTAAATTTTATAAACAAAAAGAAATTGTATTATTAATTTCAATTTTATTTATTAGTAGCTTAAATTATTTTATATTTATTACTTCGAATCGATCATTACAAAAATAATGAAACTATAAAAGCATCCATGACTTAAAAGTCTTTATTTTAAAAATACTTATTATTAATAATATTCAAGTAATATGTCATATGTGATATAATATATAATAACTTAATTTTAAATATAGAATTTTTTTTTTAAATAAATGCTTTAATTATACAAAACTGCAAGACAGTTTTTTGCTGAAAGTAGAAGAAGCATCTTAAATTAAAATATTTTTATTCTATTTCAGCTCCAGTTTTTAATACTTAAAGATTGTTTTTTTTTTATAAAAAATAACATTTCTACATATATATTACAATAATTTAATTAAAGATAATTTATTTCTATTAAATAATAAATTTAATGTCATTTAATCACAATTATTAAAAACTGCAAGATTTATTAAATGTATGTACGTTTATTGATAATTTATAAATAAAATATGAATTTATTAATAAATTATAAATGTAATTATATATGTATATTTATATAGTATATACATGTGTTTAATTGCATAAAATTTAAGCAATATTTTTTCATTTGATATATTTTTTTTTTTCTAAAAAAATGTATTCCTGTAGTATTTATTTTATAAAACAAAATAAATGTAATATTGTTTAATATATTTTGTATTTAGATATTAAGTTTTGTACCTATAATTTTTTCATTTCGTTTACACAAAATGACGTATCTGAAAATTATTAAAAAAGTATACATTAAATGGAAAATCGAAAGATTTTTTAAATTTAAGATATTTAAGTGAATATGTTTATTTTTATGCAAGTGGATACTTTTATTTTTTTCACAAATTAATTTAACTTATTTGAAAAATAACTTAATCTAGAATTTTTAATAAAAATTTATAAATAAAATGCACAGTGATTTATAATAAAGTCTATGTTATAATGTAATTTATCTATTTGAAAGTATATTTTTCATCTTCTTTTTTATACCTTAAATAGCTACATTTTTATTTTTTGTAAAAAGTGTCATTTAAATAATTTCAAAATTTATTTAAAGATTTAAAATATTTAAAAATGCAAAAATTTTAAGGATCTAATTTCGAAAATATAGTTTTCAATAATTTGTAGTTATTTTTGATAAGTAATATTTTATTCATACAATATAATAAATTAAACAGTAAAAAGGTTTTCAGTGTAAGATTAACTTAAATTTTTAGTAATTAATAAAATGTTGGAGAGAATAGTATTGCAAGTTGTCTTCAAATTAATTATATTTGATTTTTCTCCTTCTGATATAGATGTAGGAATTATAAATTTAAGGCTTATTTAAGTGTAAAGTCAATGACTTTGTTGAGATTTGGATGTTAGAGAAACCGAGAAACGCATGGTAATGTAATGAATACGTATGCAAATAAGTATGCACAGATGTTTAAAGGGAAAAAGTAAGCGCAAAAGAAAGTAATTGAATGTGTGGAAAAAAGAAAGGCTTGGGAAGAAAGATGCCGGTAGAGACTGACTTCTGAAAAGAGATAAAACGTAGAGTTAATTTTTAAAAGAAAATTTAGTTCTAAGGTTACAAATTTTAAAGTAATTTACATTCTTAATCAATTTTGTAACTAATATTTATTACAAACTTGATATTTTGTATTTTTCTGAATTTCAATAAAAGAAATATAAATTGTGGCTTGATATTTGGGAAAAAATTGCAAATACGTTTAAATGACGTTTAAATTGAAATGATTTATGAATTTGTGTTATCCAGTAAGGATGCATTACAGTCGATTCTTTCCACGCGAGAGTACATAAAAAAAATCATATAAAGCACGTTGTTCGATTCGTTGAATACGCTTGACAAAAGAATTTCTTTCAAGAGAGGAAAGGATTTCGTAATTGTCGATTTTAAGTTTGGCGCATTTAAACCTAGATGTCAATGTATATATTTTCGTATAGCGATGACGAAAAAAAACAACACAAAAAAAAAAAATTAAAAATTACAATGGACCTATTAACGAGCCAAGAAGAATACGATCGGGAAAGACTGGGGCAGACTGGGGCAGACTGGCGTTGAGACCGAGGAGGTTAATCCTCTCGAAATTGAAAAGAAACTATAGCCCGTAGAGCACGAGGTGCTGAAAAAGTTCACATTCCTCCCACGCTAGCTATCGAGCTATCGAGTGGCTCCTCCCCCTTCTCTAAATCTTCACTCAAACGCCGTTCACGTCTTAGGATTACGTGCTGCTTCTGCGGATGTGGCGTATTCCTCTGTACCGTCCTCTTCTCCAGCGGCGAGGCACTCACGCCATTTTCCAGCGGGTACGCCATTTTCTCCGGCTTCTCTTTTCATTTAGATCGCGCAAATGCGTTGATGATATCAGCGACTCGGTGTCCTTAACCCTCGGTGGAGTGAAGAAATTCCGACTCCCTTAGCCCGTACGCTCGGGACCCGGCAAAATTATGAAGATTGCCGGGGCCAGATTCGGCTCTCGGTAACCGAGATTCCCTCAAGATCAAAGGGCTTGTGAAAAATCAATAGGAGAAAGTGTCCCAGAGGCTGGGAACGACTGACGAGACGTTACTCTCTGGCTCGCTTCTGGCAGGCATCTCGCAGGCATCTCGCAGGCATCTCGCAGGCTTCTTCTGCTCCAATAGACTACGCAAATCCTCTATTGACGATGTTGAACAAAGAGACATTGGAGGAGTGAAGGGGGGAGGGGGCTGCCGGGAGGGGAGAGTCTCGACTCCGAGATACGAGATATTATAAAAGTTCCCTTGCGATTCGGGAGGCAGCCGAGTGTTCGGTCGGTAAATACGGGCGGCGCACATGTGCGCACGTGTCCCGACAGGATCGGTAAAGGTCTTGTTTTATCGAGCTGCCTCGAACTACTCTGCTGCAAGGGCCTGCACCTTCAAGAGGATCAGAGATGGGTAGATAGGGTCAGGGAAGAGCAGGGGCGCCCGTAAAAGAAAGCTCCGTCGTTATCAGCGAATGGTTACGACAGCATGTGCCACCTATGCCCAGATAGCGAAAGCACGATAACGATGGAAAAGTTGAGCCTGGTGCCGTTGAAAGCGCCGCGAAGCCGTTCGCTCACGTCACCCACCGGATATTGTCACGTCCGAGTCTCTACGCGAGCTGTAGTTTTTTCAAAGTCTGACACCGTGACTCGGCCCATCGGCTTTTCATCTAACGCTCATTAAATTCATTTTATTAGCTCGATAAATAGCTGGACAAGGCCATGTTGGCAATTCATCTCGGCCCGACTATTTTACAAAATCCTTGTCGTTATATTTATTTATGAAAAATAAACGTTGTGTTATTGGCCATTCGATGCATTTTCCTCGAATACCTTTCTCGACTTTTCTCCGCTTTTCCCTAATCAAAGGAAATCGTTATTGATCTCAGCGGCTAATCTTTTGGAATTTATTTTTAATATGACTCCCATGTAAATTACATTAAATTACATATCTACCATTATTTGTTTGCTTCATTTATTCACTGTAGGAGGGGAAATTACATTCTTATTCTACATAGGTACAAAATTAGATAATATTTTATCTGCTGTTTACAAAACATCGTGTATCGGTCAATACCGTAGTTTTTTATATATAATTAAAGGTATTCTGCCATTTTAATTATAGTTTTTTTAATAAAACATAAAATTTCATAGATTATTTAATAGTGATAAGAATTATATGTGTGCTACGTATGCTTTATCGATAAAGAATAATTTTATCGGCGAGTCATTGATTATCAAAATAAAAATAAAATAAATAGTATATCATTATAAACTTTAACTTCAATAGGGTATTATAAATATTAACGAGACAAGATTAATATCTCGCGCTATAATATTACTTTCTTTTGTATATTTAATGTTTTAGGATTTTAATTTTACAGAAAATTTATATTTTGATCAATGTAATATAAAAGTCTTCTTTTTTTTCTTTTTAAAGCAATTTATATACTCATTGGTATACGTGCTATTAAACAAAAGAATATTGTTTGTGAATAAATAAGTTATGAAAGTAATTTACTTTTTATTTTGAATTAAATACAAAATATTACTCCTCTACTCATTATATAAACTCATGTTTTTCATACTTTCACGGACATTTTTTATTTTTAGAAGAAAAGCCATTTTGTGATTAACGATAAATTTTTTATTACAGTTTGTTAAATGCATAATATTTTGCTTATTGGCAATTGCAATTCTTTAGGAATGTTTTTGTTAAAGAAACAACGAGTTACGTATTGACAGTATTGAACCGAATATATTTGTTAATAACAAATTTTAGCTTGAAAGTGATTGATCAATGAAGATCAATTGACAGGGAAATGTAGGTCTTGAGCTAATTAGCTTTGTTTTCGCTTTGGCATAGTTACCTAACGCTTGTAAAAAATACAACGATTCGTTGTAGAATTAGTTTAATAGGAAGTTCGACGCAGGCAAGCATTTATTTATTCAATATAAAGCCTCTCCTCTGCACACGCTTCCCCTACAAGTGTTATTATCCGCACTAATTATGCGGTTTCCTGGATTTTAAGGAGCTTTCATCAATGAAAGCACAGTCAAAGTGAGTCTAGTTATCTTTTCTTAAATAGGCAATAAATAAAAAAGACCACGTATTATCAGCGTCAATCAACATGTAAAATGAGCAAGAATTGAGCCTCGAGTTTCCCTTCGGTCTCCGCACCGCCCGCAGCTGTGGCTTGGAAATCCGACGGGAAATTCGGCGATGAGGCCGCGTACTTTCTTTACTCTATTTCGCGGTTAACCGCAACAGCGTATCTTGTGAATTTAATGACCAAGGTAATCGCGAGGTGGTTAGCTTATACCTAATACACGCGACACAATGCAATTTATTGACCAAGTCACTCCCATACGATCGAAGCCTCGTCGCGACTGTTTATACTGGCACCTACCTCGTAATGGTATTTACATTTATGATATCCCTTACTTAATACGCGTAATGTTACGTTAGCTCGGCTCGGCTCGGTTCGGCTTTACGTCGAGTGCGAGATTCCGACGGGACCCTCGTTTTTAATGATTTTCGCGCTGCTTTGATCTTACGATAAGCAACGGATAACGCATTGTTTTACAATATACTCCACGCATTTATTTATTTAACTATTATTATAACTATGTGGCACATTCGAAGAACAAGAAAAATGAAGTGTAAAGAATATTGCATTTAATTTCTCCCTCTTACTTATTTTCTTTCTTAATAAAAGCCCTACTAAACCCTAATTTTTCTAATTAAAAGGCTCTAAATGATATTTTAGTTGGAAAAGAACTAATTTAACTGGAAATTACATTTATGACGAGGAAAGCTTTGACTTAACATACATGTAAAACTGAAAATTGCTATTAATTTTATAAATTGGCATTCTATCAGTGTTTGTTCACTGTGCATTTAATTATAAAGTGAGAAACTTGTAAATTAAATACCTTATACCTCAGATAATAGATCTTTCTTATTGAAATAGGAATTTTAAATATAAATAACATTTACGAATAAATATATTGTTATTTCGATGAGATCCAAAGTAAATGTTATGCGAAGGAGAAATAGAATTATTTCGATCGTATTAATATTCAGAGTAAAATCTTTTCGTTTTTATATAAATGAAATTTATATTTTCTTCGTAATAAATGAATTATATGCTTAAGTTATGCAGTTTCGATTATTTTGCAGTTAAAAACACGGCACAGATAATAATCTGAATGAAATAATCCCATAATTCGTATTAATTGATAGGAATTTTCAATTATTAGTTTATTATAATAATTGGTTTTAATTAGCTTTGAGCTTATTTTAAAACGTTTATTAATAATTGGTTGAAAAATAAATCACTCTCCGGATATTTAAAGAGCACTAGAAAAAGTTTAAAAACTAAGGCTAATCTTGCTTGACTTAGATATTGTCGATTATTTTAACGATAAGCAGTTTTATCATATATTATTTTTTTCTTCTTGGAATTGAAAATATTTAAATAAAATAGACAATTAAGTACGCTTAAAGATTTGATAACACATTATGTTGTTACATTAAAGGAGTTTTTAGTATAATTTATAATAATGAAAGGCAGCTCTTATGGAAGATGACTCGGTACGTATTAGTAGAAAAAATTTGCTGTTATGTTTGATGGGCAAGAGTTCTGCATAAGATATTTAACCCCGTGAATGGGTGTAAAAATATCTAAATAACTTATACAGCAAAGGAAGAAAGGCTTGGATGTAGCGAGGTAATATTTTATTGAAATTCGCAACTAGGGTTTTCCAAGTTAATTATCTGTCAAAGCTAATAATGGTTTTAAAAAGTTGTAGTTCCATAGCAGCGAACTGACGTTGTGTTGAAAAAAATTTTCAATAACTATGAAGGCTGTTTCGTAATAAGGAAAGGGACGAAAAAATTTTCGCGAAAAATGTTAAATCGGATACGGAATTCGTAGTTGTAAGTGAGCGGAGGTGCAATTAAGCAGCTCCGAGCATCCCGTTCGCAGCAGCCACTGGTCCTGCGTTCTCGTAATCGTCTTGGCCGATCGATGCGAGCGATATAAATGGTTTGTCCTATTGTCAGATAAGGGGTTGGGGAAAAGCGACGTAGGCATAATGCGGAAAAACAAAAAGAGCAAGCGCTTGAAAATGGTCGGGCGCTTAATCGGGGCACGTAATTAGGTAGGAGAGCCGGAAACTGCCGACGAAGTTGAAAAGGGGCCATCGGGTGCGAGGAACCGGTGAGCTCACGCCCATTATGAATCAATGCAAAAGACAGAGTGCCGTGTAAATAGGATTCGCAAAATACTCGAGAGATGATTGCCGGGCGGACGAAACGAACGTTTCGTTAAAAAGAAGGTGGCGAGGGATGACGAGGAAGACGGGAAATGGAAGAAGAGCCAGTCGCGAAATCAATGCAACCCGATTGACAGAGGGGTTGACGCGGGACGAAATCGCGCGTATTCATCCCTGTAATCGCCCCCCGCCCCCACCATTTGCGTGCTTACACGTCATCGCCGTCGGTGCATGTGAAATCCCGAGGGAATGATGATCGTGCGGGGAATGAGAGGGAGGGCAGTCGGGGGAGGCCTTGGGCCCGTGAAAGCACCTGAACTACTTGATCCTCGGTATTAAACAATATTTTTTAATTAGTTTTCAACCCTTGTAAGTGGATAATGTGAGGGGACGGAAAGCTACAGATGAAAAATCAGACGAGGCGTTCGTTTTAATTGAATGAGTCGCCGCTGCTCTCTTATATCCTCGCTCCGAAAAAGAATTTACCAGCTTGAGATATCAAATTGAGCTTTCGTTGATCACCGCCGAGCGGATCTAGCTCTTTCGCAAAATTTCGGCATTCGGCAGCAATATGACTAATCATATTCCTGAATATAACTTTTAGAATATAAACCGCATTTAGAAACGATAATAAGGCAAGTAATGCACAAAAACAAGCTTTCGGTCTTTAATTATTTATCGACTTAAATACGAAGCGCTTAGGTGCGTTCGAGTACATATAACGATACTGTATAGCGAATATTATACTATGTAGGGAAACCGTGACAGGTTTTGCGTGTCGATCGATCTCACATTCTCGATGAAGTTCCGGCAACAGTGTCCAGCCGTATGCACGATTTTTAGTTTAGAGTCGTTGGATGCATCTTTCGAACGACAGTCTCCCGCCGACAGACTTGTCAGACTTGAAAACAAGGTATAGGCGCATGGCTCTGGCGGCGGGGAGGGGGTCAGCCACGGGATCTCGGCCGCAGCAATTACCGAGGCATTCACGGGACCTCGACTGGGAGCGACTCACGTGCTAAAATCATAATAACGCCCCGCGAGATTCGGTCTCGGTTATATGGTCTGTCCTTGTACCAGGGGAGGGTGTAAGCGTAACGCAGGAGCATTCAGTGGCCTTCGGGTGCGGCAGTCAAGCCGACTCCTGCTGGGAGCGAGTCTGTTCGTGGGGCGCGGGGCGCTAGAGGGATAGGGTAGGTCGTGACGTTTAATGGGAGGGAGGGGGGTATGGGGTGATGGGGTTGTCCGAGTACTCGCGTCCTGTTGGTTTGGAGCTATACATTGTACGCCCATTGTTTCGATTTGGGCGATGTTTAATTAATTTTCGAGACCCGGCGGTTTATTGCGTTAATATGCAAATTGAGGGCGGCGCTCTCTCTCTCTCTCTCTCTCTCTCTCTCTCTCTCTCTTTGTCGGTACGGACCGAGGAATCTTTTATGTTTGCCGCGTCCCTGACTTTCGGGCGATTTTTTTTTCTTTCTTTCTTTTTTTCCCCTATCCGAGGTCGTAAATTGCAGATTGAAAAGCTCGGGATGAAAGTTGGAGTCACCGAGACCCATTGGTGACGACACATTTTCATGGCTTCACTAGTCTCAAATGAGTATAGGATTTTTCAACCGATTTCCCATCTATTGATAATTTTTAAATATCAAAGATTTACAAGTGAGCTACTAAAATTATTGTTAATTATTGCTGGAACCACGTAGCGTGTATTTGGAAATAATATCTATCTTCTGCACTCTTACCGAGCGGTATTAGTTATTATTAGTTTTGAATTACATTTGCCATCATAGAAACAATAACAATAAAAACAAGAACTCCAGAAATAATCCTCACAACAACAATACATTTACAACAAGAGTAACAGTAACTGTTAATATACTATTATAAATTTGTTCACCCTTAATAATGGGCCGTTCGAGTACTGATTTTTTTCAAATACTGCGTACTTTTCGAAATAAAAAATTTATTTATATATCAATACTATATCAATCCATACAATTTTCACGCATCCAGCTTTTATTTTGTATATTGTTTTACACTATCCTCAACAATGGAACAGAATATTTTTCTTCAATTAGTTGAAAAAAAAGTATTGTAAGCACTTTTATAACCTATTTTTTCGTATTACTTTTATTCAATGTTATATTTTTGAATTGCCTTGCGAAAAACTTTATTTACTAAGCCATCCAACTTTTCTTTTCCTAGAAACTTTGACAAGATTTTTAAATTATCTAACTTTCGTCCAGTATTTTTCCAACAGATTTAATATTTTATTACAGAGTCAAGCTTGCATATAATTCAAAAATGCTGAAAAATATTAACTAAGATTCACACCTTATGAATAGTAATTTATTTCATTAGCTTTAATTAATTCGTGAAAACAGTACTCTAATTCAATTTTTCAATTCTTTTTGCAATAGAATTTCTTGCAAGTAATTTATTATTTATTATATTCAATATAATTTTCAATATATTATTCTCATTTAATTATTTGGAATTGAATTTAGTATATGTTAATATGAAAAAATCGTGTGTATGATACTCAAAAGAGTTAATTAAAAAAAGCTATTAGATTCTAACCGAAACGTGAATCTCGATACCTTTTCATTTTTATCAATAGGACGAAATACTGAAAAAATATAGTTAGTAAATTCTGTCTAACATGATTACTACGTTTGCATAAAATGCACCTGCGTACAAAGTTTTATTAGACATTGTTTGCAAGAAAACTGATCACCTATTACAATTTTATTCTAACAAATTTAGCAATATTTTTTTCGACTTCCTCTCATTTCACTAAAATATCAGCTGTTTGCTATCGGAATAATAATTATTGGTTTGTACGTATATGCGCACATACATTAAAGTTAAATAATAATACGCTTATCAGCTAGGAAAAAGATAAATTTATATAAACGTAAAACAGTTGAAAAAAAAACATAATATCAAATTAATGTAGTTCCTTGATAAACGTACATTTAAGATTAAGGTAAACTCGCAGATGAATTTTATCTGAGCAAAAAAATAGTTTGAATTCGAATAGATATTGTTTTAACGTTTCCGTTCATTAATATTTCCTACCAATTAATTTCAAATGAAATGCTTTTCATATTAATAATTAGTTACATGTATTTCATTTATATTTCTTGAAAACTGACTGTTTATGCCTGTCAGAATGTTAAATAATATTGTTTTTTTTCGGTTACTTAAAAATATAATTATTGCCTTTTAAGAATATAAAAAATTTATTCTAAAATTATTAATTACGTTTTACAATATATAGTCGATACGAGGGATAAAATATTTTCAACTTTTCAAATATTATGTCATGACTTTTAAAAATTCCTAACTGTTTCTTATCTATTTTAAATCATTTCTGTTAAATCTTGTATGAGAGATTCAATTTAATGTTGCATTGAAGTAATATTGTTTATATTATTTAAATGTTTTATTTAGAAAGAAAAAAATAAAAAATGCAGATTATAAATAAAAAATATAATTTTTTTATTTCTAAGTAATATTTATAATTAATAAAGAAATAATTAATTTTAAAACGAACATGTAAATGAAAGAAAATTTATTATTCCTCAGATTAATATTTGGAATAACATATACACATATGTATATCCAAATCCATACGTACACACATGCATGCATGTATATATATATATATATATATAATATTGATTTTTAAGATGTAACGCACTGCATATTTCTTATTGAGGTTTAAATAAAATCAATGTTGATAAAATATTCTATGTTGACATTGAGGATAGCTTAGGATCATTATCCCTTCAGCTAAATCAGTTCACTTCATTTATAATAAGTAAGCCGAGAAAATCGTCTTATACTCTTTAACTTTAACCGTGTTCCCTCACTAAGAAAAAACGTGGAGTGCAAAAATATTGGCACAAACAGGCATTGAAGCATCAAGAGAAGGTCAAGTTTCGTCTGTTGGATCGAGCTTTTTACTCGCCACATTTATCTAATGAGAAAATTTTACGCACTCGTTCCTTCTCTCTCTCTCTCTCTCTCTCTCTCTCTCTGACGCTCGGTTCCCTCTACCCTCCATTGCAAATTCGAGGACTTTATGAAGCAAGAGAAGCATAATTAGAAAATGCTAATGCAAACTTCAATAGAACACATTTGTATACGCATTTAGTTCGATGTGTGGCTTCTTTCTAGTTGGCTTCCACTGATTAGCACTAGCTGATGTATTCAGGAACTCGGAACTCGTATACATGACCCTTCCTTCATTCTTTCAGCGTCTCCCTCAACTAGTTTTATCCCAAAATTATCAAAAATCTCCGATTCTAATGAAAAATTATACTCTCTTGCAACAAAGACGCCGGTTCAGGGTACACCCGTTAATTTTTAAATAAGGTTGGGTCCGGGTGTGTCGAACATAATGATCGATCATGCGCATTACTTTTAACGATTATTATTATAGAGAAAGTACATTACGAAGAATAGTTAGAGGTATCGCTTTTTATTTAGCTTCCTACAATTTTAAGCCTGGAATGCTCAGACATTTTGAAATACAATAAATCGGATAGAGGAATGTTCGCAACTTAAGATAAATTGTTATATTTATCATTTTCTACCGTTAATATCAGTTTTATTAAAGTACTGCTATCAATTTTGCGAATGTAAGAGTATTTGCTTAAATTTTTTTTTTTTTAATAAAATTGATTACATTTAGTACATTAAAAAAAGTGGGGTACGTAAATAAAATAAAAAATAAACGATATCTATAAGCGGCTTTAGAAGAGTAAGAATTGGATATAAAAGCATCGGATTAATCAAATGGGATTAGATGGAAAAATGTTTTTTCAATTCGTTTGAGATTAGCTCTATAATAAGTAGCATAACAATTATCGAAAGCATCAAAATCCACGCATACGCACATTCACGCGCACACACACGCGCGCGCGATCTCAATATATTGGATTAAATTGTTATAAAATTTATCAGTAATGTGCATTATTTTGAACTACTATTGTAAATTGTAGCATTTCATACATTGAACATGTAAAAAATTGAATAAATATATTAAAAAAATTTTAAAAAGTATGATTTTAAATAATTGCATTCATAAAGAATTAGCGAGGTTTTATTTTCTGAATTAGTATATATTTATATAAATATATTACTAATTTAGATATACAACTTACTTTTATTTTTACAAATGCACGTATTTTTAAAATATTGTATTATTTGTTGCTCTGTTTTACTACAAATTTATTTCTTACTATACTAATGAATTAAAGTAAGTTTTCTGAAAGTTTAAATACATTTTCTATTTCACTTATTAAGAGTTATCAACAAACTTAATACAATCAGTAATGAATATTAATTACAAATAATTGAAATTACTATACTGTTCAATTATTAGATATCGAATCCTAAAGCGAGTTGTGCATTTTAAGTAATTTTAATTAAACAATAAAAATGTAATAGTTTCTATTTTGTTTCAACAAATAAATGTTAAAAAAAAAAATTTGTTATTTTAGAGAAAACAGTAAATTGCAATGATTCTGGTCAATGTACGTAAAGCAATATGATCAAAGTATGAAAATACGTAAATATTTAAAATATAAGTAGAATGACATCTAACCCAACTCTAATGCTATACGTATATATGACGTTATGTTATTGCCTGTAACTTTATCGTATATTTCTCGGTTTTTATTTCATTTAAAACGTCAAATTTTCCTTACATTTTTCTATTTATACTGTTGGTTATTTTGTTGGTTTTGGACGGCCGTCTTTTAGGGGAAAATATCATAGTCATATTCATTTATCTTTCTTTTCACGTCAGTAAAGTTATCTTCTGCCAGTTTTCTGTAATATATATATATATATATATACGTATCTACATACGTAGACAGAAAGGCTTTTCAATATATTTACTTATTCTACACGTCTTTGCGAACAGTTAAAGTACGATAGATAATTTTTGTAGTAAGTTGTAAAAAGTGAAAAAAAATTATACTACATTTATTTTAATAAACATAGAGAGAGAGAGAGAGAGAGAGAGAGAGAGAGAGAGAGAGAGAGAGAGAATACGAATGAAGTGTTTGTTATTATTCAGCAGTTTATAAGTACAACAGTGTAAATATTATTTGAATAAATAATTTAGCGCCGTTATAGATTTAAATTTCGGCAAAGAAACGTTAAAGGAATTTTTTAAAAATGCTTTATAAATCTCCGTAATTTATTAATATTGCTTACTTATATAGTCGAAGGAATAATAAGGCGTAAAATTTTAAACAAAATTTCTTTCCTTATGATTTTTGAAGAAAAATAAAAGTTCATTGAATGCATTATAGATAGATTGATGATTGTTTAATAAATGAGACTGACATTTATTTGACACAAATGAGACTAGTGCGACGAGGTAAGAAAGATCAAGTAAAAGTAAACAGCATAAAGCAAGATTGAGATTTGTCAAGCTACTAGAGTGATTGAAATTTTTGACGTTCCGCGGGTATATCGGCAGCTGGTCTGTAAACATGGAAAAGTATCTTCGGATGAAAAATCGGAATAAAAAATGGGAAGCCTCGGCTCGTAGATAAGCAACGTGTCAGCGTGGGAAGATTTGCGAGCAGCGAAGACGTAAAGCGTCCCGCGGACGGACAGCTAGAGAAGATGAGGTAAAAGCACGGCAAAGGGCTCGAAGATTGATACATCCGAGCTTTCTTGGGAAAGCTCCCTATGACTTTTGTCTTGGCCCTTTAATGAAGCTGCAACCTTAACAAGGCAAGCGAGTCGAGAACATCACATCATGAAAGCTCACTAAAGTCCTCTTTAGGAACTTGCTGTCCCTTCGACCGAAGTAGCCTGAGAGATTATCGTTCAAGTCCTATCCACGAGCAGTCGATATTATACGAAATAATGACAGTTTTAACTCGGTCTGGAGCTGGTGGGGCGGGTGAGGCGGTCGAGACGGTCGAGGGTCAGGTGATTTTAAGAGAAAAATATCAACGCTCTTTCGTCCGAGCGAAGCATTCTTTTTTATGAAGCCGCTTGTCACGACAGTGGAGCTGCGGCCTGACAGGCTACGGGCGGCAGATTCAATACAACAAACTACTTCCCGATCCTCGGAGCACATCCGATGGCAATCCAACTTGATCAACTGACGTTATCTCGCCGTTAGCCATTTATTCGCATCGTCGACAGCTTTACCTTATGCTGGAAAAGCTACATTTTGCTCTTGAAGATAAGAGAGCTGACGGTTCGGGCGTCTATTGTGCCCTTGTTATTACAATGGCGAGGGGGAAAATATTTTTACCATGATGAAAAACATATAATTTTACATTCCATTTATTATTGCCATCAAATTTTTATTGCGCTTAAATCATCATTTTCTTTTTAAATGAAGGCAGATTTTATTTCTTTTACCTTTATGACAATACATCATCACTACCATTATTAAGATCAGATTTAAACTGTGATTACGATTATTTTTAATAAAAAATTAGTGTTGATTACTCCATTCATATAATTATATTAATTATATTACTTATGTCTTATAAATTTTCTTGAACATCTTTTTAATACTGACAAATGCACATAATTAAATAAATATTTGTATTGTATGCAGATTGGCTTTCAAATTACATATAACATGTATGATTTAATAGTAGTAATTTTTTTTTAATCAAATAAATTTCTATATTTTTTTCTTTGTTTATTTACATGAAATTAGAATCTGTCAAAGTTATAATTTTATTTACGAATATTTATAAATTTAATGAATTTGCATTGTTAAATTTAAAAATATTTTAAATTGAAGTACTGTTGTTCTTATATTACGTAACAGAAAAATTATAAATGCAATAATTGTTTGAGAAAAAATATTTGTTGACTTCGGAGAAATAAGATCCTTGTTTTAATTAAGCTTTTCGTATTTTTAGTAATAAAATATCCAGTTGTATTATGTTTTACTTTAAAATTTAATACAGTTTCCATTATGAATGTATTATATTATATTACATTTCTTTGAGTTTTACTACAAAAAACAGTTATTTTTCTAAATACTTATAAATGCTTATAAATTATTTACGTTTAAGATTATTGAGTATAGTATTTATATACTTTTTGGTTAATAAGATGTAAAATTAATCAAGACATTCTTGTTAATAATCCGTCAGAAATAGAATACATTTTACTTAAAAAAAAAAAAAAAAAAAAAAACCGATATATTAAGTAGACGGGGACAATTAAATCACGGATTAGTATGACAAATATTGTAAAATTTATTTATTTATTTATTTATTTTTACTTTCAACGTTAAAACTCTATTATTTTATAATTTCTAAATTTATTGCATTAAATTATTGGAAGTTTCAATAACGTTATTGTTTTTAAATTATTGCGTCGCCGTGAGAGATTAAAAGTAATTTAAAGAAAACATGGTTAGACTTTTAAGTTGTGAAGCCATAACAGAAATGCAGAATTAACGCTCGAAGCCTTACGTAACTTTTCTATTTTATCGAATGTGCTGGTCAGAGAGAGAGAGAGAGAGAGAGAGAGAGAGAGAGAGAGAGAGAGAGAAAGGGGGGAGGATAAATGTAAGATATTTTTCAATAAACTCACCCGAAAGTTAAAGGCTTAATTGGAGAGGCCAAAAAATACCTAAAGTTCTTTATATCTGTATGAAAAAGCTGATGGTTTTTATTCCGTATAAAGAGTCAAGTAAAGACTTGAAGTCACGCGTCATTGAACTATTTATGGAAGGGGTACGAAGAACGTGTAATTCTGCATAGGCCAATGTTTTAAATGGAGGATAAACACTCATGGCTTAGCCGTGATTTTCGCAAGCTTGCAGTCCACCGGATGTGTAGGCATTATTATTCATTATTTATTCCGCGAGAGGAGTTCCGTCGCTGATATTACATCCGCAATTGGGAGCTCTTTCCTTTAAAATTAATGCGGAATCGGAGAGAAGACGTGAAGCCTCGCGGCCGATTAAAAAAATGTCACGACCGATTGTCATGGCATATATTTTCAGACATGACTCGGACAGAGGCGAGCGTCGATACGAAACGAGACGGAAGCCCTGGGCTGCAAGCACATGTACCTTGGCGATAGCCAACACACGATGCGTGCAGGAGATAAGCATTTCCACGTACCTCTCCTCTCGACGGCTACCCGTTACGTTACCGGGGCATCAAGGCCCGCGGGGCGAAATGGGCGTAATCGACGGGCGCTCGATGCGGGGTAGCCCTTTAGTTCCGTTGGTCGGCGCCCTTGCGCTGGCCTTAATTTTCTTCTTGTCTTGTTTTAATTTTATTCGGTCCTGCTTCAGCGGCCCCTGATTCTGACAATAGGAATTATTGAAACCGTGGCTTTATCAGTGCTCAATCAACCGCATTCGTTATCAGCTATCGAATTCAGTGATGTTTAGCGATTATTCAACCTCCGAATTAACCAGCTCATTTATTTATTGATATGCATTTGGTCATAAGTGTTTTTACAAATGATTGATTCGAGCGCTGCGGATGCGCAACACTAAACGCTTCGTGGCCAATGTATGCTTATCTGTAGCTTTTTGATTAACTTCAAAGGGATATCTCGAAATTCGCGCAAACCCCGACAAAATTAACCCATTACATTACATTATTAATTCCAAACTGTCTCCTACGATATTTACAATTGTTTTTAAAATTTTCCTCGTAATGGTACTTTTAAAATATGGAAAGGTTATTGAAGCTTCATTAATTATTAATGATTTAATTGAAATATAGACAGAAAAAAAAAGATGAAAAAAAAAAAATATAAATTGTAGCTGCTTGTATTTTTTTACGAATGAATTTGCGAATATTTCAAGCTATTTATTGGTCCGCCAATGAATTATTCTTCATTTGGGTTGTCGGGGTTATTGGGTAGTAGTACATCTTGATAATTTTAATGACCAAGGAAAATATTCGTGAAAGAAAGGGGAAGGAAGGGTAGGCAGTTCTTGCCTTCTGATTAGGGTGCTTTTGTTATTCGTATTAGAGGTAGCCGGTAATTGGCCACGGCAGGGCTAGTCTATCTGTCAGTCGGAGTTTAACTCACGAATCGAAGAAAAACTGGCATTCCCGAGCTTATGACTGATTACGTGCAATCCCTTGTCAATTACGCGTCTTCCGATCACTCGGCTGTCGATCTCTTCGACATTTATCCCCGCATGCTCGCGAGAGCCCTTCCTCACGTATAAATTTCTCACACAAAGGGAATTGTATCGCACCACCTCGTATCCCACCCGCTGGGGCTCTCGAAGCAATCGTCATACGAAATACGAAGGAAGGAGAGGAGAATTGAATTTTAAGGGCCGGGATTATGAGCTTCCGCGATTATACCGATTATAATGACATTCAATGACATTCTCCTTGGGCTTTTCCCTGAACCAGATCAAGTCTATTCTTTTTACGTCGACCGTATCGATCTCATTAAGAATAATTATATCTCTGAGATTTCTGCATGCCTTCATGAAATACATAACGATATTCGATAAAATGTACTTTTTGTATTCGAAAAATTCGCGCTACTCGCTTATTGAAAACTTAATGGTTAGCATATTTTCCGAATACCCAAGACAATAAACTTTTTCATCCAATATAATGTCTGATTTTTATATTTATTTCAGTAATCTACAATATAATTATTCTCAAAATTGTTGTAATAAATACTGGATTTTTTAGTTGTAAATTAGCTTCTTTTGAATTACATTTAAGGGCATTTAATTTCTTATTTTATTCCTATGTAGCGATGCTTTAAAATATAATATATAATAATAAGGCATGCTAATGCAAAATATGTATTAATACATTAAATTATTTCATTAAATTTGAATTTGTACATTAAATCGATAATGTTAAAATAATTACTTTAACTATAATATCTACAAGTATTTCATGTCTTTTATTATTTCGTTTAATATATTTAAAAATCAATGAATAATAGACTTTATTAAAGATGAAGAAATAATTGTATTTAATTAATAGAGAAAAGTACACGTTTAGAAGAAAATAAAAAATTTAATTCGTTGATTCACATTGTCAAAAAAAGGTGTTTCTACCCAAGGACTGAAATTTTAACCAGCTTGGGCAACACTTGAAAAATTAATTAAAATGTTGATAACAAAGAAACTTGAAGTGACCAAGATGCCTTTTACATTGCATTCTCTTTTCTGTTTCCTTTGTTTCTTTTAATGCTTCGTTATATATGTTGGCTCAAGAGATATTTTTCTATTCTTCCTTTTCAAGACATCGTAAGAAATAATTATAATTATTTGTGTTATCTGCTTTACAATTATGTTGAAAAGTGAAATGATTTATCATAATCGAGAAAAGGTTATCTGACTAAGCATTAATTCGGTATTAAAAATCAATTCTTTCTGTATAATTTGCCAGATATCATTTTTAATATAAGTGGGAAGGGAAAATCGTTAAATGGATATGGGTAAATTGAAAAAGGCAGTTAAATAGGAATTATTATGTTTGTATCAGAATACATATACTTATCAAAATATATCAGATATCATATATATCATATATATAGATATCATATCAGAATATATCATATATCAGAATATATATACTTCATAGTGAAATTACGTTATTTTTTTTTTTTTAATTCGTCGTTTAAATAAAAACAAGTATTTTTATTTATACTTTTTCTATTTGAACTTGGCTAATATTTTATAACATCAAACGAATTCTTATAATAAAATAGTTAAGCTAATTATAATAATAAATTAATTATCTAAAAGTAGATTAATTAATAATTTTAGAAGTATAGCCTATTGTAAAAAACTAAAAACCGTAACAATAACTTTCTATGTATGTAGATTGACTATATAATTCATTAAAATAATAATTCATTTATTCTAATTTATTATATAAATCCTTTATTAACGTTTGTTTTTCATTGAATTCCTCTTTTTTGAGTACTCTATGAAAACAATTTATTATTTAATAAATAAGAAGGCAAATTTTAAAGTAGCTAAGCATCTTGACTTACATCTATGTTGACATTAAGGTGTAAGTGCCCATTAGGTAAAACAATAAGGCTATGAATCTCTTGAAATTATGCTATAAGTTTTCAACATCTTAAAAGTTTTTGCAAAGACTACGGCTTATGAAGGGTAAACTATTATCCTTGCCATGAAAGACCTTTTCTGGATGCAGCGAGCTATTCGTTAACAAATATTAACTATGAGTTGCTATATTTGTTTCATTCTCGTATTTACTATATTCAATGCTATCATAATTTTAAATATATTTTAAAACTATTTTATTGAATATCAAAATATTTATATTCCTTTATTATTTGTTTTTAGCATTCCTGATTATAATAATATTATTTTAGTTTATAGTGCTTTACATTAAGGAAATTATAAAGTTTTCAATAAAATTATTTATTTTCTAAACGTCGGGTCTCATTGACACGTAGTGTAAAAATATACATTACATTATTTGTACAATATTACTTATGTACTCGTATTTGTCTATTAAAAATTGTTAATATAATTGTAGTATATAATGTAATATTGTACATTATCTTTTTTTTTTGTATAACCTATGAAATTTATTGGGCAACATAGTTATAATAAAATTTATAATTTAAATAGCATCAGATTATTAATAAATAATGTTTTTAAAACCATTTTCAATGTATCTGCGAAATCTTTAAAATTTTACTCAATTTATCACCATTTATCGGAATATTTTAAATATTAATACATTAATTAATACTCCGTATTGATTAAATAGTTTAGATCGATAACCCTTCTAGATTTTAGAATATATTTATTTAATGTTTAATTTTATTAAGTCTTTTTGACAATGTATTATAGGTATATTAAGAAACTGTTGAATAATAATATTTATGTTTGCAACTGCGAAAATTACTAATTTTTAATGAAAGAAGTTTTCGTAGGTAAACGCTCATTTTCCCCTCTTATTATTGTTTTCCAAAGGGTTTCCAAAAAATAACGTTTATCTTAATACAAAGGTCCTAGGGAATATTATTAGTATTTACACAGCTATGAAGTGTTACATTGTATCTATATTATGAATGTGTCAGCTACATTTCTCGTAAGTTGATACCGATGAATATCACAAAAGAATTTTATTTTATCAATAAATAGCTGTAAAAATGAATATTATAAATAAAGAGAATTTCAATAAAATGCAGATAAAGAAATGGATGTCAAAAAATCAAAAGAGAAGTTTTATCATTTTAACAATTTTATTTTCTAGTTATAGAAAAAAACGTAAAAAATAATACATTTCTAATCAATCAAAATATTTAATTGCAATTTAATGTAATTATTTGTATACCGGTATCTGTGATTTTTCGACAAACGTATAACGTAAATCAATATCTTAATTTTATAATTAACTGTAACATAATGATATTCTTGTCTGCGCATAAATGAATTGATGAAACTTTTTCAACGTATAAATTTGAAAATGCAATATAATTAAAAAAAAATGTTTAACGCTAGTAAAAATCTTAAATTGTAATGTCTAATATTTAAAAAATTTAAATAAAAAAATGTATTTCTAACAAGTAATTTTAAGCTTGAATTAAAAATAACTAAAATGTATTTATTACTCATTTCATAAGAAATATTAATCAGTAATATCTTAAATAATCATTAAAAGAAATTAATGGGGAACGAAAATTAAAATTAAAATTAATTGAAAGCAAAGCGAAATAATCCTATTGAAGTTGTATTTACTTTATCATAACATGGTTTATATTTACGTGTTAGCATGCAGGCTACATACAAATACCTATGTGTAGGTGCGTATGCGCAGTGCTTCTAACGCAAGAAAATAATTAAGTTTATAATCTAATTAAATAATGCTTAGATGATGCAAATTATTTACCAATATAAAGAGCTTTGTTTAAATACAAATTAATGAGAAAAAACTTTAAATCAATTAATTTAATATATGGCAATTAAATTGATTTAAAATCGGAGCTACTTATAATTAGTATTGTACAAGAATGCAGGTAATTATTAAACAACTGTAGCACATAATAAAATAGTTTTAAGAAACTTTTCACTGGCTTCTTTCGTTTGATCTTGATTATTCAGTTCTATAATTAATTATAAATTCATTTTATACTCATTATAAAATTTATATCTAAAAATGTTAAAAGTAATGATAATCATTAGCAGGCATTTATAAGACAATATCCTTCACTGGAAAATATTAAAATAGAAATTAGTAAATTAATTTTTGAAGGTAACAACTATCTTCAATAACTATCAATATCGTAATTTTATTTTTACAGCTAAACCATTTATTATTTTAAGTACGAAGCATTATATTATAAATTACGTCAATTTCAACCGTCTCTAAGCGTTAAGATGAATGAAAGGACGTACATGTACAGGGGCACATCGCGGAACGGTAATTCAAACATATCATTCTTTAGCTGTCAAAAACTGTTTTACGGACATTCTCGTAAAAAATTTGTTCATCTATTAAAAAAATTTATATTTGAGAAGGCACTTTGATGAAATGCAGCGATGTGTGTGTGTGTTTAAGGAGTGACGGAAGATAAAGAAAAATAGTAGGCGGAAAGTGAGAGAGAACGAGTGATAAAACGAAAATGAGAGTGAAGGAAATGTAAAAAGCTGGTAGAAGGGAATGGTAGACGGGAGCGGAAAGGAGAGGAAAAAAAGAAAACAGGGGAGGGGGCATGTCTTGGTGCCGATGTTTAATAGTATTGGCCAGGAGGAAGCACTAATTAAAATCTACGTCGATGTCAGCCGGTGATACATCGATGCTTCTTTTTCTGTTTTACCTACGTATGTGTAGCTTTACGCTTGTATGTGTTTATTGTAGATCCTTTAGTTGCCGAGCGCCTCACTTCGATTTATTCATATTTTTTAATGTAGAAACACTGCTAATGGAAACTGAACAAGAAGGTTATAAAGCCTCTGTGGAAGAGATACGTACAAGTATAATATATACAGGAGCGCGCGCGTGTATTAATACGAAGACGACTCGCTATTAGTTTACCCAACAATAATGAAATAATTATAACTGATAGGCATGTAAAATTAATAATAATTTTAATACTTAAATAAGGAAGTGTGTGCTATCCAACACTCTTTTTTCCGCGTATCGATTATAAAGGCCTCACTAATTATATTTTATTTTCTTCAACTGCTTGGTATTCATTCATTATAAGTACGTTGAATTTATTCATACAATAACCTTACGTGTAATAAAAATAATTAAAAATATAACATTAATAAATATTATAGAAAATTATACAATATTAAGTGTAGTAACGGCTACAAACGATAAGTAAAGCTGAGCAAAAAGAAGATCAAACTTTATTTTCGATAACTGAAGTAATAACGATATAATAATTCTATTAAATGGTACAAAAAAATTTTGAACTAAAAATAAAGATTTCCATTTCGTTTTATACTTGCATATCTATAAATAAAGTTAGAATTAAAGTAGATTTATGTATTAGTCGAATTATTCATTCAAAATTTATTTAGTACTTAGAGTCAAATTTTAAATTCCACTACTAGAAAAAAAAAAAAATAAAAAAATGAAAATGAAAGGAAAACTAGGTTAATACATAATGGATAGAAAGGTTGGAATGTAGCAGCGCCTGTGGGGAACAAAAATTATACGACTATGAACAAGACAATCCATTATACGATATTAACTTGATTAAAAGTAATATTAAACTATATTCAAAACAATTTAAAGTAACAAAAGATCTTTATCTCTCTCTCTGTGGAAAAGAAAAGCGGAAAGTGCATTTTATGATTTAGTTTTATGATTTTCCATGCAAGCGCCTCGCTCTCTTTCACAAACAAAGCTCTCCTTAATATGGCTCGCTTAATTTGATCAAATTATGATAAAATAATGTTATCGTTTCATTTGAACTTAAAACTTGCATCCTGTGAGAAATCAAGATGGAAGATAAACAGAGAAAAAAGTGATTCAAAAAGTGAATTATAAGAAGGCAGAGAGAGAGAGAGAGAGAGAGAGAGAGAGAGAGAGAGAGAGACAAGGACATAGAAAGAGAATTAATATTTTTGACTGCTAATTATCCATAGGAAGATTGAATTTAAACGAATTACTGTTATCTGTCTTTAAAAATAAATAATAAATGGAGTTATAAGCAATTATGTAAAATAATCATTTTCTAGAAATACAAGAAATAGGATGAAAATTTAGATGTAAATGTGACTATGAAAACCCTCATTCGAAGTACAATATTTATGTATGGTTATTTATTCAAGTACTTTAATATTCTTTTATTATAATAAACACAAAATACATTTTTTTATTATTATTTTATATTAACATTAAAATAATCCGTTCTCACATAATAGAGTTTATATAATAGAATTTGATGCTCTTGCGCGCGCGCGCACACACACACACAGATATGTTCTGGAAAATTAATTAGTAAATTTTTTTATTATTACAATTTTTATTACGATAATTTAATATCAATTACCTCGAAACATCTAATACAAATATTTTAAATTAATATTTATAAAATTGAAATATATTCAGAATTTGAAATGTCGCTAAGTTTATATTAATGTTATATAAAAACAAAAATATTCGAAATTAAAATTGTAGTAGATATATCTCATGAGAATATGTTTACTCAATCACATTCAAATGAAAAATTAAAAATAGAAAAAGAATTTATTTACCGCCAATATTATTCATTGGAGAAATAGTGTTTTTTTTTTCATTTAGACCTGCAGTACGGATCGAATAATTATAAATAATATGAACTGAAATAATTTCACAATTTCATTTTATGTTACTTTGAATTTCATTTAAAATATTTATCTTTAAGGGAAAAAAAAATAGAAAATCTTTCATTTTTTTTTTGTGATTTGTTATTCATTTTTAATTTGAATTATAATTTTGAATTTTCTTATCTAATCTGATCAAATATCAGATATTACATACAAAAATTAGCTTTGATCCCACTAAGTTTTAAGGCAATGAATTAGTTTTGGAAGCCCTTTAATTCAAAGATGACAAGTAATTTAAACTTTTTACTTTCTAAAAATTATATAAGAAATTAATTTTAACGAATAGACTTAAAGTCATATTAAATAATTTCCATTTCGAGGGACTCGACTAAGGATTAATTCACGTTTAATGTAATTTTTTCAGGTAATAATTTATACTTGCAGCCTCATAATGCTATAATAAAAAAACTTCGAATTTTACAATTCAACTTGGCAGCATACGCCTGCCAGTACTTTTGTATTTATAATGTACTTAGGGAGAATATTAATATATGTTCCGCTGCAACATTAATCTAAAACGCTCGCATCACGTATTCTTTATTGCGCGTTGGCCGCTTTATGGGCAAATTGAGAAGTCGAAGGGCAGCAAACGTAAGAAAAATCTTGAGAGGCAAGGTTACTGCTAGATACTTAATTCGTAAGTGGAAGAATAAAAGGAAGGGGAGCGAGGATAGGGTGAAGGTATGTGGTACACACACGTATACGAGTGAACGTAAAAGATAACGAGTAAGAGCTGCATGCGCAAAGAGGAAAAATAGCGGACTGGCTCGAGAGGAGTAAAAATGAACAGTAATGTGCGAAGAAAAGTTTAGCCTGAGAGAGAGAGAGAGATAGAGAGAGAGAGATAGAGAGAGAGAGAGAGAGAGAGAGAGAGAGAGAGAGAGAGATCAAGATACTTAGCAGAGAATCTATGGATATTTCGTCTGGCAATCCTAAATCCAATAAGTCCGAATGAATTTTTAAGATCACTCGCACATTCGGAGTGAGTTGTGCTTCGCCTTTGGTACGCTCGCCCACTCCTTCTAAACTATGAATGTAATCGTAGTGTCTTAACAATAGCCAATTGGGCCCTTATTCGTATTAAACTTTGCAAGGCTTCCAATTTTATTAGTAATCAAGACTTTTTTATTTAATGCCAGGTGAAGAAATGAGAGCTGTTGGTTGTTTTGATAATTATTAGAATACTTGTCGGTAGTTTGGCCGACAAATCGTGACCTCTTCTTCTACAAACAAACAGTGGAAGGGGGTGAAAGCAAATTTTCGCTCAAGTTTTTATAAGTTACATTTAAATTTTAAGTAGATTCGCGTGGCGAACATTATTTTTTTACTTAAATCTTCCTGCCTCTGTCCTTGCGAGTCCTCGCACCTACTCCCATTTCCCTATAACCATATGCACCTACACGAATATCTCGTAAACGTAGATGTATTTTTTTTTTTTTTTTTTGTAAAAGTCAAGCTACATTTTACAACTATGAAATATTAGTGACCTTGCTGTAAATGTCTTATTATATAGACGGTTCTATCTATGAAAATAGTCTTTTGATCATTATTCTGAATATTGCTCTGAATAAAACTTGCACGACTGAATTCGAAAATAGTCACAGGGACAATACTTCGTTATTTTCTTTCATTCATTATAATTATATTAAACCGGATACGGTATGCACGTATACATGTATCCATTCTAAAAGTAATAGTATGCGACGTGAAGCTCTAGGATATTAATAATTAATCGCGGAGAAAATTGATTCAAGTTTATCGAAACACAAAATGAAAATATATATCTTAACGTACAAAAATCATTTAGTAGCAAATTATATTTATTTATCGTTTATATTACGAGAAGCGCTGGCATATAAATATAGCAATGATAATGATTCGAACGGGCAAAACTGCGTATAAAAACTCGGAAAAATACGAATTGGTTGTGAATTTTACCAAAAGCCTCTCGTAACCTATGGGGTCCCGAACTTTTTAAATACTTTTAACGTATGGTTTTACTACTTCCGAATGCTCGGACGATTGCTATTCGCTATCGATCTCTTAATCCATATGGCGGTCGATCAGCCATCGGAACTAAGCCAGATTGAGTAGAAACGAGAATTTGCGGGACCATTAAAACTAGATAAAAGCGCTCTACTTCCTCCTATTTCTGTCATTTCTACCGAAACTTGGCACAACGTGCTTTTTTCACCTTCAGAACTTATATTTTGAGTTATTCCCGCTTTATACTACTCATGCTTTCTGCACATGTGATGTTTTTTCATTATGTCTTCGCTACCAATGTATTCCACATATTAACACATTTAAAGATCTATCTCTTATCAGGTATATTTAAATTAAATTTTCCACGTTTTTTTTATTTATTTATTAAAAATCAGTCAAATGCCTGATTACATATTAGTGGAGTGTTAAAAATAAAAAGTTTCATTAGCCCAGAAGAGCGAAGAGTTGAGGAGAGAATTCAAAACCGAGATAGAAATAGGAAAAGCAATTAGTAAACAGTAAAAAAGTTTTAATAGAAAAAAAAGTAATAAAAAAGTAGAAATATTTTGAATATTTTGCTTTATATAAACAAAATGATCTAACAAATTTTTTTTATGTTATTTGTCTTTAAAAAAACTCATTCACTGATATTTAAGTTTTAAATATTTGAACATTAAATTCTTTTTTCTTTTTTTATATGAATTTACATATTTTGCATAGCCTACTAGCGTTTTACAAAAGATAGGGTTCTCATCGTTTTTCGATAAAATTTTTTTACATCAATGCACGTAGACATACGCGCGCGCGCGCTTACGCATGCATACATACATATATATATATATATATATATACCTTGAATAGAGATGGAAAAATGTAAATTTTATTAAGTGATTCTTAAATAAAAATGAAATATGTAAGGAATTTTTATATTTTATTTCATTTACTTTAAAATTTATCTCTGCAAAAATTGAACTCTACAAATAAAAAAGAATCTGAATTTAAAAAATATTCAGAAAAATAGAACCTTTTAATGTTATTTTATCAATTAATTGTTAGCTTTATTTCTCATCAGTAAATTGAAGAAATTATATTTATAATTATATGATTAATAAGATGACGAGGTATAATAGTTGAATGTTAATTAAAAGATATTTTTCTAAATAATTACCGTATAGTCCATATAATGAATATTTACTACATGCTTTTCTATTATGTTTTTGAAATACTTAAATAAATTATTATTTAGTAAATATAGTCGTCTATAAATATATTGCGAGCTGATGTCACATTTATCCGCCTACTGCTCTGAATAAACTGAAAATGAATTGAACATAAAATCTTCTTTTGGTTAAGACTAATATTAACGAATTCCAAACAAATTCATATCGTGTAATCGTACCATTAAAGCTCAAGTTTTTTAAAACTAGAAAAAAATCATAATGACAGGAGAAAAATACAATGAAGGTATATTATATAAATTATTATTTTTATTTTTAAAATTAAATCAAATCTTTTGGGGAATATAAAAGGATATTGTGAGAATATTTTTAGAAGTTTTTCTTAAGAAATTGAAAATCATTCAAAACGTTTGCTCTTTTATTTTATAAAGAATATTAATCGACAGATATGTAAGTTTGCAATTATTAAGAAGTAATTCTATGAGTCATAACGTGATATACTCTTAAAGATTATTATTAAATATGTTGCTTAGCCTGAATATTGTATAAGTATTAATTCTGAAAATTTTTATATTGTATAAAGTCCAATAAATACATATTACAAGAATTCTATGCGGCCATAAGTTTTTTTAAATCCTTTATAATTATATTTATAAGAATAATATAAATTATATTAGAAATTTTAGTATTTTTAATTATTATTTATTACCCGGTTATTATTGAACTGCAAAATAAATTTTACTATTTATACAAAAATCTTTGCTGAAATACTTATTAGAATGTCAATATTCTAAGTAAATATTTAATTACACTCACGAACTTCCATTATCTTATAAAATATGTATTAATACTAATTTTATTTGGTATAATTTTTGAAGTTGTTCAAGTCTACATGATAAATTTTCTCATTTCATTCATATTCTACACAAACGAAAAAATATTAGCTTTTGACTATTATTAATTGATTGGCTAATGTTGTGATTGTAAGAATTTCTTTACTTAAATGATTTATTTAATTGCTTCACATATATTTACAAATTCTATTACATTTATGCATTAGTGATTCTTGAGGAAGGTTAATGATATTACGATTATCAGTCGGTATAAATGTAAAAGTACCGATTATGCTTATTTAATGTATTATCTAATGTTACAATTAATCAGTGATATAGCACAATATTTCTCACAAATTGCACCATTTGTTTTTAATTTTTATTTTTGACTAGATTTTTTACTTTTCTATGTAATAAGGTACTTTATAGCAAGGTTAAAATTTATTTAATTATTAAATTTTTTTTCCAATACATGATCTTTATTATAAATGATTTAACTAAAGTAATATTGTTACTGAGCTTAAATTGTATTATTAAGAATAAAATTAATAGGTTTAAATATTTGTTCAAAAATATTTATATTTCAAAATATTACAAGTATTTGAATTCTCGAAATAAATAAGTCTTTACAGTGAATTTTATATGCAAAGATTTAGATTTCATATAAATTGATCTGTAAATTAGAAAACAGATTGATGTCGTATAAAACAATATTAAAAGGATTATATAAATGCTTTTGTTGATATCTATAATAAAATAAAAAGCTAATATATAGGTTTTTTTTAAAAAAAAAAAGCAGTGATACTGATGAAAAGATTAGTTGAACACTTAAATATATGTGAAGCATAAACTTTCCAAAGTATAGGGCAAATTTTAAGTAATAAATAGAAATGAATGAATTTGAAATAATAGTGCAAGTATAATTCTTAATAAAGTGTATATATGTATTTATAAATGTCTGTCAACATATAAGATTTAAGTGTTCCTGATTTTTTTTAAAAAAAATACCTGTTGCAACACGAGACTCATTTCTTCAACTACGTTAATTTGAATATATCTTAATAGATTTAAAATTCAAATTCCTTCGGCAGGAATATTATAGTTTACCCTGAAGCATTTATAGAGTCCATTGGGACCCGAAGTGAATAGTTCGTAGTGAAAAGTTTTTCCTTTAATGCCAGCGTCCCATGGTAATCGACATCGATATTCAGTAGCAATTTTTTCATTTGCGATGTCCCCATTCCACTGGTGCTCGTATTATCATTCGCATGATTCCCACTATATTTATCCTTGTAGAAATTGCTGGTACGTCAGAGATCGAAAGCCCCAATCGCCAAGGATTTCACAAAATATTTTGCACATTATGTATTCTAATAAATATTATTTATTAGGGAATCCCGCTAAGCCGTAGAAATGAAACAAACAAAGATACAATCGCGCGTTAAGATAATTAGTAGGAGGCTGGGATTATTTGATTAACGTTCATTCTTGGCCACTGGCAAATATCATTAGATAGATGCATCCGGCAGTTGGAGTCTTAAGCTTCGTGGGAAAAGTTCGAACTGGTTCAAATCGATAGGGTACCACGAGATCTCTAGCCCCTTGCCCTTTCCTCCAACGAGCACTTTGGAAAAACAAAGAAAGTCAAGTCAGATCAACAGTTCGATAATTTTGCTTTATCTTTATCGACTGGGAGGCCGTCATGTGGCGCACCCTTACGACCAACCGCGACGACATCTGCCGCGGCTAAATCGCCGTCAGCGTGTCCTGTGGACGACAAGAGCTTTAGCGGTCCCGCCGGTCTCAGCAGTCAACTGTCCACGGTTGCGGTCCAATAGTGTCCGAAGCAACCTTCCTCGCCACCGTCGACAGCGTTCTCCTCCAATATTCAAATCATCTTGACAAGTCGCTGTCAGCCTCCACTTTCAAATTTCAAATCATTCAAGTCATTTTCAAATCATCTGGAATTATACTACGGGCATAGGAGGAGCCCCAGCAAATAGCTAATTAAATATTATTTCGTAAAAAGGGAGAATGAGAAAGTACATTAAACTATATTTTATTATTATTTTACTCAAGAAACGGAGTTATTCATTTATTATATATATATTAAATTCTTAAACTTTATTAATAATTCAATTATAAAAGTGGATAATTTACTTTAAAGGAAATCTTTTTCTTGTCGGCCTCATATTCTTTACATGCATTGATTAAAAAAAAAACAAAAAAACATCAAACTAAAGTAATAAAAGAGAGCATTTTTAGATGATAAGGGAAGAATTTCTTTTTCCAAGAAAGTAAGACGAATAATACGAATAATTTCCAAGAAAATAATACGAAGGGAAGTTATAATAATCATAAAGTAAGGGATGACTTTTATAATAAAATATTTACAATAATCTATTTGACATTCTTTAGAAGAAAGGATAATTATTTATAGACATAAATATAATGTTTGAGATATTTTCAGATATTTTGAAGAGAAATTTTGTTTTTCGAATGCAAAACTTTCAACAGAATGTGTCAATACGGCTATCTTATTATGTAACCGATATGGATTCTATTCATATTTCTATGTAAATAAATAATATTGAATTTTCTTATCAAGAATATAATCAAGCTCGTGTCATGCGCATATATGATTTTTTGGATTCGAATTTTAAAATGAATTAAATACAAAATATTTTACATGATATTGTAGCTTAACGGTCTCGTTTCACGCTTTCTGTAGGACATTCTGTTTTTATCAACTAATCACGTAATACGAGCTACGGTTTATTTATTTATTTATTTATTTTTGTTTCGTTTTTTGAAAAATGTTTGATTGTAAAGATAAAAACAAAAGTCTCGTGTATAAAATTGTTTCCCCCCTAAGTGCTCATAAATAAGCGTTCGAGACGTCATTTTTACGAGATTACGAGATATGAATCGAACGTAAAAGTATAAAAATTTGAAAAACCGTAGCTAATATGGCATTGCAGGGATAGTAGGACAGTTTAATAATGGCTTCGCGAAATCAAGACGATTTTATGAATATAATAAAAAGCGCAAGAAGGGTTTAATAAAAATAGGCCAAAATGACAAATGCGGATTATTGCTAGGATCGAAGTTTATAAGGACGCGCTTTATAAATATGATGAAAGTGTTGGGGGGGGGGTTATCGGATTATTGGGGGTGGAAGCAAATATACGCGAGTTTATTAGCGGCACTAAGCAAGCAATGAAAGAAGGAAGAGGCGCGTAGTGGCGTTGATAGCGAGCGCAATTTAGATAAAAATCGCCAGTTTTACTATCAAAGTTCTTGCCTGGAATGGCGAGAAGAGCCAGTGGAGGAGGATCAGGGTGCAGAAATGCCATCAGCGGCGACAGGAGCCTTAATTAATAGATCAATTACTGGTAGTGAGAGCTATCAGGATGGAGGAGGATGAGTCTCTCGCGCCGAGCCTAGATATGTGGCATTAAGTCATGAAAGGGGAGTCGAATTTCATGTAGCCTCGGTCCACGTAGGTATTCCTCCGACCTGGACTCAGCCCTTGAAGCTCGAGGGCCGGTTATTCGATGCCGACTGTCCGTTCCCGTCCGGCGCTAATCCTAACACGGCTCCGTCTGGACTAAGGCCTCGACATCGAGTTGCGCTCTGCCCCCGCGGGTTTATTGCCCTCGGGTTAATCCGATTGCGCGCTCGGTATGACCTCCATTAGATTCCAATAACATAATAATTGCGGAATTCGTCGAGAGTCGTTAGGCCGAGCGATAGGAGGATAATCAGGAAGCGTTCGGATTGCCTTAGATTTCCCGGGCGAGACGAGTTCCCGTGTCTTGCGCGATTCGAGGATCTAGTGGATTATGCACGAGATTCGCTGAGCGCAAGGAGTCGCCCCCCCCTCCCCTCAATCCCATACCACCGATCCTTACTCGGCTCAAAGATCCTTCAATTCGGATTTATAAATAGGATTCGAGGATTCTCGCTCACCCGAGCCGTCTTATTCCACTTTTCATACAGACGACGATGCGGATTTCATGCAGATGCTGATCCCAGGAGTTTTAATCATTGCTACTCAAGAGCCCGTCATCCCATAATTTTTTTCTCTCTACATCTTCGCCTCCGATTTACGTGCCGCGCCGCTTCCCTACCAAAACATTATTTATTACCTTTTTCTCTTCCGATACCGACCATAAATTACCACTCGGCAATTAACGTATGTATTTCTTGCTAATCATTAGTTACGGTATTGCCATTATTACCGGCCGAGCACGTTTATTTGGAATTATGGTAATGCGGTTATAACATTCGCGCTCAAAATTATTGGCCTAACATTAAAAACGGCTTCGGCTTAATAGAATTCCTTCTAATTAAAGAATTACTATTAATCACGTACTTTATCATTATCTAGAAAATGCAACTCTAAAAGCAACAAATTTTTACTAATTACGAATCTAATGGATGGAAGGCGCCGATTTTAAAAACGCTCCGTCATTTGCATTAAATATATTACAAAATTTCTATACGCCGCAATTTCATATATTAAAATTCATGTATAAAATGCGTGTGCCTATGTTTACGAATTTTTGAATAAATCTTCAGTACGGATTTTATACGTTCATTCAGAAGATCAGTCATCTCTTTCAGTGTAATTCCTAATAATATTATTTATATTTATATTCGTTCATCAGCCAAAGATTTTGTTATCCTTTTGTTGTTTCGTACGTCGATTGCTTTTATTTATTATCAACCAAACACAGGTCATTATTTACTTATTGCAATTATTTACAATTTTACAATTTTTAAAAATAATATTTAAAGGTGATTTCTATTCATTGCTATTCGGCAAAAGTCAAATTACATCGCGCTTCCGTTGAAGCTAAAAATATTATAAGAGTTTTAACGTGTTTAGTAGCGTATTATCACGTTATAATCAGTATGACATTTTGTACTATAAATTCGTCAAATTTTCATATATACGTTTATAGTTTAGTTTACCAAGTATTACTTAAATGGGATTCGATATTTATTAACACGAAATATTGCAGTGTTAAAATTAAAAAAACATTAACTTACTTTAGTTTAAAAGAAAAACAGGAAAATTAATAATAAATACTCGATTAAAAATTATCCTTTTTTTAGTTAGTAGTAAATTGGAAATTTTATACATAATACTCAATTTTTGTTATTAAGCTACAAAAATATAACCACAATATGTATCATTAGATTTGAACTGTTCTATTGGAGCTGTAATTTTCTCTGATTTTTATATGAATTCTTTTATTTCATTTTTTTTTTATTTTTAATTTCATAAATTTATCATAATTTGTAAAATAGTATTCATAGTGATAAAGTACAAGTAACTTGAATAAGATAATTTTAATAATAATTTATTTACACTATCTAACTCTATTATTATTATTAAGTTTTTTTAATTTTAATTTTTTTTATTCGTTTTTTCTATATTTTACTTTTACAGTTTACAAATACGGTATGTTTAATATAGAAGTTTTAATAGACTGGTTATACATACTATCTTTTTTTGCTATTAAAATATAATTGTGTATTTTATGTACATATAGAATAAGATAAAAATTTGTCTGTTCCTGAAAAATGAAACGTAATTAATAAAAAGTGAATGAGAAAATTTCGATCATTTTGATTACATAAATTTAAATAAATAATTCGCGTGTTTATGTGCACATAATTTTTCATTTCATTATAGGCGGAACGATTTTAAATGCATTAATTATTACGCCAATTGTTCCTAACTATATTGTGGTTTAATAAATCATCTTATTATCTTACGATAGATGTCTTATGATTATCTTATGAAATATAGGTGCCGTCATCACTGTTATTAATAATTTCCCTAGCTGTGTTGAGTAAATCTGCGAGTGTCATTGTGTCAGCCAAGACGTATAAAATTTACTTAAATAATTTAGAATGTCATCTGCCTCAGACCAGTTAATTAAATATTTGACAGCATAATTCACTATATATATATATATATATATATATATAGAAATTAATATAAGTACACGTTATATGTTTATTGGTAGCACATTATGAACGGATTTCTATTAATTCTATAACCCTCGATGAATAATGATAAATTCAGTAAAAGCATGTGTGACTTAATTTGTTTCTATAAATAAGGAAGTATTGGATATTATAGGGGCGGCATATGAATAATTTACATTTTAAAGACATGAAAATGTGTAATGATGTAAGGATAGCGACGGTTTCTTTGGGGTGGCTAGGGGGTGGCTAGGTAGGGACGGGGACGGGAGATATAGAGAGCTTCCTCCTTATTTTCTTGAAGGAGATTTAACTCTCATTTAAGAATCGATAGTAATTGCTTTGCCAAGCACGAAATCGATTTCGTAAGTTTAATACGATCCTGTGAACGAGCTCTCGAGGAGCTCGACTTAATAAAATCGTATAAATAACAATATTCCTCCGCGGGTCGGAAATCCGAGTTCCGGCGTGCGCAGGTATATCGACGTAAGATTCCGAGACGAATACTCTGGCAATATTTAATTTAAGTACTTTGGGCAAATAGAGACGAAGGCGTCCTCGGTCGGGGCGCATATGCGGGGCCGAGCCGTGCGCCGAGATTTATTATTTGCCGAGCGATTTGTCATTTGCACTGCAGGCTCATCTCCTGGTGCCGCGGCTTTTTGCAAGTGCCTCTCAGACAGAAAGAGCGCTCGGCTCGAGCCAAAATCGAAATCCGAATATACGCGAGACGCGTTCTTTTGTCGGGGGCCGAGGGGAGGGGCTCGGAGAAATTCGCCGGCCGAGAGACTCGCCTTACTATAAAATTCTATCAACGAATCTATGACAGGAATATGATTTAGGAATAAGCGACTCGGGGAACTTTTAAATCGTCGAGTCTCTTCGTGGAGGGGACTCGAGGCTAACAGTAACGATGACGGATTCGAACGAGCTCCCATCTCTTCCGAGTCCAAAACTCTTGGCTCGGATTAATATTACCTATTTTTCTAAATAGTAAAGCCATGCTCGCTCTCTCTCTCTCTCTCTCACTCACTCACTCACTCACTCACTCACTCACTCACTCACTCTGTCCGAAATTGCTGAAACTGCGCTTTCCCCAAATATCGATATTACATTTTACTTACTGCATTTTCAGCTTTACTATATTTTCTCCGATCCCAGTTTATAAATGTAACTCCATCTTATGAATATCCAAAGTTTGAATTATGGTTATTAACGTTTGAGTCTTAAAAATTCGTGTCCGTAGCTCCGGATTAAATTTTCACTGCGAATTTAAAACAATTGGCTTTTAACGTTTACCCTCGATCATTTCGCTCTGGACCTCATATTTATAAATCTAAAATATTTCAACTCACTTAAATATACTTTTAGTATTTCCTACTTTTAGCACTAATATTTCTACAAATATTACTTGGGTGTTTATCTTTTCATTTTTACGAGTACTTTTTATGAATAATTATTTTTCACCTTTTCATGTAATGATGAATACTTGAATTTACATAAAAAAATTTTATTTTCACTTCTTATATACTAACTCGCTTTTTATTTTTATTTTATTTTTCTTAATCATCCCATTTACTTTATAGATTTAATATAATGTATTTGACCCTTAAATTGAATAGTGTTTATAAATTTCATATTTTATTTACATCGACCAAAAATCCCATACAATGAATAAAGAGTATTAATGAAGACTGTTAAATAATTATTGTTTTATACAAATATATATATATGCGTATTAAATATGTAATTTAAATGACCTTTTTATTTATCTTATAACCTTTTCAAATTATAAGTGATTATCCCCATAAGACTATTCCCATATTCAATTTAAATTATATTGAGTTAATTAACAAATGCAAAGATTATCTTAAATGTAAGTGATTTTGATATAATGATAATTTATTAGAAGTGACTTATAAGTAGATATTTAAATTGGTACAGAGTATCAGATTATTAAGTTTAATAATTTGAAAGTAAATAATAAGTTTGTATCTTATAGGGATGCAACATTTATGCCTAATTCTTTATTTTTTTATGATATACATTTTAATTTTATATTTATTAGTATATATAAATATATGTAGCATCTTTAAGATTTTTGAGTCACTGGATGCAGCATAGTATTATCAATATTTGTTTGAAACAACTCTTTTGAAAAATTTCTTTTTTGTGCAACCGTATATCTTGCAACAATAAGGCAAATATCGAAATAATCAATGCATTAGCAAACTATTGTATACATATATATATATATATATATATATATATTGTGTATATGTAAGGGGACGCGCATACGGATACTTGTAAGCACTTGTAAGCACATGTACGGAGATTCCCTAATGAATCAATTGTCATGATGTTTAGATAGATAATATTTGGGTAACTAATAACGTTAATATGTAATAAAACAAATATAATAAATGCTAATAATATAAAATTATATGAACTTAAATCCATAATTATGACCATATGATTATATGAATAAAGTTATTCTAATTAAAAAAAAAAATTTCGTCGCGGAAGTATATCATTGAAAGTTAATAATATTTTAAAATAACCTTATTAAAACCTTTAAATTTGAAAAGTGAATATTACAAATACTGTAGTAAAATACTATTTCCATTTAAGTCTATGTAATTATCATTAACAAATCAAGAAATGGAGTATTGATAGATATTGATAGAGCTGGATCAGATAAGGAAAATAAAATAATGAAAGCCCTTAGAATTACTGGTAGGCCTCGTTTAAATTTAATATTAAAAGAAAATTTCTTGCGTGAAATGAATTAGAAATTGAGCAGCTTTTATCGGTGTAACATCAGCCTGGAAAAATCCCAGTAAAAGCTTACACATTCGGCTCTTGCCAGGCTTCCTTCACTCATGCCCTCCCTTCTCTCTCTCTCTCTCTATTTCTCTATTTCTCTATTTCTCTATTTCTCTTAACCTCGCACTTTCTTCACGGTCTCTGTTACATACCAGCACACGGGCGGTTATTTACGCGGTCATCTTACTTGAGAATCAAATATTTATCCACAATTTGGTAATGCCCTTGCATTACCTCGGCGATTTTTCTCCCGTTCTCTCGGTATTCCTGGCCTGGATATTTCGCTGAGCATCCACGTGTACTTTGCAGACAAATCGCTCCCTGCCACTTGTTTCCTTCTTGAGTTGCACCCACCGTTTTTTTAATATACCCTCGGCAGAGTTTCCTGTGTCAAGTAAAATGAAAATTTTTGCTATTTACATTGAGCGAGCGGAATGAGCTCCGAATGTCCGTATTGATATCTGCGTTACAATTCTGGATAAATATTTTACGGCCCCCGACATTGCTATCGTACCTTTTTCTTGGGATACGTTTTAAATGAGATCGTGATGGTCTATCGGTCGCTCCGCGAGTCGGAGAGGCTCATAAGCCCTTCGGCCGAGGAGTATATGATACTTTACCCTCAATGAGAAACTACTTAATTAGGTCATTTTTTGTGTTCGGACCATATCCATCCCATTTTTTTGCAAATTACAACATTTACTTATCTATCTTGTATAATCACTAACAACCCATTTATTTTATTTAATATGAATACCTGCATTAGCTTTATCATTCATAATTTATTCATTTATTCAACAGCATCAGCGATACTAATAAGTCTTTTCGTCCTCGTGTGCATTTTTAAAAAGAGTGAAGTAATTTGAATACTTTATTGTATTTTAATACTCATACTTTTTATTTAAAGATAATGGCGACAAATTATTATTTACAACTTTTTTTTTTTAAAGTGTATACAGAAATGTTTTTAAATCCCCTTTTCACGTATTAAAGAAATAATACTCTTGTTTATTACTAAATTATATATAATAATAATTGCTTTAATCTATTTATTAAATTTCAGATTAGTTTAATTATAATTTGCGAGATTTTATGAAAATATTTTGGTTTTTATTTTCTGAATCGTAAAAATATATATTCACATAAGTCAGTACGAGTTCTACGAAAGACGCGTATGAAAATTTGTATAAATAATTATTTTTTACTCATTTGTGAGAAAATTACGATATAATAATAATTTAAAATAAAAGGCTTACAAATTATTACTTTAGTATAGTTTTTAATAAAATATGAACTAGCTAATGAATAGTAATAAAAAATTTTATTTCTATAATTTACGTCGGTTTACGCTCTGTATACACAAGCTTTTATTAAATACTTTTTGTAAATTTTAACTTGGTCGTATACATCTAATAAGACTCTCTGTATGTGTGTGGTGCAAGGGAGCGCGCGGGTGTTGAACTTTTTAAAATGCATAAAACAGCAGCAATGGAGTTTTAAATTTATTACCGAAATTAAAAGTAAACTGAAATTTTTATTCAAACATTTGAAGAAATTTTTTCGTCTTTATTTTTTATTAAATATTTATTGTCAATGCAATCAAAATAAGCTTCTTGAGCATTTTAAAAGCTTTTGAGATAGAAAGAGTCTTATTATCTAATGAAAGAGAAGGGAAAAAACAATTTTATTATCCTTTTCGGTAACTAATCGCGTTTTCCACGTGGATGATGTTCCTCCAACGTGGAATTAGTAAGACTATAATTCCTGTATAATCCTTGCGGTACTTTCTTTCATCTGCGGGCTCGTGTAAAAATGTTGACTCGAGGAAAATGAAGAGGACCAAAAGTATATATACTCCGGAGAGCAATAGAATTAATGTCCAATTTTACTGATAGATTGCTGACCAGTAACTAATTAACCTTGCATTGCATTGCATGCACCTAAGAATCAGCCAGTATATCGTTTATTTTTCACTTCTACGATTTATAAGCATTTACTTATTACAATAAGAAACTTTACGCCACGCTATTACGAGGATGACAATACGAATTTCTCTAATTTTCTCGGATTAAAATAAATTTCTCGTACTAATTACATTTTAAATAGATCCCATAGAATGTAAAATTTATAAATATTGTAACTTTAATGCTACTTTTAAAAGAACCAGAGGCAACATTTTGAATCGAACTTATTAAATACTAATTCTTATTTCATCCAGAATTTATTATTATCGAAGTCGTACGAATTAACATCGTAATTACGTAAAAATTTAATGCTCTCAATTGAAGTATTAAGGTAATACATTTAAATTATAATAATGCAAAAAAGTATTAGTAAGTACTATATAAGCCTTATAAGGGTTACATTAAAAATAATATTAAAAATGACATAATAATTTGATGAAATACTTTATTCTAATATTTACAGTTCATTTGTAGAATTACATTACCTAGAAAATTCTAAAAATGCCTTCTCAAATACAAATTTAAACTTCTGAAATTTATTTGACATCTTACTTATTTAATATTATATCCATAAACTTTGAGTACTCAGCTGGTTAATTCATTAGGCAAAATAAAATATGTGCATTTTGTTTAATGTATAGCAAAGAATTTTTACGTTGAATTCATTTACAGTAGAGTACGATTAGTTTTACTAATTACATTTGCTTGTAAAGCAATATTTTCAAATATTTTAATTTAACTTAAAAAAATTAGGTTCAATGTCAGTTTTTTAAAAAGCGTATTACACCATACTTTATAGTTTTAACTATTATTGGAAAAGAATAACCGATAATATAAAATTAGATTAACATTTACAAATAGAAATCTATATCATTAGAAAAAATTACAAATATTAAGAGTAGAGCCATTTAAATATCTAATTAATAAAATAAATATTTCGTAATCACTATTTAAGAAAAATAAATTAGTTTGTTTGATACATTTTTTATTTAAATAAAAATAAATCGAATTGAAAATTCCTTTTTGAAGCTTTATAAATTTATAAAAAATAGTCCAATGGAATAATAAAGTTGTTTTACAATCTATGATGCAAAAAAGTATAGATTTTCACAGCTATACTCTTCTAAACAATTGAGAGCTTATTTATTTCGATCTTTTTAAAATACATTCGTCATTCATCTATCATCTTATATCATAATTCAATGTAAGAAGTACATGCGTACATGTTTTTTTTATCAAATACGTGCACAATATTTAGCCATGTATCGGTAATGGATGTATACAAATAAATAATTTTTTTATAATGCGCATAACTTTCTCCAATACATGAAACGCGTAAATCTTATTCCACAAATAAATTAAGTAAGAATAAATGAGGAAAAATAACTACTTAAACAAGGGATTTTGTTGAGGTATGTGAGAGAATAAAATGATCAATTTATGTATATACATGTTTATATGTGTACCTATGCACAGATATAAATACGAGTACAGATGAGCAGATAAACAAAGCAAATTAAAGAATAAATGCTTCAATTATTTTGAAAATGCCAACGTGCATGCTTAAGAGGAATTTTACGAATATTTTCTTGCTTACTGGATTTTATATATAGAAGATGATTTTATGCTCATGTGAGTGGAACTTGGTAAGTTTTCGACCTTACGACCTCTTTTCCGGGCTATATTTTCTCTTCTATTTGGAGTCCCGTGAAATGATTTCATCGTCCAGTTATCGCAACGACTTTATCCTTTACACGTTAATTTTAAAAAAAGCTGATGCACGTGTCACTGGGCAAAATTTGAGCCCCTGCATGCACGCGCACCCTCTTTATTTTTGTAAATTTTCATTTCTACGCACGAGCAGCCCTCCATTCCCTCGTCCCATCTTTGAATAGTTTAAGCTTGTATTTTTATTATTATTTTTTTTTTATTTCTTCTTGCTCGTTTTAAATGAAACGAAAATCAAATTGATTTTCAAAGGTATGAATTATTTTAAAGAATCTCCGTATTGAGAAATTCCGCTTACAGTTTAGTTAAGCAGGCAAGTTTAGTAAGTCATTTTTTCACCATTTTCAAATTCATTCTGATTCCTTTTGTATTTTTTTTTTAAATTCCACTTTCTTTTCTCACTTCTTTTACGATCATATATAAAAAAAAACTCCAACTTAAATCTCCACCTAAACTTTCATCACATCTTTATAAATATTCCCTTAAAATTATTCTTTTTAGGATTAATATAAATTCAATTTACATAATTATTTTCTGTTTTAATATAGTAATAGTTAGAAGGTAATTTTATAATGTCAATTAGTTAAGAAATTGTAATTTAAACCAATTGTAAAAAACTATTTAATAAAGCTATTATTTATTAATACAGAATTTAGATAATCATTAATCAGTGTAATTGTGCAAATGATCATTGGAAGTTTAATGACAGTGTTTACATTTTTAACAATGTTCTGAACTTAATTTTTTTTTTTTTCATCAAGACAAAATTAAGTTTAATATTGTTTTTCTCATTTACAAGTATTATACAAAACATCGTTATTGCTGTTTGTCTAAAGTTTAACAAAATTCATTTATATAATTTACTTAAAAAAAAAATTAATACGTTTTATTAATATTTATAAACAATTATCTGAGTATATTAAATAAAATAGGTAAAATTAATTTATTTTGATGTTTATTAAACTAAATTTAAGTGTATTTTTTAATAAAAATTTAGAACTGAATAACAGTAAATTTAGCAGAATTTAATACATTAGCAAAAACTTTAGTAAAGATTTTGCGTTTTAAATAATAAGGTTAATTATATATTTTATTATTTATTTAATGTAAATAAATGTAACATTGTAAACATTAAAAAAAAGTATCAAATTATGGTTTGAAATGTCTATCATTTTTTAGTTTAAAGAGTTTCGATCGAATAAACATTCGAAGAACATTGTAGGAGCCGTTTATAATTTGTTTACACATTAAATGAAAATTGATCTGTCGGATTCCGTTCGAATGTAAGTAGTTGCAATCGAAAAATTGAATCTCGTTGATAGGCGGAGGATTAAGAGTGAGTGAGAGAGAGAGAGAGAGAGAGAGAGACGCAGATGAGGCGATTAAGGAAAACGAATGAAATGAGACATTAATGAAGTTCTCGCGAAAGTAAACTTTGGCTCAGGTGGATTCACTCCTACTCTCAAAGGCCACTGAGCGGTTGCTACTATCAACGTTCAATGAAATTAAATTATGTAATCGCTGGTATAATGAATCGGCAAACACTCGGCACTTGGTGGATCAAACGAAATGTAAGAATAATCCAAGCTGTCGAAATTGACCCTTGAGTTAATCACGTTTGCCCAAGCGAGAGTAAACTCCGGCCCACTGTCGTACATCTATCCTCTTCGTCTCTCCCAGCACTCCCGCCCCCCTCTCTCGATTTGTGACTACCACTCTTAGCCCCCCGTCCCAGCCAGATCTACCGCAGCCATCATCGCTCCCGGCATGCCTTGGCCACTCGTTCGCTCTGGCCGCCCGAAAGGCAAACGAAAAAGCAAATGAAAGCGAAGCCCCTAAAGCGTCCCTGTCGGAGCTTCGATTCGTATAATTTATATGATTTGCATCGTCTTCCGCGACATCAAGCCATTTCTATGAATTCGGCAACAATAGCAGGATTCGGAGTTATGCTCGGCAATAAGCTCTTTAAAAGTTGAAGTTTGTGGTGCCGAGATTCACAAGCGCGCCTCTCTAAGTTTTCATGGCCGCTTTATGACCAGTAGAGAATAGACTTTCATCGCTAGTCTAGTTTTACTAACTGTCAAAGGAAACAATATTTATTAGAGCTATTTTTAATTTATACCTCTTACAGATTTTTTCCTCTCGTTCTACGGCCACGAACAATTTTCCTCCTTAATCGATTTGAGAATTGGCATGGATATTTAAACTTTACTTACAAATCTAATCGTTTAAGCTCTATTTATTTGCCAATTGCTTAGAAACTTTATAAAAGTAAATCTTATTAATGGAGGAAACATTGTTAAATTTGATAGTTGTGCCTTCTTATAAAATACGTTTCTTATAAATTATGTTATAAATTATGTTTCTTACATTTTCTTGTAAAACATATTTAAATGATGAAGGGCTTTGTGGGTAAAAATTAATTATAAATATAGTTTTTTTTTTTTTTTTTTTATAAAGGATAAAGTATAATAATTAAGAGAAAAAATTCAGATGATGACTCTAGTTTACCGATGTGCTTGGATAAAGACTAATTGATGAGTTTAGTTGTTATAAATTGATATAATAATAAAGTTTATACTTTCACCGCAAGCTGTCGGAAGTTGAGCTAGACACTATCAAATATACATAATTTCTAAGTTGAAAGTTAGGTACTGACTTTTCTGACGATGCATAATAAAGTAAATTTTCTTTCAATTTTTAAATTAAACTTTCAGCTGAAATACAAACTGATGAATATCATAGTACGATAAGTTATCTTAAATCCATGGATTTTTTCGTAAAAAAGCGCGCAAAGCGAGTTTGTACTTGTTCGTATACTGTAAAAAGAATTTATTTTATTCTCTTTGCCTGAGTTTCTCGTCAGGGAAACCTTTTCATAAAAATGTTGAAATTACGCGCTGATCCAGAGCGCGAGTCGAGCTTCCGAGAATTAGTGGGAACACTGCTTTGTCGATAATCCTTCTTTCAAGCTTTTCCATCTCTCTCGCCTTCTCTATTCCCACGATGTCGAACTGATTTCCCATTTTCTAAAGCGTGCGCACGTTCACGCACACAAATAGGCACTTTCGCTTTCTCGCTCTCGCCCCCACTCTCTTACCTCCCCCCCCCTCTCGCTCGACCTCAGCATCACACTTACACCATCACAGCTTCTTCCGCACGAATTTCCCTTATAATACCTCTTAATAATGAAACTTTTGCCTCTGGCGTAGTGCTCATAGTGGATCAGTTTTTTCTCTTTCTTTTGCTTACTTATTCTCACTAGGAGCGCCAAAGTCCTAAGAAGAGCGAATGTAAGTAGAGATTCATAGCGACTTGATTCTTTTAAGAAGTCGCAACAACTTTTTAACGAGCGAAACTGTCACCCTCTAGTTTTTACACTCGGTTTTGTTATTCGTGGCCCTGAACGGGTTTTTACTCATTCGCCATGACTGTACACGAACATTTTTATTTTTCATAATTTACTCCTAGCTTCCTCTCGATTTTCCATTCCCTCTTTCGTCTCTCTTGCTCGATTTTCTCAAACTTTTCCTTTACGGCGCTCCTTTCCACTGACACGCGAAATTCAAATCATCAAAATAAAGCTTAAACATTATTACATTACTACATAAGTTTAAAGTGCTCTTGTAAAATACCGTGTAAAATGTTTGTAATAATAAATATTATAAAATCTTTAGTTTTACGCGATTATAAATTTTAACAAGTTCAACATAAAATATTATTTAATTTACAGGTATTATCGATTTACTTTAACTAGAATAATTTAACTATTTTTTTGCCAATCCTTCTAAAGTGTCGTTAAGCAACAAATGAAATAAGCGATTTAATATTCAACATTTATTATTGTATGTTCACTTTACTACCTTCACTTTTACTGAACCACTAATAACTTCATTCACTTTATACTTATTAGAATTTAAATAAAATTTTGAATATATTGATAATTGCTGACAAGATATTTTCACGGATAATTGTATTTATAAATATATCTTTTAAGATAAAAAACTTGAGTACGTTATTTACTATCGTAAATAAATACGCGAAAAGGAAATAAAATGTTTTATTTACAAAAAATAATTATTATAATGTACAAACGGTTTTAATTAAAAACAATTTAATATACGAGTATTGAATAACGGTTGTCAGTAAATTTAGTTTTAGGTGTTCGTTTTAAGAGTGCAGGATGAGATGATTAGACCATGCTTTTTCTATGCTACTCTATTATTCGTGAAATTCGTGTGCCCAGAGAATGAAACTTTAATCTTCCGATCCGATCCGAACCGAACCGAATTAATTTAAAATCAAGCTTCTACTTTATTTTATTTTTAAAACTTATATATATATACTCACGTATGTATACATTTATTATATTGTAAATATTAAATTTAATAATTTACTAATTTTTTAAATTATTATTAACTTATTAGAATTTCATTATTGACAATGAATCTTGCAGTGCCAGTTTAATAGATAAATTTTAAAGTTTAAATGACTAATATTTACGAAAATAAGGATAACATTCGTGCACAAAGTAGTCTAGCAGATAGAATTTGTTGATGACTGTAATTTAAATGTGAGAGGAGGCTCGATATATCGTATAACGATTGGTTTATTTAAAAAATTGACGAAACCCTCGTCCTTTCAATATAATTCCGAGCGCTTAGCGTTAAGTTAGGAAACTTAGATGGTATGATTCGTAGGTCGGAAAGTAACAAAGTTTAACAGTAATAAAACAGGCGGATATCGGCGTCGAAGTTGTCAGCAGTAATGGAGGGGGTGAAAAATTACATTCGCGGTATAGGAGGAACATCGTGGAACTTCATATATTTACCTGTCTCATCGTCCGACTCACTCTCTGAATATTATTTCTTGTTGGATTTGCCCCTGTTCGCGCTCGGGAGATCGTGTGTAGGGGTGCGTGCTCAACAGTGCTCAGCAGTGCTCAGCAGTGCTCTGGGAACGGGAAGACCGGGAAGGAGAGAATTTCAAATAGTGGTAAGACGCCTTGGGGCTAAGCTGCGCGTGACGTTATAAAATGCCCCAACTCGCTATTATTCCTGACGGTCCATCTTTCTTTCACTCGGCTATTCTCTTCGCTCGTCTCTTTTCTCTCGTATTATTATTCTCTTAACATGCCGAGCTAACTATCTTTTTTGTCCTTTGATAATGGCCGAGATTTCATTTCATAAATACAATTTCCCTCCAACGTAGGCGTCGATTTCTATTTCTACTTTTATTTATTATATATTCTCTGCCAAACGTCCGCTTCCAGAACGTCGTTGCAATTATTGATGAATGTCCGCTACCCCAATTATCGCGAGTGCGTAAGCTTGTCATTTCCTATCTAAGGGGGACTTTCGTTTTTATCGATCATTGGGTACGATAAAAATCAGAAATTAAGTCGACCGCCGCATTTTATATTAATTAATTGCTTATATGCACCAAGCAATTGCTGCGTAAACAGTACGTAGTTTTTAAATATTTTCGAGCATTTAGCTTACGTTAATTCCTGATTAAATAAGAATTAATGAAATACATTTTATCAGTTTCATATTCATTACAAGTTTGTTGATTAAGTGATTCATTTTGCTTGATTACTTAAACGGAGTTATAGGGCACTTGTAACTGTAAATATACTACTAATTAATTTCATTCTAGCATATAGCGTAGTTGCTAAACTAAATGTCATTTGAGATACAAATTAATTTACAAAAATATATATATTGCCCATGACAGTCCATGACGGAATACAATAATGCATTTTATTATTGCTTATATGCACACTGAAATTAGAGGTCAATATAATCGTGCGATTTTTGTATTAAATCTTAAAAAGGAAAAGGTAATTTAAAACGAAACACCATTTAAAATCTAATTACTCGCTTAATGCCGATAAAACTTTTCATTAAATAAAACTAACTAGATGAGTGACGAAAAAGTATATTCACTACAAATTAATATTTTATTAAGGTGAAGAATTTTTTTAATAAGATTAAAGTGAAAAAATCTCAAAGACTTGGACGTTATTAAAGTTTTGATTTAATTTTTATTTCTGTGTATAGAGCGATTTCTTATAATTAAAAGGATTTGATTGACGGGTCGAACAGAAGTTGCGCACGTGAATTACTTATCTACAATTGCAAACAAAATTTAGCATATATTTATTTATATGCTCGCGTTTAAGTAGTTTCTGTGTAAACGAACTAGAAAAATAGACTTTTTTTTTTAACTGAGTTATCGGGGCAAAGTATTGAGAGTTGGGCCTATCGGCTGGATGGGGGAATCGGATCTTCATTGGAAATTCGAAACTGCTTTGACTATCAACTAATGCGGCCGACTCAAATAACTCTTGGGAAGCGGGCGTGAGGGGAAAGGGGGATGAGTTCGGGTGGCCCAATCTTCCTGGCGGCCCCCTTTATCATTTGCATGTACCGGGTCAATGGAAAAGTTTCGCGGGGCTCATTAACGCGGTGGCGCGTCCGCCTCGAAGGCGACTGTTATCCCCCCAGCTTACGCGCTCCATCCAATTCCAAACTTCAGACTTGACAAATCGAATTGCGCCCGATAGAAAAGTTATAAACGATACGGACTCGGAGATGAGCAGCTCCGCGTTTCTCCCCCCCCCCTATCCGCCGTTCGTACTCATCTCGCTACCCGCACTAGAGAAGGACGCGCAATTCTCTCTCTCTCTCCCCCCCCTCTCTCTCTCTCTCTCTCTCTCTATATATATATATATATATATATATATATATCGTATATTTTTCTTTTTTCATCGACAAAATCATAAATCACCCGTTTGTACTATTTTTCGGGCTAAACATGCGACAGTCGAATTCCATGGCTTTACATGCGAGCTAAATTTAAGTTTATATACCTGAGAAGCAATGAGTTAATGTTACCGTGTCACTTATGCCAGTTGACTTTCATTGCTAATTGAATCGACGTTCATTCCTATAATTTTCTCTTCCAATAAAATGCCAATTTGTTCTTATTTTACCGAGCAGCATATCGGCAATTTTAATTAGTTCCGCTCATTAAGTATTATATTTGCTCAAACAAAATAAACGTAAACTCGTAATAGTCATAGTGCTTTATTAGGATTTGAATTGCTTAAGATTAACGAAAATTGACTGCATTATAGAGAAATACATTTGAGTTTTCAAAACATCGAGAGTATATACTTTAGCATTAACACCGTAAACTTTCACTTTAAGAGATTAAACTACGCGCTTCACTGACTACGAGTTTACATATATTTACATAATTTATACAGAGATATGGAGATGCGGAAGATATAGAGTTCAAATCGAAACAACGAGCATCCGATGCCCCGTGTTGCTGATCATTATCTTCCGGTAATCCTCGCACAGTATTATACATGAGCCCCTATACCAATGGCCTATTACACTCCGAATGTTTCAACGAGCTTAGTTGCCCATTGCTCGACTACTTATACTAATACATACTCATTATATCCAGGGGAAAAAGTGTACTACAACTACATTCATGCACGTGCACGTAAGTTCGCCGCTTCGAATTACATCCCGATTAGCGGACGATGATTATCGAGCGCTAATCTCTCTCTCTCTCTCTCTCTCTCTCTCTCTCTCTCTCTCTCTCTTCTGTTCTCTCTCTGACAGCTGTCTCTGTCACTGTTTTCACTGATTACGCCATTGTTTCACCGTGTCAATATAAACAAAGCTTATAGCTTTTTTAGTCAATAGCAGAACGAGTGTCAATAATCCTAGAAAATTTTACGCTTAAATTAGGTGACCCTGAAGCCATTTAAGACATTTACACCAGGAATAGATATCCAGAATAAAATTTATTCATAAGAACAATTAATAATTGGATTTTTGTCATTGTATCGACTTAAAATTAATCTGCCAATGAAATTGTAGCCTTTAATCCTTATCCTCATTATTCCTTGTAACATTTGTTTAAAAATAAAACAGTCTTTGTACGAACCTTATCGATTATCTGGATGGTAAGAAGGTCGACACTTTTAAATATCTTAATATCAGTCAAATCTATAAGTTCTGAAATATTTTACTTATCAATATTAAAAACTTTATTATTTCAGGAAATTGAATATAATATAATATTGAGTAAAATGATGCCTACATAATTAATAAGGACATTATGATGCTTTATGGAATAAGTTTGCATTTTCAAATAATCAATTGAATTATCTCTATAGTTCTAATGAGAATTCTAATAAGATTTACGTATACCTAATTTACTTAACATAAGTTTCTAGATTAGAGGCTAAATTTTCCCAGATAAACAGAGTTTAATTTTGTATTGCGGAAAGCACGGCGAGAAGCTAAGACAAAATGTTCCCCTGCGGTTGGCTCTTTAACCATGAAGGAAAACGTAAGGACTCACTGTTGCCCAGGACACTCGACGAGCATGTGCATGTGAGCTTTCATTAGTCAGTCGATGAAGCACATGTAACATTGCCGGCTCGACAGTACTTTATAACCACCTAATTGAACTGTTCGATAGTTACTAATAACTTTGGCTGTGACCTCTTGACACTTCCGATAATCCGGGGTCCAGGACTCCTTCGGCTCTTTTTCATTTCCTCCTTTCCCGCTCATGTTTCATCGATCCATCCTCTGGAAAGATAAAAGCTCTTCTGTCCTCACCAATCTCAATATTAAATTATCCCTTCGATTAATAATTCCATTCATTTTTTAAAACCCTTTTTCCTTTTAATGCTTTTTTTACTATATATTCGCATTAAAAGTATGATTTTTTTCTGAAACTGAGCATGAAACTGTTTTTCATTTATGTTCCATATGTTTTGAAATACGTAGTTCTTTTTATAGCAAGGAATATAAAGATTTATTCATTAGTACAGGGAATTTTAATGAATTAAATATTTAAATCTTAAAATGAAATGAATGTATGAATTTTTCAGGAAGCTTCCATCAGTAGTTTTATAGGCGTAAATTTTTCTAATTCCCTCACTATTACATACAAGTGCAGCTGTAAATATATTTATAAGTAGCATATATCTCTTTTACCCATATTCTATGAGTTTACGGTCGCACGATCCGCTCAAATCATTTAATCTAATTAATAAGTATTTCGCTGAACTTAATTAAAATGAAAAAATTAAGCTACATACTTTTTTATGGAAAAAATGTAATTTTCGAATTACACGTGTTAAGATTATATTTCAGTAATAAAAATTCGGTTACATTGCAAGTAAGAGCGTAATAAAACGTAAAACGCGCGATAAAAAGTAAATATTATCGTGTACTTTTATAGAATATTTAATTGTACATGATTTAATTCAATAAATACATGCTTTACGGGTATCGAAATAATCATCACCTATTATTTTTATATCTAAACGTATTATTATGGTATTTAACCTTTATATTTTATTTTCACAACAAAATTTGATATAAGATATAAATTAGAAAAAATATATTGTCCTAAACTAATTAAATTCTGTTATGAGATCTAGGAAATTATGGAATATAATAATTATTCAAGATTTTATGCAGTCAACTGCACGATTAAATTTCCAAAATAATTTGTACATTTCATTTAAATTTGTATTTGTTAGTATCATTCATTCTTATTTGCATAAAAGAAAAAGTACTCATTATAATTTCTGTAAAATTATCATAAAGAAGCCGATGTTGCCAATTATTAACACGAAAGTAGCTTAAGCATTCTTATTACATTAAATAATAAATGCATTTCTTCAGTATATTTCACTACTATCCATGCCATTATGACTTAATAATTTAATGATTAATTGCAATTTATACAATGTTATTAATATATTATCAATATGCGTATCGCATTACGCATCGTAATAATTAATGAGAATGTATGTTAAATATTAATTAACTTCAAGGAGTATTTACTCGTACAGAGAACATTACACAATCTTAAAATTAATCTCCTTAAGACCGAATTTTATTTACATTTCACTAAAGTGAACTGAAGCTCGTACCTTCACTAATTCTATATGATATGATGGTACGATTAATATAATTTTCTTGTATATCCTGCAAAGGAGATTCTCTTCCGATTCTGTAGAGCCCCATTTATGTCTGAAATAATATAAATTTATTATTTTTGAATATTATAACATTGATATCTTATAAAGTTAAAATATTGATGTACTGTTTGCTTTTCTTTTCACCATTAGTTTAAATTTATTCAAGACGATTGGCTTTATTTTTCGCGGAATAGACCGTTCGTACTCTTGCTAACGATTACGTCGATGAATTTCGGATTTACAGACCGCGATTCCGATGAATTGCTTATGTATGTATCTCTCGTTTCATTTTTTTTATTCACAAGGACTTGGTATCCGCATCCCTAGTCGTTTATGTTCATGCCTCTTGATTTGTTTGATGGAACCAAGGCGTTTTATCGCGTCAGCTGATCGACTATGATAATCTTTACATCATTTACGAATATGTAATATTAATGTTAATGTTATTCAGGTTTTATCAAAAACTTTTATTATTCAAAATGTACGCAAAAATTATAAATAAATATTTTAATATATAATTCTAGCAATAGTTTATATAAAACCTTATGCTACTATTTATTGTATTATTTATAACTTTGTTGTTTATGATCCTTTTTAAAAATTCAATTAAAATGCATTTAAAGGTTATGATAAAAAAAATTTAGACAATTGAATAAAATAATTGAAAGTAATTAAGAAAGTTGTACAATCTAGAGAAAAGTAATTCTTCTTTTTATAATTCGAATCGTAGTAAAAAACTAATTTTCAAATACTGTAATATTATATAAGTACAAAACATATTAAACTATTTTATGAATATGAATATTTAGCATAAATTTCAACGTGCGTATAGAATTTTGAGATATTTCATATGTGGAGCATAAAAAAATGTATAAAAACTACATGATAAAAAATAATAACAACGTAACAAAAGCTTATTCAATTTCATTCATTAGTACAGCCGTATTCTAAAGAAGAAAGAAAAATATATACAAACTCTGAAAAAGCAAAATTTTTAAGGAAAACATTTAATTAAAAACTTTAGTTTAATAAAGCAGTATTTAATATGAAAATATGTGCACATTTGCTAATAATCACATATAATTTGTTATTAAATTTTATGTAATACAGTCACATCGATATTACAAACAATACTACAACTATAAATTTTTTGGCTTTCACAAAAGAAAATCTTTATTAATGTATTTTAATATTTTAAAAAAATATTAAACCTAACAGTACTAGTATGAATCTACTTGTATATAACAAATCTTAAAATCTACATTTTATTGAGATTATTTGAACAAAGCAGATTACGAATTACGTTATGAAGATTTTTGTATTTTTTGCATAGTATCTTCATTTTTTTAAATTCTTAGAGCGTATAATTTATAATTCTTTAAATATAAATCTTTAAATGACATATTAATTGTTGTTTGTTTTGTTAATACTTCCGCTTCTGAATTTATGTATTTAAAAATATCTTCATTGCGTTAAAGATAATTTAATTATTCGTATTCACAAATATATTTGTATTCAGAATTTGATAATACGCACGAAATGTAAGATCCAAATAATGTTACATGTGTTTGTTTTCCGTGGACAGCATTTATTGTCACGTACAATATAAGTCTACAACACATTTAAGGAAATCCCGAACATCTTTAATGATTTCTAAACTATTCTTATATTTAATCGCATGCAAGTTTGAGAAAATACAGAAGTTTTGAAGTAACGTTTCGAGGGAAAAAGTAAATGAAGTTGTATTGTATTTATTGTGGCATTTATTATGGATGATTGTTTGGTATTTTGTTAGAATCGCTTAAGGAAAGGGTTTGGTTGAAGAAGCCTTTAATTTTTTTTGTAGATATTCATCGCCGAATATAATGTTTACATTATATTTATAATAAAGTGTTAAACTTATTAATTGTAACTCGTTTTGGAAGCGAGTAAAGTAATGTAAAAGTTCCGAGGGAAAGCAATGATTGGAGACAAAAGGGAATCGTGAAACGGATCATCGGGTCAAGCAGGTCTGAGAGTGAGGACCGATTGTCGATCAATCAACCAGCGATCGAACTCGGTAAGAGGAGGGTACGAGCCGCGCTCGGGTTCCTCGAGCTGGGCCCGGGCCTCAAACCACGTGACTCTTTCCTCCAGCCACTCGGCATAATACATTCCGTAAGGCTTAGTCGTATTAGTCGGACGGGACTTTGGTTGGCTAATTTTCAGAGGCCGCCGACTCCCTCCCCTGGGTAACCGTTAATCTTAACGAGCTGAAATTACGGCCCGACGAGCTTCGGACGTCGCTTTTTTCCCGAGCTGCGAACGCATTTACGAGATAAGCGCCTTCGATTGGTAGTAGCCTGCCTCCCAACGAGCCGGACATTCGTTCTTGAGGATGCCGAATCCATATTAATCAGAGTATCCTCGTAATTGTCCTTATTATTTTATTTCTTCATATTTTTTGACATTGTTTAATTTATATTATTCCCCCGCTTATCCCCTTCTTCCGCATAGGCATTATTTAAATCTAAAGCTCGATAGATCTCGAAGCTTCGACTACCTTTAAATAGCTTCAAGTATTTTATGCCCTTCGTTCGACTCCCGCTCACCGCGTTTCGACGTGTCTCCTCCAAGGCTTCTTTTACTGTCTCGTCCTCTTTCAAATCATTTCGAAATTAAGAATATTTAAAGCGCACAACATAGCACCTACGTTATCTCAGTTTTCTAATTCACTTTCATTACATGATTTATATCATTGTAGCATTATAAAACGGGAATGTCTTTCTTTCTCTAGTTGGGCTAAGCTTTTTATTGACCCTCTAAATAATTAAATCGTTTTTATATGAATTAAAGATATGAATTAAAAATCATTAAAACTCATTCCTTGTATGAGCTTTCGAGGAAAATTTATATAGCCCATTAAACAGTATTTTTTCTATTAAAAATAGATAAACGTGCTTTTCTTACTTATTGGGAAATATTTATTGTTTTTTTATGAAGAATGAAATGGAAAAAGAGAGGAGAAGACGACGGAATAGTATCGCTTGTTAAAACGCTTCTATTATAGATTCTCCCTTTATTTTACAAATACACGTAAGAGGTATACTTATTAAAGTTTTACATAGTATCTATTATCATAACAAATGCGAAGTCATGAATTTATGAATGTTATTTGAAATTCATAAAATATTTGAATGATTTGTATAGATTCTCGTCGATGAAATTTCGCAGCCTATAAATATAAAAGAGATTGAGGAATTTATGACGCAGAACATTCTTTTTACAAGTAATATCTTAATAAATAGTCTATATTAATGAAAAAGAACTCTGGTTTTAGTTGAAATAAGAATATGTAAAATATGTCTATCTAGAGAAAAACAGAAGTTCAGTCAATATGTAAATGTTTAAGAGGATAATGCGGATATCATTTAAATAATCGTGGCATTAAAAAAATGCGAGAAAACAAAAACGCAATGCCTACGAAGTTTATGCCTTTTCAGCATTCAACTTCTAAGAATTACGATGCTTTTCCGTATCCCAGCACTTGCTCAGCTTAGCCAGAACCACACAAAATCCTCGTATTATCAATTCGGGAGAGATACGTTAGTAGGATCCATGAAGTGCTATTAAACTGCTGTGGATAAATTAAGGTTTTTTCCCATCATAGATAGCGAGAAGGGGCGGGAGGAAGAGAAATGACGAATGTATAGTCAAGTTCACGCCATATATAATTATCGAATCCCCCTCCTCCAAACCTATTTGTTCCACAGCGTTAATATCGGGAAATATCGCGAGTTTCATTGTTGGTTTTCCAAAACCAATCGGATTAAATAATTCGAAAACTATTTTCACTTGCAATTTATTCACCGCCCTCGCAGATGAAATAATAACGATTATGAGTAAACTTTGGAAAATACGCTTCTTTGAAACTGATATGAAGAAAGTAAAGTATTAGAAATGATAGTCGTAATCTTGCACTTTTGCATCATTATTTTTTACTCAATTATTACTAATACCACTATTATCATTATTGTTGTTGTTGTTGTTGTTCTTATTCTTGTTATAGTTATTTATTTTTATTAAAAAAGATTAAGCACAACATAAACAGTTTGATAGTGAATTATATTTAATAATATTTTTTCAATTATTTAGAAGTGTGAGAATTTTAAATTTAATTTTCTGCTATTGATATGTAATATTTTTCAGGGTCTTCGTCTCTTAATAGATATTTAGAATTTTATATTCAATTGAAATTACAGAAATGGTATACGAAATTGAAGTTTATCCAACGCTAATCATGCAATTGATAAAATGATAATCTTTTAGTTATATAGGGATGAGTATGAAACATTCGAGTTCTCAGCTAATGTTTTCTCTGTAACAGGTTATATTTATTTTTCATGTTTATTTGATGAAGTACAATTAAAATAATTTATTTTAAATCATAAATAAATCATAAATTACAATTAGAGAAGGCGTAAATATAATTAAAGTCAAAGATGTTTTAGGGATTTTCTTTGAAAACTCATGATCTGAAAGTCTCCAGGGAAATAAATAAATAGACGTGAGAAATAAAATAAAAAGTAAAAACTAAAAATAGTAGGAGATAAAAAATCCCAAAGGGGTATGAAGAAATTCTAATATTTTATTATTTGACTGAGCGCAGTATTTCCTCCGCCTAAGGGGAAGATGTGTGTATATTAAAAGAAAAGTGTTACCGAATCGGGAATAAAAATTGGGTCCAGTGGGGCGTTATGCCGTCCGGACTCAGGGTTGTGCGAAAATCAGTCGAGCGGAAAAATGAAGAGACACGGAGCAGAGGCGGAATGTTTGGCGAAAGTTTATTTGGAGGAAATAAAGGAATCGGAGCTTAAAATTACAATGTCGAGTGATATTGAATTTCACTCGGTTCAATTAATTCCTCCCGAATCAATACATTATGAATGTCGAAATTATATCATTTCAATTAACATTGACAAGTCAATGGATAATAATTTTCCTACGAAAATTTTATAGAGTTTCCCCACCTTTTCCCTTTAACCGTTTTGCAATTGTAAACGAGGAGAGTTGTACTGCTAAGGTTTCAGCAGTTGTTGGGAAATAAAATTAATCTATTATCAGATGACAGCGCTTCGATAATAAGATAAGATAGTGATGATAATGCATTATATACTACATTTGCTAGATTTGCTCGCATCGTATAAGTATAATATACATATTTAGATGAGCTTTGCCCTCGCGATGCGTACGGGTGGTGGTTATAAAAAGTACGTGGACGAATGGAAGATGAAAGTGGCAAGATATTTCGTCTGTGCAGAAGATAGATTTATATATCAGAGTATGAATGGGGAGGTGAAGGAGGAGGATAACTAGAGAATAATGAGTTTAAATGCTAATGTATGCAGAACCGTTGTGCCATTGGTGTCGGATAACGAGTTTCCGTCGGAGCCCCGTCCCAACCGTCAGGTCGCCGTGCTTTATTTTTGCTTGCTGTCCCGACGTAGCCCGCAGGGAGATAATTCACCCCCGGGTGGAGTTGACGACTCCACGGTCAGAACTTCTTGTCGTCGCGGTCGAATGGTGATTAAAAAGTGCTGATCGTCAATTCGGGGCCGAGAACGAATGATCGGCCTCGATTCGGGAGATCTGCACGGGCAAATAATTTAATTGTCGGACCCGTGACGATGGCCCGGGCCGTAATGGAAACGCAGCGGATCGGCAGCGGGTGGGCAGCGCATGGGCAGCGGATGGGTAGCGGACAACGGATCGAGGGCTGTGCATCTTTCAGCGAGTCCTGACATAAAAGTCGGCGAAGACCCTTCGAGCTCGTATCGACGAGCGCAGCTTCGATATCGCAATGCGACAGATTGCCATAGCTCTTTTGGTATGTGCCCCCCCCCGCCACTCACCCGAGCCCATCCGTGACTAATTGCCGGTCTCGGTATTCCTATTCCTATACGTCACGATCCTTACGAGTCAGTCCACCTTCTCGTCAAGATTTATACGTGGCCGATTGATCCTCCCTCGCCCTTTCCATTTTCCGACGAAAAAATTTATCCATTATTTTCGTCTTCCCCTTCAGTCCGCGCTTTGACTCTAATCGTAATTATGGATCTCTTGAACATTTTAATGGATATAGCCGTCGGATTCGAGCAAGCCAAGCTTCCAACATTACGTTTGATATCCTGCTTTTAAATGACGACTGATCGGGGATCTTTTAAAGATTGTTTTCTATTTTTAAATACGATATATCTTTTTATAATAATGCCTACAAATTTACATTTGAAATTATAATTATCTAATCCAGTCACTTAAGCATAAATCATGACAAGTTTTAAAATGGAATTATTTGTTTCTATTTCTAATCTAAACTTCTAACCACTTAAAAAGCAGAAATTATAATTATTATAATAAGAAATATATTATTTTCATTATTATATACATGTCAAATGAAAAAAAGGAGATCAGATGATTGCGTAGCGAAAAGAGTAGAAAAAAGTCAGAACCATATAAAATTTTAAAGCGAATCGTGCAAAAGATACATTTTCTTTTATGTCTAATATACCTGTATTTGTCTTACCGACATTTCTACATTAATACATAAATCTTAGATCAAAATTATATTTGCTCCTCCTTATCTTTGATTCAACGATCTACGCTGCAGCCTTCTTATCTATCATTCCGGTGCACCCGACTACTCACATGCACCGGCGCATAAGCAATAATATAGAAGCATCTACCGTATCTTGTGTGCCTTTTTATTATTTACTACTTAATATTTTTTATAAATTATTGTATTATTTATTTTAACTTTTCTCTTTTCTTCTTTTCTTTACAGAGAGACTCTACACAGTGGGCATAAGGTAGAAGCTCAAATGCATCACAAACCGTATTTTCGTTTACCAAACTTCAATTTCTTCCTCTTTTTTTTGCTATCTAAACACTTCCATCTCAGCACCTACCACGCGCAACACTTGCAAGTACAATATAACTGAATAATATATTTTACCATCTGATTACGTTATACTATATAAATAAACATATAAATTTATAAATATGTATATATTTATGTATATATTATATTTTCTCGTTTATGTAAAAGTAATAAATTTACCAAAATGCTATTTTTAAGTTGATTTTTAAAATTATTTATTAAAATATAAAATTTTCTATTTTGCAACAAAACTTTTTCGTTCCTAATATTTTTATATCTACAATAAACAATATTATGTATTCAATTATATACAATGTGAATTGCAATATTGCTTTAAGCTATTGAAAAACTAATTGAATTACTAATTCAACTGAGACCTTATCGCGCGTAAAATTTAAATTTATGGTTTTGCAATCTAAGAAGTATGTTAAATAAATTACGCAATAATTACATATTCTGAGCGTGTCCATTTTAAAATTTGTTTTTATTTAAATATAATGCATATAAATAATATCCATTATGAGTAAAAATTTCAAGTTATTATATAAAAATTCCTCGCTCTTCAATATTTTTTCTTACCTTTTCCTAGATATTGCATATAATACTTATAATAAATAAGTCGAAGAACTCACTCTTATGTTTATAGTAATATTAATGTTGTAGATACTAATATATGAAAAAGGACAATAAAAAGGATAGCATTGTTAATGCGAAGAACTTATCCATATATTCAGAAAGTAAGCGAAAGAGATGGAGAGAGTGAGAAGGGGTGCGATTGCGGGGGGAGGGGGGAGGTGCTCGTGGAAGAGCGGTAGTGGCAGATGAAGTACGTAGAGAAAGAAAAAATTCCCCCCGTATACTCAATTATTCAGAGGCAAGCTCGCGCTTATGCCTGTGCCTGGGCCACGAGAATCAGTATTACGTATTGATTTTGTCATTTACACGAATGCGGAAAAGTCCTTTCTCAACGGACCGACCAACACGGTCTTATCTTCCTAACAAAAAAGTTCAAACATTTCTATCCGCAATTCGTGTCCTTATAACCCGGTCTCCTCGACAATTTTAGTTCAATTCATCGACAATGTCACTGTCGTAGCTAAAGCTCGCCCATCACCGCCTGACATCTCTACAAACTCTTTGAATTGCACATGTAAGTACAATGAAATTTTTACATTTTATTCTAAATATTCTCGTGCCTTCGCTCTGCAGATTGAGAGAATACAGAAACAACGTATAAGTGCTATGAATGCGCGTGAATATTGCGTGAGGTCGAATCTCGAGTACCAAAGACACTTTTAGCGCAAGTCATTATAAAATTTGAGGCAAAGCTAAAAAAAGCTGTCGTCGAGTGGAAGACTCCGTGGCCGTTGTTTAAAGAAAACTAACGTTCTAACGATACGGGCCAGGAGTCTAATTGTTTACCTCGCGCTGTATTTTATTAATCATCGTCGTCGTCGTCGTCGTCGTCGGGGGGGGGGGCAGAGGAAGCAGATCGTCCTTGGATGCACCGAGAAAAACGAAAAGCAGTGGAACGGTTGGGAGGGCTGTCGCGTTATGGCGTAACCTCTATAATCCCGGCATCTCGTATCGGCTTACCGTGGCTGCATCGAGCCTCGAGCCTTCCTTGCTAAACAGCTTGGCCAGCATATCTGAAATTCAAATTGAAATGTTGAGGATGGCGATGGGGAGGGGGTGGGGCACGCGTTGGCCCTCGTGGGCGTATTAAATTTATCTAGTGGAGCATCGCGAGCGGGGCAGAGAGAGGCTCGCTCGGCCTTTCAGAAGGAGTTTCGGATTCATCTTGCGAAAAGATGTTGAAGAGGATATAGAAGCCTACTACGGAGGCTTAACCTTGGCAGCCAGAAGCGGCGAGGAGATCAGCAGTGAACTGCGATAACGTCGGCTTGACCTATCCTACCGTATTCTCCGGACAGCGAGCCGTTTCGCTGGCTGCCACTGCACTGATCGTCAAGCTCCTTTCGCTGCGGGTCTTCCTCTACCCTGTCGTTATGCTTCCTATAGACTTCCAAAGTTTATAAATTAGACAAGGCGATCATGGCCAAAGCAAAAAACTTCTTCGACCCTAGACAGGAGTAAAAACCGTGTCGGCGCTGCTACTACTGCTGCTTTCACATATCCTTATAAAGAATATTGAATGAATTTTCAATCGAAAAGTCTCGACGCTACTTAACTTTACTTAAATCATTTATTTGCATTCTAATTATTATATTTCTAATTACTCTAAGAAGATTAAAGAAAATTTAATTCATGAAAGATTTATTCTTAAATAAAGCTCGCGCTTTACCCGCTCTTAAATACGAATAATTAATTATAATTTTTAATTTTCTCTCGATATTTTTCAATACTGATCAATTTTATTTAAATTCTAACGTATACGTAATCTTAAAATAAATCTTATAGCAATAAAGCGTGCATGCTTACGTTTCAATGAAATAATAACTTGTATCGTTTTAAATAAGTCTCAAAAGTTTTTCCAACTTCGGAATATTTAGAGGATCCTTTTAAATATTTTATTTAATTTAACATTACTCTGACGCTTTCTTAATTAAACTTTTCTATGTAAGTTTCCTTTAAATGTATGAGTTTACTGAATCATTTCCAAGCCATTAAATCATTTTTGTTGCGGCGCGCCTGGCGATGAAACTAGACGCGGTTACTGTTCATCGTTAAATTAATGTTTTTTAGATAAACTCACATAATAAGAAACGCTGAGGTGATGGTGCAAGAATTATTTTATTGTGAATTATGAGTTACACTTGATTTATTTGAACACGTAACGTTGGACTCGTGAGATTTCGCGCTATTCTTAATGAAGGAGGAGAGTGTAGCGACTAACTAGCCTTTTTTGTCTTAGCCAGTAATTAAGCAATTAATAAAAATTATAAAAGATGGCATCTTGATCATTCGTTTTAAAGGGCAGTTCGCGCTTTAATATTCCGCCGCCCTTGAATGAACTCATTCAAAACATTGATAGAACTTAGATTTAATGGTTATGTCGTTGGGATCCTTGGATTCGATGACAATGATGCGTATCATTGTTAATTTTATGTCCGGGTGTTATCTTCTATGGGAAGGGGTGATACTCTTGTAGCCGGTCAAATGTATTCTCCTGTCGGTGTTTGTAGATTTTGGGCTGCACACGATGCTGTTCTTCCATGGTAGATGCTGATGAAGCGGGTAAGCGTTGTCTACCTTCAAAACGATCATGCATCCGGGTTTAATAGCGTCGACCACCTAAAATGCCATTTGTTCGATTATTAATTTGATTCAATTATTTGCATGATCAGCTCTTGCAATGTGTTGTTTTATTAATTGGATGTGCTGCCAAGTTGACAGCCTTTAGTGATGCTTTCGTCTTCGAATTCTTGGTCTGGCAGCGTAGTCGATAAGTCTCCAGTTAGGTAGCAGAAAGGAGAGGGGGGGAGGGAGAGAGAGAGAGCATCTAGGTCGTTTAGGATTATGGATATAATAGTTATAGGTCTGGAGAGTGAGTAGTGCACCTAGAGAGATTTTCTATTCTCGACGAGAAGCGTTCGTTTTGCACGGTTTAATTATTATTTTCTTTGCTTAAGTCAATTCGTGTATTTGTATGCGATCGGATAAACTTGATTTTGTCTTTATTACATCTGGTATGCCTTTTTAATTATATGCACTAATTCTTGATAGGTTATTTATTAATTAAATTTTATTAAATATTTTATTCGAAATTTTTTGTATGTACTAATGACAATTTTAGCCTTCATTTCCGTTAGCGGACACGGATTAATTTTATGTGTAAGTTAATTAACTTATGAAAATGTTAACTATTTAGGCGCGATTGTCTAGAATTTGGTATTGATCAAATTGCGGATGATTCGTGATAGTTAGATTTTAATTTTTTATCGTTTTTGTTAGACGTTTTTTTAGATTGATGAAACGGCGACGAGCCATTTCATATGATTTCCCTAATTCGTTAATTTTATTATTTATTTCTTCCATTTCCCAGCATCTTTACATATTTGTATGCGAAGGGCATAAGGAAATGAAACATTTATTAGCCTTTCTATTGACAGTGGGATGCCCGATTATCCCTGCGATGATCCAACCTAATTTTATTTTATTTAATATCGCGTTATTTTTTAGTTTAATTTGCCCGACGCATAAAAGCTCGTAAAATATATCTACACCTAGAAGTGCATCTATGTCTTGAGGTTTATCGAACGTCGGGCCTGCTAATTTAATATTTGAAGGGATATTTAAAATTTCTTTATTTATTAATTTTGTTGGCAATTAATTGCATATGCGCGGTAATATAAAAAACTGTAGAGTTGTTTTAAAAGCGGATGCCTTAGATTCCATTTTTGCGACGACTGTTTCGTTTATATTTGTTTTCAATTGGCACATGCCTTCGACGGCACATTTATTTTAGTTCGCGGTAATTTTAACCGATCCCCGAGTTTTCGGCCCATAAAATTTGATTGAGCACCGCTGTCAAGGATTACTCGAGCAGATACTTTCTGCTTATATTTATCGATTATGTCTATTGCGGCCGCGGATAGTAGCACTTCGGTAGGATATGTTGCATTAAGAGTTGTGGTCCGCGTTGACATTAAAGTGTTAACCGATCGAGTTGGTGAATTATTATTATATCTACGCGAATCGTAATGAAGAAGCGTATGATGCTTCTTCTGGCATTTTTTACAGTCCTCGCGTTTACATTGATTATTCGAATCCCCGACGTTAAAGCTATTAAAACACAATTTATTTGTTTTGATTGTATTTGCGCGCCCTGCCACGGATAATTCGCAAAGCTTTTCGCACGCAAAAATTTGGTGGGACTCTTTCCGCACGATACAAATGATAGATTCTTTAGTCGTTGTGAACGTGTTAGTTGAACTTTTTTATTTATTGAATAATTGTTATTTATTGTATTGGCCCCTATGGGAATTCAATGAGGGGGGGGGGCGATTGTCATTAGCTGCAACGATTTTTCATTTAGAAAATTTATGAATTCCTCCCATTTCGTCATTTCTTTTCCCTTTACCGATTTTATGTATTCGAGTAGCGTGATTTTACCTAATTATGAGGATGTTATATATATATATATATATCAGTAAGGATCCCCAATGATCGACTGGTTCACCTAACGGTTTTTAACGCTGTTTTCGTAGCTGTTGGAGGAACTTTCAATTGATTCTATTACCGTGGCGGCTTCGTCTTGCAAGCACGACCGCAAGTAATGGAATTTTTGTATTAATGGCAAACTTTCGTTTTCATGAACCATTTTTGTAAATGTATCGCGGAATTCAGACCATTTGTCGAACGCGTCGTCGAAAGTTTTTAATCCGATGCGCGGCAATCTAAGATAAGATTCGTTTTGACTATTCGCGATAGCCATTGGGCTATTCAGTTCGGTTTTTCTATCACTCGCGAACGCATTTCCGTTTATTAAAATTTCTTTAGCACGACCCATGGCCTTGAAATATAATTTTTCGAATTCTCCTTCATCGTCTCCATTATTTCCTTCTAATTCTTTTATTTGAGATTGTATTTATTCGTATTCGGAGAGCAATTCGTCAGCTTTATCTTTGCGCACGCCAAGTTCTTCATAATGAATTGCGCCTCCGTCCAGAAAACCCGAAAATCTTGTTAATTTTGTTTTAATTATAGTCCGATCCCGCTTCAATTTATTAATTTTTTCAGCCATATTAATTAATTCGAATAATTAATATCTATATATATATATATATATATGTATATTCTGATAATAGAACAGAGAGCAGGCGATAGGAAAAGGTATGAGCGGAGGGGATAGAGAAGGATGGAGACTTACTACTTCGATGATTTGAAGTTGCCTTTGAGATAGGTGGATGCTCGTGTAACTTCTAGGCTGTTCTATGACGGCAACAATGCTACGCGCGCCAATTCAAATGCTAACAGCACGGACTACTGTTGGCGTGCACCAAGTCTGAAGTTGGCTTCAAGATGGCTGGATGCGTGCGCGTGCAGTATGCGCGGCAGCAAGAGCTTGCACTGTTGTAGACGCAGTAATGGGCAATGCGCGACAAAACCGCCCTAAAAACTGTAATGTCGCGACAATTCTTTTGTATGAACTGCTGTTGAATTTCCTTTTTAAATTTCTTATTCAACTTTTTATTGCATTAAAATTTGAAGAATTCACTTTTTATTTGGATTTTTTAATTGGATTGAGTTGGATAATTTTCACTTCACTTGAATTTAATTTATTGAATTGTATCTTTTACGTCACAATTTTTATTTTGGATTAATTTTTGGATTTTCATTCACTTCACAGATTTAATTTTGATCGAATTGTGTATATTTGTGAGACACTACACTCCGCGTCTACAATTTATTCAATTTATTCAGTCACCTGCAGATTTATTCGATTTGATTTGATATTGTCGAGGCTTCGACTCATTTAATTTTAATTCTTTTTCTAATTTATCCGGCTCGAAGGACTAAATGTTCTTCCTTTCTGATTTGTACATTTTATTTTTAATTACACTTTAATTTATGATTCTTGAATTTTCAAGAATCCCGCTCGAAGGACCAAATGTTGCGGCGCGCCTGGCGATGAAACTAGACGCGGTTACTGTTCATCGTTAAATTAATGTTTTTTAGATAAACTCACGTAATAAGAAACACTGAGGTGATGGTGCAAGAATTATTTTATTGTGAATTATGAGTTACACTTGATTTATTTGAACACGTAACGTTGGACTCGTGAGATTTCGCGCTATTCTTAATGAAGGAGGAGAGTGTAGCGACTAACTAGCCTTTTTTGTCTTAGCCAGTAATTAAGCAATTAATAAAAATTATAAAAGATGGCATCTTGATCATTCGTTTTAAATGGCAGTTCGCGCTTTAACAATTTTATTCAAACTTTTATAACTTTATAATGTTTTTATATTTCATAGATCATTTATCTTCAATTAAATTCTTATAAATATATATTTGAGTTCCATATTCATAAATTTATATGATTATAGCTATTATTTTATTTAATTGACAGAAAACTTTTATCTTCAACAATACCTTTTCAAATATATTTTTTTTTATATACGGGCAAATTAATAATTATTTGTTAAATTATGATAAATATATACCGTTATTATTCTAAAAGAAATGTATTTCACATAATTTTTTTAATAATATTAAGGAAAATTTCAATTAACGATGCGCTTTAAAACCATTTTTATAAAACTGGAAAAGAATCTAAATGGATTTCTATAGTTTTTACAAACTTTATACTTTTCATTGAAATATAATATTACATAGTATATTATAAGAAAGGGCCTTTTTAGTATTTTATGAGCTTTGAAACTATTAAAAAATTTTCTATCTATTGAGAGTAAATGTTTAATGTATAAGATTAATTACTGTAAAGTATCTTAATATTAATGAAGTTTCTAAAAGGTGTTTTTATTTAAGTAATAATAATTGAAACGAAATAATTAAATATCTTATATAAAGAATAGTGGGTCGAGATTATCGAGTAGAAGGAAGGACAACATAAACATTCATGTAATTTAATAGACAATACTTTATATGAAATATATTATAATATTAATGAATTTCCGAATTCCCAAGGATGATTCAATAGAAAATAGTCATTTTTTAAAGATCATGGATATCTAACTTTGACCGAAAATCAAGCCATTCATAATTACAAAAGCTAGTTAATTTAATTAAAAACAATTTCGAATTACTTTAATTGAATTAACAAATTTAAATAAAGTATAGGGGAATCACGGGGCTGCATGATGCTTCTACTTTGGTTCATAATTAATCGTTCTTGGCAATTCTTAGAAAGGTCATTCATCAGAGCAAACGGATTAAAGCTCGTGGGAGAGGCCGTGTGAGGAGGGCGGGGAAGAAGGGGGGAGGGTGTAGCAGCGGTCGGAGATAGGGTGAAGATAGGCAAGCTGCGTATAATTGTGAAGGCGTGCGATCTCAATGTTTGTTAAGGGCCGTAGGCTCATCTGTATCTGAAGCCGGATGTGGCAACACACTGGTCAGCTTACGGGTCGTGTGTCTACGTGAAGAGCAGCATGAAGTCAGAGATGCACGGCCGTACAGTATTTAGGTCAAAATGAGCAACCCCGGTTATGTAAGGCCTTCCATAGTCGATTGCTAGGCTCCAGATCTTCTTTTTCACTCCATCCTCCACTCTTGCTCTCTTTATTGAGCTCACGTTCAACCAGGCTCGTATAACTTCAATTATTTTCCTTTTAAACGCCTCCTTTATATTCTATCCCACAATACTTTCACTCGCATAAGGTTACTCAGCCGTAAATTATAAGTTTTATTTACATGTTTTGGTATAATATTTAATGTACGTTAATGTACGTATGTATATATGTATGTGTGTATGTATGTATGCGCGCGCGCGCGCGTGTGTGTGTGTGATTGGATACACGAGTGTAATTCGCTTTCAAAGAATGGAGGCATTCATTATAAAATGATAAGTTCAAGCCTCCTGGGCTCTGAAATAAAATGAATCGTACTTTCAAAAGCACTGCGCTCCTATACATGAATTACAATTAACTTAAATTCCGTACATATAGCTTTTGTCTAAAAACAGTTTAAAGGTGAAACTACTTCCTGGAGAGATGATCGAGACGTACGGGTCAGATGAAAGGTATTTAAAAGCGAGTGGTGGTAAGGTACTCGATCAAAATACCATTCCGATACCTGTCGGCACCCTTTCGTATCGAACAACAATAGTTATTAGTAGATGGGATACGCAGACAACATGAAGATGATCACTTATGCGAGCAAACTCCATAACGGACATGTGCCACTAGGGCTTCTACAAAGGCGTCTCAAACCCTATTGCATATTGATTACCAGCGCTCAGATTGAATTTAATGAGAGCTCCGCAGATTCGGAAGCCTCTCTCGAGTATACCTGACCCTAGGCCTCCATCCCTATCCCCATCCCTATCCCCATCCCATTCAGACCGCCGGTGGCTTTTCCAAAGGCAGCACCTAATATTCACTTGTTTAGGCATACTCCGCTCGAGGGCTCATTACATCCGGTTAATTATGCATTATCAAATCAACCTGGCTCTTGTTATTTTTGACTCATAGGACGAACGTAATTATTTATGGAAAACAGGAGCTTCCCACCCGACATATTTAAGCCGCAGTTCCTCCTTCATTAGATTTGCAAAAACAGACCGTCTTAAAAATTTCGGGAATGTCACGTACGTGTTATTTATGCAAATTCGGCCAATTTAAGAAGAGGAAAATAAGGTACTCTGTGGTACGCGTATTTACGGGGGGGGGGATCTGCAATTTATTTAAATAAGTCATCTGTTTATATTCACGAAAATAAAATATTTTCTATTCAAGTGAAGTCAAAATTTTTACACTTGCTTTTTTTCTCCTTTTTCTTTAATTCTATACCGCCCCTTCAGCCACTCACCCCCTCTCTCTTTCTACCTCCTTTCCCCCTCGCTCTCTCATTAATGTATTTTTCACTATCTCAAAAAAAAGGCAATTATAATATCCTCGGTTATTAAGATTTATGTTTTACCCTTTTCGCTAGAGTCGTTCGTTGTTAAATTCACTCAAGTTCTATTTAATATTTAGAGTAAGTTTACTCATCAAATGAAAATGAGGATATTTTTCGAAAAATGTCATTTTAATATTAATGTGAAATAGGTAAAGGTCCAATATTGATGTATATTTACGAAAAATTCGGATGTTCTTCGGATCTAAAACCAACCTGCCTGTTCCCTCTGATCGAGGGAACTTTATTTTCTCTACGGCTCTTGAGAACATACGTAATTACCAAATTTATGTGCTTATGAAGTCAATTCAGACTACCCAAGCATTATTCGTACTAATGAAGTATATTTATATCTTAGTTAATGGAAATATAATATTTAACGTTTATTTTTCCTTTTCATTTCTGTGATTTATTAAAGAGGACAAATAATAAAAGCTCTTAAATTAATGACAAAGTATTTCTACGCATGTATAGGAGTGATTAAAATGAACGAAGTAAAGCGTTTTTTTTCAATAAAATATAAAATAGCCTATTTAATGGAAAACTTGGAATTACAGTTGAAATTAAATTGAAAATGTTAATTCGATCTTTTCATTATGTATCCAGAATTTTTATAATTTCATTTTACAAAACTTGTTTGAAAAATTAAACAGCGAAATTTGAAAGTTTTTTTACTAGAGATAAAGATTTTAAAAAGAGTCGAAAATGATTATACTAAGAATTATTCCTTAATCGTAGATAAATCTTGTAATCTTGAAATTTAAAAAGGTCATTTAAAAATGTTTTATTGAATATAATACTATTTTAAACATATAAAAGACATTTTAACAATAAGACTAAATGTATTTTAACTATAATTTTAATTGTAAAGCTCTTTTATTGTAATTTAATTATTGTAAAATTGTAAAGCTCACTGAGTTTTTTTCTCTTTATATTTAAAAATAATCGAATGAATAAAACGAATAAAATGAATTGTTTCTTTTAGAATCCTTTATTTTTAATTATTAAGTTACGTAAAAATATCAAATTCAATGCTTTCATTCTTATTAAAATATTTATATTTCTCTATTAAACATAAAATCAAATGTATTATTGTGAGAAGTAAACTAATGTTTATATCTTTTCTAAAATTTAAATCGATCTAATTAATTATGCAAATGAATTCATTATCTTAGTTTTTTCATAATTTCTAATTCAATGCCGATTTATCGTAGTTATTAAATTATTATAGTTCACTACTATTCACATACTTTGTATTAGAATTTTATTTTAATTATAAAGCATGCTGAAACATACTTTGCGTTTTTATGTTGTATGTTATTTGATCATATAGTTCACTCTGAAATTATAGTACTTTTCGTAAAAAAATAACTTAAAATAAAATAACAGGGCAGTTGAAAATTATCTTCTGCAGCATTCAATTTTTAAAAATAATATTTTTTTTTCACCATTCATGATCTAATCGCGTGTATAAATCCTCAAACACATTTGGATACTTATGATTACATGTTTATTAACTTTATAATTTACGTAATTTTAGATGTTGTTAAAGACATTTTTCAGTACTTGTAATCTACAGATTTAATCTGTGTATCCTCTAGTATAGGAGAAAGATTATAATTTTAATTTAAGAATTGCTTAATATAATAAAGAAAGTAATTAATCCGTATCATAATAATGTTATTTTCTAATTTATGTAAGAATTAAAATTAAAGATTTTTAATAAAAAAACAAAAACAATAATAATACGAATTCGGAATATCAGACTTTATTATTTTTATTCTTTAATAAATATTATTGAATTATATTTGATTTTTAAATACATGTGAATTCAACAATCTATTATTATTAAAAAATTTTTATCTTTAAAAAATGTCATACATTTAAAAATGATTTCATTGTTTGTGATAAATTGATTCACATCGTCTCATTTCATTATAAGACGAAAATGTTTTATTTTGTTCAATTTGGGAAAATAATTCAAAGAGAAAAGAAATAATTGCAACGGCATAAGAGCAAATGCAAGGGAACACACAAACTAACGCATAAGCGGCACGTACGTGTAGTATGATTTTACGAGTTTTGACAATTTCAATGCCTAGAAAGCTATTTTATTCGTGAAATATCATACTTTAAATATTCAATAAATTTAGAAAAATATGTTTAAAGATTAAGATGAGTGCATGAACGTCTATGGAAATTATTTTAAATATATATTAAAGCTAGTCATATTATTTAAAAAAAAATGCAAGAAAAAAAAATTAAAATTATAATCTCTTATAGCAATACGAAATCTCAGAAATTTCCTCGTGAGTTTTCAGCAGAAAGTTTAAAACGTCATTTTTAATTTAAAAACAAGCCATAGAAAGTAATGTTGCTTCTGAATCTCGGGTTCGGGTAACTAATTTCAATTCGTACATCTAGTAATTAGATTTAAGCTAAAAGACGTCAGATACGTTTAATCTAAATAATTATTCATGCCAATTTGGCATCCTATTTATGGGAGACTTTCGAATGATTCTTTGCCGCTTACGGCTTTTTGTTGTTCGGGGCTTCGTTCTTTTATCGATTAATAGAGACCGAATTAACATATGCTAATTTCATTACAGGTAATGTTCGAGCACCCGAACAATCAGAACTTAATTTCTTACAGTAACATTTACGTAGAAAGGCAAGGTTATTTATGGAAGCTTCAACTGCAAATCAGATATTACAATGAAAATCAGCTTCGAAATAAAAAAAAATACAAATAATTATTATTTATAATTAATTTTACTTAAATAATTAAATTTTAAAAATCAATGAAATAAAATAATATCTTACACAATATTTGTTTTATTATATTATATAAGATTAATCAAATCTTGTACTGCAAGAGTATTATCGCGCGCGCGTGTGTGCAGTACTAATAACTGAAAATATTACTTTTACTTTGATATAAAGGAATAGATTATTTCCATTTTTTTCAAAATACGTAAATATTTAAATGTATTTTTACATTGCTTAGAGATTTTAAATTATTTATGAAAGCAGGAAAAATGAGAAAAATATATTTATTAAATAATATTATAGAAGTACATTGTTGCTTTTACAATTTATCAATACGTTATGACTTTTTCTTGTAAGAAAAAAAAGACCAAACATAATATAAGAATAAAATAATCTATGTATAGTAAATATAAATGCAGTTTTAAAAAAAACTCATAGATTAAAGCAAACGTAATATTTTGAGTAAATACAGCCAAACATAGTATAAATATGATTTTGTAAAAAGAATATTTACAGAAAAAAGAAAGGCATGATTTTATCACGTTTTCTTATCTCCTCAACACAAATACTGAATAATGTATGAGCGCGGAAGATGAGTGGGGAAAAGAGTAAAAAATAAATTACAATAATGGAGATAGTTATAGATGGATGAAGCAAGATATACGTAAGTGGATTTCGATCTATCGAAACTTTAAGGAACTAGTTCGCGTGCTAAGGAAGCGTTTCGAGCATTTCCATGCCGTAGAAATTAGTAGAAACACGCTTAGGCATAATTTTCCATTCCCTTCCGATAGATGTGAATAAATCATAGAAAAGAAATATCACACTCTCACATAAGAAGATCCGCATCAATACAGGTAACGTATTTATTAAAAGCTTATTCTTTCCTGAGCTTTATGTAAGTTAATTTAATGTTAAGGTAAATAAAATATCTTTAGCAAATATAATTTATTACCTGATGTAAATCATGCGAATCTCGAGTAATGTATTTTTGATGTTGTAATGTATTCGGAATTATTTATTAACGCAATATTACTCTTTATGCTCTCGGTAATATAATAAAAAATTAATTTTCTCATATCACATAAAGAATAAAATATAATCGAAGTATTATGTCACATTTTTTATGAAGTGGTAAGAACTCTTGGCCGTTATTGTTAAATACGTAAGTTTAAAATATAATATGTAGATTTGGTAACGACAAATATGCATTTTATTATACGGGTATTGATTTGTTTCTGTAGAATTTTTGTATTAAGATATAAAAATATTATCGTAACACTTGAGCTGGAATTTTCATCTATTCGACAGAGCGATTGTATTAAAATTTTATATTAATGAAGAAAATTCAATTAATTATCCACTTATACTAAGAATAATAAGATGTATTAGACGTTAACGTATAAGGGTTTTTCTCGATTGATTTTGTTTTTCTAAATTAATTAGCCTAATTAAACTAGTCAAATTATTCTTGACAGCAAATCAGTATTTATTGATTATAGCTTTTTTATTTTTACATTTTGACAGATAAATTATTATAAAAATAAACATTCATGCAAATTTATAAAAACTTTTAATAAAGTATGCAACATCTAAGAGTCTTTCAGAAGTTATTAATATTTATGTAAAAACACCTTTAAAAAAATAACCAAATCATATTTTCATTTCCTATTATTCTTATTTTATTTTGAATGATACTTTTGTTAGAAAATCAAAATTAAATTCTTAACGTTTACAAATATATAATGTAAATTTATTGAAGAATAAATTTTTTATAATTTGTATGCCCATTTTCTAAAAAAAATGTAAAAAGGTTGTAAATTCATTTTAAATTAAATCACTTTTTAGATAAATTGATGATAAAAATTAATGATAAAATGATGTATTTATCATATCCTATTAACTCATTTGATTAAAATATATTAATCTTCTTGAAAGAATTCGGACTCTTAAGGAATTAAAAATCTGAAATAGATAGAGCATTATATAATTTATTATTAAAAATAAATAGTAATTATATTTCTACATTAAGAGGAATTTAATGTTATCAAATAAATTAAATAGTTTGAATTAATGAATAATGCATCAAGAGTTCATATTCGGAAATAATAACGTGTCTAAATATTTGCTTAATTTAATTATAATAATAACAAAATTATGTATAACGGTAATCACTTATTAGTGGCAATGAAATATCATTCTTGCAGTGTAATTTAAATTATTAGGTATTTTTGAATATATCTTCCTAGGATAGAACTAACACGTGAATAGCCGTTATTATTTCATACAAAAGTACTTAGAAATCTTCTACTCATCGATTAGCTATAAGAAATATAATAACTTTTTATTGAAATTAAAAAAAGAAAAGAAAAGAAAAGAAAAAAAGAAGAAAAGTAATGGTTATTTAATAAGTAATATCTTTTAATTTATTTAAATTGATAAATGGAATATACAAGTTGGTAAAAACAAAATGAAAGTGAAAAATTGAGCTCTACGGAATAAGAGGATAATGAGGATTCTTCTATTTTAAAATTAATGAGACTTTTAATGTCATAAGAGCCGTTGCAGCCCATTCAATTTTAAACAATATATCTCTATTCTATGCACATACTGTAGTTTTACAAGTATATTTTTTATCCACTAAAATGTTGTAATATAAATTGCTCATCATTTTGAAAATAGGAAAGAAGTGGTGAAATCTTGAACTTGGAGATCATCAAGTCTCAGGAGAAGACGAGCTTAAGAGAAGTCCGAGTCTCGAGGATAACATTAAAGCTTTCATTGAGTTCTTCATATTTATTTATTTCTTTATTTATTTATTTATATATTTATTTACTAAAATATTTGTAATTCAAAACCTTTCTGAAACATGAACTCTAGTTTTTTAAAAGTTATGCACCAGTGGGGATTGACAAAATAAGTGTAGTAGGGCGCAGTTCGAAAACGGGGGTGTCAATATTCTGAGCGGGACAGCTAAAAAAAATATAAGAGTTATTAAAGTTATAAGAGAAGCGATCTCACTAAATTTTCTAAAAATTGGCCTCCGCAGCCACCGCCGCCATCGTCTTTTGAATATAAATTTGAATATATGAGATATGAACAAATTTCCAATGTGTATTCAAGACTGCACATTTTTGAAAAAGAATTCAACTTCAACTATTTCACGGGTTTATAAATTATATCGCTATAAGCTTAGTCTTATTAATTAATAACTCTTGTTCATTCTGGCTTTTCATCATTTACATGAAATATTAAAATTAATCTTACCTAATTTCTACGCGTTTTTGAAAAGACTTATTTTTAATAAATTCATAAAAATTTCTCTTATTAATTAACAAACTAACTAGTGAAACTCTATGAACGTAATATTAGCTTCAAAAACTTTAAGAAACAATGTAATATTTTAATCTCAAAATAAATTAAGATCAAAATAAATAAAAATTTATATCGAACACTCGTTGTATAAAATTGATTATCAAATAAATTAATTTATTCATTATAAAAGCAAATTTATTTTACTTTTATTGACAATACGATATTATTAATTATTAATTAATTTTATTAATTAATATTATTAATTTTATTCTAATTAAAGGTATATTATTATAAAATAAAAGGATTGACTTCAAAAATAATTACTAATTATCAAATTAAATATGTATATGAAAAATAATGCATATTTCAGGTTGTAATAATACATTCATAATTAATGCGTGAAAGCGTATTATAATTAATTCAACGTTGAGGCATTGCGTTGTAATAATTTTTCAGATGATATACATTTACATCAATCTATTATTATTATTTAATTATATATATATATATATATTATAATTTAAATGCAAAAATAAATGAAACGATAATATGAAGTGAAAATGAAAATAACAGGAGAATTGATTATTGGGGACAAATCGCTTAGCAATAAAGTATATTTTAGTTATTAAATAACTTATCGGACCATGAAAACTTGTTCTTTTTTATTTAATCACACGAAAGTTCCTTGTCTTTGCTTTTTATTCACTTAGCTTTTCTTACATTTATTGAAATAAAGATTGAAAGTGCTCCTTAAGTTTTTGTATTCTGTCTTTAAATATTGCTGAAGAGATTTATGTAAACACGTAGACGTAATAAAGTAAATATAAATGTATCACATCGGATTTTATTTCGATCCTCAGTATCATATATAATCTTTAACAGATTACTACTTTTCGTGACTAGGTATTATTAAAATGCTTCAAATGCACAATAAGGCGGATATACGGATATACGGATATACCGGAAAGATGGGTTTCAATTCGATTCAATAGGCTTTTCTTTAATTGTTGTTATACTTTGAAGTAAAGTATTTAAATTAAATATCCTAGGTTTAATCGAAAGCTTTTTCGTTAGCTAACGGGAGTCATGAGAATTAATACGCGATTGAGATTCAGCATGGCTTGCAAATATATTGAAAATCCTTAGTCCGGAGCTTTAAAGGTGACGGCCTCTTTTAAATCCATTAAAAGTTTGTGGCGCAGCAAAGACTGCGCAGTGAAAACCTTGAAATTTTTGTTTATACCTAGCAATAGCCGAGGCGCGCGTCTCGCTATATTAAATTCAGCCTTGTGTACCCACGTTACATGTGGGGCTGACAACTTTATACATAAAAAATACGCTCTATATGGGTAAAATTTAGCTTTGATCTAGAGGTAGGATTATGCAGGTCGCGCTGCACTTAGCTTTCTAGTTTCTCATATTCAACGTCTAAATGTGTAACGATCTCTTTATGCTGACGCACACGTGCACACGGACCGAAGTTACCGTGAGTATGGACACGCGCATACCCATATGTATGCCAACTTACCATTTGACTCGCTTATTTCTATCTTGCTCTTTGTCTTCCTAACTCCGCGCACGTGTCCTCTAATGCGAATTTATGTGACTTCCCTTTTGAATTGCCCAGTTAAAAATTCAAATCGCTGTACATGTTACGACAATTTACGTGCATAATTTTCCTAGATTAACCCAATTTATTCAATAAATTATATGTCTGTATTCTTTGTTCAGAAAAAATCCAGGAAAATTTGTCGCCTTAACAATTACGAAATTTCAATATTAAGAAACTGCTGCAACTTTTAACTTTTTCAATATCAAACTGTCATAAGTTTAGTAAATTTTAGTTTCCTTATAATGAAATTATTAAAATAGTTGCGTCAGTGACTAAAAATTGAATCGATTCTATACTTAATAAAACATTTTAAATGCAATACTCTACAATCTCTAGAGTATTCCTATATATATATATATGTATAATTACTGCTTATACTGCTATTTTCATTACTCCTAATACATCTCTGAAATTGACTGGCAAGTCTTCGTCTGCTTTTGAAACATTTCACTCACTTGCAAAATAGCAAAGGAATATATATATATATATATCGAACTTTCCTCAACTTCGACCCTACATTTATGTACATGTGCAAATATCGTTGTCATTTGAAATGCTGATACGCAAATGATACACGACAAAGCTGAAGCCTTATGTACAGAATTGTGACTGAAACGTTTCTTCGATAGAATACGCGTCACTCAGTGGGTGGTACAAATCAGAGCTATGAAACTTTGACATCGTGTATGACCGTAATTCTCCGTCAAAAACTCGATGATTAGTGGATTCAGCTACAAAATGTTTATAGAACTTTCAAGTTTTCTTCTGACTGATTGTGAAGGGTCGTTACATATCATCTACTTTAAATACTTTTATTTTTTTAATAGAATCATAAATTATACAGATTCTGTTATTAAAAATATTATTATCCGTTATTAATAAAACATTAATATTTCTATTAAAATTATGATACATTTACTTTTTACTTGTTGTAATAAATATGTAAAAGCTTTTAAAAACTCTCAATCCTTACTGTGACTATAATTCTATTTTTTAATATATAATAATTGAATTTCAAAGATGTTTCAACGCTATGACAGGTAAACGTTATTATATCATTACCTACAAAAGTATATAGTGCTTTAAAACATTATTTCTTACATAATAACTATATATTTTTTTAATATATTCTTTAAAATCTAGGTGGTATTTCCAAAATATTTCAAATAGAAAATTATATTAATTAGTAATTTAAACAAATAATTAAAACAATTATTTGGTTTCAAAAGCTTTTAATACTTGAGTAAAAATAGGACTTATTTTTACAACTTCTGCTTTGGCAGGGAATTAAACTAATATTGTGCTACATTTTCGTAAGCCGCTATACAATAAGCCTGACAAATATTATTTTATACTACTGTCGGGCCTTGTTAACACATAACATATTACATATAACGATTTTATAAGAGACATAATATGTAATTGAGAATAAAATGTAAATGAGACATTAAGTATAAATTAGTCATTTTATAATATAATGTATGTAAGGTAAATTTTTATAATCGATAGTACTTTTTTTCCTTTCAATCTAATATTTTTTGGGTAAATTATGAATAATTTCGTCTCTTGGTACAATATAAAATTGTAAAAAAAATAGTTCACTCGTCTCTTAGTCATTGTAATTGTATTGATAATAGTAATTAAAAATGATTTTGATGTTATGACGTATAAAAAGTCCACCTGAGAATGAAATTGTGAGAGTAAGTAATAAAAGGTCGGCTGCACGATGTATTTGAAGATAAGTTTGTGCGAGAGTAAATTCTCTGAGCTTTACCGAGTGTCGTAGGAAGGATTGTGAGCTTAAATGTAAGTTTATATGCAGGGTGTATAGTAAAAAATGTCTTTAAAATGATTTTTTAAATATAGGGAGCTTCTTACTTCCAGTGAATCACTTCGAAAACGGGAGGACGAAAAAGAAAAGTGGCGCCTTCCGTGGAAGCGTAAAAAATGTTCCATAATCGGCGTAGGTCGACGTAAGCGTCTCTGAAAAAAAAAAAAATAAATAAATAAATAAAAAGGTAAAAAAAGTAGCTCGCCGCCAAGTTGTCTGCCGTGCTTTGGTGAGCTCGGCTTTGAAGTTTCCCTCTTGTGACTCTTAGTGCAGCGCAACAGATCAAAGTAAACGCGCCTCGAATCTCCGGCTCCTTCCATTCTCGGGCACACAGTCCGACGCGGATCTCCGAGGTAGTCGCGCGTTCATCATTAAGGTACATACGTGGCACAAAGTGCTCGAGGTGGGACGTAATAAAGGAATGGGCATCCGGCTAGAGATGATCAGCATCGAACGACAAAGTGTCCGACCCGAGCAAAAAGCGAATATCACCTCACGTGGACGCCTCCGATCGGATGTCGCGGCGGCCCATCCCTCGCAACACCAACAGACACAGTTGTGCGCGCGCACAACGTTTCGAACGTCACGCCGATCGCATGATATTCATCAATCGCCTATTACATTGGCTTTCTGCCATCGATTTACCCAATAATTAATTTGCTTACTCATCTCCACGCGACCATCTAATCGAAATCGTATCTATTTCAATATTTATTGGCCGGTCATCCGTGAAAAATAATATAGACTTCGATATTTCAATGACATTGAATCAATCGTAGGGGAATTGTCAGGAGAAAGAAGGGCACGGAGTGGAGCGAAAGTAAAATGGGAAGAAGCAGATATTTACCTAAAGGGCCGAGGAGCTTGGGGACGGGAATTTAAGAAGTGAAGGGTCAATTTGCCGATTGGATGGATAGTTTTTCCAGTACAGCATAATCAAATGAAAATGCAAACTGTTAATGCAAAGACCGAGCGCGCAATCGCTTCTTGAGTCTTTGATGCATGTCATACGATATGCGTTCGAATGACGATTCAATTATGATCGCCCGATACCGAGAGTAGTTCAACTATTTTTCCCAGATCCAGTTTCCGCTGGGAAGCATCTTTTGGGCAACACATTACTTTTGAATACACAACTACAGCTTTAAACAGAAGCAATGATAAGACAGACATTCTCGAAATCAGGACTGAATATAATTTTTAAGAATAATAATGTCATAACTATATTATTTTTAGTTATATCAATATGTTCTTGTCCATATTTTATTTCGTCAATAGACAATCAAACCAATTATGCTGAAGCTGTTGAATACTCTTTTATTTTAAGCAGTTATTGTACTCCTCCAGTAGCTTCATTCGGATCTAAATATTTATCGATTCAATTCTTAAGAAATAGCATCGTAATCATTAAAGTTTGAAATGACTCATCGAATAATACTCCCACTTGTTACTAAAATTATTCGAATTTATAATCTGAGCCTCCGTCAAATTTTTATAAAAAAATTAATTCTAATTAAAACTTTAGTAAAAAATTAATTAATATACTAAATGTTTATATCTAAATTTTTTTACAAGCTTTTTCAATTTAATGATTATTATAGTGTAAAATCAATTTTTATTTTGTAAATTAAAAATATACTAGAAATTAATATTTTACATTTATTACAAATTATTTGTCAGTCATTATTTTAATTTAGAATATTTTTTTTGTTTAATTTATAACATCTTTATAACATTTTACTTTCATTAAACAAATCATTATTGAACAGCATAATATTTATTATAATATATGTATTTGTTTGTTAAATTTCGTTTTAATGTGTTAAAGTCGACAATCGTGATGCTATGATTCCAAATCCAAGAAAGAAAGAACTCTAATTAATCGACTGTAATGATCATCTAAAAGAAATAACTAGATATTATTGATTAACTATCGATTTTTCTCATTAAATTTTTCATGATATTAAGCCGAATGTTTCGATTATAAAAAGTTATGATAAATTATAATTTTTATGTAAGATTTATAAACAAGATACATTCGTATTTAAAAAATATATAATTATAGGCGCAAGGATAATGTAGATGAAATAGTAAAGTAAGCATTATTATCCACATATTTGATGTTAAAAACAATAATCACTACTAGATTTGAAGCGGCTGTTAATAAATTTAAGGGGAATTAGTTGAAATTCGGATTTCTCGCATGATAAACAGTGAATGGATGAGAGTATTTTATTTAATTTTGTGTATAACAATGATGTTATTCATATATTGAATTTATTAACTCACATAATTTAATAATAATTTTATTTTTATGTTCAAATAGAATTGTAGTAGACTATATAGATGAATGCATTATACACGAATGCACAAGTTTGCAAGTATTGAATAATTAAGAAGCATTATTTTATAATAATTTATAAAACAATATATTGCACGAGTAATGATTCGTATCAATTAAAGAGCGAAATTTAAAAAAATTAATCTTCTCTTTAATGCGATCAATGACCATTATATATATATATATATATATATATATATATAGCTCGTAATTGAGCAATTGTAATTTTTTTGTGGCCGTATTATTTGCAGTCATTACTATATTGATTCAAGGCCACATATAGATGCAACAATTATTTTCAATACAAATAACTTTATTATAAATACCCTATATATACGCGATCGTGTGATAGTTACATTCCAAGTGACCTGCTTTCCAACTCCAAATCGAATATTTACCTATCTTAGCCACAGCCTGCCTCCTGTTGGGTAACTAGTAAATTCAGTCCGTCAGCGGTGACTATTCCATTTTCAACAACTTACTGAATTTTCCTCCTTCATATATTGCTTCCTTCAGCAAATTATTATGCAGAGAACAATATACGCTGTCTGGTAATATTACATCCGAGTGTACATTACGAAAATCATCTCGTGAAAAGCATTTATCAGCTTTTATGAAAGGAAAATTCGAAATTCAAGAAGCGATAAAGGATATACGTCGGACTTGTTTTATTATTATGTTCTTCAAACGTTTACTTGGATACTTTCACTTTTCTATTTTTAAATTGAATTGTAATTGAACACGTTTGCCAAACAATAATTGATTCTTCCTTGTTTTCACGAGCGCTTATCTCAGTTTAAATGAGAATACGGTTTAAAAATTTAAACGACGGGAAGGTACTGTATGTAGCTAAAACTGATAAAAAGATATAATAAACTAGTGGATAAAGGGGAGCAGCTGAGAAAATAGTAAAAATTAAAAAGCTGCTGTGGCGAAAGAAAGATTTTAAGGATTAAGGAAACTTCGGTAAGCTTGGCCACTTCCTGTGATTGCGGTTCTTCGTCACGAACTTCCTTTTACAACGAACAGTATGGATAATTTATAGAGTAGTGGGACTGGGACTTTAGCCGAGATGTGATTTTCGTCGCTGTTTTCACAACAGCAAATGAAAACTCATCAAAACTTTTGCTTCTCCTTACTCTTTATTCCTACACAATGAGACCCAATCCGGGCGCTTACCTTCTTTTCTCATAGAAAAGCGCCTTTTCGTATGATGGAAAAAAATATATTGAATTTTACAATACCGTCTGCCTATTTGTGATACAGATCTAATGACTTAGGATAAATAAATTGTCAAAACAAAGATCTTTATGAATTCGATCGACTCTTAACTATTCTTTAAGAAGACAAATGTATAACAAAGAAATTCTACAAAATTCAGCAGTTTAACGCCAATCAAATTACTTACGCGTATCAATTACTTTTAACAGGAAATGGATTCAAATAAGCTTTGATATTTACTTTATCGGCAAGTTATATAGTTATGTAGTCGTATGTAGTTATAATTGAAATTTGTACGATATTTTTAAACGAGTTTTCAGTGCATCAGGAAAAACTAAGTTCAGTTAATTAAACTAATTTGAACGGTGCGATGCAATGATTACAATGTGTACGTACGATCATTTGACACTTAAAATATGGCGAAATAAAATTAATTAATAATAACCATGGAAGATATCATGGAAATATAAAAAATTAAAAGTTTTTATTTGCAAAATAAGGTTAATTTTATAAAATCAGTTTTATATTTCAATGTTAATTATAATAGAAAATAATAATGTTCAGGATTTTTTAAATATGCTTGCCTACTACCGATATCATGTGAACTTACGTGCTTTATTCTCCAAAATTCAAAAGCAGAGCATTATTTAGGAATTATTAAAACATAATATTATAAAGTTGGAATATTACAAAGAGCATCCGCAAGTATAAAGCTATGACCTTTTCTTTTATTCTTACGTTACACGGCATCAATGTCTCTTATCTTGATAACCATAATAAATGACAATAGTGCACACCGTTAAAAAGAAAGAAAGAAAGAAAGAAAGAATGAAAGAACATCTGACTCGAGCTTTTGAACTGATTTATTTATTAATGATTAAAATTCGGGCCCGCGAAAATCCTTATGGATAAAATGGTCGCGTTAAATTGCGTATGTACACGGTCGGATTAAAGAAATTCGGCTGATTCGGAATCTCGAATAATTAACGGTTTAAGGGAAAAAGGTCCTTTTTATAGGATGGAAATGTCCGTGGACAAGTACGTAACAGCGGTTAATTTTATTTTTGTTAGGTCATCATTGTCTTCAACAATCAATGAGTTTCGGTGGCTGGGCAAGCGAATCCCCGCTATGTAAATGCGAAATGAAAATGCTCCCGGCGATTGGGGCGCAGGAGCCCGGGCAGGCGAAGATACGTTCGGTATCCCGGCGGAAAAATGAGCTCGTGCAATCGCTGCAGCGGTCCATTGTTCTGGAGATTAAGTTCGCCGGACAACGGAAGCCCGCGTATAATAAATGATATTGCTCTTAATGAGCTCCAATTCAACATCGATATTTAGATTATTTTCTCTCATACAGCTCCTCCTCTTACTCCTACTCCCCCTCATCATCGTCGTCATCATCATCATCCTCACCCCCGATAACCCGATTTCCGAGGGCTAATGTTGTTTTTACATTTACCGCTCCTTTCGATCCAATTCAATTAATCGACCCCCCCGCTACTCCCCTCTGCCTTCTACCCTCCACCTCCCTTCGACCCTATCTCTCACTCAATTGAAATTCTATTAAAATTTTAATTATTTTACATTTAAATGCGCGGAAATTATACACTGAATTACTCAAGTTCTTTTGAAGTGAGGCACCAAAAACTATTAAGCAAATGCAGAATTAATTAATCATTTTAAAAGTGTACGTACAATCTTTTTCTATCGCTGGGCATATATCATTTTAATTTACATTATCTATTATTACCTTTTCGCTCGCTTTTTTTTTAAGTTTATTATTATTATTATTACTGTTGTTGTTATTGTTATTATTATTATTATTATTATTATTATTATTATTATTATTATTTATAAGTCTCATTGTTCAAATTAGCATTTGCTCCAATAAATTAGCATCTTATTATCATACAATTTTAAATACCAATTACTAATAAATCTTTTGAATGAAAAACTTATTTGATGGTAAGCAGAATTTAAATAAATTAACGAGTCCATTCAATTACATATCTAGAAATTTATTAGCTTTTGTAGCAAATCAATTTGATTTTCGCTTTTAAATATAATAATTTATAAATAACAATCTATAATATTATTTATTAATATCATTCTTCGATTGTTATAAATTTTAATTTATCGCACTTCTCGAGGTGCACAGAAAATTACATCAAGTGCATGAAACAGCTTTTTAATCGATCAGATGTATCAAATTTTTTAAATGAATATTCTATAAATTACTCTCAACGTATATAAGAGCATATTATGAATGGCTTAGATGCATTAAATGAAACTAATTAATGGTATTTTTATCAATTTAAAATGACACATTCTTTAATAAAACAGAGGAAAGACAAAAAATTTGCTCCTTATCTTTTGTTTGCTTTAGCTTTGTTTTTGAAGTAAGCTTTCCTGTCAAATTGGCTTATTAGGTGTAGTAACTATAGAGTTTCCTTTTGCCTATTGTTTAAAGTGACGAACCTGGTGGCTAAGAAGGCTATTTACGAATGTAGTGGCCAGTGACAATGAATAATGAAAAGATAGCGCATACCTGTACATCGACATTGTCGTTAAAATTAGGCGTACGTAAGAGGTAGATTTATATATATATATTGTGAGGGGGAGGGGGAGAGAGAGATAGAGAGAGAGAGATGGGAGGGTGAACACGATTAGGATCTTGAAATAAATGCCCGAGTATTGAAAGGACTTGAAAAGGTGATTCGAGTCCAAAAGGGTCCGTTACGTGGATGTTGGACAAGAGATAAAGTGTAGAGGAGCGAGGGGGCGGGATGCGTGGTAGTGGTGGTCGGGGTGGGGCGCTGAAGTGGGAGCGTCGAGGAGGTTATCGCTGTCAAGAGAAGCGCGGACCCGTTACTAAGGCGACGCGCATTTCGGTTGATTAATAACGCTCGCTTGCTCGAGCCTCCCCCTACCTTCCACCTCATCCCCCTGACTCTCGGAATCACCAATGAGCAGATCAACAAGGAAGCGGACGACGGGAGTCTGTCGAGTGAGATCGTTAATGAATAAACCGCCACTTATGATCCCCGGCTCAAAAGGCTCAGAGGAGGGCGGCTCCTCTGATTGTTCCCTGAATTTTAAACGTGATTAATTTCTAGTCGGCTAATTAACTCCGGCCGCAATAATTATCTCTGTTTCATTAATGTCCCCGGAAAAGTTTCGGGTCATCGTGAAGTTGTTTCGTTCGCGCGTGCGTGCGCGTGGCGGAGAGGGGGAGGGGGAGAGTCGCTCGGAATCCTGAATCATGTTCTTTTGCCCCCGAATCGCGTTGCGATTCCAGCCATCCTGAAGGCTTTTCCTCTCCCAGTAAGCGGATGAGCGGAGAGACGCTTACCAGTCTGAAGTACGTTTCTCCAGTATCCAGCTATTAATATATATATATATAAGGAGCATATTTATTCGCCGTAGGAAGAAAATGAAATATCTGCAGCCGTTAAGGCTGCTCCGCTGCTCTATTATTAAAGCTCTAACGTCTAATGCTGTTCGACGGCAGTCGGTCAGAGTGGCCTCGGGTAGCTGAAACCGGAGAGGGAAAATTCTTGATGAAATGAAAACGCTCTTGAAGGCAAATTAACTATTTGGCTGTTGTGATTATACTTCCATAGAGAGCTCAAAGCCGTTGCTCAAAGTTAAATTCTCGAGCAATCGAGCCGCGATCCATTATTTTTGGAAAGTTCAAAGAAATTAGCCGTTCGAGTGGTGCATCTCAAAGGGCGATAAGCAAACGAAGAAAAGAAAAGAAAACGGGGAGGAGAGCAAACGAAATTAAAGGGATTGGAGAGGCTGGGTGGGTGGGATGGTGGGGGGGGGGCGAGGAGGTGGCGGTCCACCGCGACTTTTGACTACCAGAATTTTTCTTTGTTCGATGGACATGAGCGGCACCGGCAGCGGCAGCGACGGCAGCGTAGGCGTGAGGAGCCGAGGTAGGATGAATGACGGGTATTTGCGCGAGGCCAAGTTTTGCCGAGAGAATATTATCGCTAAGCTTTGTTGGCCGAGGATCACCGAATAAAGTCAGGGTCCGAGGTAATTTTCTCCCTCCCATCACCCGCCTTTGCCTACTCGCGGTAAGACCTGTCGATTTCACGTCCCTCGCTAACCTTCTTTTTCTCTACCGAGTCTTAAACGAAAATTAGAAAATTTATGCGACTCCCGGCCTTCCTCTCCTCCCTCCCTTCTCACTACGCATCAGAATATAACTAAATTAATCTCGGTATTTAATACAGGATTCCTAATATTCCATTTAGAATGATGAAAATATGACAACTCCTTTTCCAAAGGATTTTTTCATTACTTGTTTGGTTAATTTTGTTATAACGAGCCTGCCAGGCGTTACATCCTTTACCCTCTCGTTCTCCGAATTTATTTAATATAATTAACAAAATCGAAGATTCCTTAATATTTCCTTAATTCCGTTAGGGGCCGGAGCCTTTCAATGTTTACGTCGGTGGCTTGATAAGCCGCTTACGACTTTTTATTTAATTATTCAGTCAATCATGGGCACCGGTGCTTTTATCTCGAGCCTGCAATTAATATGGGGGCATCGTCGATTCATTTTTACAAATGCATTCGGAATATTTAGAATCGGCGCTTAAGTATATTGAACGAGTAAATTAGATTACCAAGCTTTGCTTTATTCGAGTTAAGCCATTCTCTGAATTATTAATGTTGTTGTTGTTGTTGTTGTTGTTGTTGTTGAAGTTATTGGTGGTGGTGGTGCCGGTGTTGATGGTTATTTTAATTACGGAATGAGAGGAAAAGCGCTCAATAATTCTTAAGCTGCTGATAAATGCCAAAGAAATTTGATTTAACATCTTCCTGATAGTCTTCTCTCTCTGGGTCGGACTCCTCTACCATCTGCGCGGCTGTCTCATAAACTTAATAATTAGAGGTACAACTCTTGTAAGTAGACCGATCCGAGAAGAATAACAGCTGCTTCCGAAGGACAAGAAAAAGTTGGCTCTCGGGTGACACGGAGACGAAAGTCCCGTGCGGGAGAGTCGCGAAGCTTACACGCCGAGCATGTAAGAGAACACGATGGTGGGGACGGGGACGGGAAAGGGGCGTAAGAGCGAGCTTCGAGGAGCGGAGCTGCTTGTGTCATCGGGAGCTGTTAATTGTTAGAATAATGAAGAAAGTTAGAGTCTAGCTGAGCTGGATCTTCCTGACTTATTATTCCACGTATTATCGAGTCGCTTTTCTCCTCTTTCTGCAGTTCTCTAGCCGCAGGTCCGCTTCTTCTACTGCTGCTGCTGCTGCTGCTGCTGCTGCTGGTGGTGCTGCTGCTGGTGGTGCTCCCCATCCCCATCGCGTAGCGCTAACTACGATGACGGACGGATAGGACGAGGGAGGGATCGGGGGTAGGGGGTGGTCTTAAATAAAGCAGAGCCCAATCCTCTTGAAAATTCGCTAAACCAAGGACGGAGAAGAACTTTAAGAAACGTACAATCTAACGAGCATCACCTGAGGCACTCCGATTTATGCTTGTACCAACTCTCAGCTATTTTTATTAAAATACTCTTTAATTAAGCATCTAAATTGTTATTTGTTAAAATAACTTTAAGCAAAGTTTTCTTTTGCCTTGCGCGCTACTCGAAAATCTCCTATTCGCTTACAAGAAACCTTTAATACACATAAAATGTACAAAGACTCTTTCAACGACTACAATAAAAACGAATCTTACACGTGCACTTTCCCATTCATGATTTATGAGCTTAACGAGTTTCAGTTGCTAATCTGCAAATTTCAATTATTTACTTGCAATCAAATAAGTATCTCAACAATTCTCTTAAACTTGAAAACGTCTGTTTATTCATGTATCAAATTCTATTACTTTGCAGTGGATTCAATTTATAAAGACACGGCATCATTTAGTTATGCATAGAATCAAAGGAAATTTTTGCTTTTTCGATTTTAAATTAATTATGAAATTGTAATAAAAATAGTAATTCGTTCTTAAATTCATAAAGACTTCCATTTCTTAATTCATTTAACCATTCATATTGAATATTAATTTCTCAAATACAATAACCGAAACTGCAATAATAAAAATTTTTACTTATTATTTATAAAAAATAAGTTTCACCTTCTTTTGCAATACGCCTTTAACAATAAAACAATTTTCCATTTAAAGTTTTTTTGTGCTTTAATACTTTTTTTAATTTAATCCTCGAATCTCAAGTTTTGACATATTATTTAGTTTTATATTTAATTTAACTCTCTGTATTTACAATACATTGCTTTTATTTTTATGCCGAATATTATTAAAGTTTAGATTGTTTGATCATTCTTTGTTTTTTTTTTATTATTACTTCGTCAGAAAGAAGACAATTATTTTAAATCAATCATTTACTTTTTCTTTTCTTTATATTATACATTCGTTTCAACGGAAACTTGGTCAATTTCTTATAGCATTAAAAAAGTTCTCTCTACAATAATGAGATTATATTCTTATAATATGAACGCTAAACTTAATATAATCTTATAATAACTCTTTACAAATATCTCGAACATGAGAGAAAATATCTTAAAAATTTCAAATATACAAAATTTAATACATAATAGATGATATTGAATCATATTGAAGTGAATAATGAAGCAAAATGAATTTTTCCATGTAAATGAATTAACAAGATGATTTACTTTTTAAGCAATTTTATATAGTCGTATTTCTAAATATGAAATTTTTAACAACTCAAATGATAATCCCATTTATATGAATGTAATATATATGTATAGTAGCGAATAACTAGTATTATTTGACATTAATAATTTCTAAAATCTTTCTTTAACAGTGAAAATAAAATCTTTCTAACCAATAATTAAACGAATTAGTTTATTATTATATTATATATATATATATATATATATCTATTTATTATAATTATTATAATTATATATTATATATATCTATTTATTATAATTAATATTAATTGAATGTAATTATAAATAATGAATTATTAAATTAAAACTTATTAGAAGAATAAGGCAAAAATATATATGTATATATATGTGTGTGCGTGTGCGTGCGTGCGTGCGTGTATATATATATGTGTGAAAACTGAAAATTAATCGAAATATTACGTTAAAAAATTAATCACGTCATTATTGGATGATATTTACATGCATTGTATTAGTCATACAGCTGTAGTTATGTTTCTGAAAATCTATATTAAATAAGGTATATTAGATATCTGATTGAAGAAATTTAAGGAGGATTTCCGTATTAAAGCGTCTCAGTTTCTTTGAAACCTGTTGGATTTTCTGCAAGCCAACCTCTAAGATAATCAATCAATAGTCTCATTTTCTTTTGTGCGACTCTATTCTCTCGGGCTTACTACTTATGATCGAAAAATTAAATTTAGAAAAAGCCATATGAAAATACGTAATTTTATTATCCTATTACGTCCGCGGTGTGTGTACGTATACATATATAATACACACACACACACACACACACACATATATATATATATATATATATATATGTACATTTTCATATGGCTTTTTCGAAATTTCATTTTTCGCTATATGCATAGCTTTTAAATATTCATATCGAGCCGAGTTACTTGTTTCTTTTTTTATTTGTTTAATTTTTTACGCTGTGATAAAGCGCACTGCAGAGTTCCAGGTACGAGACTGTTAATGTTTTTCTTTTAAATATTCAATAAGTTTTTTCAAAAAAGTAAATAGAAAAAATACGTCAATGAAAATGTTGGGCAGATGCATCGCGTAAACGTGTATGAGAATTAACGGGTATAACGTGAAATGGGTAATTCTGTTTGGTCGGTTCGAGAGTCATTTTCAGCTTTAAAGGTGTGTAATATTGAGTTTCGAAGCCTGGGCCATGAACACATGGAGATACTGCGTAGGGCTAATAGAATAATTATAACCTTGATATAATGAAGCAAATGCAGCTTTAACTTATTTTATGGTAGGCTTAGCTTTAGCCTACTTAAGTAGGAGGCCGTAATTTATTTAGGCATGAAAACTGATCGCGCTATCCAATTAATTAGGCCTCCGCTTCTCGGCTCATACAAAGGACAACGCTAACCAGAAATATTCACGTATTCTCTCGCGTTTGTAGAAAACAAAAATACGCAGCTCTAATAGCGAAAGATATAAGAGGGGTTGGAAGGTTATTCGGATGGGATGGACTACTGTGATAATAAAACCGACAATGCAAATAAAGCGTGCAATGAAATATAGGGGGAGGGGTGTAAGTCCCCGACCGAGCTATCGGGTATCTTAACCAAAGTTTACTCGGCTCTTTCTCGTGGCCTTGGATATCCTGTCCGACCCAAGTCGAATATCTCCTCGCAAATATAATCCCTCGGGAGTGGCGCTCACGACATCCGCTGATTTGAATTTGTCCCACGTCGGCGTAAAACGTCGGCGAGGCTTTGCATATCATTTGCACCGGGGCGACCTACGGCCGCAATCCCACCTACATATGCCCGCGCCCGCGTGTGTTCCAGTGAAATAGACTGCGCCGGAATAATACAGATGGCGGCTGATTTTTTTTCCCTCCTGCGGCTTCAACGGATGAGCCCCTCGTTGACGCCTTTCCCTCCTCGCCGGGCAATCGTTCTACAATATACAATATTCATTCTGCTGGTCGCGAGTCTGACTTTTGGAAAATGCCCAAATCCTTTTAGCCAATGAATTAAAATAGGGGAAAAAATTCTCTTCCCTCTCCCCCCCCCTCCAACGTCTGCGGCGGTCCCTTGTTTTCCGGCTTTTTCCGCTTTACATTTATTTTTATTTATCGCCCCCCCCGCCACCACGAGCTTCGTAATGTTTTGCATTAATAAACTCTAGGTCACTATAAATAAATCTTTGGCTTGGCGTTATATTTTTAATCGGCTTCGGTCATTTTCAATGGCGAGCGATTAAGTTATGTTTTTAACTAATTGGCTGCCGGGGATAGCGAGCTATGGCGAATTAATCCTAGCCTCGATACAGTCTACTGTAAACTCCGTAAATATTGCACACTGCGTGTTTGATAAAGACGAATGGAAATCATGCCGCGGATACAAATACAGTCGATCCCGGATTTAAATGAGCTATAAACTAAAAGTGCCGTATTATTCTGCCGTATTACTGCTGCGTAATAAATAATTAAAGTTGATTGGGATTAGGTGGGGCGGGGGCTGGCGGGTGCAGACGCGGCCCTAGTAAGCTTGAATCAAGTTGAATGGTAATAATATTTTATTCCTATTAATATTATTATTAAAGAAGAACGTGAAGCAGTGATTGACAAAAACAATTCCTAATCAAAAGTCCGAATGAACTGAGCAACGGAACGAAGCGCTCTTGGCTAGATTTAGCTCGCGGACTTTGAGCCGAGCCGGGTCTTTGTGGACGGGGGCCTTCACTGAATCAACAGGAGAAAGTCGCAAGTTATTTATCTCACCGGGAGGTCAGAGATTAATTGGATCTTCCGCGCCTCTTTCGCGCCTCTTTCGCGCCAAACAGTCGCCCATTGATTTATGGTGCTAAACCCGCGGACCGCGGATCCCAATAACCTCCTTGGCATCCTCTCGAGAATCGCTTAAGCCAGGAAATTACTTACCTGGCTACGGAGTCACTTATTTTCGGATCACCGGGTCGACAGCCGTTCAGTGCACCACGACATCCGGCCCCCGTCGCCCCTTGCTATTAATGCTACCTAAGCCATGGGGATCTTTATTCGGTCTTCTTACCCGGCCTCATCCCGTCCCTACTCTTCCCTTCCTCTTCGTATTCGGTACATATTCTCAAGCCATCTGGCTTCGGTCCCATTACTCAACAATAACAAATGTCATTATCATATTGCAATTGAAACCGGCATAGAAATGCAAATTTATTATTTACTAGCGCGGGGTATGGGCAATTCAGACGAGCCTATACAATCTCTTCAATTTTCCGGCCCCGTAATTCTCTCCCTTTTATGAACAAACTCCTCCCGTACTTTCATCCCTAAGCGACGCAAACGCTCTACCGCTCCCCATCCACCACCAGCCTCGCCACCCTCGGCACATATCGCGATAGGTCGCGATAGGTCGCGATAGGTCGCGCGATACGGGTACAAAATATACCCGTATTTATTAGCCGGCTTAGTCCTGTTGAATTTAATATTCGATCATCCTATAAAGTTATATAAATGTTTTAATTGCCAGAAAAATTTACTATTCCCGGATAAAGTTCATTTCTTATTTAGGTAGCGTGAAAAACGGAATTATCAGAAGCTATGCTACCGAATCTACTACATAAGCCCTATGCTTACAACTTTTATCCGATAGGACACGCCTACACCGGCCCACTACGTAACTTCTTGTTTACATATGGATTACAGCTCACAAATTTAAATACCTAACATATTTTTAAATCTCTATGCGCCTCTATCTTCCTGTTATATGCTCTTCGTATAAGTCCGATCAATATTCAAACTCGTTTCTCTCATTTACCATCTCTCTTATGCAAATTTAAATCAAATAAATAAATAAATAATATTATGTTTTTTTAAATACATCAAGTTCGATACATTTACCCTTAAAAATTAGTTATACACTCATTTTATACTTATTGTAAAATATTCGTCTTCGATTATTAAAATATATTATTATGAAAGGAACAGAAGTTCGAATAGTATCGAAAATCGATTAAAGATCTAATGATCGGTTTTTAAGTAGCTTTTCTCTATTACATTATATCAGCTTTATTTCATATACAGACTTAATAATTATAAATAACTGTTTTGTAATTAAATGTAATAAACTCTTGCCTTAATCTGTCATAAATTAATTGTAAATTAAAATACTGCGCGTCAACAAAGTATTAAATTAGAAGAAAAAAGTTTTTCCTGGAACTTTTAATTAACGAAATATTTGAATGACAATCGTTTGAAAACTCCTTATTGGTTATTGATTAGTCGATGCTTCACGTACTATTGACGTACACGTACACATTAGGGTCAGATAATTTCAACAAGTGCACCATATTTTTCAACGTTGCTTCAGATTTTCTTTCCATCTCTTCTTTATTATTTTCCTTCTCCGTACAATCACTATTTCTCTCTATGCAAAATATTTATACTTATTTTATTTTATACTTCATCTGCAAAATAAATTTGTGAAGATAACTTTATACATGCCCTATTAAATAACTTTTATTCTTTTATTTTTTTTAAATGTCAATGCTAATAAAATTCATATTTGATAATAGATAAAATTTAAGTAAATACGTTCTTGTAAAATTTTAGCAAAATGTAATATTGCCGAGTAACTTATAATTTTCTTTTATTCTTTTCAGATTGTCAATCCTTCATTATGTATATACGAATCGTTCGAAATCTTCAATATCCTTTATGTAACACTTTTTAAAATGTCTATAAGTATCTAAAAGTGCAGTTGGTCATAGTTAAGCCACTATTTCATAATAGATATTTCGAAATTAATTAAAAATCTATAGAAATATCCTTTCAAATCATATTTTATATATAATAAGGTTTACGCTTACATATTGATTTCAATCGATATTTTACGATTTTTTTTTATTTAAAATACTATTTAAGTAAATCACAGAGTTTTTTAAATAAAAAATTTAAGCAAATTTTACATCAGCAAATTGAATGGCTATCGAAGTTAATTTAATAACCATTTGTCAATCGGGATTTGCTATTGAAATTTTTGTAATTTTAAGTAAAAAGAAATATTTTTAATTTAAAAAAGTTATTTTTACAAAAAATATATATATTTTTTATTTTTAACAGAAGACATACTACAAATTATTACTTTTGAAAGTAGAAAATTTATAAGCTGTTTTCAATCAACGTATTCAATTATTGTAAGATGTTTATTCAATATAATTGAATAATGTCTATTCGTGAGTATGTGAGTATGTGATTATACGCCGTAGCGTGACTATATACAAATTAAGAAATTTATAAAAGTTATTATATTTAATTAAAAATTTTATGTGGAGGTAGACATTGATATTTTACTGAAAAATATATTTTTTATTCTCATGCTAAAAATTTCTTATCCCTTATGTTCTCGGTAAATTTTTCATACCAGATTCATTTCCAATACTCTTGCTTCAATGGTGAGTAAATCACTATTTGAATTCTGTACAATTTCTAAATTCATTTTTCAAATGTGACTGAACTAAATGAAATATTAAGAAGTCCGCTTAAAATTATCTTAAGCTAATGGCCTAATAGATATGGAAATTCTCTTCATAAAAGTAATATTTATTAAAGATATATTTCGTAATTTCGAACTGTCGATCTCTTTTTTATCTATTTTTGACGACCCCATTGTTTTCACACAATTACTCTAGATAATCACCACACTTATTTACTTTACGGATTTAATACATTTATACTACTCCGTACAATAGTTTATAAGCTTTTTGAATAAAATTATATTATGAAGAAATTGTAAATCCCTACAGATTTATAGATTCCCACATATAAATACAAATACATATCTATTTATTTATTTTTTATTTATTTGATGGACATGTTACATTAATGTGGAGTATGAAGTTCTTGACTGATACAATCACTATCAATAAATACATGATTTCTCGTATTAAGAAAAGATTTATTTCATATATAATACCATTAAGTAAGATTAAAGCATTGGGCTTTGGCCCAATATTATTGAATATATATTTGCTAAATATTAATTAAATACTAAATTACTATAAATAACTATTATTAATGATAGAATTAAAATGTATATGATAATTTATAAATATATTCAGGGAATAAGTAATAATAATAAGTAAATATAGAGAAACTAAATATGTATTTCATATACTCGTTACTTATGCAGTAATATAACAATAATGTAAAATTTATATATATATAACGATAATTTTAATCCATCGATTATTTCCTATTTGAAGTTCTCATTACGATTAACTGTATACTAGGATGCACTGAACAGAGTAATCAACATTTACTCATTCTCGAATAATCAAACTTCTTTATAAGTTGTAGAATACAATCACCGAGATTAGCTCAACTATTTGGCATTTTCATTTGAATAAAATTTGAAATTTTTCTTTTAATAGTTGAACTAAATTCTTACTAAGAAGTATAAAAGTTATTACACTTGTAGGAGCATCGAAATCAATAATAAATCATGAAAGCATTTATAAATTTATTTGTCATGATCGATTTAAAAGAAATACGTGAAAATATAAATGTAAGAAAAGTATAAATATTTCAGTAACTATTTAGATAGTGACTGTGTAGTCGAAGCATCGATTAATCAATTTTACAGGGACTGAGGGATACGATGAAAGCTAAGTCCCGTTTTAATTAACCGACTGCAAAGATTTCGTTAATTTGGAGAAAATAATTTTATGAGTGATATGAAGAAAAGGAAGGGAGGAAGGAAGGAAGGAAGTAAGGAAGTAAGGAAGGAAGGAAGGAAGGAAGGAAGGAAGGAAGGAAGATAAAAAAATGGCCGATGTCTAATCGATTCTGTTACTTTTAATGGTATATCATTTCCTCGGAACATTATCAACTACGATGATATTTTTTAATTCATTTTATTTCACTGCCCCGAACACGCGGCTTTGATCGATTGACTACAAGCTCCCGTAGGCCTTGTCTTCTTGTCTATCTTTGCTTTCTCCGCTCTCTCCACTCTCTCATTCTCTCTCACTCTCGATCTCTATCTATGCATCTCCCTCCCATGCTATCTCCTACCACGGCCCGACTCTTTTTGTTCGAATATACACGTAGGAGAGAGAATGATTGATAGACCGTTAATTGTTTCGTGCACGTTGATTTGTCTTGCTTCGCATCGCCTAAGGGACTAAATACCCGCTGTTGCAGGAAAATTCTTCTCGTTTAATCACAATTTACGTCCTGAAATTTACTGGGGAAGATGGTCCTGCAATAATCTTTCTCTATTCACATTCCTACAGACGATTGCTTCTACCTTTTTCCGTCTACCTTTCATCGGCTATCATCGCTTGATTGACCAAAAGTACCATGTATTATTTTAATGATCAAGCCTCCCGTTCCCATAACCAATCAGTCTTTTATGCACACTTGTATGATGCAAATTTCATAAGCGCAATCTAGTCACGTTCTCGCATATTATTTTCACTTGACTCCAGATTTTTATATTCATTCTCCCTCTATCTGCACTAGTGAGATTATTGAATCTCAAGTGCAGAAGTGCAGTTCAGAACAATCGTTTTTTGATAAAAGCTTCAATTAACTGCATTCCTATTTATTTATTGTAAATTTATTCATTTTCTTTCATTTTTATCAAATTATTTTACCATAATTAACTCATAAATTTCTCTATATTTTTCAATTTTTTTTTTTTTTTTTTTTTTTTTTTTCAATAACGAAATTCTAAAAGTGTACTTTTATTTCTTTATTAATTAAATAATGAACAACATTTTCTCTTGCCCATCTGAACATGTAAAATAATCTATCGTATTCATTATTTTATTATAAATTTATTATTTTTTATTTATTTATTATATTTTATTATATATTTATTAGAACAAATATTGAGAATGTATCAATAGAGCTTGACGATCGGTAATTTAAGTATAAAAGAACAATAAAATATTTATTTCGTTACATTATTATTTTATTTGTGCTTACCATAACTCATATGTATTTTAATAAATCAGAAGATTATTGCTTGCCATTAATTATTTACAATTTTAATATATTTTTATACCTATTGTTTAATATGGCCTACACAAATTTATGCATTTATATTTATATCTGTCAAGATTTTATTAATTTAACAGTATTATATAAAAAGAAGATAAAGGTATTAAAGCTGCAAGATAATAAGATAAAAATATCTATAGTGGCATGAAAGAAAGATGTTTCAGAAAGAATGACAAATACACAAATAAGAAAATTTTGGTCATTCGAGGCGAGGGTCGAACAGAGTGGCTACAAAAAAATTGCCATATCTATCACCTACTACTGTCTTACTCATCTTCATCGTTGTGAATCGATTCCGTATACATACGAAAGCTGATTTTTAGGACATATCTTGCAACTAAATTCAAGCGTTTGTTCGGACGCGTACATTAGAGAATTCTAAGATTAGTCGACAAATATATTATAAGATCATAAATACATACGAACTCAAAGATTTCCAACACGTGTTCTAAATTATAAATCGCCGAGAAATCTGTTGTATTTATATATCAAGCTTTTGTTTTATAATGAAAATATAACGTTTGGGGAGCCAATGTTTTATTTTAATATGTCACCGATTCAACGTTTCATTATAAATTTAAACTGCTTCTTTTATTTACGAGGAAGCATCAATACTATTAAACACAAGCGATTCTAAACTCTAATTATGTTTTAGATTGAAAAGAGAAAGTATAAGAGAAAAATGATAAATGGATCGAAGTGGTCGGAGGAAATGAGAAAGAGGGTTGGTTGGAGGGGCGACCGAACGAGAGATACAAAGAAACAAAGTTATTTCTTTTATGAGGTTATATTTACATCTACCTTTGTTAATACGCAATTGGTATGTAGAGAATGAAAACATTTAACTTCATCGATAAAATAGCTGATGTATCGAAGGTTTTATAAAATTTAGAATATTTATTAACTGTACTGGACGTTTAAATAATGTGACTCATGTTATTACATAAACGAGAATGAAATAATCGTAGAACATCGATTATGCTCATTTATTTCATACGCGTCTTGGGGTGCGAGCGAGCATACCTTTTTCGTTTTATTGCAAAATAGTGCGAGCTATGAAAGAAAAAAAATAGAATCAACAGTCGATGCGTAGTCGGAGCTGCTGAGTAAAAATAAACGCTCTCCGTTTATTCGGTACAAATATTGAGAGAAAATGTTTTTATTTCTGTTGCTGATGGGAAGCTAACCGAGCGCCTCCTTGAATAAGCCCGGCAATATATGCAACTGTTCTGGAGTGCAAGATAAACAATTATCCTGTTGGTTCGGAGTCTTGAATTCAATTATGACTGATAAAATGGCGAAGAAGAAGAAAAGCGGGTCGGGGGGATGGGTAGGGGGAGGGGAGGGGGGTCGGTACAAGCGTGACGAGCCTTAATTAATACAGACTTGGAGGTAGGAGGCGTTAAATATAATATCGGCGGAGATAATTATGATTTGATCGGGGACATGTGTTGCCCCGGAGAGTCGAGGCGGGGTTTCGCCGTCTGCTGGAAGCGTGAAAGAAACTTCTTCTGCACGAGTACGTGAGGCAAAGTCGGGGCTTGGGGAGCGAGAGTTGGCCGGTGAGTCACCGGGGAGGACGTTGAATCCGGTAAGCTGTTCCGGCCGGGCTCTCGGCGCGGTCCGGGAACTGCGAGGCACATTAGCCGACTCGAGGCTCGTAATAATATCCGAGGTCGCGCATACCGAGGGGGCAAATTTTTCTCCGGCAAACAATATGTCGCATTAGCGCATTGTACCGCCTCAACCCCCCCCCCTCTTCGAACCGCGACTGCCCGATTTCCTAGAACCCGGCCAATAATTCGAACGCGAACTCGACCGCGAGTCACGTGTCCACCCCTCCCCCTCCGCCCGACAGCTACATTATCCTGAGCGGTCGAGCGTCCTTCGTGGCTAAGAAGATGGCCGTGAGCGACGTGGCTCTAAATATGTCAATCTCGGCTGGGTTTTCTCACGACTCGGCCCTCCGCTTACGCCGATTCTCATATGCCAATTTAAAATCTCGATCGACTGCAGCTTCAGGCGGCTCTTCCGAATGACTTCCGTATCCATTGGCCGACATTGTGCGGGCTTCTTTGTTTCGGAATGGCTCGCTCTGTCCCCAGAATTCACATGTTAATTTAATTGCAATCGCTGTAACCGCCCACCGACTGTAATTACATCTTCGCTAATTAATTAATAACGAAGCGCTGTGCGGAGTCGGGAAGCCGTGGACCGCTGCCGAGTAGGATAGAACACCTGATTTCTCTTGAGCTCTGACGAAGCGACTGCGACGATAAAAACTAAATTATGCGCCGCTCCGCTCGGGATAAAAATATTCAAGCCCCTTCTATTCATACGGGAATACATTGTAGAGCTCAATTTTAATTCATAAAGAATATGCATTTGCTTTCGTTAACCTTTTTTATTTCTCCTCCTCCTGCTCATCCTGCTCATCCTGCTCCTCCTGCTCCTCCTGCTCCTCCTGCTCCTCCTGCTCCTCCCATTGCTACCTCGACTTCATTTACTACTCATAATCGTTATCGTCCTTTTAACTTTCTGCTCTATCTCGCTATCAGATGCTTTCAATTTTTAATTCCTCATTATCCATCGCTTCGTACTAACATAAAATTCCATTGTTATTCGACGTTATTATGAAATCAATAGTTACCTTTTCTTTATTTCATAATTTTCGTTTAACAATACCCGTACATGTACTAAACTGATAAGATTTTTCTTTCCATTCAAGTACTTTCCTTTTACGAAACTCTACGTATAAAAGCCCACTTTACAAGCTTTCCACGTAAAAATAGCCTTCCTTTTTTTCACCCTTGTCGCATCTGCCCCCTCCCACTCCTCGCCCCACCCTTCTCCCCGCCGGCCCGACCACTCGCCCGCCCTTCGCCCCTCTTCGTTGTTTTCATCGAGAACGAGCGGGCAAAGTGTAGGCGCCAGTGTGAGTGAAAAAGATCAACCACCACCTTTTAGTTTACAGCATATAAGGGAACAAGGAGAATCCAAAAGTCAAAACCAGCGAAACAAAGAAAACGAAAATTACATTTTCCTTTACAGCAATTATTTGTAATCTTCAAGCTGAAAATGTCCATTGGCTAATTTTTAAATTCGTATTTGATTGAAAAGTACTTGCTTAAAAAACATAAACAACTTTCGTATTTATCTTTTACCTTAATGTTCTTGTCTACTTTAATTGATAATAAGATATCAAGTAATTTCAATCGTAATGAATGAAATTACTTATCAATTAGATTAATTTTTACTCATTTAGCATATAAAGTTATCGCTAATCAGTTCATGTATTAAACGTAAAAAAGTAAGTTACTCTCACGTGTATAGTTAATATATACACAAATAAAGTTTCTGTCAAGTTTTTCATCGTTCGACTTTGCGTAAAATAAATGGAGTGACGGATGTTCGCAGCTTTGAACTGTAAAAATATACGTAGAATATCCAATGCTATAGTATACATTTATAATAGAAGCGCTGCTCTGTCTCTGTTTCTCTAGGTTTCGTTAATTGACGATTTGCATAGACAAATAAGTTGACTCTAATGAGGCTTGTGCGTGTTTGTGGAACAGTCGAATAATTGTTTTCGGCCCAGCTTCCCTAAATGGGCCTCTCCAAACGGCCAATTTTTTCAACCCCCTTTACCCCCTTTATCCCCTTTACCGCCATTTATCACCATCTACCCCCTTACCTTCTTTACCATCCTATCGTCCCGCCTCTTACTATTCTACTCTCTTTCTATCTTTTAACTGGCGTTCTCTTTTGAATTGAGCGTAAATATCAGAGAATGAAAGAGGAAAAGCAAGAGAGGTCAAGCAAAATGGCCAACGGACTACGATGGAAAGTGAAAGAGGAACATAAACAGAAGGAGATAAATGAGGGTGCGAAGAAAGACGAAAAAAGGGAAGCTTTACAAAAATGTTTGCATTCTCGTCGCATCCAAAAATGCAAGGCTCTTTGAATACGAGGACACAATTCTTTTTTTTCTTGTTCATCTAGCTATAAATGTTTAAATAAACTTTTTCTCCAATTGTCAAAGAAAATACTAGCCAACGAAATTTTATTCCACGCACGTGACTTTCCAGTGTTTTAGCCTAGTTACTCTTTGTCAATCGCTTTTTTCCTGAAATTCAATGTCGGTACTTTGCTTTAAAATAATACATCTCTTTTTATTTCTAATGTAAAGCTTCAAATAAAAATTTTTACTACATTTTATTGAATACATTAAGTTCAACGTACTTTTTATTTTATTAAAAATTCATTAATGGATTAATAATGGTTTTTAAAAAACCAAAGCAATAAGTACACAAATTCAATAAATATAAAATGTTTACAATTTTTCTTAATTTAATTGTTTACTAAGTATAGATTATTTTCATAATTTAACTTATTATGGAATTTTTTAATTTTTATACTTAACTTATTTTCGAAAACAAAGATCACAATTTTGTAAATTCAAAAAATATTTTTATTCATCTTTATTCACATTCTAAATACAATAGTCATTCAACTTAAGCATACAAAATTTTACTTCATTATTTAATAGCTCATTAAATTTAATACACTGTTACAATCTATAAAATCAATAATATAAATTGAAATTTATTTAAATCCGGTCATATTATATAATAATAAGAAGAAACAAAATTTATAATTCATTATAAAATACAAGTAAATTGACAGTTTTTCTAAGACGTTTTATATATAATAATTGTATTGTAGATAATTGATTCCAATAATAAAAAGAAGATTTGTATGTGCTTGATAGTTAAATCTAAGAAATTTTTATTTATTTTTACATTATTTTCTATAAATAGTACGTTAGATGTTCGGTAGACTTTGGAAAAATATAGTACACATTTATTCTAATGTTTTACAAATCGATTTAAAGATCTTTAATTTAATACCCTACTTGATAAAAATGCTCTTTTTAAATTAAACGTTAGATTTGATAGAAAAATAACAAGTATTGTTTTAATTAAATAATAATTAAATAATAAATTTTACATAAACGCAAATGATTAGATACTAGTCTTCCAATAAACGAAATACGTAATTTGCAAATGCTGTGTATTTACTATTCTAAAGTCGATAATTACTAAAGTACATGGAGTAATTATTGACAATTGAAAGACTTCTTTACTCAATTAAAAATATGCTGTTTCTGGGTTTAATTAGCATGATTAAATATAACTATTAATAATTAATAATTAGACCGAAAATGGTCAACTACATCCTCAAATAAATGTTATTTCTATTAGACCATATTAACGATAATAATTTTCAATCAGTAGAAATCAATAACATTATTGCCTTGCTCATTCGGAAAATACATTACATTATTCTATAATAGAGAAAGATAATATTCCAATAAATAATATTGAAGGGTTGCGACAAATAAAATGTTTATCAATTTTTTGTAGAGCGATATATTTATCCGCGGGTCGGTTTCATTAAATTTTGTTAAGCGTTTGCTAAGCGCATCTGTTGTTGAACATTCGCGTCCAATGTAAATGTATTATTTGAAACATGGAGTAATTTGTATCCTAATTAACACGTTGCTGGGACAGGCATTAGTTATGGACATCAGGATAAAATTCCTAAATAAGAAGTATTATCTAAATAAGAAATTTCTCGTATAAATTCCAAGCTGAAATAATATTAAAATTAAAATAGTTGTAACAGCGGCCAGGAGGCAGTATTTATATGACATCCATTATTTAAAGAGAGAAATGATCGAAGAATGTTGTTTATGAGGAGGGAAGAGGAATGAATGTCGAAGCGCGAGAAAGAGACAGATAATTCTAAATTGTGAAACGGTTATCTCACAATTGAGTTAAAAGTATCGCGCTACGATCTGATCTGATCGGGTGAATCACTTGGCTTTCGTTACATGAGGGAATTCGAGTAGAAGCGGAATATCAAGAGGCATAAGCACAAGAGCCCCTCGGTCCTGATGGAAGCTGTAGCGCTCGTCAAAACTTTATCATCGTCCAGAAAATCGTCGACACGGTATTCCTCAATTGGCAATGAGAAGTTCTTCATTAGCTCCGACCAGAAGGACATCCTTTCCGAGAGGAAGTTTTCCTCCGTTTCTCGGTCCGTCAAGCGCCCCTTCCCCAATCTCATGAATCGATGATTCTGCTGGTAAGGCTCCCATTTTGGGGTCAGCTTCGCACTCGGAACCCTGTACAAACGACCGCATACGTACATTCCTCTGTTAATTTTCTCTGTGATTTAATGATAAGTCGATAGTTCATATCGAGTTATTAAAAACAAAATCAATACCCTCGCCCCGCACATATCCAGCTGCTTAATATAATAACCAACCAACGCATGCGAGACACTACTACCAGTTACCCGGGCCTTACACATCAGAGTCTTTATATTCCAATGCACTTCCGACTATTGAATCTATGTACACGTCTAATACCAAATTAAATTTACTCTTACAACAAAGAATCTATCTGTACTTAAGCATTTTCAAGCATTTTACTATCCCTTAAACTGGCTTCAATCTGATTCTAAATATACGTAGGAATTAAAATCTTACATTACATTCAATTGTTAAAATATAATTAAAAATTTTATCGTCATATTAATCAACGTAACAATTGAAAGCAATTCAAATTACGAGATATCTCAGTACCATTTTATCATTAATATTACCAATTTATCAATGCCTTTATATATAATTTTATAATTTAGTAATTATATTATTATTATATTTTTTTTTAAATGCATCGGTAAGAAGTCTTTCCACAATGTTATGGAATAATGTAATTATTCCGTGTTAAATAATCATTAAATTTAAGATCATTAAACAATAAAATATCTTTAGACTTAACAAAAGGTTTTACAAACATGGCTTAAATATATAAAAAACCATTTACAACAAAAATTATTGTACGACGATTAAAACAACATAATCATATTTATTATTAGCAATATACAATATTGTATCTTTTAATCTTATATATATATATATATAAATTATATATTATAATTGAATAGTATAATGTTAAAATATTATTTATTGAGGTAAATAATAATAATGAAACAGCTATGTTATCAAAATGAACATATCTTTTAATTTTTTTAATTCAATATATCTATGAATAAATTAAAATTTTCCTTATATTTAATATAATAGAATCTATATTGTATATAATTTATTAATTAATTGAGAATTATTAAAATTCGAAGCTTTTAGTCGGAGTTATTTAATTTAAAATAAATAGGCAGTATTACATCGAGGTATAACATCTTATCCCTTCTGTTCATAAAATAGAAATTTCTAGAAAATATAAAATTGGAAACGGTGGATTAATTCAATAAAATAAATTAAAGCTTCTATTTGGCTGTAATAATATTTTTTTAATGTAATATATTTTTTGTTCCATAAAAAAATATAAATTTCCAAAAATATATAACCATAATGCTTTTCTACTTAAGTCGCAATTTCAAAACATTTAATAAGTAAAATATATATATAAAAATGTAAATATATTAATAAATTCATATTAATCAAAGTACATAAAGAGTCTCCTGATTAGAATATTTCGTAATAAAATTATCTTGCTAAGGTTTGTCAAGATTTATATCTTGCATATATAAATAAATCTTTGCTGTAAAATAAACCTATAGATTTAAGGAATAATTATAATGAATAAGTATAATATAAGCTTACCCTGTTTTCATAAAATTTGACCACATTTCACACATCGTATTAATTATTGCTCTGTCGCCCAAAGTATTAAATAATTCCAAATCTGCGAATTTTGTATTTAAGTACGGAAATAGATAGTTTACGTCATCATCATGAGCAGCTCCTATATAATATTTTAAATTCAATTCAATTATAATAATATTAATATTAATATTATTCAATTCAATAGTATGATATGTAACGGTTATTACCTAACCGGAATGGAATACCCCAACGGAAAGTGTTACTAAATGTACCTTCATACGCAAACAAGTAAAAGTATACATTCGATGTCATATTAATAATTCGTCTTTGTAAAAAGTTATAACTTGGCCATGACACGAGTGCATCCCCAACTGACTGCAAAAAAAAGAATATATATATATATACTAGTATTTGCTTGAATTATAATATAAAATTGCAAATTTAAGTATGTGTTCCGAGGTCGAGAGAAATTAGGCAAAGAATTTTTAATAAAATATTTAGTCCTAATACATGTTTGGCAATTTGATACCATGATATCAATATTTATAATTAATCTGCAGTTTTTTTTTATTTAGTTTAAAATGACTAATTAGAATGAAACAACTGAAAAAAATTAATGTAGACTGTAATAATTATAACTAATAAGCACTTACACATGTTAATACATTATAAGTACTGTAATTTTACAAATAATATTATTATTCGTAGCTTAAAAGGTATTTAATGGCACTTTGCATTATTAATTATTAATATTGTTATATTAAATATTATTTTCGAAATATGAATTAAGTTTTTACAAAACTTTAATACTTTTACTTGGTTTTTATTACAGTTATTGTAAATTACATGTGGTGCACAAGTATATTATTATGTAAAATAGAAATATACGTAAACAAAACATTCATTAGAATTTTATTGCCTACAGATAATTTAAATAAAATAATTAATGCTAAGTAATTATTTTTAATTTATCAGTTTGAGCGTATCTATATGTATTAATACTTTAACTTACCTGTGTTACATTCGTTTCGAAATTCGCTAAAATGTCGCCATTAAAATAGAAATCCTTAATAGCATCGCTGACTGCTGTGACATTATCGATCGTATTCTTCAACTCCAAAATGTACGAGACGAAAACTTTTTCATAATCCTGTATTAGCTCATCTCTAATTTCACTATTCAGAAGGAAATCTAAAATAAACATGTCAAATTATATTGAAATATACAACTTATTAACGTACTTAGAAAAAAATGTACTGAAAGATAAAATAGATCAAAAAATATGAAATAAAAAGAAAGCATTGATAGAGGAAAAATGAGAGAGGGTAGAAAGATATTTTTTACGTAAAATATAAATATTATGTAATTGGAAAATGAAGGTACTCTAACTTAATTTTGATTAAAAATTAATTTGTAAATGAGTAAAGCAAAGTTTAAAAGATTTTATTTAATAGCTTAATGGTTTTAATGCATTGTCGCTAATCATATTGACGATTGCAATTTGTATAATTACGATTTTTGTAATTACAATGTGTATAATAATTATATATAGGGGTGGTGGGAGTGGGAGGGGTGGGGGTCTAAAGAGTATAAATACCTTATGATAAAATGTATTACATAAATAATTCATATACATGTGGTATTAAATTGAAAAAAGCTTTTTATTATACATAATGAATAATATCAAAATTGAATCTGATTTAAATTTAAATGAAATATGTAATAATTTTTAATCGTGCATTAACTTAATCATACTTATCAATCTCTGTCGTAGCTTGTAATTTAACACGCTGAACTGAAGCTTACATTTATTTTCATTTTTAAAAACTAAATGTTACAATTTAATCTGTACTAAATATTTATGAGAAATTTTTATTAAGCTTATTTATAATTTAATATATAAAAATATGAATAAAATAGATTGTAAACTTTGTAATTACTTTCAACATAAAAAAAAAAAAAATAAATAAATTATACATAAATAAGTAAAATTATACAATGTGGCTGATATCAATTTTAATATATTGTTTGCTATTTAAATATTTTACATGTTGCAGTTTCTAAAGTTATCGTTTCTAAAGCATTTAGAAACTTTTAAAAAATACAAATATTTGGCTGTAGTCTCTTTCTACTTGGTTAAGGTTTTGTATGTTTAAATCCCAGCTTGGTTGGTGTGAAAAAAACAACAACAACAACAACAAGAGCTACATACGAGAAAATACGGGAGTAGAGCAAGTCGGTACCATTTTTCTTTATACAAATGTATTATTAAATATTATTATTATTATTTATATTTTGATTTAAAACGATTGAGAAGGTTATTGTGCAATAAGTTTTCTTTAATTCAACAAAAGGTGTATAAAAAAATACTTTTTTTATTTTTGAATAGGAAACAAATATTTTATTATATTTCGTGTTGTTTTTTAACTTCATGATATTCTCATGATAACATCGGTTTATGTTACGTGAGGGTAAACGATTATGGAAAGGGTAATATTGAATGTGAATAACGTTCGTGTAAGAGTAATTCATAGTTTTAGTGAGAACTCAGGTTTTAAGTAGTCTAAAAATTTGAATTATTTAAAAGATCGTTCGACATAAAATAAAAGAGGATGTAACAATGGCTGAATAAGAGTAGAGAGTGACAGGATGATATTTGGTTGGGCGATAACTTCGGGTTCAGTTCCCCGATTTTAAGGGTCGAGCAGGGATGGGGTGTGATAATATTTATACGTGGATACGAAGGTGGATACGAAGGTGGATGCAAAGGTGGGTGCATTATTTACCGGTCGTTTTCCACAGACCCTCGTCATCCGTGACTCCGATTATCCAGGGTATGTCCCTAAAGAGGCCCTCGCTGAGACTCCGCTCCGGATGGAACGTCAGGATCGCACCTTCGGCCTCGGACTCCAATGTCGGGGTGAAAATTAACATCGGATGTCGCTGGCGCACGTACTGTGATGCACAAGGAGATTTAGACTTGCCTGTCACGTTCCTGGAGATATGCTTTGGGATATACTTGGACGACCGCGCGTGCAATTATTGTTAATGATATGGGGAGACGCTAATGAGGGCGTAAGGGAGAGGCGCACGCAGCTTTCAGACTCCCGGACTTCGGCAACCCCTATCAGTTCACCTGCCTACGTTTTCATACATGGCTTTGCAATTGACTCTACCCGACAATCAAAGCATCCGAATTCTTATATCTCCAACTCCTCTCATTATCTTTACGGTTTTTTTTTTTTTTTTTTTTTAAGCTCTGAGATATTCAGCATGTAAAATAATTTCTTCCTCTTTTCGTTTTTTTTCTCATATTATACATAAGTATATAAATATAGAAGGGTATGTATAGTAAAGTAAGAGAAATTTCTTTGAAGAGTAGAAGCATTGAGATCGATGTCAAATTTACCTCATCTCCGTGCTCAATAATTTTCCCCGCGTCCACTGTTTTCATGCAGTTCATGATTTTCTTCTCGGCAAAGTCCGAGAATTCAATAAACGATTCCACGACCTGCGCTTCATCCTCCCCACTGCCCCAGTCGTTAAAATAGTCAACTTCTTCGGTACAACCCAAGAGTCGAGCCACGTGCAAAGATGAATTTCTTATGGTTCTTCTAGTTTGGATGGACCAGTGAGCGTTCGGTACTCCGCTCATTGTTATTAACTATGCATTTTACGTGTATTAAAAATATTATCTCTGTATCAGTTCTTATAGATTCGCATTAATGATAATTAAGCATTTAATAGGGTTTGGGCAGATACTAATACTTAAGAGATAAAGCTCGATGATAAAGCAAGGCCAGGCAGTGGTGGGATACTCAAATTTCAGATAACGACGAACCTTGTGAAAAAGCGGCTCTTCGGAAGCGTTGACTTTTACGGCGAGAAGCTGGGCGGCCACGGCCCCCGCGTCGTGCCCGGCTAGCGAAACATCCCTCGGATCTCCTCCGAAGGCTTCGATATTGTCGTGGACCCAGCGAATAGCTAGAGCGATGTCCTTGAGTCCGTAATTGCCGGGCGCGATTTGGTTTCCCGAACTGAAGAAACCTACAACCAGTCAACGGGAGCTCGAGGTCAGTGTCTACCAGTGAAAAGGACCTATCCGAGGTGGGCATCGACAACCCTCAATCTCTCTCTCTCTCTCTCTCTCTCTCTCTCTCTCTCTCTCTCTCTCTCTCTCTCTCTCTATCTATCTATCTATCTATCTATCTATCTATCTATCTATCTATCTATCTATCTATCTATCTATCTATCTATCTATCTATCTATCTATCTATCTATCTATCTATCTCTCACTTCATCACTTTGGGTCGTAAACGCCACAAAATAACCGGAAAATTAAATGAACGGAATAATGAAAAATTCTCGCCACGTCATCCACGACCCCCCCCCCCCAACCAGACTTCAGAGCCTGGCAAAAGAGACTCGCAAGTTCAGCTGGGTGGCCAGAAATCGAGATGATTAAAACAACGAAATTCAATACAATATGTGAATATGTAAATAATGAAATAGAGCTTTCGTGTAGCTTCAAGCTGAGAGTACTCGGTATCACCGCTTTATTTTACCTGTAATTCTATACGAAATTAATTTATAAGGTATGGGCATAATTATACTTATGTGTATATACCATATTTACATAGATTCGCTTTATTAAATGCAAATTATTCAATGACTAAGCCTCCCCGTCCTGCTCTATTTCACCCTCATAAGCATATACTCAGACACACGCGTGTACTTATAAATAAAAAGATCTATTTCATTCTCTCTCTCTCTCTCTCTCTCTCTCTCTCTCTCGCTCTCTCCCCTCTCTCCCTCTCTATCTATCACTCCACTCCATATCTTTCTCGTGGTATCAAATTTCTATATTTAGATTTTTCTTTCTTTGTTATAGATTTCCAAACTTTAGATCATAGCAGCTTTCCATTAGTTTTGCTTTTCCAATAATAAACGTATTTTAAATATCTTATCATAATCAATAAGACTTTGCTAAAATAATTAATAAATAATCTATATGCATAATATGCAGTTCACGTATGATATATTATATATACTGTACATAATATTATATGTTTTTGTCAGAAGCAGATAGGAATACTGTGTTTCAATTAATAAATAAATTACAATCAATAAATTTTAATCCTTGTTATATGAAAATCCTTTAGAGTTTTACAATATTCATAAAACTGTTTATTTATAAATGAAAGTTAAGCTTACTATGAAATGTTTAAATGTATACTATTTATTTATAAATTATAATGTAATTATTTGTAAAAGAACGCATCAATGAATAGAAAAATAACAATAATATTTATTCTATTTATTTGAAAATTTATAAAAAGAAGACAGTTTAATAGATCGTTTTATACATTTCTATTGAATTTAAATAGATTAAGATTATTATATAAATATAAAATATTCTAAGAATACCGATAAGTTTTATATTTGCACTATAAACTTTTATTCGATTTCAAGGATTCTTTCAATGTTAGTTTTGTTATTTTATAAATAAATTAATAATATAAATAGAAATAAATTATGCTATATCATATAAAAATGAATAATTACTATTTGCTACAAATATTCTACTGGCACATAAAATACATCTATAAGTCTATATAATTCACGTCATGATTTTTAAAAATTAAAGTATTAACAAATGCAATATTGTTTGCTTTGAAATAATAAAGAAAAGGCACATATCCATTTTTATACGTATTTCATGCTACGAGTATTCAAATTATTTCAATAGTATAAAAAATTGAACAATACATGATCTCTTATAAATGAACTATTGTCATCTCATTATGATAATTCCTTTCTATACTTTTAATATTTCTAAATTTTATAATAATTCCATTGAAATGTTATCAAATACGTATTTAATATTTATAAAAGACTTTTTTTTGCATATGAATTGTTATTAAATTATTTAGAAAAGACAACAATAATCAATATGCCTGTATAGTTCAAGCTTAATTTATATAATAATATTAGAACATATAATGTAGAAGTTCTTATTTGGATAAGTTAAAAAATGTTTACATTATAAAATGATTTGTCGTGATCAACTAAATTAAAAGGAACCCTGTGTTAGAAATTGTTTCAGTGTTATGTAAATAACAAAGTATCGAAGTATCAACACCTAACAAAATTTATTGTAATGAGATCTTATAAAATTTATTTAAGTTTGCCTTTTTTATATTAATAATGTTGATTAAGGTATATTTTTGCTTGAATTTATGAAAAATATAATGAATTTATTTGTAGAATATTTTTATAGACATTTTCATAATAAAATAATTTTCAAAATACCCTTACAAATAAAGTTTTTTTTTTATAAAAATTTATTCAAAAGAAAAGCATTAATCATATATTTACTTTAAAAACTTAGATCTTGAAAGAGATCTATATATTGATGCTGTTTTTAATACAAAGGTCAAATACATTATATTTTTAAATATGACTTTGATACTTATTTAAAATTTTCGGATCTTTTCATTGACTCGTGTCAGTAATGACTTTATTAATATAATATTAAACTGAATCTTTATGAACTTTTTATTATTAAATTATCATTATGTCTAAACCTCATTGTGTACATTATAGCTAATAATTTTAGCTAATCGACTTTTTTATAAAACTTTATTTGTTCTCCAAATAAACACTTCGTGATCATACGTGTTAGTAATTTTAATGTCATTAGAGGAATAATGATAATACTCCATTTAGGTACTAATACTATTCGAATAAAATGTTGTACAACTATTGATCATGTATTAAAAATATTGAAAACATCCTATATTTAGTTCAGATATAAAGTAAAATAAAAAAATCATATTTTATTCCAATATCATTATAAATTCTAAGAGCAATGACGAATAGTTGAGTTTTTTTTTTTAGTTCTTCGAAATGCTAACACAATTTTAATTAACGAATTCGGTAATTTCTTTTAATTTAAGAATTCTCTAAAATAAAATTTTGCAGAATTAAATTTCATAATTTCTAGGCCATTTCAATTACCTTATTTTACATGTATGAATATGCCTTGTCAAACCTAATACCATTTTTGACATACATATTAACGGACGTCACTTACCTAATACATTAAGCCGATAGTTCATAGTAACGAGGATGATGTCGTAATCCAACAAATATGTAGGCGCAAACATACTACTATTGCTACTTCCTGTTCTGAAACCACCACCGTGGATAAATACTAAAACTGGCACTTTCCTTTGAATCATGTACACTTGGTTTTTCGCAATCTGAAATTATTATAATATTCAAAACATGTTTCATAAACTTAGATAAAGTATTCTTGAACGGATTTGTAAATTGGAAAAATATTAAAAATACGTCTGTTCTAAACGATCCAAGTTTAATAACAAAATACGTACAATAAAATACTTTTTTTTTTTTTTTTTTGTTTAATTATTAAGATTTACTGATATACGTTAGTAGTAAAAAATAAAAAAATTAAGATATTAATTTTATCTTCAACGAACGATAAACAAATAGAAGATATATGCGAAGTATTCATGAAAATAGTTGATTTTATACAAAGCTAAAAGAAATATATTATATAATTATTTATACATAAAGATCGTTTTGTGTGTATAAAATAAAAATCAATTATATATTTACGTAGCAAGCTTGTCTTCATTGTTCAGAAAGCAATTATTTTTTTCATTGGTCCGAACTTTCATAAATTTTCAAATGATTCGTAATTAATAGTTAGAATTTTCGTTTATTTATTATTACCCTACGAAAGGTAATCGAATAAAATTTTATTCTGCTTAACTTGATATTTTCCACATAAAATTGAATAAAAATGTTAATAACAGAGACATATAGTTTATTCTACTGAAGAAGAATTTTCCTCATAAAATATATTGTCCGTATCATTTTGTTCGCATATCTCTGACGTAATATCTCTAATATTGTCTTTGTTTCTAAGCGCAAAATACCTTATGCATCTCAGAATGCGGTAATTACAAAGCAATAATGGCTCGAATCCCATAAAGGTACGTATATTCATAAAGACGTATTTAATATTGGCTATACAATAATATCATATGTACGAGGCGTGCTTTTTATATAATATCCAGTTATATGTATAGGTAAAATCAATATATAAATTATTCATGATATGCATATAAAATGTAAGCTTTTTACAGTAAATCATGTAGTTCCCATTAAAAAAAAGTACTCCTGAGAGTCCTTACCGTCGGTGTATAAACGTTAAGAAATAAACAGTCTTCGTCGCCAACGATTTCTTCTGTTCCTCTTCTTTGCAAGCACATTGATCCATCAGCCGTTGCATTTAGAGTACCATTTTTCCATTCCGCGGTCCATGCACGTGGATTCTAAATATATTATGAATTTTCTCGTAATATGCTATTTTTAAAATTGGACATATTATTCTTACATTACAGCTAATGTGTTTTATAAATAAATTTTATCGATAATGTCAGCGAGGCAATATTGTTCGAGTTGTTTTTATTGTCGTTGCTATTATTATTTATTATAAGTGAATATTAAAAATTTTATAGAAATTAGTGTATTATACATGTTAGGCTTGATATTTCATTAACATTAACATTAACATAAGTATACATTCGGTAATTCATTCTCATACAAAAATTAGAAAGTAAAAGGTATATATTACGCCAAATTTAGTCATAATATTAATTAGTGGAGTAACTAAACGTTATTAATGAAACGGAAATATTCTTTGATCAATACAACTATATTTTCGATAGTTAATTAAAATATTCGTGCACATATTATTATTATTATTATTATTATTGTTGTTGTTGTTGTTGTTGTTATTATTATTATTATTATTATTATTATTATTATTATTATTATTGTAATTGAAGTATTTTCAATAATATCAATGATAATATATACACGTAATGTTGATTTTTAAAATAATTTTTAAATAATTTACTAAATTTAATAACATTTTCATTTACTGAAATAGGCTAATATCATTTTGTACTGTTGAAGTTACACAAGAAAACATAAAAATTTAAAATTCGCATACTTCTGGAATATGATAATTTTTATTGTTTAAGGTGCAAAATGTATTTAAACGTACTTTAATTACCGGATATAATTTTCTGATTAAGAAAAAAAAAATGATTTACATATTGTAATATTCGGGTGAGATAATAACTTTTTCAAAACTCTTTGATGCAGTTTGCAGTACTAGTAATAAGAAAATTAATATTTTAAGTTTTAAATAATAATTATATAAGCTTTAGTAAAACAATGTATGTTTATATTGTAATTTTATAGATCGTTTGGAATTTATATTTAAAATTAAAGCCATAATATGATATTGACAATATAAAATATTATTGAATTTCATTGAGTGATTTAAGTATAGCGCAACTTTTTCTCAATAAATAAAGGAATAGTCGGAAATGAAAATTTTTAAATGAATATGGATGAACGTTACTTATACTCCATGGCAACTTTGAGAACGCCCGAGATCCATTTATTCATTTGTCGAGTCACGGTAAAATACTACTGAGCTTACGAAGCTTTCAATATTGATATGAGACTCAGCACCTCAAACCTCAAATTGCCAATGGGCGGCTCGGCATACGGAATGCCCAGGAAAGCTGCAACCTCGAGGGCCCTTGCTGTCCAGAGCCAGGTGCCGCGCACGGGGCCGAAATCCGTATTAACCTCCGGATCATCTGGGAGGACAAAATCGACCGCGAGCAAGGGGAAGAGCAGTCTAATGCAAAGCGCCTCGCATTTCATCCTTGCCTTTCTCCTTTATAATCGTATACATGTGATTAAGCCAGACCTCCTCTCGGTGAGACTTCGCTCTCTGCTCTGATTACAAACTTCGGGAAATTATTAACAATCTGTCTGAACATATTTGTCTAGTTTCAAGATGATAAAGAGGATTTATGTTTTATTCAGATTTTTGTATTTTCGCGGAATTAAAATAGTCTGATGAATCATTCAATGATTTAATCTATGGAATTCCTATTATCGATACTATATATATATATACATATTGTTTATTTAAAAGATAATTTAAGCCTTTTTGAAAACTATTATTCTTGTTGTTGTTGTCGTTGTTGTTGTTGTTGAAAACTACACAAGAACTACACTTAAATTATTTTTGAAAAATTAATTTTTACAATAACTAAATTACGAAATGAATAAACATGAAATAAACACTTTTGTGAGATTTTCCAAGTGCAGTTTACTTTAAATTTAAAAACAATAGAAAGATTAAAACCCAAACAACTTAGGATCGACTGAAAATCCACCCCAATAACCGACTAGGCTGGAATACTGCAATATTCGTTACAATGTAATAGTTATTACATGCAATTTTTTTGTTAAATTCGGTACTAATAACTGGTAATGTTCAACCAGTGTTGTATTTAAACCAACAAGTTTAAACTGATATATAGCCGATACAAAATAAAATCACGTATTATTTGTGCGTATTAAAAATTATATTGTCAATTCCTTCCCTTATTATTGTAGCCAATGAGAAAAGTTCAAAAATTATGATTTTATATCGAATATTGCTTAGTATGTAACATTGATAATCATATAATTGAAATCTTTTTGATGTTTATTTATAATTAATATAATCTTAAAGTAATCATAAGCCAGAAATTTTATTTTATTTATTATGTCGTACTCACCAGTCAAAGATAACTTTTGTTAATTTAATTTAATCCATCCAATAAAATAAAAAGTAATTATTCTAAACGTCATTTATATCTTATTTGCTATGAATAATATATTAAAAACAACTAAGAAATGAATTATTAAACATATAATGAAATGGCTTAAAATGAATTAAATAAAATATCAAATATTAAAGAAGGAGTCGGCTTACTTTCTTGATTCGTAAGAATAAATAAATATAAAATTTTATTAACGATTTGCATGTAATAATTTTTAGTATGGCTGCATCAGGGCCTACTTACCATTTACTTGATTGAATGATAATAATCTTTATTTTGTACTTTATAGGCAATAAACTCCTATTGCTAAAAGGTTACGATTGTTTTATGATAGCGATTTTAAAGATATATTCTAGATAACATAATATATAAACGTCCCTAATAGGCCAAAAATTAATGGAGTAACTAAACGGGAGAATAATAGGTCGAAATTTGCACTGGATAAAAGCGAATCACAAAACAATGGGTATTTTAACATTTAGAGCGTCGAGAGGAAAGGAGCGATAAAAAGTCGAAGTTGTCGTTAATTGACTCGAATGTAGTTGGACTGACTGCGCGAGCGGAGCCGAAAGAACTGAATGAAATGAGAAACGCGTGGAAAAATGAAGAAGAGCAGTAGCGACAATTTAGCTGTAATGTGAATAATCGAGCGAGCGAGCCGCGAAATATAAATGAGGGTCTAGTCAACATACACAAAGTCGGGGCGCGCATCGTGTTTAAATTCAATTGCTGGAATATTTTCGCCGCTCGATGCACTGTAAACATGAAAATAACAGGGCGCCCCGCTAGAAACCACTCCTCTGCCCTGCCCTGCCCTGCCCTGCCCTGCCCTTTCCCCCACCCATCCCCACCCACACGCCCTCACCCACCACCTTCCACCATCGCGACACTTCGTCTCACTCACTCGCATATTTCGCACATAATTGCTACGTGATACTGTCGCTCTCGTGCGTTTACTCGCTAATGTAAAAAGCTACTGCACCCCTTCCCCCTAACACCATAAATACCTGTGTAAATTTTATGCCCTTCATCAGATATTAGTTGATTAATTTCGTACCTAAGAAAACCTGGACGATTTTTTAATTCTCCTACCTTGAAAGCCCCTCGATTTTCGTTGTCTTATTTCAGCAGAGTTTTCCATCATATGAATTTGAGCACGTGACTATTTTACTCCTGGATCTTCTATCTATATTTATCTGAGCTCTAGATTATATTTAGCATTATCATCTTCTCAATATAATAGAAGCACTTCATATTCTTTCTCTCACATTTGCAATTTGATTATTAATGTATATTTTAAACCTCGGAAATTCATATTAATAAATGACACGAATCGATTACAAAGTATCAATTTGTACTTTACTATTAAGGGCTCAAATTGTAACAAAAAAAAAAAAAGAAAAAAAAAAGAAGATTTTTCATAAATTGCAATAAAAAAATTTAATTGAAGTTTTATATTAAAATTACATGATAAATATTGAAATTCATTTCTTAATATTCAGCCTTTTTTAAATAATTAGCCAATTATTATAAATATATATATATATATATATATTCTTAATAGATGGCTAAGCTTTAAAGGAATATAAATAAGATACTTTTCCCAACAATACCTTCAAGAAATGATTATTACACTCGAAACCGTTTACTCTTACACATTATTCATATATTTTTATTAAATATCCTATGTATTATATAAAATAAAATATAAGCCTAGATTTGTAATATAAAAAAAAAACATTTAAAAAATATTACTCTTTATTTTCTATAAATTTTCATTTTATATTCAATGAAAGTATTTATTTAAAGAACATTGATTGATAATTTATTTGTAATATTTTGATAATTAAAAATATATACTTGCAACGAAAGGATTTTAATTTAAGTAACTTCAGCTTGAGTCTCCAATAGATAAAATCCTTTAAAAAATAAAAAAGATATCGAGTAGAGACTTTAATTTTATAAAATATTATTATTATAAAATAGCTGATCTAATATTAGAAAATTAAATTCCATTCTATAATGATATAAAAAAGAAATTATGTTGTTAAAAAAACTTGCATACATAATAAGTCAATAGTTATTCACTTGGCTAATTCGGAGCATAAAAAAGATCGACTGAAAAATAATGTGAATCCAAAGTAAGTAAATTTTACACAAACACGAGCGAAAAATAAAAGGCGGTTAAATAGCTGGGGGTAGGGGGGTTATATTAAAAAGCCATCGAAGAAAGGAAATTTCGAGAGAAATGTATTTATACTTTGTCTACAAAGGGCATAATAAAGTAGTCTTTATATGGTCTTGGTGCATAAAGGCACACGTGATTAAGGCGAACGACGTGCGGTAGAGTAATTTCTTTCTGTTAACATAAAATTAAAAGTGGTTAGAATATCGACTCTCCGGTGATAGCATCATTTTTCGCGCTAATCGATGTAGGAAAGCGCTTAGAGCGCAACCGTCGCGAGAGAAGGTAAAGGGACGTTAGTGCAATGGTAGTATACCATCCGCTACCATTGCACTAACGTCCCTTTACCTTCTCTCGCGACATTTGCCCTCTAGGTAGTGGATGGTAGTGGATGGTAGTGGATGGTTGCGAATTCTTGCGAATTCTTGAGAATTCTTGCGAATGGTTTCGGAATGGTAGGTGGCTAATGGCGAAATTAAAGAGGAGGGAGGACGGGGCTGTATTTACTCGTAGAGGAAAAGGAATGCGCGGCCGGAGCCTTCTCCTATAATTCCTTACAAGTATTCTCAAGGGTACTTCCGATGGCTTCCGCGCCAAACGTCTTTAGTGTTTCTTCCACGTTACGCGCCGTCGACGCAACTGCTTATCTTCTTATCGTTAGTTACGCAAAGTGGAGTTCGACCTTTTCGTTCGCTAGATCTTCCCAAGGAGTACTTGTGCGGCATGTTTATGCCCTCCGAAGCAGTGTGAGTCGCCCTCTTGCCACGCTGCCACGTACAATCACCTCCTCCTCCTCCTCCTCCTCCTCCTCAACCATTCCTCGTTGCCCGTAACCCCAATTTTCATTAATATTCAACATTTCACTGTCGCCGTCTTATTTACTATTATTATTACATATTACATTCCCTTCGCTCAATGATATTATAAAACGATAACTCTTCGTATAAATACATACGAGCAGGCAAGCTTTATTTTACATGTATTCAAAATTTATGATGGATCGTATTATTAAAACGAGGCATTGCACGTAGGAATAAATATTTCCACGTAGTCAGAGTCGGTTCATCACATGCAAAAAGCATACTAATTATATTTTAATTATTAATAACGATGTAAGGACAAATAGAATGCAGTCCATTGTGGACTCGTTAAGTGCGCTGCTTGTCATAAAATTCCGAATCAAATATAAATGAAATATCTAAGCAGCGGCTCCGATAATTCCTCTTCGGTCACTCAGTTACTTCCTCTCCACTCGATTTCTCAAAGACTCAAGACGTGAGATATCACATCTATTTGTCATCTGAGCTACTAATTGCCATCGGTACTCGGCAATACATCACGAAGTAAGAACTGCTGTGAAGTAAACAACTCGAGAGTCACTTGCTCCTAATTTACTGCCCTGCGGATCGCTTTATTACATTTAACTATCAAGTCTTCCTTTATTTACTTTGATTTTCTTCGTCTCTCTCTCTCTCTCTCTCTCTCTCTCTTTCTTTTACGCAGTTAATTTTGCTTGCGCAAGGTAACTATGCGAACAGGTAAGACCATGTTTATCGGGAATCGAGTGTTTATACAATGAGTAGGCGTGTGCAGTGCACATTTACATCCATCGGCACATGCGTGAAACGATTGCATACATAAAATGATAAGATAACCTTTTATTCTTTACTTATTCGCTTTTCATCTCTCTGCATTACCATCGCTTTTTTCACTTAATAATTAAGTACCCTGAACATTTATTTCCTTTTAAATTTTAATGCTTCATTTCACTCAACAATAATTAGAATTTTTAATATTCTAATTTTTTTTTTTTAAATATTTTTAATGTATTGAGTGACCTTGTATGATTATTAGAATAACGCATATACAACTACCTGACAGTGATATTTTTCTATATTAAAGCTCAAATATTCGTATTTCTTTCACTTAAGAAAACAATCATAATTCAACATTACCATAATCACGTGATTTGTTGTATAGTTCATTGAAGAACCATGAAATTTAATTTTATATTATTTTATCAATTAATTTTTTTAATGCGATAATAATATTACAATAAAAAATATACAAAATTAATTATAAAAACCAGATTAATAAAAATATCATAAAAGTATTCGTTTATTAGTACATGTTTAATAATACTATATATATTCTTACATTTTTCATTTAGTATAACACTTCTTGATATATGAAATGCTGTGGAAATGATAATTTTGTTTTATTATTTACGATATAATGTTTTAATTATTACATTATTAATTCTATTGTATATATCGTTTGTAAATTTCGCCGAGACTAATAATAACAATCAATTTTAACTGTTTTAATTTATATCCTTGTTTTGTCAGGTAGAGAATATTGAGGAGCACTAATAATAATCAATCTTGTTTTCACATAAATTGTTTTAAATTTGAATAAACGTATGAGCCAAATAACCATTTTGGTGTAATATAAAAATATATAAAAAGCGAAATATATTTTATTATTTACAATTAAACATAAGTTTTTGGTATTTAATATTAATTATCAATGATCTCAAATTTTTCAAAAAAGATAAATTTTAGAAAATTTAATCAGTTTAACCCCATATTGAATAAAATTCTAAATGTATAATTTTCTTTGTTAATATATTATTAAAAAATTAATATATATATCCGACGTATGCAATTTAATTTATTTATAATATAAAATTATTCTTATATAATCTCTTCTAATGGAATAATAAACTGTAATCGATGTGTCACTAAAATTGTTGAAAAATAATCAAATTGCAAATATATTCTTAATAAACAGAAACTTTTTTTATAATTATAATTTTATGAATTATAGTCTTTAGAGTTTCCTTGGAAACTTTATTCTTTAAGCGATTGACGTATGCTCCCGTCTTGCGAAACGCACGCTTCTCTCTCTCTCTCTCTCTCTCTCTCTAACGCCATGCGTATTCGAAACCCTTAACGTTACAGTTTTACAGGTTTACAGTTTTCCCTCGGCGTAAGGCCGATGCTCTGAGACAGATTGGCCGGCTCCGGGGTTTTACCCTGGTCCGGGCGTCCCGAGGTATTCCATCACCTAAGGGTAACATAGGCGTCAGTCCCCTTCAAGCAACGACCAAGAGAGTTCACCGGGAATCAAGGAATGTCCTTGATCGCGTCCGGTAGAAAACATCGCTGAAGCGCGCCGTCCTTCTGCTGATCTCGTATCTCCCGGAGCCCGCGGAACCGGCGAAATCGCGCTATCCAGACGCCCATCGAGCACAGTCGAAACAACTGGAATCTCTCCCCCGGGCATAGGCCTCATCCACTCCCCCCTCCATAGAAGCTTTCCCGAGTGCCTTCTACATCGACACCGCTACCAGCGCGAGACAACCCCTCCCCTCCCCTCCGCCGTTACATCGGGACAACTTCGGTGGCCCCTGACATACCTTGCGAGCGTTGACGACGCAGCACGTGACGTCAGCTCTAGAAGCAGACGAAATCACTCCCCGCCCTTCCCGACCTGCTCTTACAACGCCGCTTCGCTACAACCCCGTAAGGAGACGCTGCCACTTTTCGTCGCCGCCTTCGCTACACATCAACGTCAACGCCGCATAGTCACCCCCCGCCGCCCCGCCACCGTCCGAGCATCCAGTGGGTTCCGTAACCGCTCAAAAAAAAAAAAAATCAACGATCGACAGGTGATGCCGACCCCCTCGCTCCACCAATTCCCGACAATGAAGAACTCGCAAAATGTTTTAGCGGTGGAGTGCGCGCGAGCCTCCCGCCCAGACGTTCTGTAACTCCGGGACAATAAATTTCATTCTTTACAAGCTTTGTCGAGAATTTCAAGTTATTTGAAAACCGATAGCTCATCCTTACCTCACCTGTCCCATCTTGTCCTCAAACCAAAAATATTAATATTCTACTTTTGAATTTATTTTAAACTAATAAATTCAATGACATCGAGTAATATCTAAATTTGAAAAGTAAATGATTGAATTTATAAAAAGCAGCAAATTCTTAAATAAAATTATTTATAAATAAATAAGACTGTTTTATATATTGTACTTTGAATAAATCATTAAGTATAATAGAAATCACGAGGTTTTATACATCTTTAAATATTATCTTTAAATTCAGCAACTGCGTTGAAATAAGAAAATTATCAATTACTTAATACAGTAATTTATAACTGAGAAATATTTTTGAAATAATGAAATGAATATGTTTCGAGGTATAAGTTATTCTTAGTTTTATGGTATGATAATCATAAATTGTTTTCTATAAAATTGAATATAATGACCGAATATATTTCTTAATGTTTATGAAATACATAATTTCATTGTATATACTTTGCTCATTTTATTTTATTTTACGTTACAATTTAATTTTTTGTAATTTTAAATTACAAAAATAGTTCTAAAGTTTACCCGTTATTTCAAAATAAAAGACATTTAAGTAGCTTATTAAAATTAACGTTAAAAAAAAAGATTTTACTGTTTTCAATAAATAAAATAATAAAAAGATGATTGAAGTAATTTTACAGATCCAATTGAGTAAATAAATTATTTATCTTACATACTTTGTACATATGATTTATGAATTGAAATATAATCTTAGTTCATGCTCGTACTTAAATAAGTAATAAGCTTTTTCTTTGAAGTCATTATAGACAAAAGATGTTACATTTATTAAGTTAATGCGTTTGTAAATTATAGAAAATATCATTCATCTCCAGGTACATGGATAGAAAAATTTATCGTTATAAGTTTTCATTCCTCAAAATATTAATTTACACGTAAACATTGAATAAATAATTTTAATTCATGAAGTACTATTGAATATTATTTTACATGGAATGTAAAAAAGTAGACAATGGTTTTTTTCTTTAGTTATAGTAACATATATTTATAATAATATTAAATCGTTGTTTTGTATTAAGAAATATATTATTTAATTCTCAATAAATTTTTGGATGAAAAGGGGAATTCGTCGAGGATCATTGCCAATAATATTGTCTAGCTGAAGTACAGGGAGATTCTCATTACGAGCACGGAAACATATAATGCTTCATTAAACTCCATCATATACTTATAACTTAGAAATTCTTCATAACAAAATGTTTCCATTATTGAGAAAATAAAAGATTCGAGCCTACTTTGCCCATACATATTGGGAATTTTCAGTCATATCATTGTTTATTAGACATTGGCTTCACCTTACATCTTGTTATTTTGTACTACTTCTCTCTCACTCTGTCTTTACCTCCCACTTTCACCTCCCACGTCTAACTTTCGCTCCCCTTTCTTTCTCCATCACATTTTTGAGATCCCTCCGAGAGGCATTAGAGCGTTCAAAAAGAAAATATTAAAAGAGACCAAGGGGAGAATAATACGTAGCTCACTACGTACTTTCATCCCTTCAGTGCTCTCTCGTATACTGCTTCAGGTACTGAAGCATGAAGTTCAAATACTTTCTTTCATTTGCATCCTGTTTAGAATTTTTACAGATTAGCGGAAGGAAGAGTTAAAAGCGTTCAAAATTATAAAAAAGGTTTATGGAATATTGCTTCTAGGTACGATCCACATTATTCTCAAAAGACATGTGGCCAGTATTCGGCCGTTTATAGTTTTTCATCGCACAGCCTTTAATACTTAAAAAAAAAAGAAGCATAAGTACAGTGCCCAAGTGGTTTTAAATGCTCGGTAGCAGTAGTGGTCAATGCTATATTGAAGACTCATACGAGATCCTCGAGAGTCTGCTAAGGGAGGGCATCTATTCAATGCTTCTCGATTGTTCACCCTCGAGACTTGAGGAACAATAGGGGCTGTTATGTTCCTCTCCGTGACAAATAAGGAGTGAGCAAACGAGCGAGCGAGAGATTTTGAGCCTACCACTAAAGTGAAGAGAAAGGAATGCGTTCTGTATTAAAGACATTTTTTTTTTTTTTTTTTTTTTTTATAAGATAGAAACAAAAATAATTAATAATAAAGTCTACAATGAGACCAAACTTGTTTTACTATTATAATACAGGGCGACATATAATACAATAACAGATTTAATGATTATTCTCACCCTAATCATTAGGGAATAGTGGCTTTTTATGAAAGATTTAAGAACCAAATAACTTATGTGCGCCTAGTAATTACATATTTTTAAACATTTATCTGTCAAACAGATTAAAAACATTCAAATTATGGTTGCTCATAAAAAATATATTTCAAAACTTTAATTTTGTTCTCTTGCTTTTTCAATAAATAAGAATATAAAATTATTATATTTTATTTATAATAAACAATTTTTTTTAATAAAATAAAAGCATACTTTATAATGTGATCAAAACAAAATATTATATATATATATATCAGCTTTTAAAGAAAGTTGTTGTAAATAATATAATTGTATTTGTTGTTAACGTAAATTTTAGTATAAATAAAAATAATAAAAAATAAAATAAAACATGAATGTAAATGTTGAACGTAAATATTATTTTAAGAAATTAATTATTTACAGAAATTAAATAATGTAATAACGACAATTTTATATTAAACAGGAAATTTTAAATTGCCCAATCATAAATACATTATGCTCTAACTGATATGAAATTGAGTGCTTAAATCAATGCACAGGTTATAATAAAACAAGAGTTGAAGAAACAAGAGTTGATTGAAACAAAAAAAAATAGTACTGAATACATATAATCCATCAGAATTTTTACAATAATTATACTATAGAAAATTATATGTAAATTATACATGTAGGTATGTATGTATGTACGTACATATATTACTTGAATTATTGATAATCCATTATTTATAATTAATTTATACGACAAATTTGTATAATAAATCAATTGGTTTATAAAAATGCCTTTTTAAATTTATAATTATTTACATTCTTCGAATGACGAAAAATCAACAAAAATACATATATATATATATATATAGTGTTATGTGTCACTTAAAATACTATTAATATAGTAAAAGTCTTACCGTTCATAAAAAAATAAGACATTCATAAAAGTTGTAATAAGCCCATGTAATAATTGTGACTAGGTGAACGATCGTCATAGAGGCAATTTTGGTAGAAAAATAATTGTCCAACAGTGATATGTCCAGACTGTTATTTAAGTAAATCATATCTTACTTTGAACTTACTTAATTCATAAGAAGAGTTAATAGTCCAGTCTTTGACTGAATTTTTTCGTTTAATCTCAAGTGCAATAATTTCAAGTAAGGCATGGACAAAAAGTTGAATCAAATATTTAAAATAATTGAATTGCATTGCAAAAAATATATTTATTTAAATTCAATCGGCTTAATCCTATTATATTTAAAACTTGACCAATAGTAGACTATCTGCTATGGTTATTCTCGATTGAGTATGTCATTGTCAGCCGAAGAAATTTAACAATACTTTGATTATTATAGAGGAAAAGAGATGGATTCTAGAATAGACAAGATATACTGTACGCAAAGAAAAGAACCAATAAAATTTGTAAGCTATAACAACGAGATGTACGTGTCCCGTGTTCGTCCTCTATATCCCCCGCCCGCCGCTCTCTCTTACTCACTCTCCCCCGGATTTCTTTCTTTTGTTCTGAAAGTTTAAAACGGTCTGTACGCATTGATGCGGGACCTGGAAAGCAACGCAACGAATAGATAGAGGACTAACCTGGCGTTGTGATGCATTATCTCGGAAGATTAATGCATTGCCCGCACTGGTTGAGTGAATAACAGGCTACTATGCATTAACTATATTAAAATTAACTTCTCCGCGAGTAGAATTATATTAAACCGTTGTATACGCCCTTGATTTTCGTTTGAATTTCTATTAAAACATTTACTATAAAAATTCTTATTACTATTATAAATCATGTAAAGAAATTAATTAGCATATTAATATGATATACAAATAGTTATTGGTGTGTGAACTAGCACAAAATTTTAATAAATATGCACATAAATGTTTAAACAATCTATGCCAATTGTTATAATTAAAATTTTATTTTAAAAAGCTTAATACAACATAATGGCAAATGTTTAGTTTCCTTACTATTTAAAGAAATAAAATTGAATTATGAGACTGCAAGTAACGTATCATATTTGCCAAAATTTTTACTTTTCCGTGAAGATTATTTCAGATGTAGGATTTATTAGACTAATAATTTACTGGACAACTGTTGTTAGCATCTCAAAATTAATTATATGCCATCCGGTATCTTTAATATAATATGTACACGTAACCTAAATCTCGATCATACCTCGCAGATGATCAATTGAAAATCTACAAAACACTAAATTGCTCCGTGTTACTCACGAACAAACTATTGTAAGATGTAGAGATTTAATGCGGATAAACACAAATAAATTAATATTTTTATTTTTTTTAAATTTAACTTATTCTAAATATATAGACATCTTTAAGAAAACTATGAAAAATACGGTTCAAGTGGAAAAAAATCTTTTTCTAAAATTCCGTTTCTTTATTTTATCACAAAACAATTTGCTGATAATATTCTTATTTTAATATTTGGCAACAATTAAATTGTGAACTTTTTTATAAACAACTAAAATCATTTAACTTAATGATTTTGTTATATTACATTATTTCTTTGATAATCCGATTTTATTTTATTATATTATTTTATTATTTTTTATTATCTATCATAATATTATTTTTAATATCTAAAAAAATATTCTTGTGTTATTAAATGTTTACTAAAATTTAATACTAAGGATATTAATATTCCTGATAATATAGGTGCACTAAAGTAGTTTATTAAAAAATTATCAGTGTCCATTAGAGTTTTGAATTAATTTGCAAATGTATGTGTACACATGTTTTAATCTTCTTATCAAGATTGGGTGTATTACCACTATACGAAATTTGATTATTTTATACCAGAATAATATTTTTATTTCAATTTTTCTATTTTCGCAAAGATGATATATACTTACAATCTACATTTTATTATTATAAAAGAGAAAATATAAAAAGATAAAAAAACACAAAAATTTAATTTTCATGAATTAATATTAATGCTTGTGTTGTTTTTATTACGTTTTCCATATATATATTTTGAAATTGTATTTTAGATATTTCAACCATTTTTCGAAAATCCCAGTAATTTATGGACATGGTTGTGGTAGATATACGACGCTCTAAATAAAAATACGTTTGTGCTACTATACTACTGTATATCCATACAAGCTCCAGTGTTTGTTTTGACATTTATAACATATTTCTCTTATTAACCAGCCTACACTAATTGTTGAAGCAACTTTGCAATGTACTTTATTTTATTTATATACATTTTATATTAAAAAAAATTCTGTAATAATATTCAGATAATAGATGGTCTTATTTAATATAAAGTTAACATGGATTTCAATATAATAATTTTAATATTTTACATTATCTGAAAATACAACTTTATTATTATTCTATATTAGTATGTTGTTCCGAAAAATTTAATGAAAAAATTAATACATAAATAATTTGAAATAAGCTGTAAATAAAAACAAGTTTAAATCCTAATCTAATTATCATTCGGTGTTAAAACAGCATATATTACATATGATGTATATAATAAAAATATAATTAGTAATTATAATATATTTGTACAAATGGTATTGTTTACATTAATATTATTAATAAAAATTTAAAAGTAATATTATATATATATAACTTCTGGATATTTATACGAAAGATATACGAATATTCTGGATTTATACGAAAGCTGTATACAAAAGTGTAGTACGATTAGTAGAAACATTATTTGAAAAGAAGAGTTTTATAGATCGTGATATTTTAGTAAAAGACAGTAAATTTGCAGAGTATCAATGATTTTATGCAATCTCATGAAGAAGTTTCGATGACTAACATGTGATGCGTCGATTAATATGAGTGATACATATAAAGGAGGAAGAGCCGCGCGCCGAAAAGATAAGTAGAAATGCTTCAATCAGCCTGGTCGAGTAAAAAGCCCAAGTCATTTTGAGCATTAACTTACTCGGCCCACCTAGTCATTGCGATGCTTATCGAGCAAGCGAGCTCTGCTCCAAGCATTACAGAAAAATCGCGATTGACAGGGCGGGCGCCTGGATTATGGCAACCGTCGGTATGCTCCTGTCTGCACGGCCTCGATTTAACGCGATCGAATGCGCAAGTCCCGCGTTCACGTCCGATCCCACAGCTTCTACAAAACCATTTCTACCCATTTGCGATCTACATTTTTATTAACGATTCTATAGATTATGCTAGTACACGTTATTCAGATACTAGTCAATTTTAACTCGAAACTGAGCAACCGAAGACGAATTTCCAAAATAGAAAAATTATTATCTTACGGCCAGTTCAAGGGCAGTTTCGATAACATTTATTTCGTTCTCGTTAAACAATATTCAATAAACTTTAATCTCTAATAAATATTAAATAATTATGGTATCGATATAATATTTTAAAATATATAATAACACGTCCTATAAATGGTTTGGAAACTTTCTCCTTCCAAACATATTGTATTTCAAATTCAGTTATTTGTTTTTTTCTGATTCAGTCGTTATAAGGTATAAGGTTTTCGGTTCCCTCAGTTTCGAGAATGTTAACTATCCGTCCGTGATCTTGACTACATTCGACGGTTTTTAATTTCATACCTTTAACGGATTTTTCGAAGAAATTTCTGGTAGAGCCTAAGTCCGAGTATAGTATCGATAGTCGCATACGTAGGTCTTTATTGCCATGTTAAACGGAATCAAGTCATTTGTTTTATTTTTTTTTCTTCGTTTTTTCCGTTCGTCACGGTCTTCATCGCGACATTACGCATTACCGCATTGGTCCAATAAACCCTAGCATACAACAATTATAATACATAAACAATCTTTGTCTGATCACCTCTGTCTCTATCTCTGTCTACTTTATTATAACTATTATAATAATTATTACAAACAACATTAAAGTAGAAGCTGCTCACTTAATGAAATGAAATAAATCTTCTCTATGTGAAATTAAATATATCTTATTTTAATAAGCAAAATATGATACGATAAATAAAATAAAGTAATATTATAAATCGTCTAAATTATAAACGTAACATTAGAACGTTATTTACCTAATATATAATTTATCAATTCTTAAAGCAAGTTATTGCATTTATTACTGTATTATTGTCGAGAACGAATAGAGTAAAAGTGAATATTTATGAAAGACTGATATTTAATAATTTGATATTTAAACAAATATATCTGCGAAGCTTAATTTATTTTTTAAGTAAAAAGTGGAATAAATTAAAACAACATCAAAATTATCATAATATTTTTTTAACCTTAAGTTGTATATAACTAACGAGTACTGATATGTGTATGTTTACGGAATATATCGAAATATCGAAAAAGGTGCAATAGTTATGTTGCCCTTCAATATTCAATAAATGATTAATAGATTTTCCATATGAGTCTGCAAATTACTTTTTACATTTAACTATATACACATACGCAGATACAAATATATTCATGTTCGCAGATGCAGGTCAGCCCCATACATTTCTTATTTACTAAATTAATATTTTCAAAGAATTAGCAATTGTTTACAATAATTAATTACAAATGGCATAAATAATAATTAATCATTGTATTAGAGTATATAATGAATATGAATATTTCTTATTATAGAGTCGATTCTTAAAGGATAACAATTTTATTCGTTAAAAATTATAAATAAACATTTTATTATTCAAAAGCATCACTATAGATATCTCGAATTGTCATGTTGAAATTTATACTTAAAATGTAATATTTATTCATTTACGATAGACTAAGTCCAAAAAGGTAATAATAAAAAATAGTTTAGCAAACCAAAGTATTGACCATGCTTGAATTTTACAATGTTTATCTATGTGCGTTAATTTCTTTAACAAGCCTCGTCAAGATATTAGCTTACAATTGAACTTTTATTGCTCTCTGTTCTATTGTCAAGATTTGAATTATATCTTTTAAATTTAGTATGCTTTTCTTCTTCAACATTCAATAATGGAATTTTTAAAATAATATTTGTTCCGAAATGTATATAGTTTCACAAATGAATCTTCGTATATTGTATAATACGTTTATTATAATAATATATATAATTTATTATGATGCTTCACCGTTTCTGGAATAATTACTCTATGCAAATATAATGAAGATTGTCTAATAAAAATCAAATTATTTTGATTTATAATGTAATAAAATAGATAAATTGTACAAATATCTATAAGATTAAGAAAATTTGTCAATGTTCTTACATTTATTGATTATATATCGTTAGATTTTAAAATTTACCTACATAAAAACGTGTTATAGTTGTCATATTAATGCATTTAAAAGTAAAGCATAAGATTCAGCATTATTATATATAAGGTTGAAATAAAAATTTTAAATATTGAATTTAAGAGGGTGTTTTGTTAGTCATTCAATCGAAGAATATTTATCTGAAGTAAAAACATAATTAAAATAAATGCATCAAATTTATAATTTATAATTAATCTATAACATTTTTATGTATTTATATATTCAATACAATTCAAATTAAATAATGTATTTTTACTGGAATTGATATTACATAAATTCACAAAAATATAAAAAAAATTTATTGGGATCCATTTATTGGAAATTATTATTTTAGATTTATTGGGAAACATATTTAGTTAGAACTAATATTATTCCTATTATTCTTTTTGTGAAAACTGGTATACAATAACTTGGCTACCATTTACATAGAAATAGCAAGATGACTGAAAAACATTACAATACAGTAAAAAAAAACGTATTTTTGGAAAGTGGTTTCTGTATTAAATAAGAAGTTAAATAGCGGTAAATTATTGTAAGTAGACTGAAAAATTAAAATTATATAATACATTTGAAGTTGAAAATTAATTGTAATAGTAATTGGTAACTAGTGCTAATTAATTATATTCTTGAAAATAGAATAATTGAAAGTTAATAAATATTTTGTTAATATATGAATTTGACATTAAGTTTATTTTATGTTAATGATTTAAAATTATTTTTACAAATAAATAAAAGAGTTAAAGATTTTTTCAGAATTGTAATCATGGAAAGACTACGTAAGTAATAATTAGAAAGACTGCGATGCAACTTAGGAAACCGTTGCTGAAAAGGTATATAATTCAAAAGACTTCAGTTAGTATGATGAAACAACATTAATAACATTCGTTTAAATTCTCTTGCAAAATATGTTTATTGCTTGTTTGGTAATTTTTAAAAGTAAAATTGAAATATTGCAATAAAGTATTACGAAGACAATATCAGTCTAATAACAATTATAGGGAATAATAATATAAATAAACAATGTTGAAAATAAAATTTTTATTTATAAATGAATTGAAATGTAAACAAATAATGTTTAAAACATCATTATATTCTGAATATATAATGAAATTGTATGAAAGTTTAATAAAAAAACATTAAATGAGTTTTAAAACATGATTTAAATAAAAATTACAACATTTCATATTTTATTTTATTTAAACCATAAAAGAGAATAATATTCATTTTTAAATTAACGATAAATATTTTTTATTTTATATTGAAAATTTATATTGGAAGAATAAAAAGCAATACATGATTTTCATTTATTAACAAATTATTATTTTGATATTTAAAAATAACTCAAAAATTAATTTTTGAAGATTTTGTAAATTTATATTTATCATTTTATTATGAAAATAAAAACTTTATTTCAATCTTATAAATCCAATATATATAATATTTATTGTTATTTATTGTTATTTCCAATATATACATATATATGTATTTAAGAAATTCAAGAATTAATGAAGGTCGCGTATAGAATCAAATATTAAGCTTAAATTAATCGCTATTTTAGACATTAGTAATGTTATGAATACCTATTATGAAATAAATGTTAGGAATCTCCTGAAGATCACAATGAAAATTTTATCTGAATATCGAAAATCATTTCAACACATGCAAATATATAACAGTGTATATATATATATATATATATATATACATATTAAAATTTACATCATGTATTTGAAAACGAAGAAAAACTGCTCGTTAAATAAAATTAAATGCAACAAATAACTGTAATAGTAAGCAAGACGCAGGTAGTTAGAGCTTAGCCAGAGATAAGAAATTCAGTGCCCGTGAAAAAAATTCAATGAATTATGAAAGGACGAGAGAAACTTTGTAGTAAAAATGACTGAATCCCGGACTTAAAACTGCTTTTAATCATTTTTCCACCTCATCTAGGAATGCTCATGCTCGTTCTGGTCCTTATTCCTCGAAAAAAGGCAAACAATCTGATCGATGTTCGCAGTTTTCGCTAATTAATCGGCCGCGTAGCCTTCGCCGCTTCTCAAAGTTCCTCCTCAGAATAAATGTATCACTAGTCTAGAATAAATATACATAATTAATTGATAATAATAACTTGAACGATTATACTATATTGCGAAGGGAACCTCGATTGCGGCTCCGACGGTAGCTGCTACTCTCTTAACTACTCTTTCGCTATTTCTCTTTTGATTTAACACCCCCCCCCTGTAGCCATATAACCTGTGCCCGCGACTATGGCGTCAGCAAAAAATAAAAGTTATATTAGCAAAAAAATTTCGTGTACAAGCGGGAAAACAAAAATCTGTACGTTTGTTTAATGTTAAACTTTGTATTTTATTTAAATCATCAATTTAAATCGTTAATTTTAAACATTTAATTGTTTTTTTTTTTATATAAGCAAATAGTCTACATAATTTTCTTGCTAGCCCTTCACATTCATCTGAATTGATCGATAGAGCTTGAATATCTTTCTTTTGCCTTGTTCTTCTGCTTGCTCAACAGCAAGTGCTCTTGCATTTACTTGTTCCTTTTCTCTTTGAATTTTATGCTGATTTTCTTTCGCGTTCTTTTTCAATAATATTTTCCTGTTTTGCTTTTATCTTATTGAATATAACTAAACCGATACTTGAAATCTTAACTTGTCGTTGTTTAACTGCGTAGTTGAATGTATTAGAAATTTTTATTCTATATTATGTATTTTTAAATCATTTCCTATTTTTTTTCTCCTTAGCTGAATTTCTTGTTGACCTGTTTCAATTTTTTTTTCAGTAATTGCGTGACTCTACCAGCTTCACTTGTAGCTCCTTTGTAATCACCCATTGTTTATAAATATTAATATAGATTAATTTTTATTTCAATAAAAACAATATTGAATTATTGGATTTTTTTGTTAGAATTTTCATATAAAGAAATTCATTTCAAAGAAAAAATGATTAAATTCAGAAATATATATTTAAAAAGTTTCTAAAGACAAGTGTCTTCAACAACCTAAGGTGCAGATTTGTATAATACTTAACACTAGGAAATCTAAATGTTCGTCTTACAGATCAATAGTTGAGATGTTTTGAAGCCAAAAAAAATGTCGATGTCATTACTTAATTAATATCAAAGTAAATTTTGTGATTTTGTGAGCAAATGATGTTGCTTATATGTATTACTATGTACAAATTTATAGATAATAAAATGGACACATATTTAATTAACAGATAATGAAATACAGTAAACCATAGAGAAAACAAAATAATTAGAACGTGTTTCCAATTAGCTGTGGTTATAAATTGAATTTAAAATAAAGAAATCTTTTTTATACTCCACAATAATATAAAAATTGTGTGTGTGTGTGTGTGTGCACGCGCGTGTGTAAATAATATTAAATTTAACGAGTAAATTCATAAGTCATTTTATTTATTCAATTTTCAATTAATTGTTAATTTAACTCTTATATTACTATTTATTTCAATTAATGAAGGGTAAATTGAAAGACAAATAATGAGGCCATGTTGCAATAAACAAACACATGAAATTTTACTTTTAAAGAAGTGTTGCCGTTATAATCATAAGGCGAGCGAGGAGTTGTTATTCTGTATCGCCCGTACTGTATGACGGTTATTCCTGTTACCGAGCTCTTTTTTTTTATCCTGTAAATGTGAGGTTCAATGCTGCTTCATCTCTGCGAGGTGACTACTTTTTCCCTGATCGAGGATTTGTTCAAGGTCAAGGTTTGCTTATTAGCTATAATTTAAAAATTATTATTAATTTATTATAAGATTCATAGCGTAATAATAAGGATAGTAGATGCGAGACGTAAATTTCAGGAAACTTAATGAGAAACGTAACCTTGTTTGGTAAAAAGACTGTGTATTTTGAAAAATAAGAAAATGGTGTTACAAGCACCGCATGTGTGCATGCGGGTCAAATGCATTCGATTTCGGGTATCTTTAAGAGCTCTCATTTATATTATACGTTAACTATTTATCTTTTTATAACAAATGAAAAATAACGATTATAAAAGTGACAAGAGTCGAACTCTCGCCGAAAGGATGAAGTGTGCGGGGGGAGAGGAGCGATAAATAAAAAGACTTGTCGAGTTTAGTGGTGATATGCTGAGACGTGGACCGATTGAATTTGGTGGAGGTGTCATACCTCCGCTTATACCCTTTTCCGTTCCTTCTGCGCCGTCGGCCTCCTTCTTTGCTCCAGGGTCTCGCCCAGAACCTGCTGGTGCAGGCTCGGGGAAACCCCGGTTCGTGCCTTTTGCGCCCCTGACCTTACGGGACCTCGGGCAGGTTTTTTCCCCGAGTTTCCCTTAGGCCGTGCGGGTACGCGTAGCGGTGGAGTTACAGGCGACGCGCAGCGGGGGGGGGGCATATTGTCCCCGGTGTGCGTCAAAAGTTTAGTTTATTTAAATTTTTATCATTTTCTTTTAAAAAAAAAAAAAAATAAGAAACGATTGCTGCTTAAAAATGAACGAGAAAACGTAAAATTAAGAATATAAAAATTATATTTAATACATTTCAAAAAATAGAATATCGAATCTATGGTATCTAATGATTTATTTGTATCATTTCATATAATTTTATACATACTATTATACTGAGAGTACATTATTTTTAAAGAGTTGACAATAATACATAAGCAGTTTTACGACATGATATATCCATTTTAGAGAAATATTTATTTTAATGGTGTTGTGTCTACTGTATTAATAAAATATAGTATAAAACGCATTAATTTATCAAATTTAATTATTTAATATTTATACTTATATAATATTTATTTAAGATTTTAAACAAAAATAATCTCTTAAGATAAATATAGAATTCATTTCCCGTAGTCGTAATACTCTTTAATTACTAGTCATATCTGGTTATTTGAAAATTAATTGAACTATCATTTATGATTTGTCAAGACCAAGTACAAAATACTGAAATTATGAAAAGGAAGATACACCGTCCTTTTGTTTGGAAATAAATATCGCTCTCAATTACTGATAACATAAAATTCAAATACTTATTAAGAACAAATAACGATTCATCCGTTAATTTGACATTGTTAATAATATATTGACACAACGTAAAACTGGAGAATTAAGAGGTTTCATTTGATATATAAAAATCTACTATTGGGTAATTTGGATGAAATATTTCGATATAATAAAAAACGTAAAATATACAAAAAGTTATTACAACTATTTTATTACAGAGTGTGAAAAATACTTAATATAAGTTTTTACTCAAATTATCGTTAAATTATGTTCAAACTAACGGAACAAATAAATCGCAAAACTATATAGACTCAAATGCAAATCTGAAGTATAATTAAAAAAATAAAAAATTTTTAAATATGTGAAATTAAATGGGATAAGTCACAATTTAACTTTTAATATGTATGAATACATTTCTGTTCTATGCATTGACTTGTATCGATACTCCACATATAGAATTTAATACATTGATGGTAAATATCGCCAAGTACATCTTGATTTCATTAAAAGTTACGCAATGCATGAGTAAAATTGGTAATTAAAGGAATGTATAATAAACGGTGGAGTCACAAGTGAAACGATATTCTCTTGTTTGTACTTGGATTTTTAAACGACGTTCACGTACATCGGGAGTTATAATTAATTTATAGCGGATAGCATTGTAAAAAGGAAACATTAATTTTATCAATTGGTTTTTCATTTCCAGATCGTATATTATAATACATGGAACTTTAATACGATACATTTCTCTTTGGTAGATAGATATATATCTCAATTTTATATAATAAATGCAATTCTGTAAGGCATTTATTTAATAGTCCTTTCATCTGACAATTTTCAAATAATAAAACGGTTGCATTACGTTTTCGTAATTTTGTAGAATAATTTAATGAATCAACTTTTGAGAATAGCGTTTTGAGAATAGAATACAATGTGCATTCAGATGAAGTTTTTAGTAAATTAATTGTAATTTAAATTCGAGCCTGATGTTTCGGTTTAATTGACAAAAATCAATGAAAATACATTAGAAAGCTGGCTTCTATAATGCGTTGTACAGAGTCGAGCCTTGCATTTTATTATACTGTTATTTTTTAGAGTTTTTTAATTGTATTCGGTGTAAAATGAATAAACAGTGGTGGAAGTACATTGTTGGCCCTATTAATGATTGCATGAATAGAGTTGATTATCAGGTACCTGATGACGACAAAAACAAGGAACCTCCTTTCTTTCATTGATGAAGAACTTGGTATATTTTGGATGGCCGTAAAAATCCATGTGCTCGCGTTTGTCAATCAAATATAATCTGGAAAATCAATTTTAACTACAGCTCTATAAAAGGCTGAAAGGATCCTCAAACATTGAAATTCCGGAAAATCTGCATACAAAATACCGCTGGCTAAATTTTCAATATCGCGAATTCATAATGGAAACATCGCGGCTGTGGTGGGTGACGTGGTGGGGTGATCTAGGCGAGAGGGATACGAAGCTGAGCATAAAAAGTCAAACACTTGTTAGTTGGATTTCGACACGGAAGAGCAGTAGTGCGCCTATGGGTACCTATGCCTGGGTCGCGCCTCGCCGAACCCTGGAGGGGATTCGGATTGAAGGGTTGGGGGGGGGGTCGAACGCGCGAGCGCGCGTGCGGGGTTCGAGGGGATCCCGCATATCAAATGGTGCGTGACACGGGATACAAGCAATTCCCATCATCCAATATTGTCATGTGGGTAATGAACGGGGGCGCAATGAATAAACATGGGCCGCGTATGGGCGCGCTACGGCCAGTGGCGTAGCACTTATGTATGGAAAATACTTCTGACGATCATTTCCCACCTCCAAAACTCTCGCTTCTGCTCATTGAAAATCACGTTCCTTTCTTGCGCTCCTCTCCATTTAGCCTATATTCGGACCGCCTTCCCCCCTCTCCCCCGACCCCACCCCCAATCCCATCTTTCAGTCTCGCACGTACTCTCCGATCGAGGTTTCTCTCCCTTTCGCCTACCCTTTGACCTCTTTTTGCCACGCATTCTTTTAGTACACGTAAAAAGCTTCCGATTCCGAAATCGCTTTTTGACATTCATCTACAAATTGGAGCGCGTTCCACTATATATTCAAGCAACAAAATTTAGAAAATATACCTTAAACGAATATATCCAGAAATACATAAATTAGTAATGCTGATGCTCCTTTGTCTTTCTTGACGTTATTATCAATTGAATACACACGCACTATCTGCAAAAGCATTGATTTGTTGTATAAAAAAAATTGTTAAATAAAAATAATCAAAATATTTAAATATTTTGAAGTTAATTTATATATATATATATATATATATATCGGATTTATAGTCTACTAATATGGTAACTTTAATGGGACAATTATAATTACAATTTTACCTCGAACTTTTATATCATTATAATGCTTATATCATTAGAAAAATACTCGTAAATAGCGTCATAAAAACTTGATGCTTAAGTAGTGCATTGCATTTATTATGTTTAATAATACATGTAAAATTAATTAATAATCGCACTCTTTAATAATATTATCAACATAGTATCTACATCTAATGGAACTATAACCTGCATGCGAATCATATAAATATAACATTATTAATTGATGTTACGTATGTAAGTTTTCTAAGAAAATAAGAATTTTCAATAACAAGATAACGCGATTTTCTATTGTTTATAAATAAATACGAAATTTTAAAACATAGTGTAATTTATTTATGTGCTATTATATGACAACAGTATCACTTTTTTTAAAGAACATTTGATAATTTATAAGAATTGATTACTGAAAAATTATCGATAAGTATGTAAATATCAGTATTATAATTAATTTATTAATTAAAATGACATAAGCTTATAAATAAATTGCTTTTAAAAATACGAAAATTAAATATAATAACAGCTTCGTAGATATAGAATAAAGCAAAACAATATTATCCGTTCTTTAACTTCATCAATAATGCATGCTTATCTTAAGGTTTGAAATGTTTGTTATATCATTATCTTAATTATATATTTATATATAATATATATGTACATAAAATTCAAGGAAATTTATAAAAAAATTCTAAATGTCAATATCAAATTATAAACTTTTTAAATAATTGTTATAATGATTACAAATCAGTATACATTTTATAATTATTATGTTCGTTATAAATATTGAGTCTAATGCTTTTGAAAAAATTGAGTTCATCGTCTTTAATTTATTCTGTTTATATAATTAGAACATCAAGTATTTATCTTTAATAAATGATAAAATTAAATATATTTTCTATAAATTACTGAAGTTTCATTTAAAAAGACTTGAATTTTGTTAAAATTAATTTGTTTTCTTTACCTATGCAAATATATGTATAGTGTATTATTCCTTGAGGGATTTATTGTTTTTAAGTGTAATAAAAGTAATTGGTTATCAATGAAAATAAATTTATCCCCCGAGAGATTGAAGCTTTTAAAATTCGAACTTGAATTCATCTATCAATGTAACTAGAACTGGATATTACCTCGTGTTTCATGATTGTCCATATACATCAAGCATAAACGTTGAATTTATTCTCTGTAAAATCGATACTTTTCGGTTCACAGGACAGTTAATCAACTGAGCGTTACGCACATGCAAGGATACACGTCCATATAATGTTTATTATATTGTCTATTATTGTAATTACTAGAAGAAGATTCTCATAAATTTGTTTAACAATTAATTTACGTTATATTAACGTTACTAATATATAAACATTATTTTATAAAAATTATTCACGATTCGCGAGAAAATCAAAAGGATATTATATGTATATGTATATATATATATTATTCAAATGATTTAAATACGTATTTTATAATTTGGCTGAAAAATTATAATAAATACATCGGAATCATTTGTTCTATTCAGAAAATTAGGAATTCAGAAGCAAAAAGTCATTTTTTAAATACAATATAAACAGATAATAAATTTAGGCATTGGAAAAAAGGATTATGAATTTCGATTATTCCTTGAATTTTAATTAATAACTCACGGGGATGACTAAAGGGGTAAAAGATTATTCGAGATGGACTATAAACTTAAGTTCACTTAAGACGTGAGACGTTAATCAATCGAAAATAGAATTTATTGAGAATACTACAATTTAATGATTACAGTAATATAGAAAAAGAGTAATAAATTAGCTTTGAAAGCAAAGAAAGTGATGTATAATAAGGTTTTATAATTAAGAATTACAATAGAACGGTATTTTGTACTTATTTACTGATATAATACACACTTAATTTACCGTGGATAAATATAAGATCAGAATAATTTCTTCCAAATCCATTGCTCATGTATGTCGAAACTCAAAAGGCTACACCTACAGTCGCAATCAAAATTTCTTCTACCCCTCTGCTCCTTGTACATTGCAATAAGGCTCCTAACTTTTAAGTTGTCTCTACCTATTTATGTAAAGAATGACAAACATTATAATAATATAATATATTATTATAAAAGTATTACATTTTTCTAACTAAAAAAAGTTAAACTCGGTAAAATAATTTTTTTTCTATATCATTTAAATAAAGGAATATAAAATAAATAAATCAATTATTCTATATATGTTGTCTCATGAATAAAAATTATTAATCGTATTTTTTTTTAATATATATATGAATATATTAATTCAATGTTCATTTCACATATTTGGATATTCTTATATTTCCTAGATTTTGTGGTTTTAAATGACACAGATGTTATTATTAAATAAGCAAAACAATTTTTAAAACTATTTTTCTTATTAACGAATTAAACAATCCGAAGGTTTTGCTATAAATTAGGAGTTTTACGGGCTCTTGAATAAACAACAAAGTATAATTGTGTGCATTATGAACATAATGTCATTTAGTAATATAAATTTCAACATAAAGAGTGTGAATTCAACTGTACTTTAATTTTTATTTAATAATATATAAATCGTTAATGATATGTCTTATATATATCTACGAAAATAGACGAGTTAACCAAGCGGTAAAATTTCATAGCTAAATGTCACATCATTTAATTTTATATACATTTATATGGATCTTTAACTTGTTGAATTTTTAAATATCAAAGTATGTTACTAGTCAGCTGCTACGAAAAATAGGATTACATACATATCGTTCATAAGTTCTTTTGAGGATTATAATATTGTAGATCAAAAAATCAATTCAGTTCTTTTTCATATATAAATATTTAAATCTATCAATTATACGTTTTTGTTCATATAAAATTTTTTTTTTTTTTTTTTAAATAATTACTTTCTTATAAGATTAGCTATTGAAATAAGAATTTATCGAAACATTTTAAAATAGGATATAAAAAACTTGTTTTTCATTAAAAAATATATTATTCCAAATAGAATTTGTTATTAAGTATAAATCGTTATAAATTTAATTATCTTCAGATAATTTATAACAGCGATTACCATATTTTAAAAAATTAATAGCTAAAAAACGTTAATAAAATAAAAATCAATGAAAATAATAAAATTTTAGAAATAACTTGAGCATTGAAATTTATAGTTAATATAAATAAGTAAAATCTTAAAAAATATTCTTGATTTTGAAGTAATAGAAACGCCACTTGTATCTTGAATAACATAAAATGAATAAATTTGTCAATTTTAACTATTTTACGTAATGTAACATTTAAATATTGTATTTTACATATGCGTGTATTCAGAAAAATGCTAATAATTGTGTAATATGCATCGTAAAGAATGTAGATGAAAGTAAATTTATTTAAGGAGACGATATGCAGATGCAAAAAAAATAATAATAGAGCGAGGAAACAGCCGATAACGTATACGAAGAATAATGGAAGCAAGAATAGGATAGTGTGAAATTCAATAAAGGAATTCATTCGGTGGTTATCTCGAGCAAACTTGTAGGTTCGTAGAGCATATAAATACAATGCAGTTGCTTCTGCCCTTCCCCCTCCACCTCCTCCTCCTCCTCCTCCTCGACACTCACCACTGCCGTTCATTCGCCCCACTCCATGTTACAGTACCTTCATGCGCGTCGTGTTTGGTAGTTGTGTCAGGGAAATTTACTGGCAATGAGTAGGAAAGATAAGGTCGTCAAGTGAACTACGTGCTTGAATCAGACATAAGATGTAATTTAAAAATTAGAATATTTGTAATGAGTTTATTTATGCTAAAGAATATTAATCAATCCTTTAATCGATTTTATTGAGGAAATATTTTTTTCGCCTCATTATTAATCATATTAAAAAAAAGAAAAAATCAGACAGTAATTATTGTAATATTTTGTGACTAAACGATTCCTTCAAAAGTATTAATAACTAAAATACATTATTCTTTTCTATCATTTATTGGTAAATTATTTGTAAATTAAATGTTAGATAGAACGAAATAAACACAATTTCATTCTAAAATTATTTGTCATCATAATTTAAATACTTGGTCAAATGTTGAAAATGAATGAGAATGCTTTCATATTTGACAAACCAATTTTATTGCACAACTAATTATTAATCGTCTTGTATGAAAACCTTAATATTTAAATAATAGGTAATATAAATAATATAGGATTCTAGATTTTATAATAAATATTTAATTCCCATATGTACAAGCAATTTAACTGTCGTTATTTACGTTTTAATTGCATTTATTGTAATATTTACATTCAAGGGAGCATTACTATTTATATTTTTAGAAATGTCTTGTTTGATTAAAAAACAATTTTATAATATTTCCGCCAACTCATTCATGCCTGTCAATCGAGGAAAAATTGAAATTTTTTAAAAATACTAATCTATTTTAAATTCATTAGTAGACATGGATTATGCGTATAGGATACCATAAAATTTATAATGGAAAGTTAATTTAGCTCACTTTAAATTTCATCAAAAATTTCAAAAGCACCTTAATTCATGGACTATTCATAAGCATATGAAACTAGACGTCATTTAAGGATGTAACGTGTTTGAATTAATAAATATAGATTGTGTTGAAATCTAACAAATGTGTGCCTTTATTATAACCAAGTTAAATCATCCACTATTATTAGTAAAATAGTAAAATAATTATTATTAATATTATTTAAGTTAGAACAGAAGCGATCGTCAATTTTCATTCGTACTTGCTTTGTCTACGATTATAGTTATCAATCATCGCGCTAACAATAATATTCAAGTAAATGTGACAGATATCGTGTCAATTCGGTCTTTCGATATCTACTCCCTGATTCAATAATCACTTTACAAAGAACAATTAGGTCATGAAGATCTACTGATAGAAATGTATACGTGCTTTCTAATACAAATATTTCAGTTTTTCCTGGACATAAGTTAAAATTAAATTTTGTATGACTACTTTAATTGAATACGCTATATATAAAAATATGCTTATGCACACATTCAATTGGTTCCTTATTCTTTTTAAAATACATATATTAATGTAAAAATAAACTAATTTTCACTATTAATCAGTAATAAATTTATTGATATATTATATTAAGGCAATTCTGAATTAATCCATTAGAGAAATAAACTAATATTTTTCTGTTTGTGCATTGGTTTTTTTATAAAGCGGGAAGTAATTTCATTTACTAAATATTTTTATTACGCATAATTTTTCAAAATTATTGGCAGTACCATATTAACGAATATATTTCTTTAAAAATTTATTCTATATTTTTTATATAAATGTATCATTATGTAACTTATGTACAGCAATTTTTTTTTAGCTCATGAATAAATACAATTTCTTTATACTATTTTTAAAACATTTGTATAAATTTATAAAATACTTTTATAGTCATTACGTAACAGCATAATTATTACTATTATTTTCAGAATATCTAAAATAAATACATTTTACTAAGAGTAGTACTGCTCTGTAGTAACTTTTATGTTGTACTCGAACATTAAGCTATATTAATAAAAAATATTAGTAAATTAAGAGCGAAAGATTAGGATGTAATTAAAATTTTTACATCTTTTTATTAAAAATGTTATGTTTTTTAATAATACCTTTAATTTAATTTTAATGTATACCTGTTATATATAATTATAACCTATTAAAAAACTAATTTCTATATATATTTTTTGTTTTACAATTATTTAATTAAAATATTTTGTATGGCGTTATATTAGTAAAATAAAAATCTTCTGTATTTTCTTTCCAAACGTTCAGAAATAAATACAAATGAAATTCTATATATATATATAAATTTCTTTAGCTGTGAAAAAAGTTCAAACAAAGCCTCAGATTTCATTTATAATTTGAAATAATTTATATTTTGATTACACGGTCATTTTTATGAAACTCGAACATTTTTCATATTAATTTACTCGGGTACATTAAAAATACAAAAGAAATCCTATTTTTAATCCAAATATTTCTTTGTGTATATATGCTGTCTTAAATACTTAAAATTTAGATTACAAAATATGTACCTCTTGAAAGTAGGTTGGGAAACTTTACAACGATTTATAATGTTTGAAAATAAATTTACACAAACCGAAATATAATAAGATACGAGATAAACAGCTTGCGAAGAAAAATATGCGTGATTTCAGTGTAATTTAAGTGTGATTTATTAGACCATTAGTGAGAATATTATTAAACCACAAAATCTGTATCAAAAAATAGTGTTATTAATACCTAAATTATAAACTTGTATGTCTATTTGTAAAAAAGATAAATTATTGAAATTATAAACTAATCGAGCATAGCGACAGATTATTCTGAAGTTTTGTCCTTCATGAACTTTTCTCGCATGTACTCCTCCTACACTTATGACACATTTGGCTTAGAAAATGTAATTAATATTCATTTCAGATACTCCTACTATTAACATACCGAGTCAATATTCCGTTGGCGATAAAAATGTCATTTATCCTAACTTACATGTTCTGTCTTACAGAATTTGCGTCCGTCATCAGCAGTATTTTCTAAAATCGTATTATATATATACGAGGTTCTTTGGATGATTGACCAAATGGATTCTAATTAAATTTTTGTTTATAAAATATATTCTGTAACCGTTTATTTAGTTCATATAATTTTAAAAATATTGAAAATTATTCAGGAATGTGATGGGTTACACGTATCATAATAGCTTGTATCAGCAATATGATAATAACCAATATATTTTTTTTTTCCTATTAAAATATTCAATTATTTAACAGTAAGATTGTATTTCATTGAAGTTTAAGTAATTTTGAATATCATCTAGACCCGAAGATAAGATAATAACACAATTTTATCTAATGTATTTATGCTGATTTTGTTTTGAAATGATTAAAAACTGTTGAGAAATTAAAATTTATTAAATAATTATTAATTTTAATAATAAATATAAATTCTTTTTTTAATTGCATATTTTATAAGAATTGTATCGTCATTATTATTTTTTTTTTATAAATCAAAATTAAAAAAAAAAAAGATAATGCTTTGAGCTTTTTAATGTTTATACGTCCATACTCTATCTTGGATTACTTATACTTTGCATGCCCTTTAAATATATGAGTTACTTTTTTAATGTGAATATTAGTGATATTAAACGAATAATTTAGCAGATATTTTGACTTTTATAAATAATTAAATGTCCTATCTTATGCTAAATCTTTCTTTCTTTGAGCCTAATTTTTCATGAAAATTCAAAGTTTTTATTAGTAAGTAAAATTAAAAAATAAATTATTGTATAGCATTTTTAACGAAAATTTAATGAGATAATATATAAAAGTATCCATTGATGCTTATAATACAGAGTAAAAATAGTACTGCAATTAAAACTATGATTGTTTTTGCAAAACATTCGGAGAGTTTAATTTTTATAAATAATCCCAATACAGACTTAACGACAGAAATATTCAAATATCATTTTCTTAAATGCTCAATGGGTTATAAAATCTTCTATCTTAGTTTGAAAATTAAATTTAATTTAATGTTCTAAACAATTTTTATCCACATTTTCATCGCGAACAATGATTTTATATGCAGGAAATCGAATTTATTAAGGTAGCCAGTAGATTTGAAAACCTTTTCTATTAGGAGAAAATGTAGTCAAATTTTTCAAAATTTGACGTGCTAGTCTAGTATAACATTCAAAAATGTTATTTTATTACTCACTTTCGATTGCTTATAACGAGAAACAAAGGTTAACCTTTACAAATCGTAAGGAACTTTTCATATTATCATCTACATCCTACATTATAAACTTTTAATTCAATGAATCAATAATCTTATAAATAAAATGCAAAAGCCGAGTACCAAACTTCATTAATAATTAAGAAATTGGTATAATATATCAGAAAAGCTTAAAAATTTTTGTTAATTGTAATAAATTGTTGTAAATCGTAAATTTAATAATGTAACATCATTTATGAATATACATTTCTGTTATAAACTAAGGTTCTGCTGTAAAAAAAAAAAAATGAAATTGATATAAAATAATTACTAATTTAAATATGTATTCGTATTTATGAATATGTACAATAAAATAAATTGAGCATATTACAATAGAATTCTTAAATCATTAAGTCTTGAATTGTTAAAATTCGTAACTTGAATGAATTAAGTATGTGTATTGCTTGTACATATATTTTTAAATGTGTTATTGTTTTGAACAAAATAGCGATTTTAAATTGAAATCTTAGTAATATTCTTTTACTTTTGTTTTTTATCCGATTTCATTTTTTTCAGCAATATTATATTGCATATAAAGTGGTATATTAAAAATTTCCCACTCTGATTCTATTTAGAATTTCTATATCAATGTAAGGGCAAGGAATTTTATAGAATATTTTAAATCGGACTTTTCGATTAATCATCAATTAAAGACAGTCGGAGGTGTAATAAAAATATCGAAAGCTTAAAGTCAATAAGATTATGAAATTCGAACGATCGGAAGGTAAATTTGCGGAGAATTTTAGGAAAACTTGAGGAAAAAGTTTGGAGGAAGGAGTAAAGGAAATAAAATGAATCAATTTATGCTGATAGCGTCTATCTTTTAGGAATCCATTGAGGTACTTTATAACTTATTGTAAGCAGCAATACTCGAAAAAGCGAGTCGGACGTAAATAAACTTGCTTAACCGTGTACCAATCGTCAAGCTGTCAAGTCTTCAACTCTCATTTCTCATCCTTTCTTCTTGCATCATTTCTCGGTGGCAGTCTAGTGCGCAGCCAAGTTGAAATTCAGTTTCCTTCGAGACAGGCCGTACTTATATACACCGGCGATCTATTTTCCTTTCCGGCACGTAGCCTCTCGAGCCGATCCGTCGTCGTCGGGTCTTCACCGACTCGGAAGAAGTGCCGCTTCCTCGGCCACTTGGATACACCCTCTCGATTCTCCTCAACTTTTAAAAGTTCTTCTATACATGGATTATTTTACCTCGGCGTTACGGCAGGGCTGGCCACATCGATTTACTACTTGTCCCGGGTAGTCGGCATCCGCTTTCAGATTTACATTCCGGGAGCCACTTTCCGGAATAAACGTTTATTGGCTTTAGACGCCTCCGAATCTAGCGAGGAGGCCGCGCGGAAGGCAAGGAAAAGCAGCCTATTATATTCTAGTATCGTAAACTGAATGTCAACTGGGATTCTTAATTTATTAACGTTTCACCTAAATATTACATTAATAAATATAGATGAATTGCTGATCGAAGCAAGGCCGACGCCTCAATATCTGTACCGATCATTTTTATTTATCACCTTCTGCATTATCCTATAATTACAATTGTTAAATATTAGATGAGAATTTTATGAGACCTCTAAAAATATTCAAGACCTTTCAATGTCGGCCATTTAATATTAGGCCACGTATTTATAATACTTTATTAAAAATAATTCATTTACTAATATTGATGAAATTTATGGATATTACCTTTACAAAACTGACTACGCTTTTATATAAATTTCTAAGAATATTATTAAGATTCTATTTCGTATCAGTATATAATCTGAGAATATCACATTAAGGTCATTGTATTATTCTTTTTATCGAAAATAAGTCATTGACAATATGCAAATACTCGAATTCCTCAAATACTCAAATACTCGTAAGTTATTTATAAGAATACGTATTCTAAGTGAAAATATTAAATGTGTTGATCAGATCTCATACATGCCTCTTCTGAACTTATTGTCTTCAGAAGTTATGAAACACATGTTGCACGTGGATGAGATGTGTCACTTGCAAATTCACGTTTGCACAACTTACAAACTTCAGTTCTATCTACTGTTAAACTTTGCGTATCGCTTCGATGAATTCACTTCAATTTTTTATTACATTCCAACTGTCATTGATAATTACGATCTATAAAATTTGTAAAGAACGCTCATGTAAATTTTGACTTACAAAACTTACAAATGTATAACTCTTAAGTAAAGTATCATTTATACTAACGAATGTTAAACTTTTCAAGAAATTACATTGACATAATAAATAAGTAATAAATAAAAGTATTATAATATTATTGGATAGAAATTTTCAAATTTCTTTCAATTATTTTTATATTTCTATAATTTCTACTTTGATTTTAAAATGAAGAGGATTAATGAAGACTATGCAAATAAAATGAGAATTGAATATTTTTTATTAAAATTAATAATCATCTAATTAATTTTTAATTTCTTAACAGTATAAATATATATACATTCTTAATATAAACAAATTGAATGTCCGCAATTGATAATTAATAACTTATAATTATATTTAAGAGAACTATGTAAAGATATATTTTTCAAATTATGTTTAAAATAAAATTATAAGAAATATAATATAAGAAATTTTTGGAGGAAAAATGACTTATTTTATATAGTTGTTGAAATTTTAAATCCATAGGCTTTTGAAGAACTAGACGATCTTGTGCCGAAGTATCAGTTGGGTTCCTTTCTCGTAATTTTAAGACAATTTCGCGATAATCCTCTCGCCTCGCTGATCAGATACAGAGTACTTTTTGAACTCGTCATTCCAATTTTGTAATTATTTCTCGTCATTCATTTTTGCTGATTGTTATTCAATTCACGGCCTATAATAAACGGTTATAATTAACTTTCCCTGTTTGTTTCCCGAGATTATCCATCTGCTCTCTTGCAGGTTTTAAGAATGGCATCGCAGCTTCTCTCGAGAACGACTTCATTCCATTTTGGATCGTGCCTATAGCTCTCTTATATCAACTTTCCATCGTTTTAGATCTTTGTTAGAAGTGCAATCGTCTATTGAGTTGTTGTATTGAGTACGTTGTTGGTGGATGGAATAGGGATAATAGCATTTTTTAGATCAAGAATCGCGAATGGCACGTCTAACCCCATTCTACCAATACAATCATTAAGTAATTCGGCCTCCAGAAATTTTATGATGCGAGCATTATCGGTGCCGGTCAGTCGCTTTATCGCTTCCTGCTGGGCTCATCATATCCACGGATTCTCTTTATTATGCAGACTTCATCATTGTACTGCTTGCGGTCGTATTTCTTCCGTGTATATATATACATACATCTTTCGGGATATACATCTTTCGGGATGTATATCTCTACGTATTTAATCTTGAAGATCAGAGATAGAAAGAAAAACGGATTGAGTTTCAATTATCTAAAAATAAGAGTTGATCAGGGCAAGTAAGTCCTTATGATTATGAGAATAGTTGTAAAAAGCTCTGACGTCCCTTTGTAGTAAATACATAACTCAAAGTATGTCTATCAAGCAGAGCGCCATGTGATAACGCGGTAACCGCGACGAAAGCTATTCGAGCAAAGTATATAAATAAAAATGCATCGATGAAATCACTAAAGACCACCAAACGCGTACAAATCAAGGACAAATCAAGAACTCTTAACGTCTCGAACCTTCGACAACTGAGAAAAAAATCCACCGCAAATGTACAATTACGTGAAGAGCAAGGGATTTCTATGAAAGTTTTTTATCGACCGAGTAGAGAAGAAATCATAAAGTAATAAATAATCATTAAAGTAAATAGTATTTTTGAAATCGACAGTAGTTTTAATCAGCTAGTTTTCCATATCAGGTAGAATGATATTTTCCTGTTATTCCTTATAAAACTTATAATAACTTTTATATATGTTTTTAATAAGGAGAATAATGTCACTATTGATCACGTAAATATTCGTTGATAAATTTTGCAACAAAACTATGATTCGGTTTATCAAAGAAAAAAAAACAGGTAAAAACAAACGTCTTGGATGCGAATAACTTAATTAATGATAATTGGTGGAAGGGGGGCAAACGTCAAAATTGCTAAGTACTCCTATCCCCATCCCCTTATTAAGGTTGGGCTCGTATCGCTTAATAGGCACTTGATCGTCTTAGGTATAAGTCGACCATCCGTGCAAAACAAAGCCGACGATAAAAAAAGATTCAGACGAAGCTGAACAGGCTAAGCTGGCGACGAGCCCAATTTGGTCAGGAAGACTTGCGGGGTAGAAGGGAGGGGTAGGGAGACTTCGAGCGAGCGCAACAAGTCGCTTGTGCTGTTGTTGAGGTTGTGGCTGTCATTATTGAGCCAATCTAGCCATCCTTAATTATACCACTCAGGTAAATATAATTGCCAATGGTCCGCTGTAACACCTCCCATTTAAGTACCAAAGAGACTTTTGCCATTCTGAACTGCGGCTTTAAGTTTGAACGAAGTCTCGTTTCAGGAAATACACAGACTCTCGGAGGTGAAGCCGAGACTGAGAATCGAGTGGCCGTACGTTAAATAGCAGGGGATCTATGCACGACTTCTACTTTCACGGATTTCATCGAGTACATGTTTATAAGCATGAGCTCCAAAACTTTCGATTTAATGAAAAATTATTAAACACATATTTGATCGGATAGAAATAAATCTATGAATAAAGGGTTAAGGATAGTATAATTTTTACATTAAAGTTGAGTTACTAAGAATAATGCAATTATCTAAAAATAAATCTTAATTTATTTAACATAAGATATCAATTTGTAGATTATCAATGTAACATTCCAAATTTAATTAATAACTAGTAATATTGTTCCAACGTATTAACAGTGAGTTTACTTTTAATTAAATTTGGTATTTTTAATGAAAAATTAATATAACAATAATTTTTTAATAACGAATTTGAAAAATTCCGTTATCAGAATTATTTCAATGCAAATAAATATTTTACACTTGTTATTGTTCATATTATTAGAATAATGAATAAATTTAAAAAAAATGTTTTTAAAAAAATTTATTTATGAGCTTGATAAAGAAATATAATTTTTTATTCTTAGATTGATATTAGAAAAAAAATTTTAATTCATATTTTAAGATTCAATAACTTTATTTAGGCTTACTCTTCTTTTAAAATATTTTATTTTCTATAAAAAAAAAAAGAAAGAAGGCATAATTTTCTTAATTAAAATTATAAAATATGGATTATTACGTAACCGAATCTTTGTTAATTATGCGATACATAGTTGATTCATAACTATTGATAATTATTTAAATTATTTGTACTGATTTTAAATTTAGTGAAAAAAATAAGCAATGGTTTAATGAAATATAATTAAAATAAAACATATAAATATATAAATTTTCAAATATAAATTGTTTGATAAATAAGTATTTATAAAGTATATTATTTATTCAAGTATAATATTTATTTGAAGTATTTTTTGTCTGAAGATGACTAACTCTAACAATAAGTCGATCAGACTTGATAATAACTTTTTACAGCATATTAAAAGCTAATTATAAAAATTAAGGTTATATAATTTTATAAGAGAACAACAAATTTTTATATGAAGCTTTCGTACTTTAAAAGATTCAAGAAAACAATGTCAAAACTTTTTTCTCTTTTTATTGTAGAGAATGATATGTGTAATCGATATATCGCGCAAGTGTATCGGCGGCGGAGGGGTTTAATAAGTATTGCCCTTGATTTCACGGTTTTGCTCTACGCTTAACTTCTCTCGTGAGGTCCGGTCGAACAATGTAAATGGCGTCCGTACATTCAATTAGGGAAGGTTAGACGAGCCGCGAGGCTTCGGCATCGCGTCGACTGATTATCAAATTTTCAGATACGCGGGTCGCGGATTAAGCACGCGAATTCTTTAAATTCTTACGCTTAGTTCATCATACGTCACGTATTGGCGACGTCATCGTCTTCGCTCTTCCTACTCTAATTTCCTTCTAATCCTCGTTAATCGCTTTCTACGAAATTTCTCCTTCTCGAGCCTTACATGAATCCGTTCTTACTTATCGCACATATATTTAATAAATCGTTCGAAAGGAATTACGTTATATTTTATATGCATCGAACTATTGCTGATGGCGAGCAATTATCATCCGTTCATCATAGGCTTTCGCTAATTAGGCGTCATCCCCGCCAAGATAATGCATAATCATCAGTGGTTTTTGTCCTTCGCCCATCTCGTTCCGAGCTTTCGCGAATATCATCATTAGCATTTTTCCTCTTGTTTATTTTCAAACTTTGCTATCAATTACATCAATTTACTTGGATCGGACATGTAACAAACTTTATCATCATCGTTTGTTATTACATTATCATCCCTTATTATATGCATAATATACGACATATCATTTTTTTATAATAAACTAATACAACTATTGCGATTTGCAAAATTATAACTTTTGCGTATATTTCTTTAATAGAACAATAAAAAATATAAATAAAGGTTAATAATAATTTCGTAGATTAAAGAAAATTTTGTTTGTTTATAATTTTTAACGTATTGTGATATAGGTTATTCACAAAAAAAAAAGATTTATTAAATATAATAGATGTATAAATAAGAAAAGAATATAATTAATTAAATATAATAATAGGAAGAATAAAAAATAAAATGAAGCTATTAAGTTTCTTTGAAACTTAAAATTTTTCTGTTTAACTAAACATATTTCATTGGCGGAGACAAGATAAGAGTGAAAGGCATGTGTATGGATAAAATAGCAGGAATACTTCTTCCGACATATTGTTTCATCGATCCTCAACGATGCATCTCGAGCTCGTAAAGTAACAAAGCACTGCTGCCGTGAAGTGTTTCGACCATCTTTTCACCTCAATTTCAGGAATGCCCGAGGCCTTCTACTCGCCGCCTGCGGAAACTGAATCTCACCGACGAATTTCACGTCGAGGAAGAAGAGCTAGAAGAAGCTCGCAATAAATCTTAATTTGCTCGCTCGAAAGCGGCATTTAGCGTTACGTCTTCCTAAGAGATACGAGGAGGCCAGCTTCTGAGTTCGGATAATGCCGAGATGGGAGCGATAGGAGCGATGAGAGTGCGAGCAAGCGAAAAAATAAAAGAGTATCGAGGGTTGGGAGGTAACAAGGATCGGCAATGGATGAAAGAAACATAAGCTTTTAATTACTCAACGACCTTTGACTTTGACGAGGGGAAATTCGAGAATTTCCTAGTTACTCTACTTTCCTATTTTTCTATTTATCGAATTATATTTTCTCATCGATTGATATTTATTTTAAAGTTATCTATCTTTCAATTAATTATTAATATTCGTAGTTGCAACTACAATTCTGTTGACTATGTGCTTGCTTCTATACATATTCCACTTAGAAGCTTTTAATAAATGAATACGTGCAATTGCATTTATATTGGGATTATAGATTAAGAAAATAAGTAGTATTTGATTAAATTATAGATATTGAAATATACATACGGTTTACTATTTTTTATGCTTTTACTATTCGTAATCGTGTCTTGCATATTCTTATTTTTCTAAACTGAAACTATTAGTCGGTACTGACATTTGCATAATATAATAACCATAAAATACTTGTATTATATACTTGACTCAATACCATAATTTGTTACGAATGGTCGAAATGAAAATAACTTTTTATTATAAGTTAACGTTATATATAAAATTTCTACTTAAATTAATATAAAAATATTATAAGAAAATTGATGGGTGGTAAAAAAATGAATAAATGTAACAACTACTGAATATAAAATTACAAATGAACGTATAAAGAAGTTTTGCACGATTATTATTACTATATTCATGTACTTATTTTCAATAAGAATTACACTGCTCAGTGTCTAGCAGTAGAATGAACAAAAATTTCAGGTAAATATTACCAATGACCAAAATAATTATCACATAATTAAGACTCACCAAGAAATTAAACTTTTCATTTAGACAAGATTTTGTACACATGGTATTAATTTGTGTCTTTTTTAACGAACTGTTACCAACAGTTTGGGTTTTTCATCAAATTAACTAAGGCTATAAGCTATTCTCAAGCACGGCATACGCGCACACACGCACACGCTAATAAACACTTGAGAAGCAATAGACATCGTAATGTTTACTTTTAATACTAATGAACAGTTATATTTTGAATTAATTAAACACGACGGTTAATTTGCTTCATTATTTGGTATCAATTTAAACCTGTTCTCATAAGTCTCCCCTACGACTACGTATATTCATACGCGCATACACACATAAATGTATATATAAATTGTATATATATATATAAAATTAACTGAAAAAGTATTTTTGCATGACAATGTTATTATGTATTATTATTGTAAATTAATTTTATTAAGCTGTAGATCAATTAATTCGTTATTAAACTTATATTTAATATTTTATTTATTTTATTTTCAATATTTAAATAAGACTATAATTAATATTTAAGTTACTCTCAAAGTTTAAACTACAGTCAAAACTAATTTTTGAATATTCAGAAATTCATAAATTTTCAATATAGATTTTATTTGAGTATAATATTTATTTGGCAATTTATTTATCTTTGAAGATTATTTCATTATATATGACTATTATCTAGATTTCCTCATATAATTATTACGTATACGCAATTTACAATTTCGAACGCATTTTCATTTTAATTATAAGAAATGAAAATTCATAATTATATTTGTGTGAAAAGAATTCAAGTAACGATTATGTATTACAGTGAAGAGATTCCAATTATACTAATATTTTAATAATAATAAGCTTAGGTACGTTTTTATGTAATTTTATGTATTTAAATAAAAATCTAGTTGGCTGATACAAGTCTATAATTATAAAATATAGAATAATAAAATGTAAAAAAATTTTAATTCAATTTAAATATAAATTTGTTGTATTAATAAAAAGTGAGATGTTATTATTTTTAATATGAATGACCGAAGTATACTATAAGGATTAGAACTTTGTATTTATATTTTTCTTCTTGTGGTGGTATACTGCCGGGGAAAGAAAAGGATTCGAATACAAGAATGGAAAAATAGGAATAAAGAAAATAAGAGATGTGGATATCCAGTGAGAGGAAAAAGGGGTACATGAACCATTTGGCTTTTGGCTTAGGGGATCTGACACAGTCTGAATAAGGGTACGGAGCTCGGCTGTGAGAAGATAGATGGAGAGAAACGGAATGAGAGGGGGACGATGAGGGGAGCGAAGGCGAAGAGTGTAGGGAAGGTAGACAGTCAAGCACGAATGAGGCTTGCGAATTTCGAACCACTAGTTCTGCATGCTGCAACTTTAAAGCAGACGTCGAGTGGATGGAGAAGGAATAGAAGAGCCGGTGAAGAGTAAATGCAAAAATGAAAAAGGGTCGGAGATTCGCTGCAGCAGTCGCAACGGTATGAGGGCCGTCTACTCTGATGCAAATGTGTTTATTTGCTGTAATTGTCGAAAATGTCGAGACGTTTAATTGAAACTATGCTTTCAGCTACAACCCGTATATTCCTCAAGCCTGATAATAATAATTATCATTTTATTTTAATTTATTCGTTTATTTTTTTCTAAGACCGAATATTATTTTTAATTTATTTAATTTTTTCTTATCATTTTAACATTACAAAAATACTTATACACATTATCAAATGTTCTATAACGTACAGTTACTTACATAAATTACATTTACGTTCAAGTTCTTTGCAATCTCAGAGTTGAATGGATTATAATGAATTGCAATTACATTATTACAAACTACTGACTGTCTTTATTTAGAATTACTTCTTTAATTGTTTTAAAAAATTGCGAAACATCTTGTATTTTATTTTCTTCTTATCTTTATCACGTACAATATATAAAATTTATAAATATCCCTCTAGAAAATTTAAATATTTGTTCTTTAATGAATACACAAATTTTGTATACATATACTTAGTAACATATATTTTAATAATAAACAAAATTTGCATTTTTTTTCCCCTTTTCATTGAGAAAATAAATATTTTTATTAAATTGTCTATATTGATAAAAAATTAATAGCATTATAAAAAATTATTACTTTTTTTGAGATTATTTTGATTTCTTCACAAGCACATAATTATTAAATAAAAGAATAAAGGGGGGGGGAGACCTAGGTGTTTCGTAGCTACGAAAAAGAAAAATAGAGAGAGAGAGAGGAGTGGGTTGTAAAAAATATGAAAAACTAGTTTGCTTATGAATAAATGAAAGGTAAGCAGAAAAGAAAGAGGGAATAGGAAGAATGTGGAAGAAAATAACGATCGCCGTACGTCTTACCCCGCGTAGAGAGAAATACTTAATTCAGGCTTGACGTCTGACCCGTCGTTTCTCCACACGAAAGTAGAGTTTACATTTTTTAAAGGGTGCCTTATTGAAAAACCCTAGATACAGGCTGTCCTTCGTCCCTATTTCTTTCATTTGTATATACTTTTGGTTTTCTTGCACAGCACACGTTGTACCTGATTCCAGTAACGCCTAGACGAGTTGAATAAGCTTAATGGTTAATAGATCAGAAATACAATACTCATTCCAATATCTAACGATCTTATATTATCATTTATAAATTTTAATTAAAATTAAAGCAATATTAATACTAGTAAAAGAAATTAAATTACTATAACAATATATTTTTTAATATTTTTAATTTTTTATTTGTAATATATTTGTTTAATCTGATTAAAATGATCATAAATGAGCTCATAATTTATCAATAAACATAATAAAGAATGTTTTAGATTCCTATAATGAAATACTTTTTATCTCATTATTTACAGTACAATAACATAAATTAGAATAATATTTTATCTCAATACTTTATGTCTAATTCATATTTGGGATTTGATAGTATGATATATTTTTTTATTTTGAAACAATTACGATAATGAATATGTATGTACGTTATAAATAATTTACGAAACTAAAGTAAATTCCACTACGTTTTTATTCTTTCTTTAAAAAATAAAATAAGTCATTACATCTAATTTTTTTTTTTTCATTTCTCTTTCGATTGTTAAGTCATATTTTCTACATACTCATATGTTTTATTACAAGCCTTGTTTTTCTGTACTGCATATATTATAGTTTTTAATTTACTTATTTTTATATTCTTAGCTTTGATCTGTTCTTTTGTATCATGAAACAAGAAAGTTTCTTGAAACTTCACGATATTAATCTTAAAGACTGATAAATTTATTAGACAATTTGAATACGAAATGTACATTGAGTTACGTTGATGTGTAATAAATATAAATTCAATTCTCGTTAAAGATAACTAAATGCAAAATTTATATTTTTCATTTATAGAATATTATTATTACTATTAAAAATTAAAAAAATCTTTATGGATTAATTTTTGTTAACGAATTTAACTTGATAATTTGAGGAATATGAAAAATAAAATTGTAGTTACAAATATATTATATATTTGCATATTATATATACAAATATACATCTCTCTCTCTCTCTCTTTCTCTCCTTCATTTACTTTCCTTATTTATCTGTCTATATGTCAAGACTTTACATACGAGCATACATTTTATGTATAGTTAAGTATGAAAGCTTATTGCTTTTATATCATTTATATTCATATTTTACAGGAAAATGAAGAAATTATACTTCTCAGCAAATATGCTTTTTACATAGTCATAGAAGATAAAAAACCATTTATTTATTTTAATTTATTAAATATGAAATATTTATCCAATTGAACGTGCTTTTTTATCATATACATATGATATAAATCATTAAATTGATTTTTTTAAAATAAAACTTACTTTCTTGGATAATGATAAATGCCCTTGAATCTTTATATGCATACGTTTCTCTTCTACTAAGTTCTTAAAATGAAATTTGGAATAATATAAAAGTAATTGTTTTTTATACGTACTGGAGCTAATTGTTTAGAAATAAATATCTGTTTCATAGTTCCATAAACTTTTTGTAATTTTTCAATAGTTATTCGTGAGTATATTAATTTTTTGTCATTCGCAAATAATAATGATTGTTTCAGTATAATATTTTTATTCCTTTTGGAATTAAGATTTTTTTAAAAACACGAATATATTCCATGTGTGAGAACTTGAAATTACGTTTCTTCGAATAATGTGTACAAAAAGTCTTAATAGAGAGTAAAAAATGATTGCTTTTATATTTAGATCTCATGAGACTATGAGATTATCAGAGAATATCTAGTCAGTGAATAAGAATTACGATATACTGGAATGAATGAATAAATCTTTCTGGCACATTTCAATGTTGAAGGACACAGGTCGTGTTGTAAACATTACACATATTTCATCTTCCATAAGATATTTTTTAATATGACTTTTAATGCGTCAATTATACGTCCTTAATTTAGTTTGTAATTTATCTTAAAAATAAAACTATTTTTATATTCTGTGTTCTTCGACACAATGAATACAAATTTCAATAGCTAAACATAATTTAAATACCTATTCCCTTAAACTTTAAAGAAATAAAACTTATTTAGATAGAAGTTTCATTGATAATAAAATAAAAATTTATAATACAATAAGATACTTGAGCAAAACTTTGAGCAAAAATTAATTAACTTAATTTAATTAATAAACCTAATTTTAATAATATTTGAATAATAAAAACAAATGAGATTTTTTAATTTATTATAATTCAGAATAAATTAGAATCTTCAGAATATTTCTTTGAGATAGAATTTAAATTGAAATAATATGCTGAACAATGTATATATATAATTACATATAATAAACATTGTATTTTATTAATGCAGATAACCATGAAAACTGATAAAAAAACATGTTTGTCTAAATTATAGTTTTACTGAAGAAAAAAGTTGTAATAAAATAACGATGACGATTTTTGCAAAACTTTTGCAAAAATAAAAACGTATTGTCAATAATGTAATTTATTCGTAGAATAAATACTGTAAATAACTTAAATTTACTTTGCAAACTCATTAAATAACATAATTTATTAAATATTTATATAATGATTTATAGTTTCAAGTATTAAGAATTGTAAGAATTTATGTTAAGTTTAATGTTGAATGTGACTATGAGATACTAGGAAGATTTATTTTACAAATACTATTTTTGTATGCATGAATAAGTGTCTATGTATATAATAATCAATACAAGATCCCATCTTTATCAAAATTTCTCCATAGATCTACTAGACATTTAAACGGAATCTATTATTATCGTCCTTTCATAATGAATAAGTAGCAAATTCAAATAATAAAAAATTAATGTAACACTATGTCGATATGCCAAAAAACAAATTTTTCTATTTTTAAGAAAGTTGCTTTTTGTGCAACTGCTAAATATAATAATTTTTACAAATTCATATTCACATTCTGATTTTTGATAACTACAATAATAAACATTAAAATAAATTTTATGAAATGAAAAGACAGGCAATGAACAGTAGGCGTACGCATATATTATTGTTAGATTTATCTAAATGTCTATCTAGTGGATATTTTTGAATGGTAGCTTACTAAAAAAAAGATATAAAATATGGTACAGGTATACATCGAGAAAAAATAATATGTAGAAACATAAAAAGATAGATTTTGTGCGTGCATTCGTTCTTTTGTGCATGTGTGTGGGTGTGGGTCAGTGATGGTGGAGAGGGGGAGGAGAGTGAATGATTATAGTTCATGTAACGTCTATCCTCATCTTGTCAGACGATGTGTTTGCTCGACACCCGACATGAATAAGAATTCACACACAGCCAACAAGCTCGAGCGTCGTTTCTTACCGATTGTTGGCCGCCTCCCCCCTCATTTCTTCCACTCGCATATTCATCTACCCTCTCGCCACCGCAGTCATTTTCTTCCGTCTTTCTCATCTGTCTTTTCATTCTATTAACTAGCTGCATTGCGCGATCCTTCTTTTATCTATAGCATAAACTACTCCAAATATCTTTTTGTCTCTTTTCATCATTCACTTTTCTTTTTCCCTGATTTTTGCTTCATTAATTTTTGATTATTTTTTACACACGGTTTTTCATTTTTGATATTTTTACCTCTTTCAAGTCAATTTTATGTAATTTTAATTTTTCTAAAAATTGAATTAAAAATTGTTTTTCGATTATTATTTTAGTTTGAAAATTTATCCTTGACTATAAGAGCCATGAGGTTATTACGCAAGAATATGTTAATCAAACATTAAATTAACCGTATTATTTTTTCGGTATAAAATTAATTAGCAGTTTGTAACATAAACATATAAATATTTGAAAATTATAGACTATCATATAATAATATTGAGTACAATTTTGCAATAATCGTTACATTACGTTAAAACCCTTGAAAGAATTTCATTGAATAGCGTAGATCTTGTTAAGCTTTAACATTTTTATTATATCCTGAGTATTTATAAGTATGCAGTACTAAAAGTTCGTATGATTATTGAAAAATTGCAATTGAATGAAGATACAGTAATTTACGATATCTTGGAATGTAATGATCGGTACATTTAGAATATGATTACTATTACTACAAAGAAATAATTACTATAAATAAATAAAATAAGTAGCTATAATTTTTCTGGAACTTTATTGTTAAAGTTATAATAATAACTTATATTTTTATTATTATTGTCCTAGACTTTTTGGTAAATCTTGATTCCATAATGAATCTACCTACTTCTCGTTAATATAAAACATACAAACTGTGTGTAAAGATGCTAAATAAATAGAACTCTGTAATATTTTTCTTTCTTTTTTTTTTTTTGTTGAAAACAATTTTACCGTAGCAATATTTTATTAGGGAGTGCGATGTATTTACTGTCCTTACGATAAAACGTGTAATAAAAGGGTAAATCCCTTAATTAAGGGAGCGAAATCAGTCTCAGGATGCTTAATATTTTGTATTCTTTATTTGAATGTAAAAAGTCCATTAGTTATTTTGAGCCGAAGAGCTGTTTCGGTTCGATATTTAGTAAGATATTCGGCATTTCCATTTTATGTGCGTCTCTGTATGGATTCATCAATGCAGCAGTGAGGATAATTTAAAGTAACGCGATTCGGAGTACCGCCATAAGTAGATTTAGATGTAGGGGTGGGTATAAGGCAGATCTCGGCTATTACGTCGGTACAATAAATTCCTTCCAACCACGTAAAAGTATGTCATTTAGATTGCATGTCGTGTGTGGTGATCGATAGTTATCTAGATAGCTGCAGGGGCGCTTCACGATCAACATTTTTCCTGGCTCCTTGACCGCATCTCATTCGCATCCCATGACAATAATAAGATAAGCTTCGTTTTCAAGGCTAAAATAATGGGTATTGTGGGCTCGGCGGACCACTTGATAATCCACTCTCGTTTTCGACTCAGGTTCAGTCCCACCGTCGGCTCTTCCTCTTCCTCTAACACCCTCGGCGGCATCACCACCACCATAACCTTCCTCGCCCCCACCCGGCTACACGCTCTCTCTACCCCCCGCCCCTCTCTCCATGGAACCAAGGAACCAAGAAGCGAGGGAGTGAGACAGAAAGGACAAGCCTGCGTACTCGAGGCGAAGTTTCTGTCCCGTTGTCGTGATACGTACTTTTGGATGCTGTGCTGTCTTCTCTCCAATTCTACACGTAACTCTAACCGGATTTATTATCCGCCGCAATAACTTTCGCACGCCACCACCTCTTTCGGCTCCGATCGAGTTTCCCTTCTTCGAGCTTCTTGCCCGATACTCTCGCATTTTGTACCCCCCCCCCCGCCTTTTTGATACATCTTGCTACGCTGCATCGACGGCTCGCTGACGCTTTTTTTGCCACTGAGGTCCCCGATTAGGTCCCGACCCATCCTCTCTTAGGAATTCTGAATTCTTCGTTGCAATGCCGAGCTGTAGACTGTAAAACATAAGACAGTGGACAATGACAGAAGACTGTGTGTGAATATTGCACGAGACGCGGGGGGCATTGGTTCACATTATATTTGGTCGTAGTAGAGGACAGTAGGAAAAAGAGGAAAGAGAGAGGATACCGAGCGATGGTGGCTGCTAACTGGGAGGACGGGAGGTGAGTGGCTACCGAGGAGGAGCTCGAGGAAAAAGAATTTGCGAAAGAAAAAAAGGCGCATTTGTGTCAGTATTCACAAGATATTTTTCCCCGCTTTGCTGCAAACACGAGCGGTGTGAAGAGAGACGGCGACTGTGAGTGAAAAAGCTAAAAAAGTAAGAGAGAGAGAGAGAGAGAGAGCGTGAGCGTGAGCGAGCGCGAGAGAGGAACGGTGAAAGAGAGAGAGAGAGAGAGAGAGAGAGAGAGAGAGAGATAGGGAATAAATATGCGAGCGCGACAGAGGAGCGGCGAGTGAGAGAGATGGAGAGAGAGAGAGAGAGAGAAGGTCTCATAGTAGCCGGGAGTGAGCGAGTAGAGAGGGAGGGAGATAGAATAGGCCGCGCGTTCGTTCGGCGTGCCTTCCATAACCTCCAAAACGCTCGAGCTTGACAGTCGCGCGAGCGTCCCTCCAGCGATCGGCACGCGAGTTGTTACCTACTCCTCGGCATCTTATCCTCGCCATCTCGCTAAATTCCTTCTTTCATATTCAGTTTCGCTCTCGGCTTTTAGCTCGACTCATACTACGCCATTCTTTCCTTCCACAAATAACAACAACACGTTTTTCATCTTCACATCAGCTGTTCTTCCTTACTTTTTATTTCATTTCATTTCTTATTTTGTGTACTATATATAATTATATATATATATTTGCGTACGCGTGTGTAATTGTTGATGGGCCAGAATTGTGGGCGTACAGTGCAAGCATATTATTCAGCTCGCTTTGTGCTCAAGAAAACAAGAAAATAACGTGAGTGAAGGCTACTTTACGGAAGCTAAGTGTTCTAAATATTTATGCATCTATATATATAAACTAAAAAATCACACATTCTTACGTGTACATACACGTATATAAATATATAGCCATACGAATGAGTATTTTATCACCCTGAACGTGGTCGTACATGCATATATATTGTATTTACCGTCGTATTATGCATTAGTGGTGTGCCGTGTGTGCCTCAGTGATTATAATACAAATATATAAATATTGTGGTTGCAGCCTACAAGTCCACACGACATTCAACAAACTTATCGTTGCTTCGACATACTTGGAAGATTCCCTGATTAATTGATTCGATCTCTTAATTAACCTACCGAAAACTGGGTAAGAATAATTGCCAGCGTATACGCTCTTTCTTTGTTTGGACACTCTGTTTCAAGGTTAAAGAAAGAAGTGAATAGTTGCCAGCTTCGTTCGTTGATTATCCTAAAGTTTCACCCCCCCCCTCCCGATGGTCTAACGTCGTAGCCTTCTAATTAAATTAATATTGTGCGAGCTGTGGGTCAAGTCGCTTAATAAACAAGTCGTTTGTGTAACGTAATGTTGGACGGGTAACCAGGAATCCGCAGTCATTGTTCGGCTATTGTTCAAAGAGCCTGGATACCTGAGGGAGCGTGAATGGCAAGCTAATAACGTAACGTTGAGAATGAGCCGAGGCGAGCCGAAGGATTCGCCCGTTAAGCGGCAAGATTTTCCGCGACCCTTAAAGACGCACGTGCCCTCGTCCACGAGACGCTCGCGGATTTTCGGTGAAAGTTTTCTTGGGGTGAGCCGGATACCGGCTGCAGGGAGAGGGATCGAGGCGCTGGCGTTGCTACTCGTGTGGTTGTGGTTGCGTGGGTGACGGCGGGGTGGCATCGGGGAGAAGGGCGAGGAGAGCGGCGGCAGCGGCGGTAGTTGGTCGGGACGTTGTAAAGAGCGGAGCGGCGGGATACGATCCGCGGTCGAGGCTAACGAAACGGAAGACGGACAGAGAGAGAGAGAGAGAGAGAGAGACAGCGTGAGCGTGGACAAGGGTTGGGAGGAGGGGAGTAGGGGTAGCAGTCGGAGCGTGAGCGTGGACAAGGGGTTGGGAGGAGGGGAGTAGGGGTAGCAGTCGGCCGTCGTAAGAGAATTGACCGGAAAAAGCGAGCAGATGGCGGATGCTCGCCGGCAGTTTAGCGCATGCGTTTTTTGCGCGCGCATCCGCGTGCGTCCCATCGCCGGAACAGGTGTCTCGGAAATCCTGCATGCGTGTGCATGAGGGCACGTTTGCGCCTTTCACCGACAACGTAACCAGCGAGCAGCTGATGAAACGCGCGGGCTTTTTGCCACCGGTGGGTTAATATACCGCGACTTTTGGCTCCCCGGCACTTACTTCCGCGGCCTCTTCTCCCACGGTTGACGTTCTCACTAACTAATCCCCCAGTCAATTTCTTACGAGACAAAGAAACTCGCAGACTACTCGTCCCGATGGTTTAGAGCTGCTTTTTTATCTCGTTTTAATACCCCCAATTGGTCGGAAGCCGATGCCCCCCCCCCTCCACTCCACTCCACTCCACTCCATCCCGCTCCTTCCGTACCTGAACTTTTTTTTTTTTACTATGTCACGCTAGATTTCAAAAGTAAAATACCGTCAATTCAACCAAGGCTAAAGTATTACTTTTTATTATTTTCTTCTACGGGTGATAAAAAATTTTAGTTAGAATTTTTCTTTTGAAAACAGCGTAACCTAATACGACAACAAAACTCTCTCTCCCTCTCCTCCCCCTCTCCCCCCTCTCTCTATTTATAAAAGTAGACTTCGAACCCAAATAAATACATTCAGTACGGCATTTGTTATTTTCCCTTTTTACACTCTCTGTAAACATGGATTATCTAGTGTAAACTGAATGTGAAATCACTGAGTAGCTAATATACGGTGATGCATTTATAATAATTGTAGAAACCAGAATAGAATATTGGCTTTATTTGAATGCTGAAATAAATTTGCTTACCATTGAAAGCTTTTCTCCGTTAGCAACAATCTTCATGACAGTTCCCTTGTTCAAACACTGACCAAGCTGTCGAAATTCGCAAAAAAATTTGCGCAATCTGAATCTGCCACTATTATATATTATTATTATTGTTATTGTTATTGTTGTTATTATTATTATTATTATTAGTAGTAGTAGTAGTAGTAGCAGTAGTAGAAATAGCAGTAGTAGTAGTAGCAATAGTAGTAGTAGTAGCAATAGTAGTAGTAGTAGTAGCAGTAGCAGTAGTAGTAGTAGTAGCAGTAGTAGTAGTAGTAGTATTGTTGTTGTTGTTGTTGTTGTTCAGCATCTGATTATATACAATTATCTGAACGTACCAAAACGTTACTTGTCAAAGTATTAATTACCCACTTGCGAATTTTAAACAAATGTTTATTTTTTAATAATTTAATTGTTGGCAATATATATTCTTGAAATAACCAATTTCTAATGCTCATTTATTATAGAAATTATGTTTATATATCTTGTAAAAAATGGACGAGAAACTTAATATTTTTCATACTATATATTTGCCGTTTGACTTTGATGTAACCTTAGCAATTAATGAAACACATGCGATTATATGCCAGTCTTTATTTAAGAAATTTTTTCTGGTAATGGGATATCATTCGTAATAATGCCAATTAATTTATTCAAGAAAACAAATTGGCTCATTAAACCTGAGCTATATTAAAACTGTAAATTCTTTTAATTATTTAACCAATAAAATTTTGTGTAACCAACAATGCAGACTACTTGGTTTTCTCGAATTTATGCATCACCTATATAACATAAATAACTAAAAGGTCGTTTAAATATTAATGAAAAATAAATGATTCGTCTACAAATGACGTTGATAAAAGACTTTATATTATTTCGGAATTTGAAATGATTTAATATTCTTTAAGGTATTACAATTTCTTTAAATGTCAATATTAGTCTGTTAACTATGCATATGAAGCTCTTGTTTTTATCTTAATATGTATTGAACATTAAATTAAGGATGTATTAAGGATCTTAAGAATTTTTAGAGATATTAGAGATATTTTAGATTTTAGAGATATTTTTAGAGAGAGGAGACCCTGCTTTTTTAAGAAAAGGAAACTTGTTCCTTTGTTTATTCATAAAAAGCTGTGCATTTTACAGCAGAACAATTCTGACACAGTTCGAGTGCATAGTGCGCGCTGGCCATTAAAGTTTTACTGCTTTAGCAGAGGGTAAGGAACTAAATCAGTATTACAGCCGAGACGGTTTTGTGACATCGGTCACCCGTGCTCTCGGTTATTCCTCGAGGAAGAGCTCAGGCATAATTGAAAAATTCGTTTATAATATTTTAGGGCATTTGTAGTTAGGACTAATTAATCGCGGAACGAAATGAAACAGACTGAGATTAAGAATGTTAATGGCACCCAATTAGATGGTATAGCTGGAACAAGAGTTCTCAGCAAAATAAAGTCAATCATTTATTTTCAATCTCCTCAAACTGAATTTAAAATTGCATTGTAAAAACGTGGAGAAACGAGGCTCCCTGTATAGAAGACAAAAAATGTAGGGAATATTACGAGACCGTGCCGGTACCTTCGTCGCTTATTACACCGAATGTGTACCATGGCGTCTTCTCTTCTGTCCCCCACTCTTGTGCTATTAATCGAGTTATAAGGAATAACAATAAAACAGCCACCATCCTAGCATCAATGCCCCTCGCAAACGTTATAGTGGCAGGTAGGTGACGCGTCTCTCGCTTCTGTCTTCACTTAATCTTGTAAAGTCAAGACGATGAAGCTCTGACTCCGTACAACACACACCAGTTACCGTATCACCACATTCTAACGCGTGATTTCTACCAGAACAGAACCACCTCACACAGCCCCCGAGAACTTCCTACTCTTTTGTTCGCAGATTTAGAACAAAATCTTGATTTTTACTCAAAAGCTGTTTTATCAACGGCGACCATTGCCTTTCTTTATTTGCTTCAAAAAACCATTTAATAAGACTGCATTTTCATTTAGCTTTCCATTATCTTACGATAACAATGTTATCGTATTACGACACACGGCCAGACATGAAATATATGAAAAAACAATATTACACGTGTCCGAAATAGTTTCTCAAAGTTTTTTCAAAATATTCGAGAACACTAAGTCGATACGTTTTCATACAGACTATGTAGTGGAGTAATTACATATTTTCGATCTCTTTACAATTACAGGCATATACTAAAATTTTAACAAAAATGTACAATAAAATTTTTTCATATTTAAACAAATCATTTGCTTTGTTATCAAAAAATTTTATAAAAGATAAATTGTTGAATCGATATTGGTAATGTTCTATTTCCTATTAAAAAATGACCAGATTGTATCTGTATTGACTTATAGTTAAATTGGCGTTTCGATAATCTCAAATTATAAGGGATATATTATCCAATTTCAATTTTATTAAAACTTTTTTTCATTTTTAAATACTTTTATTTAATAATACTTTTTTTATCTATAAGTATTTTATTAAAACAATAACTGAAGGAAATTTTAATTGAAACTGAATTATTGAAATAAAAGATCGAAACAAGCAATTAATTTACATCGTCCAAAGAAATAATTTTTTTATATTTCATAATTTATATTTATTATTTTATTATATTTTATTATATAATAAATTATATCGAAATATTAAACAATATTACTCCGTTATGTAATTAATCAAGTACAGGAAAGTATGATACTTAATACAGTAACATTATTTGCACTCATTAAACATTTAAACGTTAATATACTTTATGTAAGTGTATTAAATTAATAGTTTACGTTTTTGTTTCGGACATGCTTGTATAACTATAGAATAAGTACATTTCGAAAATCCACAGAAAATTTTAAATAAGTAAAAATTATGTTTTTAAAAATGTAATTTTAGTTAATAATAATTTAAAATTATAAAATATTTTGTAGGTCGCTAAGACATTTTAAAAAGGATTTTTAATTTTATTATTCTTCATTTATTAAAAATGGAATATTCTTAATAAAATGTATAATAATATACATGCAAATTTTCATTATAAAATTTGACGTGAAAGTTGATATGCAGGTGAGTAAAGCTAAGTGATGCTATGTATGTTTATACAGCCAGCATAATGTTAATAAAAATATTAATAATAAATTCACATTTAATATTCACAAATTTTTTAAACCAGTAGCTCAGAAGTTATATTTTTTCCCGATATCAGAAAATTTTTATTCATAAAATCAGCTGGAAAATTATCATTCGGTTATATAAACAGATATTCTTTCCTCAGTGGTATACGTTTAAATGAATATAAGCAAATAATTATTATAAGACAAATATTACATTGATTTATTATTTTAATTGTAATGAATTGAATGCTTTTTAAAAATTATTTTCACTTATATACTTTAAATTAAATAACAAGCATTGTGTAAATTATTGAAGAGATCATTTTTTCACACTATAATTTTAAAAATTTGCAAACCAGAAACGTAAGTTTTTAGTTAAAATAAAAGTTATTAAAATATCAAAGAAAAAATTTCTTTATTTATATAATATATTCTCAATACATCATTTTGAAATTATTTGGTACAAATATATGTTTATAGAATAAATCAGTACAAAATATTTTATTTTAGCGAACCAATTCAATAAAAACTTTGTATAATATAATAATAAAATAATGAAAGAATGTATAAAATAATAAAATATAATATAAATAAAATTTATAATAATAGTCACATATCTAATATATTTTTACAAATCAAATGTTTCTCATATTCTCGAAAATTATTTATTTTTAAAAAAAAAGATTGCATGAAAAGTGTTTCTTTTTTCAAAAACCATTTAGAATTGCAAAAACAAAAGTATTCTAAGATAAAATGATAAATATTATTAAAAGCAATAATATAATTATTAGAAAACATAGAATATAAATTGTTGCAGCCAACAATATTTTTCACAGTAAAGAGATTTGAGCAAATTTAATATATTATTCACTTAGTGATTGTACATAAACTCTTAATAATTTAGCAATGTGCGATTTACATTCTTAAAGATAATTGTATAAAAAATATTTTAGAAAATTAAAGTATGTTATTAATATTTTATATTTTTGTTAATATATATTATGTTTTGTATAATTCTACCAATTCAATTCTATTAATTAAATAAAAAATCGTAGTTTCTATATATTATAGAAAAATGATTTTTTTAATTGTATAAAATAAATAAAAATGTTTTAGTTATATTAAAAATCGTGTAAGTAGTTAATTAAACTGCGTAAAGCCGAGTCTGCTAAATGAAAATGAAACATCAGTAATTAAAACAGAATATTATAAAATTTTAATTACTGTTATTAGTGTATTATTTTTGAATGAAAACATTTTTAATATGCATATATATATATATATTTCTGTAGTAACCATAGAAGTAGTATTTGATACAATATTTCTCGAGGACTTCTATTTAATATTTCCAGTCCTTTGTTGAAGTTTTATTATTCGTAAACTATGCTTTTGGTGTGCGTGTGTTCGCACGCGCGTCAATGCGTGTATGCATGTTCAAATACACTTAATTTAATAAATAAACCTTTACGGATTAAAAATGAGATTAAACCATTTGAATCACAGAAAAGAAATTAAAGTATAAAATTCCACAATTTCTTTTCATCATTTTATCGTTACTTTCATCCCTTCGTAAAAGTTTAAGGTTCGAGACAAAAGGGCTTGAGGGATCGTTAGACGGACATTTTGATGATCCACGTCGCGTAGTATAAACTTGACATACCTTTTATACAAGGTACCATAAAATTTTATCGAATAATATGTAAATGATCGGCCTTTACAATTTTAGTTTCTGCTCAATTAAATCCGCGGACGCGTCATAATTCTATTTTTATTATTTTTTTTCTTTTACTTTTTAATCTCGTTCCTGTAATATTATCCCATTTTACCGTACAAAACTTGAGGCAAATGCTTTACAAATATTATTTCGTCATTCTCGAGCATTATACTTTTTGGTTCGGAATGCGCCATATGCGAGTACACACGCGCTCATACATGCGCATATACACTATATATATATAAATCATGATGTTTATTCAAACTTAATTACAAGTCCCGAGGTGTCATACGTTGATAATTATACAATTTATATCAATGAAATCAATAATTTGTTTTTATGTATTACAGTGCCCATTATATTATAAAACAGTAAATATACATAACACAAGCAAGTTCACTTGCTTTAGGAAGTTTGATATCATATTAAAATAAAAAAGCGCTTTTTGTATGAAATATTCACAATAAATTTTGTATAAACTTTACAAATTATAAAACAATAAATTAATACTTTATACAAGTGTGTACGGTATTCATAAAGCATTATATGCAGATTATTATATCTGAATATATGTTATTTTACATTGTTCTTCATGCAAAGTTTTCTATAGATTATTTACTGAAATTTAATTTTTTCTCGATATTATTATTTCGTATCCAGAACGCATATCTGGGTAGATTAATATGCAAAATGTATTTTCTAGATATTAATTCATGGTTAACTATATATACTTGCAATAATATATAAAATCCTATATTAATTTAAATATGAAATAAAGATATGTATTAATTTAAAAAATTGTTGCCTTGGTTTAGTCAGTATATTTTTCAGAATACCATTCAGTATTATTACAGATCATTAAATTATATGCAAAGCTTTTATCAAAGTACTTTCCATTAAATTATCAACGAATTGGACTATTGACAAATAAATTTTAAACGCTAATTACACATGTACAGCATAAAAAAAAATTCAAAAAAACACCGAAATAAGAAGAGGGAAAAGTTAAGCGGGGAAAAGCAAAGGAAAAATTAGCCTCAGAAATTGAAAATCAAATGTGCGAACGCTGGTATTACAAGCAAAAATGCTTTCTGCGTTATGTTCTCGTGTCCTGTCTAAAAGAAAAAAAGGATTTAGTTCCTTCAAAATTCCAAAAACCGGTTTATTCATAGCAGGGTATCCCATATGGCGCAGCAACTTATATTCGGTTCGTCCTTGGGAAGAATAGACTCGTGCACGTGCTAAAGGTATCAATCCGCCATCGCGTTATTAAGCTTTTCTTACTTGTAGACTTGCTGCGTGATATTGTTACAGTTTACACAATTCTCTACCCCAGTGGTACCTTCATTGCATGTATACTCATAAAGACTTTCATTTATCGAGGAGACAATAATTATAAATGAGAGCTTTGTTTACTCATTATTTTCGTGCGCTTAGACGTCGTATTTTGTCGTATATCGACGTTTTTCGTAGTATCATGTATTCTTTGATAGCTTAGAGGCCCGCACACGTATCGCCTTTGGTGATATAGCAGTTTTATACGTTGTCATTTATATTTGACTCCGTCACAATTTCGACATTGGACGTTAGATGTTTTTCTATAATATTCGGAGATAGGATTATAGAAGTAGTTAACTCGGCATATATTAATTATTACTTTTTAAGCTTCTTCAAAGAATTGGCAATTACACGTAGAATAGAAACTTCGTAACGAACGACTTTTTTATTTTTAAAACAAATTATGCCTTAAGCAGATCTTTTTATGTTCATATTAACTCAATAATATGTAAATTAAGCCTGCTGGAGAATACTGCTTCTTATTTAAAAGCGTTTTAGCCGATATTGATGTTTTTTTTCTATTTATTTTAACTTAAAAATATCCAATTACAAAAGTACAAGAACGACTTGCAAGCATTTTAAGAACTTTACAACTTAACAATCTTATAAATCTTAATAATATTCTTTTTAAAAAGTTCTTCAATAATCTTAAATATAAGGACACTGATAAAATTTCTCTTTATATTAATTGTTCTAGAATTGGAATAATCCACTTATTTAAGCAGGCAAATAAGTATCGGTAATACATTTTACATGATTTTAGCAGAAGTTTATAATACAGCTATAAAAATAGGAATTTATTTTATGTACCATTTTTCGTAGAATTTTTAATAAGGAATGATTTACTTGTTAATAAAATTAATATTTGCACTTATTATAGTAAGAAATAACAAATTCTGTTTCATTTGCCATTATTTATTTTAAAAGGCACTGCAAAATAACTATTATTGCACGAAGTTGGAAAGTTTTATAATGCTTTACTTATATTAAAACTTAAACTGTCTTATAAAGAAAAGCTTATTACTTAAATAGAAACGTGTACATACTTTCATTTTTATTCGTTTCAGAAGACACCTTTTATAGTTTAATTAAAATTTGGAACAAAAAGTATAATCAGTCTTATATTAATACATCATCAGTGTGTTTGCTTTATTATCAATATCGCTTAAGGCTTATACATGTATTTTTGAATGTGAAAAACGCAATATTTCAAATGTAATATAAAATAGATTTGGTTTTATTATGATAGTTTTTGTTGTTGTTGTCTTATCTAGAGGTTACACGTAATAGTACAAGTTAACGTGATGAAATGAAGTCAAAAAACGTAATAATCGTGACCACATTTTCTAGACTGCCGAATTAATTTAGATAATTAAATCAGTAAACGTGTATTTGTGTCCATTAAAAAGCGCATAAAAAGTAATGTCCGGTCTCTAGTACAGATGGATAAAAAACTATTTAAAAGAATGCTAGAGCGGGGAATGGTCGAGGAACCGTCGTGAACGACGGTTCGGACTGTAGTCCGAAAACGGCGATGAGTCACGCGGACCTTGTCACTTTAAGCACACAGGTATATTATGCTTAGCCTCTTCGATTCTATTACCTCCCTCTCCTTCCCTCTCACCATTGTAGTTGTCGAGAGTTACTCTGCAACCCACGCACTCCTCAACCATCTACAGTATCTGTAATATAAGAAATTGCAGCTCGCGCGTGTCTGAATTACCGGTGCCAGTTTCGTCAATCGTTTCAAATCTACAAGATCCCTCCTCCAACGATCAACGCCAACAGCAGCGTAAACCTCCGGCTATTTCCTATTCTCTATTTCGCTCTAGCTCTGCAATTTCATTTTTAAATCTATCTATTTAACTCTGATTTTTATATAAATAATCATCGATTCTGTTATCTTTCATAAGAACTGAATACCAAACTTTTTCTTGTAACGTCCGTGTTTTTGTTAGTTAATCATTATCGGGTATAAAAATATTTATATTATTATAATGTATATAAGTAGTACAGCAATGCTGTCACAATTGTTTATTTAATTGAATTATTATGCGCCTCTTGATAACAGAACGTTACTTCCAAATAGATAAAGTAAATAAATACTACATGTACTACATGCACTTATTAAAAAATGTTTTACAATCTCTGTGTCTCTAGTAGTGATTAGAAATATTAGAAATTCAATCAAGTATACATTATGGGAATTTAGTTCTAATTTTTCTCTTTCGCTAAGTTGAAGTTTTAAAATTAACGTCTCATAAAAAGTTAACATGACACATGTAACCAGTTTTACCTGACTAAAGAGTAAAATATGATGAAACAAAGGAATAGACAGTGAAAGAGTGAGGGGCGATGAGGAGAGGGGGAGAGGAAGAAATCGCGAAAAAGCTTCTTATACTTTTATCATCTTGAAATCTCGTTCTCAGGCTTTCACATATATTGAGTAGGTAACCAACCCTGACAGTTCCCTTTTTTTACTTCGTGAAATTCTTTCATCTTGATGTCATTGTATATGTTTTCCTCTTAGACCAGTTTTAATGGGATATTAAACGTCGACTATTCGGCGCGTTATTAAGATATACACTATGATCAAGATTTTTATTATGGTTAAATTATAGTTTGAAAATTTTTACAGGAATAAGACTACTCTGCAATTGTTAATGTCAATAACATAGCCTAATGTCATTGACCTATTTCATTTTTATTAATTTATTTGTGATATTATTTTACATTACTCACATTCATACTGGAATATGTTTTAATTTATAAAAAAAAAAATTCATTACATTTTATAATAATGTTACAAGCATTTGATTATCGTTGTATGATTAAAAATTTCTTTAAAATATTAATTATTTAAATGAAAATTAATTGGAAACTGTTTTTATTCAATTATTTAGTATTCTATTAAATTTTTATTTTATTCTATTATTTAGTACTCTGCTTTTTATCTTCTAAATGTTAAAAATTTAAATTACTAGCACGGTTAAGGGATTTAAACATTTGAAAAAATTGAATTCTATTGATAAAACGATTCCATTAAAAAAATTACAGTGTGTGTGTGTGCGTGTGTGTGCGTATGTAATGAAAATTTGGTAAATGTAGTAATGTACTGATCATGAATTTTCATCTTATATTTTAATAAAATTTGCTGCGATGCAAAACGAACATAATTTTTATTGCTCTGTCAACATTTTATTTATTTGAATGCCAATTGAATATATAAATAATTATATAAATATTGTGAACAATGTATTAATAGACATCTTGTCTAAAAAAATATACTTGTAATCCATATATTTATAATTGTATGTAATGAATTTTAAATATACATTTTTTTCATTATTTAACAAAATTTTTTTATTCATTCACTAATTTACAATATGTTAAAATAGAAATACTTAATATTCAGACTGAAAGTTTGCCAACATTATATTATTAATATTTTTGAGAACTTACTTTCAAATATATTAATTTATTGTTTTATTTATTTTGTGATAATGTAAAAATAAATGTAAGTAAATATTAACTTTATAAAATATAAAGTTTTTCTATGCCAAGATTATAAAAATTAAAAGGCGTCAATTTTAATTTTTAGAATTATAGAACGTTTTTTATAAATAAACCAAAGCGATAAATAAACAGTATAAAATATGATAAAATCTAGATTCTAGTTTATTTTTCACGGTTGCGATGGTCAATAATTAAAGACTAATTGCAAATAAAGAATAAAAAACTTTGTGCACTATAATAAATGTAAAAGAACAATTTTTATTATCCTCATTAAAGATTTAATTAAATATTTTCGATGAGAAAGCCGATTTTAATAAAATGTAGACGAACAAATCGATGACTGTAAGGAGGAATAGCATGTTTGGCGAAATTAAATAGAAATTGGTACGGAGAGTTGTACCACCGTTATATAAATAGTATTTGAATTTTCTAATAAGTATTGAAGAATTGACGGACGGTTTTGGTTTCTCTTTTAGTGATATGAACTACTGGAGATGAAATATAGATCGATTTTTATAATTGCATGAAGGGGCGAAGCGAAATCGAGTACCGAAGGCACGGAATTTTCTGGGAGCGGCCTCGACACAACGAATTTGAATTTAAAAAAGTCTAAAATCGCAGGGAAGGACATGCGAGATGTAAAAGACTGAATAGACAAAAATTGGTTGAAGACATTGCTGATGTGCCCTGGTTAACTTCGACGGTCAAAGTCAGCAAAACAAAGCGGTTCCGCGATACTCTGCAGTACTTCTTTCGCTCTTTCTCCTTGTGGCAGAAGCGCCTGTCCGTCTTTAGCGATACGCGGTGCATGTTTTTAGGACGGGGTCGCGCTCCGTCGAGCGCCTGGCAACCCTGTCTGTATCTTTTTCTCTCTCCCGTGGGCTCGACCGTGTGTCCACGAGGACTACGGCAATTGCGAAAATTGCGATTAACAGCCGGGGCTACAAAACGGGGGACGAGAACGCGACGAAGCAGAAGACGAAGAAGCTGCGAGTGGGCAAAAGAACGGCAGGTGGGCGCGCATGCGCTCCCAGAAAGAGAGAGTGGATTTGAAATGGAAAGGGATACGTGGCTGCGCTTCTCCTTCGGGTCCTTCGGGTCCTCCGCGTCCTCCGCGTCCTCCACTTTCTCCGTCTCCTCGTGCCCCCTCGTGGCTCGTCGAACCTCCTTCTCCCCACCACCACCGCCACCACCACCGCCACCGCCACCAACCACCGCATCGCTGCGCATACCAGCAGCCAGCACCTCGGCTAAACCCGCCGACGACCGCGTTCGTTACTTTTGCAAACGAGGCGTCCGAAATCTTACGCGCTGTTCCCGTGTCCCACTCAGCTTTAGACTACTTTACCTTCATTATCGACTTTTATTTCGATCAACCTCGAACAATCGGCGCCATCGGGCTGCTTCTCTTCAATATTCAAATCACCTCTCCTGCTCCTTCGCGCTCGGGACTCGCACATTCATTTCTGTACGTGCATCATCGCGGTTCTTCAACTCTCTCCCTCCTCCATCGCCCTCCGACGCCGCCAAGGATCGTCGCTCCGTAATCTAATCGAAATCAGAAGCTTTTTTCGCTCTTCTTCTGAAATTATATAGAATTTAATAAGTCGTAGATAATGAATTTAAAGCGTTTTCTTTTAAGCTTTACTTTTAGGAAAGCTTAAGGAGCAGGCAGAATGAATTTACGAAGATATAAAGTCGTTACTCGTAATACCTCGGTAGCTCGAAGAGAACGAGAAAAACGTTTCATTTTTATAAATGCATAGGTATATTATGGGTTCGAATGCCTCGTCGACATCGTAAGTGCTTCGAAACAATCATTGCGAGCAATTAACTTTGATGCTCAACGTTCGACCCGAGCTTTCGTTTCACATTGCAAGCCCGGGTTTATTATAAAAGAGGCTGGCGGCTGCGTCAACTATTAAAAAATAAATGTTCTACGAGAATTAGGAACTCTGATTGGACATTGCGTTTGAAGCTGTAGTTAGAAGAAACGATAATAATATAATAAATAAAGCTTCGATGACCAGGTTTCTAATAAAGGTTGTAGTTTCAATATTTATAACATTGGCTGTCCGTATAATTTAATAACAAAGCTGTATAAATAGTTAGCCAGCCTAATATTAGAGGTGATAAACTTTTATCGTCTCTCGTAAAATCCATCAGCACGTGAATAAATGGCGATATTTTGAATTAAGAGCGTATGGAATATCTGGGAGCGGTTGGAGCCTGCTACACGCATGCCGGGTCCGCGGCATTAATTAAAAGACGAGCCTTCGGCGCCTGCAGATGAGCCAAAAAAGCCCGTGGACATGTACCAGTTGTCGCGTCTTCGTTGTTTCCTTTTTCATTTGTCGATCTTTTTTTCTTTCTTTCTTTCTTTCTATGCTCGCACCTTCCCGCTTGATCCGCGTCTAGTTATCCGTTCGGCGGCGAGTCGGGAGCGCAGTCGACCTCGGAGGGAAGATATAACAGCCACGAAAGCAACGGACGCAGCAGGAGAAGCAATAAGCAGCGAGTCAGGACTACACTACACTAGAGAGCTAGTTGTGCGGGCTCTCAAGGTCATCCGACTGAAGCTCGCGACGCCATCTACTTCCGAGCTCTCGCTCACTTCGATCTCCGTAAGCGTGTCGTCGTTCCGATTCTTTTCGATCTTTTCCAATCCCAAGATCATTGGACAATAATATCACCTCTCTTCGTTTTCGCTTCTTCCTCTCCCTCTCCCTCTCCATCTCTCTCTCACTCTCTCTCTCTCTCTCTCTCTCTCCCTCAGTCTATATTTTTATTAAATCCTCTTTTATCTAAGATCTACATCGCCTCTTAAATCGAAAAGTCGAGCTCAGTTGCGTTCCTCTATTTGTATTTAGTGCTCAAAAGCCAGTTAGACACTTCGTAACAATTTTACTTATCGTGGAGTCTTAGATATTTTCAATCCTATTGTTTCTAGTAATCGGCGCTACTAATAAAACGACAAGAATAGACTCTGATCTAAAGATGTTTAAACCGAAGACAGAATCCAGCCTTGAATTAACCGTTGTCTTCATTTAAAATATTGAGAGGTTTACATAGATGATTTTATGTAACCTGGCGCTTTATTAAAACCCCATTTTAATTAAAAATAATTATTTTTTACAGTTTTTCAATTATATTTAGTATTTAATTATAAATAAAAATTGGAATAAAAAAATAACTTAAACGTAACTATTTTGCTCTTATACTTTTAGTCTTTTATTTGAAAAATATCTTTCAATGAATAAGTATCTATTTCAATGTTTTCTGTTCCTTCATTTTTTTCTTGTTTTCTTTACATATTCTAATTAAACTACTAATTAACAGTACGTTTTCTGACAGAAGTTCTTTCTTGTTGCTTATTTTCATAAAATGCAAACAATATACCGTATTCAGATAATATAATACTCATCACAGAAATGTAAAACTAATATTTTCATGTATAACTTTTTAATTCATCATATTTCACAATTTTTTTATACAGTCGTATGAACCACAACATAAATAAAAAAACAATTAAATAAAGCATATTACGTATTATTTCGAAAATATAAAATAAAATAAAATTTATACGCTTAATATTTCTAATATTTTATAAATATATTTAAATTTATGCTATCTGTTTTTTCTTATAATATTGAAAATAATTTTTCTTTAACGTTAACTTTTTTTTTAATATTATTAAATAACAAAGTATTGTTGTTTTATTGTTTCCAAATTGAGCACTAATTTTAAATTTTGTTCAGAATTTATAAATTTTTCTTAATTATAAACATTAGGTACTTTCTGGATTTTATAATGTATATTTCGAGTAGAATGAATATTCTTATCGAATTAAGCAAATGCTGTTTGTTTCTAGATTAAATATTGAAAACGTGCTTTGCCAATGTGCTTTCAAAATCGTGTCAGGCGTTTTCTAAATAATTTATCCATAAGCCGATACGCTATATTGTATTTCAAACAATTTTAAAATTAGATCTTCCATTCTACTTATAATAAAAAAATCTAATTATAGTACTTTTGGATTATACTTTAATAATTAAATTGGCTCTTTGATTGCAATTCAATTGAAAAAGATATTACGCTTGCTGATTTATATATTGAATTAAAACATTTGTAAAAATTAAGTTATTTAAATATATATTATTTATAATATTACTGAAATTTTAATTGATTACGAAATAAATTTATTATACATTATAATCTCTTGTATAAATAAATTAACAATATACTGAGAAATGACATAATGCCATTGCGAAATCAGTTTCATACGATTGTTTTTCGTTCTCAAATATTCCGACACAGAATAGCTTTACAAAATTTCAATTTAGATGAGATAAACAAATAAAGTTCTGAAATCGGTGGATTTGAGAGGCAGCGATTGAGTGGAGTGAAATCTAAAGCTCGTCTCGAATTTCAAATTCGAATCCCTCTGCATTTTTTGACGTTTAAACCAAAATTAGAATCATTTGCATAATTAAGAGCTGTGATAAAGAGAGCATTGGGTATGATTTATGCACATTGAAATACCTTGGCCGCATAGTTCAAGAGACGAAACGATCCAATAAATAAATAAATCTTTTCTCTTGTCCATCTCGTTCTCTTGGATAATTGTTAACAACTGCTGACAAGTATCTCGTTAAGCATCTTAACTATTAACGATATGGCGCTACGGCTCAGAGGTGTTGGTGTGCAAACAAGGGGTCAGGGGCGGGAGAGAGAACAGAAGAAAATAAGATGCAGGCAGTATTTAGCTAGTCAGATTTTGTTAAATCAAATGCGTGAAAATGGTATAATTTAACAATTTGACCATGTCTCCAAAATTAATTGACCAAATTAAAATGTAATTATTTTTATAAAAACATGTGCGAATTTTTTTGGATCTAATTAGTGCATTCTTTATTACATTTTAGGCAATAAATAAGTTTATATATTGTATTAATTAAAAAAAAATTTAGATTAAGTTGGGCAATTGTTATTCTCCACGATTATTAAATATCCCGAACTAGAATACAAATCAAAGGAATTGTATAATCTGTATAATCTGTATATATTTTTTATATATACAGATACATTGTATTTGTTTGTGTAGAATTTTATGATTTACGATTTCTAATATATGAATAAACAGATATTATATACTTTTGGTTCGTATTAGATATTAGACTCATTTGGTTCGTCTCATCTATTTCAAAATTAGAATGGATTTGACATTAATTTCAACATCTTATCGTATTTGCAAATACCTATACAATCGCTCGTTTCATTATAGATATTTAATATGTAAACTCCTTCAGTTTCTTAGGTATATTGCGAAAGATAATTAATTTAGATAAATGAAAGTTTTAATTGCCGTTAGCTTTTTATTAATAAATGTTTAATTTATTTTTTATAAATGAAAATATTCACCGAATACAACTACGTATATTGCCCGCAATAACATTAAAATATTTACAATTAATTTTATATTCTCAATAATCAATAATGTTTTCATTTAAAAGATGTAAAAGATTAATCTATTTAAGAATTGTTTGAATCCACAATATTGATTCAATTTAGAATATACTATGCTTCAAATGTATTAGAAATAGTAGACGATTGAATAATTGCGTAATAATAATTGGAGAAATTTCATTTATATCTTTTCTTTTTTGTGTTATAAAAAGTACCATAAAATACCATTAATATTCTGTATAAAGTTAATAATTCAGACAAAATAGATACAATTAATAAATAGAAGAATGTGTAATACAAAGATCGCAAAATAAATAAAGCCGAGAATGGGTCGATAAAATTATTTAGAATATTCAAGTATAATATAAGAAATGTTGGGAAAAAAAGACTAGAATTGATACCGGTAGAGGTATAAAAAAAGTTATGGTCCCTGGTGCGGATAAGTTAGGGATGCCGGAGAGGTGGAAGCCCAGGGACGTGTGAAAAATGACTCTTGGCAGAGACTAGTGATATCGTGTGGTGCGATATTTGAAAAAATTAACACTATGTGACGTAGTCGTGAATGGGGCTTGAGAAAATCTGGAAACGCTCCAGGCTCAAGTAGCTTCATTTATAAATACAATGAGGAGTCTTGGGTTGGAGGGAGGGGAGCAGAAGAAAAAAGAGCAAATACTTCCATTTTGTAAACGTTTTTTGTTAGGTTTTAGCGTAACGTTCGATTTCGAGTTTATTTGTTAAAGGAATAAGTCAAAGGTTTAAAAAATAATAACGCGACTCTTTTATTTGCCAATCTGTTAGGAAGCTGATTTTCTTTCCCAGATCTTCGTCTATAGATAAAAATTATTAGAAGACACACCTTACCTTGGCTCCGAATCTTTTGTTTAGGCTTTGAATTGGGTACTACAATATAGTCGGGATATCTGCGGATTTAACTAGCATATTCGTATAACATACGTTGTATATTTGATCATATCGTAGTTTGGAAATTCGAGCTCTTGAAATATTCGATTGGGTTTGCACCGTACACCTCTTCGTTTTTTCTCCAGTCTAGAAGTGCATTGCATATCTTTCATTAATAAAAACAATGAATTGATGGCTACGTCTTCTATTCTATGAGAGACTATAAAAATTAATGGTCAAAGGTGAGGCGACTTAAAATTGTTTTAAACTAAAAGCATTTACTTACTTAAATAGTCTTCTCCAGTATAATAAATCTAAAAATAAAATTTGCTACCGTATAAATAATTTATTCGTTTATATAAATATACATTAAATACACGTTCGTTATTTTTATCTTTTATTTTAAATATTGATTTTAATCAGCAATTGATTGTAATATTAAATAATAAGGGTTCAATAGTTTTTTAATTAAATTTTATTATATATTTTTTTCAAACTTCTTTCAAAAAAAAAAGAATTTTTTGGAAATATTCTTTTTTGAACGAAAAAGTATATTAATTTAAATTTAAATCAAATATTATCAATGAAAACAATCGTCTAGAATTCTTAGTATTAAGTAACGATCAGCTCAGTTATTTATTATAATGTTAGTTCCTTTATTAATTAAATAAATAATATAATGTATTGTAGGTAACAGAAATTTCACATTCCCATTAAAGTAATTTTTTTATTTCTAATAGAAAAGTAACGTAACGGTATGTAGTAAAGTTACAGAATAAAAAATAAAATAGCAAGGAATGTATTATTGACGCTGATTAAAGCAAAGTTTAGTACATTTACCTTAGAAACTTCCTTTGGAAGATGTTTAAGGATTGAACCATAAAAAAATGTCAATTTTACACTGGTTCCTTTGCATTCAATAATAATAGTAATATATATTATCGTCATAATTTATTCTATCTTTTCTAAAATAAAACTCAATACTCAACATTATAAAGACTGTAAATCGTACCTGTTCAGAAAATTTCGTTACTTTAGTCATTTATAAAATAAATTTGTACTTTGAATAATATATAAATTTATTACTAAATATAATAACATTTAAACAAAATTGAAATCTGTATACGATACTTTTGTTTCTGTATACATTATAAATTACATACTTTTATACAATTAAGCTTTTGTTATATAATTTATTTTTGTTTTCAGGTAAGTTTATTGAGAAACATCTGTCGTAGTAGTACATTCTAAACTATTATGAGTAAGTATAATTTGAATGATATATAATAAGAAAAAACAATAGATGAATGAGGAAATTTAAAAAAATATAATTTTCGATTTATTAGTCAATTTTTAGTCCAAATTAACATTTAAATATTAATTTTTATTAAAGAATTAAAAATTTTACAAATATTGTATGATGTGAAACGAAATATAAATGAAATTGCTTAATTTAAAAATAGAATATAATACAAGTATAATGTAACTGAACATATTCCTATCGATTTCACATCATATCAAGCCTTAATTTATTTATTTTTAAAAATAATTAATATTTATGTTTTTTATTCGATCACTATTAATATTATTTTTTATTAGGTTAATTTTATTTACTCATTATTAATTCATTGTTTCGACAATTTTGTTTTATTTGACATTTATAAGCTGTAAAAGCATATAAATAAATTGATATATAACAATTTGTGAAATAATTTTTGGTATGTTACAGTTTATTAACATACATAAAGATTATTGTAATCTTATTAATAGAAAGTTTAAAATATACATATGTATATTTTATATATTGTATGTTTATTTTTTAATTTGATGAGTTAAATTAATTAAATTTGTGTAATTGAATAGACACGTGCTCTAGTTTAATAATAAATTTGACAAAATCATTATTATGATGATTAGCGAGTTTGTAGTCGTCATCATTCTTATAACAGAAAAGAATTATGGGTGAGCATTAGGAAGTATTAGTGAGAAGTATGGGGAATCGGAGGTAGATGGATTATCATTATCAAGAATTAATCTAAAATTAATTTGCAAATTATTGACTACGAAAACAGCTAATTTTTTCGAAAGCAGTAAAGTGTAGCTGCTGAATCGTTAAATAACATTTAAAGTCTCGTATAGGAAGCGAGGGGGGGGGTAGTTGATAATAGTAGGTCAAAGTTTTATTAAATTCTTTACAAAGTATTAAAACGCTGCAGAGTCTTGCTACAATTTTAAAACGCTAGTTGTACACGTGTTTCGTACTTCAGAGAGATCCATGCATTCTTTAAAGAAGAGGATATTGTGTTATAGGTTAAATCAAGAAGAGCAATCAAAAGTTTCATTTAGGGAAAATATTTAGCTCGAATATCTTAACCGGTAAAAGTGTAACGCACAATTAGAAAGTTTAACGAGCCGATTTGTCATTTAATTGAATACGTGCAGGGAAGGATGCGAAAGGGCGGAAGGGGTAGAGAGAGTGAGAGAGAGAGAGAGAGAGAGAGAGAGAGAGAGAGAGAGAGAAATAGAGCGAGCGGGCGACATTAATAGCACGTGCGGACTTCCAATTGTCTCCGTTATTTCGAGCCATTATATTCTATAGTCGAGTAAGTACATCCGAAATACCGAGTATTCGGCAACTTGAGAGGAAAAAAACCCTTAAAAGCGGAGCCCAGCTTATTCGGTTAGCTGGTCGCAGTTGATTTTGCTCAGCCTCTATAGAGCGGCGTATTTATCAGCTAGGCTTCCATAGCCGCTCTTGACGCATTTTCAGCCATATCCATATACGCATATTGGCTCCTAAGTGTGGGTGTGCGTGCGCGCGCCTACGAAGAAATGCCTGAGAGCGGGGCGATACTCTGCGTGGAAGCGATGCGGGCTCGTCAACCAGGAAGCGAGTAATTTTGTCGTTCTAGTGGCCGCCCACCCACCGCCGAGAGACATACTTAATTAAGTCTGCCACGCGGGGAACCGCTGATATTCTCGCTCGATAAGGACAGATCGCGCCACTGCCAAAAGCTAGAATTTCCACGGGGCAGAGCGCCTCTCTCTCTCTCTCTCTCTCTCTCTCTCTCTCTCTCCCCATACCCCCTCCCGACGGTTCTTCCTCTCCGCTTGGCCAAGCTGAGCCCTCTCGAGCTCGTTTTATTGCATCTAGTTGACGAATTTACCGAGCGCTCGTGGCGAGGCCTCCTTTTTCGCAGCATCGCCCTCGGCTTTTCACTCTGGTTGTATGCCACGGGCCTTTACGCCTGCGTTTCCTTCCTGCTGTGGCTAATTTTAATTGCAAGCTCGGCCCTCAAAGACCGATCCTCCCTTATCGACTTAACGCCTGACCACTATTCAACGCACATTTCATTGAATTTCGATATTAAAACTTTACACTCCCTTTACAATCTAACTTTTTTATCTGTCTTTACACGTTATTATATTTTTATAGCTTTATGAAATTCTATTAGCCGGTAATACGAGCTCATTTTCATCTCTAATCATTTAATTCAAAGTCTAATAAAATTTTTGATAGTGCACTTTCTGAAAATTTGAACGAAATTCGTTGGAGTCTATATATGTACGCGCGCGTTGAATATTTTAGGGGTCGAACGATAGTTTTGGACATCTTAATTGCTTATTTTACACTCTAATGACCTTTGTAACTATGAATCCGAGCGATATGGAAAGTCATCATGAAAAAACAAGCTCTTAATAAGCACTCGAAACAAATAGATAATTACTTTTATTCTTTATATGTAATTTCACAAAAATTTTCGCAGGTATTAATATCAATAACAAGTGAAAAATGAACTTTAAGATATACGACATGAAAGAATGACTATTTGCTATGAGCAAAAATGGCACTGCACAAATACAGATTTGTTAACAATAATATTATTTTACAATCTTATGAAAAATATATTGATAAAATGAGCCGGTTTGAATAAAGTAAAATCACTTCCGACACTATATACACTTAAAAAGAATAAATGTAATGGAGCTCTGGTTAAAATATTGAATAAAGAATCTGTAATATAGGATGAACAGCGCAAGAAGTAGAAGTGCAGTCGCACGAAATGCTTTTTTATTATGATAATCTAGGATGGATCAAAGACACAAGTAAAAAGTTTGGTTAGTTATACACTTGCGTGGTCTTGGAAAGTTTATAAGTAATTTCAAATTTCCGCAAATGAAGCTCTGAGAATAGAGTCTAAGCCAGTGATAAATTTGAAAATTTAATGTTCTACTGAAGTGCGTGTATTCCCGAAGCTATCGAACAATACTAAGTTAATTTTAACAAAAATTAATCTAGACATTAATAATGACCTTTAATGAAGCGCGCGTATCGCGTAAATACAGTGGATTTTGATATACCAGTAGAATCCATCGAAACAATGCGCGGCGATCAATATAATTATTGAAAACTTCGGATTGTATATTCGATTTGGTGGATTATGCGTAGCTCATTCACAGTAGAGTACAGCATCTCGGAATAATTCGAGCCCCAGAAAACTCAGACCGAGAAAATAGGAATAGTTCGAGGTAAAAAGTCCTCTTTCACTTTGTCGCTGTGATGGTGGCGGTGGTGGGATCGGTCGGGGGTAGGTAGGTAGGTAGGTAGGTTGAACGAGTACACCTTGGCAGCCCTTTTGACTTCATTAGCCTGCGAGAAGCAGAGAGCGTAATCATTACCCATAAGACCAAAGCCGTGTTCCGGTACCCGTTCTGCCGTGCGCCAGTCGCTCATTATATCATCGCTCTCTTCTTGCCGACGGCCCCATCGACGGCCATTGTTGTTTCCGTCCTCGTTGTAGGTGTATACCTACGTTCCATGCTGCAAAGCCTATTGTAAGCGAGGATCGCCGCTGCCGTTCTTTGATTAAATAACGTAGGTGTGCAACACGCGAGACTAATTGCTGCTTCCTTAGGCTCCGCGTACTCTGCGCTCCAATTAAACCACGCACAGCTAGCCTTCCATCTCTATCTATGGTCGACCGTTTTTTCTTTCCATCCCTTACCCCCTCTCTTACCCTCGCGATTATTAGGCGCCTCGATGCCGCTCGCGGATCCCCTACGCGTCCGCGAGGCCACAGATCTACTACTTGACTTATCGTATTAAATCCATGTCGCTGGCTCCGTCGAATAATCCTATCAGTTTGGGAATACAGGAATCTTTATGAAAGCTACGCACGGACAAAGAAGCGCGCACAGGAGAAATAGTAAGTAAGAATCGAGGCCGCTTCGATAGATACTAATTCACGCTTTCCTAATGTTCCTTCCGATTGAACCGCGACTATAAATTACTCCCTTTCACGCTCTCGATCTCCGAACGAATCGATTATATTTGTCTTACTTACCCCTTTCTTACTCGACACCCTTCCACCCCTCTCCCGAACTGCCTGCGCTAATGGTAGTCAGTACTCCACTGACCTTCTTTATATTTAAAAGCACTAGAAACTGCGCTACGTAATACCCATTAGATTTATCATGCGCCAATGATTTGTAATTGTAGGAGTATTTACTTTAACGAGCTCATTTGTATTATAATAAATCATTAGGCTGATTTCGTGATGAGCTAGGAAATATATGGGATATTTAGAAACTCCCTGAGCTTATCAGAATTCTCCGTGCATACGTTATATGCTCTTCTAGCCATTCAAAATTCATTATCGATGCAGATTCGGATTAATTAATAAGTATAGCCGTAGAGTTTCATTAGATTACAAATTAGATTTGATTATGCTCTCCTTCAACAATTATTTTTTCCCTTCTCCTTTATATATCCGCCTTCCTTCGGCTTCCCTTAAAAGCATAAACGCTCATAGTGAATGTATGTATGCTCATGCTGAGCACAAATCCGCCGTAATACTCGACACAAAGCTTTGTTTTTCAGCGATTTCTGCTCTCCCGTACCCAGAAAAACACGCACATGGAAAACAAAACTGTGAGCAGCACACATACCTTTTACTCATCGCACGGTGACTTACTCTTTTTATCTTCTTTTTCTTTGTTGCGTGCATTTAAACTATTCACTTTTTTCCTCTTCCTTTATTCCACCGGAACATTTTGCCTTCTCTGTTTACTCGACCTACGTTTCTTTCAATTTTTTTACGGCATTTTTTTCTATAATACCTCTCTTCTTTCATGATGTTTTTTTCTTCTCAATTGTACCTACTGATAACATTCATTTTATTTATACAATTATTAATTTTTATTTATTAATATTACGCGCGAATGACCAATATTTGCCACGTGCTGCATTACAATTGAAAATTAATATTTACCTCATAATTCAAGCTTTAAATCATTATTTAACTGAGCTTGTGTTCTAAGATAACCTTTAACATTTTTACATCCTTTTATTTCATTTTTTAATCTAAAAATTAGTGGGAAATTGTTCCTTAAAAATCCATTGTTGCAGTTTATACAAACGTAAATACTTGTCTTTAAAAGTTTATTACATATATCATTAAGAAATATAAAATTAAATCAATAAAAAGATTTCTAAAGCAGTTATTTCAATAAATTTAAACTTTATCTTATTAAATCAATTTTCATATTGAAACAATACATAGTTTTTCGTTTACGTAGTTTATTAAAATTTACTTTATCATTATAATTATTTTCTGTTTCACATAATATTTCATTTAACGTAGTATATTATTATTATTATTATTATTGTTGTTGTTGTTGTTGTTGTTGTTGTTGTTATTGTTATTGTTATTGTTATTATTATTTTTTGTTTTTTTATAAATATAGAATTAAGATAATATGTAAAAATACATGGAAACTTAAAATCATACATTTATACAAACATGTTCAACAAAATAATAAACATTATTTCCAATTTCTGGAACATCAATTTAAAAAAGAAGCTAATTTTTGGAATTACTTATAAAATGAAATTGTACTGCTAATTAATATGTAGAATAGTTTTGTTATAATATTTCAGTATTATTGAAGACTAAAGTTTAACCTAGATTTTGAAAATAATAATAGTAGTATAATTAATCATAGTTAAGTTATGTTGCCAATTAGTATTATAAGATGAAAATAAATTATAATTATTAATAGAATTAATTAATTGTTGTCTGTCTCGGTCATATTTTTCTTACGAGTAAAGACCGTTAATGGTATTTCATGAATTTAAGAGGTGAAAGATTTTTTTTTTAATAAATTATAATATCAATGGTAACAACAATAATAAATTAAGCAGAAATGTTTATTTACAGTGAAATATTTATATATTTATTTGTATCAGCAATTAAGCAGAGTAATGGAATCTAAATTGTTAAAACGCATAGTAGCCGTTTTATAAAAATAATTTAAAAATTGCTGGTAAATAAATAAAATGACTTTAACCAAGTTATGCCAAAAGCAAGACAAATTAATTCTCTTTTTAAACATTTATGTACCTTATTAGCTACTCGTTGTAAGATCGTCATCTGGGCTATTAAACCTTCGTTTTTGTAATTGTAATGAAATTTTCCGAGAATTCCTTTACATCTTATTTTGTCCTTACATGTGATTTCGATGCTTTTACCCAAATTCACGTGGTATAATCGGCTTACACCTATAATCGTCATTATCCCACTTTGCTCTTAATTTACGAGCGGGTGCTGACCTTTCGGACTTGGCAGTTTTCGTTTCTTCCTCTGGCTAATTATTACTTTAGCTAATATTTACCAAGTCTTATTGAAAAAGATACAGCCGAACGAGCAAGCCAAACCGAGAAGATGCTAATGGTCGAATAGGCCGTAACAATTGCCCTAGATCATTAGCTGTGCATGTCAAGGCTCGGAACTATGATCTCTTTCTGTTTTCTTAGAGCGCCTAGAATCACAAAAATATTGTCGACTCGACGCGGTTCTCCGGTGTTTGTTAGCGAAGCTATGCTACGAAAAATATTGTCACGTCTCGTTGATTTTGCGAAAAATCGAGACGTATAGTATTAAATACTTATTTATCGTTGAAAACCAAAAATTTTTTTTGATGTTTTAAGTTATCTTAAATGTATGCAATGTTACAAATTCGAATGTGTATAGAAAGTCGACGGAATCACATACAAATGTATGTCTTTCAATTATTCTAATTTTTACCTCGTTTGAACGCATGCTTCATTCATCAGAGCAACGATTATTACTTTTATGAAAATTAATACGAAATTATTTAAAATTTTACTTGATGTCTACATTTTTTTCATGATATCAATACATACATATGTATGATATATATATATATATATATATATATGTAATGATATATTTCGCAAAATTACTTTTATAATATATAACGCGCGCGCACGCACGCACACACACATATGAATATTTATAATCTTCAAGTTTGTTTTATTATTAATCGAGTATTATTATTATTATTATTATTATTATTATTATTAATTCTTGTTAAAAACTTTTTATTTGTTAATCATGTATATTTTTTTAAACAACAAAATCCTATTTATCATTGAATTAATACGTTAGGCACTTTGTAGGTATGCATTTAAGAATCTAAAAATTAAAAATAAAAATAATAATATTCTTCAAAAATATATCTTTAACCATTGCGTTTATTATAATCTAAATATAATGAAAATATAATTAATATACAATACAGTATTATATTGTTATAATTATTGATTAATTAAGTTAAATAATGTTTTAAATATTCACATAGCGTTATACCTAAAATGATATTTTAATAGAAAAAGTATTATAATTAAGACGCAAAATGAGAAAAGATTTTGGTGAGATTCCGTGTGGAGTTACTTTGTCGATTATTATTTCCTCGGAACTGGAATAGAAATCGGAAGACGCGAGCCGAGCACTAAAAAGAATATATTCCGCGAAGTGTTTCACATCCGTGCAGTTCAAATGCACTAAGCTACACCTTTGAAATTAGCATATAGTGCATGCACTTGTAAGGCATCACATGTTTATCTCGAGTCTCGGGCATCTAAATATCCCTGCGAGATGACTGGAGAAAGTCTCCAGTCGAGCATTTTGAAGGTCATCCAGGTGACGTAACTGACGTAACTTCGGACTCTCGTGTTACCACCCTTCACGAGTAACTCTTATAATGCTTGGATCTTGACTCGTAATGGCACGTAATATTAGTTACATTGCTACTCGGTTGAAGCACGCACGGCTCACTACAGAATTTCTCGCGAAGATTTCTCACAGTTCATAATATTTAAATTTTATTATTAACCAATCTATTTCTAATACATGAGATACTTCTTATATATCCTGACAAGAACGATTTCATAAAATATTATTTATCAGGCTAAATAAAATAAATTCAAGCTGTTCATTAAATATGTCATTTTTAGATCTTTATTGATTTTTATTAAATATCAATTGTGTAATTCTCTTTTAGTCCATTTGACGAAATGATAATCTCTACTGAATAATTAAGAATTTATGAACTTTTTATGCCTATTTCAGATTGTCGTGTTCATGCTCATTATTAACTTTACTTCATTAAAAGTAAAAAGATATAACATTTTTATTCTATAAAAATCTTCATACTTCCACAATCGACTAGATGGTATATTTGAAAAATAATTATTGGCAAGTTTATTAAAACAATTATCATGAATAGCAAGTCATAAAAAGACAAAGCTGCTTTCGATAAACGTTGTGTACTTTATTTGGATGTGTAATCTCTAAAAAATTATCTTAAGTTAGCAAATTTAATGAATCAGCTGATATTATTAGAAATTTTTATTGTACGTTTAAGTAATTATTGAACGATTGAATAATCATTTATTTTTAGATCTCCTTAATTTTTATTACAAAATAAATAAACTCTCTCTAAAGGTAACAAAATCAATCTTTTGTGTGTATTATTTTGTATTTATAATAAGATATTTATAATAGGGAAGGCAACGATTTCTTTAAATACTGAAACGTTAATTTTTATATATGATTTGTTTGTTATTATTAATAATAGAACGTAATGAAAGCCTGAGTTTAGTGTACATCATTAGTTAATCAAGTGAGATTAATGTAAGAACTGCAAGTTTTTTATCGTTGTCAAGGTCAGACTATCAATATGAATAAAAAAATTAATGCCCAGTCAACTGACTTACCGGCATTTCCTGATTTTCGTCGTGTGACTCCTATACTGCCATGCATATATACTTGGCCGATTCGATGATGCTGCATGCTTTTATCAGCTTATCCATGAAAGCGAAGCTGAATATTTGAATTATTGAGACCGGTTCTCTATCTTGTTCAATTTTCACCTTGTCTACCATAGATTTGCTTGATATAACATTGTCAAATTTATCGAGAAATATTCGCTCGTCTCTTTTGCTATATATATGACTAATGCCCTGTATTATTGTTTGAGCATTCTTTGATGGCTTAGACCGTAAGGCCTTCGAACTTGAAGTGAAATTTGATTGTGTTTGTAAAGTTTGGTTTTATACACTTACGCTGCCCGAATCGATGCATTAAATTTAATATTTAGAAATGTTTTTCATTTATTTTCTTATTATAATTGTTAATTAACAACGAAAGTTTACCACATTGTGTGCTTAGGAAAAAATATTTCTTATCGTGGAATTCATGCAAACAAAGTCTTATATCTATCTACATTCTTTATAAATTCCTTGAATTTTTGTCAAGTTAAATATACTGCATAAGTTTAACGACCGTCTTACATATTGCTATCACAGAGAATAAATGTGTAATAATAATTGAACAACTGATTTTTTAAAATACTTATTATGATAAAAAGCATGTAAATTGGGTTAGTTGTTATGCGTCAATAGTTATAATTTTTCGTTTCTGAAATAAAATTTTTGTAATTAATGAAAAGTGTAATATATTGTTAAGAATGATATTTAAGTTCTTGGTAAAAATAAAGAAACATTAAATAAATAAATAAATCTTTCACTTAGCTATTATCTTTAGCTTAAATTCTTAATTAATCTTTTTTTTTTTTTTTTTTTAATATCTTGAAGTTGCATTACCTGATATAATTCTGGTTGGCTTTGAAATGCATTATACATGTCCATTAGAGTGACAGCCGTAGTGGCGGAATGGAAGGACAGGAAGGGGATAAGGTAAGCACGCGCGCGAGAGTGAGTAAGAGAGAGAGAGAGAGAGAGAGAGAGAGAGAGAGAGAGAGACAGACTGGTAAAATGAGCGGGGAAGGGGAGAGAATTTCAGAGGGAGAACATTGTATTAGTGCTTGTCTCGCTATGCTTAAGCACCCACACAAACGTATTCAGCTTCCTCGATGTATTTTTAGAACACTGTTGGGAATCACTTATTCTCAGCTTTAGTATGAAGCATTGAGGTCCGCGAAGGGTCTGAAACGTCTTTAGGCACATAGGAATCCTACCAATATGATATTAAATGTCTGGAAAATAAGAGAGAAAATGGTTCACCATTCTGTCCAATTAGCGTTAATCGTTTTTTCCTCATTCTCTTCAATTTGTACATTATTATTTCGTATTCGTTGCGAGTGGCTGTATTAATATTTTTACATGTTCTCGGATAGTATTTATCTGTCCTTGAAACGCGAACAAATGTAACGAATCTACTTAATCAACGTTAAGTTTACCGGTATTACATAAATTTATGATACAATTAACTTTCACTTAGAAATAGTTTCTGAAAAAATAAGCGTCGCGTTCACTTGGTGGAAAATATCATTTAACATTATTTATTTACATTAAAATGTTACAACTAAGTTTAAGCAAATAACCATAATTGGCTTTATAAGTTATTTTCTTCGGTTGCGTTCTATCAAAGAAATTCAATACATTGACTATTACTTTTTAAATAGTGACAAAATATTATAATATTGATATTCTTTTTAATACATATTTTAGTGTTACATTATTTAAATATTAATTTAAATACTTAAGAATTTTACAATGCAATATTATTATTTTGAATTTATATAAATCTATTAGGTTCATCTTTCAATGTCAATAAGAAATAATTTAATGATATTTTTGTAAATTTTCGATAATAATATGTAATATCTAATGAAAATTAATATCGCTAACAATAAAATTAAACTGTAATATAATTATTAGTAAAAGTTTTTACTATCATTTTCATTTTTTATTGCTTATTTAAAATATATAAAATAAAAAAACACGAAATTAAATTTTTTATTATACGTAATGTATATTTAATAAATATATAGATCCTTGATGTTGTAAAAAACACATATTCCATGTTTCCACTATATTTTTGTAATTGTAATAATGTCGATAGATGAAGATATTTTTATCGGTAAGAATTATTAGGTAATGAAAAGGTTTAAAATTATTTAGTAGGAGATTCCGTCGAATTAGGATCCGTCGAGACTGAAAGACGGGAAAAATTATACTTATAGTACTTATCATTCAGAAGTATTGAAAAGTGAAAGATCTACCAAGAGACAAAACGTAAATCTGCGCACCTCCTTAGCGCTTTTCCTTGAAACATGTAACGGCCTGTGGGGGGGGGCGAGCTAACGTCGTCCTTATAAAGGTCCTTATCGCAACCCCATTTGTTGAATCGAAAAATGTCATGCCCTTCCTTTCGTTTACGCGTTTAACAGTTTCCCGAACCACAAGGTCTTAATGAATTCTTAACGAACGTTCCAGAACAATGGACAATTATTGCGACACGCCACTGTCTCTTTTATCTGTGAGAAGTTACCAGGATGTCAGTATGAAAAAAAATATGTCTTTCTCGTGCCATGTACTCACGCCCTTGAGGAACTTCTTTCTGATTATTGCTTCAAGATACTGAAGCAGCCTGCGATCGCGTTTACCTGGTTCTTTTAAAAAATTTCTTGAGTAATATTTCAGTTCGTTGCGGGAGATAATGAGAAATATATAAATATTTCATATGAAATATTTATATAATTCGGAGACTATACATTTCACAATCAAAGGTTTCTATTATAGACATTTTTATAATAACCGACATTACTCAGAGTGTCCGTAAGTTACATGCTATCCCCTGATACTCTGCTGTTTTTGAAGTTTTCTAAAACATTTTTGAATATTTAAAGAATATTAAATATTACAATGTAACAATAAAAGTTAAAATACTGAAATTATCAATTCCAATTAGACTACGACTGGTTGAGCAACTTTGTAATTTATTCATAGTATACGTAATATTAATTTTAATTTAAATTGGAATTTAAAATAAAAAACAAAATTTTATTTACTTTATGCATTATATTATATTATGTTATTAATCAATTTGAGAAAAACTCCTTTATATGTAACTACTTCAATTATAGCTTTACGAACATTTTAAATATTCATTTTTATGTTCGTAATTTGTTGAGTATAGTCTGCATATATACAGCAATACATTTATAATAACATAATAATTTTATATAATAGAATAATAATATTACATAATATTAAATTATAAATTAAACAAAAACAATATACTGTTATTTATTGTAATTGTTTGGTGTTAGTATAGGTGTCTAAATAAATAAATGTGTGTTAAAAAATAGAAAATTTGTTTATTTATTAATAAATATTATATGGTTTATAGAAATTTTTCAAAAGTTAGACAGAATACGCATACTACTACATCAAAATAAAAAAATTGTAATGAAAGTATTTTCTATAGCATTTTATATAAAAACTAAGTCTATTAGAAAATTTTGTAAAAATTAATCAACATTCTATAAATATAATTAAGATAATGCTAGAAAAATACTAAATAAATACTAAATAATAAATAAAAATAAATATATCAAATTAAATTAAGATAAAAGTGTAGATTGTTTTAAATAAGTATATAAAAGGTATAATTAATCAAGTATAGTAATTTTCAGAGTAATTACAGTTTGATACTATTTTAATGAATATTATCAATCATAAATTGTTTATTGGATTAATAGATTAAACAAAAATTATGTAATATGCTTATGCATATTAAAAAAAAATTATAATCAATATGAATTAGTTAGTATAAAGTTAAGTTGTAAAAAATAAAGAGATGTAGTAATGACTTTTATTAAAAAATAAAAATAGATTTTTCTAACATTATACTTTATTACTACCTCAGAGTATTATTACTTTTGCATTAGTTTCGATATATTATTTCCATTGGTAAGAAAAGTTTTAAAGATGTAAAGCAGTCGAAAATGTCGAAGTCACAGCAAAGAAAATTAAATTTATTGTGACAATTGTTATAAATTATGGAAAGTATGTGTGTACCTCAGACATTCGTAGCTCTATCGAATAAATAATATAACTTGTTTGAAAATAAGACCTTTTAATTAATATTGATAAACAAGTTAAGCATAAAGAATTTCACTGTGTAGAAATTTAACAAACTTCTGTTGAACGCGTTCATCTCCATATAACCGCTCTATGCGAGCAGAATTGAAATGCTGTAGAATAAATTTACACGTAAAGTAAAATATTTAATGTACATATTTATATAAAATTACATGGCTGGAATACCTCGTAATGTATTTTATTATGAAAATATTTAAAAAGTATTGAAAATATGTGTTCTTCACTAGCATAATGAGTATACTGTGTCGAGGAGAAATGATAACTATTTTTCTATTTTTAAAGGAATGATAAAAGGGTCATGAATGCATATGAGAAAAATGTTTTTAAGTGAACCAAGTAAATTTAGCTTCTTCAACTCGAATAAAATAAAAAATGATAGAATTTTAAAAATCAAGCCGTTATTGTATAAAGTATTTAAAATAAATTTCGGATTTTATTTGTAGATTTACAATATAATAATATAAAACGATGCAGGAATAAATTTGTGTTTTAAAAGTGCAAATAAACGTTATATTCCTTAATAAGCGATGCATTTTAAAGTCTTTCTTTATCCTTATGAGTAGAAATATCTTAAATAATTTGATTGTATTAGATAGCTGTAGCGTAGATAAAAATGTAGTTTCTATTGAAATGAGATAGAAAAGTCTGATATATTGTTCAAGTACAAGCACAATTCAGCATGAGCATTAAGAACTCTTGAAAAGAAAAACTTTTAACTGATTTTTAAACTTTCTTTACTAAACTCTCATTGAGAAGTTAGGAGTGCAAAGTAATACCAAAGCAAAAGAGGCTGATGGCCGGTACTGCCAAATGTTCGAACTAAGTCGTGGCAAACTGCTGAACAAAAAGACTTTATTCTCGCGTTTTCTTTCTCCTTCACAGTATTTTCGTGCTCATTCAGTATCATTTTTCTGGAAAACTGGGCTATCATCTTTGAAATTAAAAGTACTCACTTAGTTTTCTTACTCTTAGCCGATAGAAGAAATTGCAGTTCTAGTAGTGCTTCGATACCATATAAAAAATATTTTTGCAATACGGTCATATAATAATTTTCCGATGATGCAGAAGCTCATGGAAATTATTACGCCGTATAAAAATAATTCCAGATACATAAGAAAGATAAATATATATAATGATGTTTTGATCAATTATGATTCTACAGTTTCAAGGCTTTAAACATTTTCAATATTATTTAATATTTCCATTTTCTCCTTCAATAGACATTCATACAATATTTAATATTTATTCTCTTTAATATAATGGCTTTAAGTTACTTTAGTCTACTCTTGATGATTTTTCGATCTAATAGCAGCAGCATTCCTTGAGCGAATTAGTGAAAGAGAAAGGGTGAGCAAATTAGCACGAGATATCTATCGGCTTTTGTCGCGGGATTATCCCGGCAAGCATAAGAACGGCCAAAAGCGTTTCTGTTAAAAAAGTGAAAGCGGTAAGGATAGGTCAAGAGTGCCTGGCGCAACAATTTTTCTTTTTTTTTACCTTTTTCCCCATCTCGGGAAAGTCGCGCTAATGGAAATTCCGCCGCGGTGATATTACTATCTTTCAGGAGGGTTTGCGCTAGTGCGAAGCGCGTGGAATGGCTCGGGGTTAATGGGGGGATCTGCTAGGGAGCTAGGTAGGGAGCTGGTAGGAAGTACGTAGGAGTGGGAGGGGAACCGTCCGGAGCGTTTACGATCTTTCTCGTATTCTACTCGTCGAATGCCGCGCGAAAAACTGGATGATTCATTTTCCCCGAAATTGCATTTCATCTTACTCGACTCACGTCTCTCTTTATCTTCCTTCTCCTCATTCACCTTCTTCTCCACCATATGCTTTACCTCGTGGATTTAAAAAACGCGGTTATATAATAATTTTAAAGCTCCTCTCACATTTATAGTAGTGCTATTAAACTTTTATGCCGATAGTGGCGTGCGCAATTTTTAAATCTTTATTCCCTCGATATCATTTCTGCAATCGATATCAAGATTCTTAAATTAAAACTTCAATTTAGAATTCCGGAAACTCTTCCATTATAATTTCTACCCGTCAAGAATATTTGCAGCATTATTGCGTCGATCAAAAAGCTTAGGTATTTTATAGTTAATTCAGAATGAACTTTTAGACAGATTAATCATTGAATTTTCTGTTTTAATATAATTCAATTATGATCTCTTATTACAGTTATATGCTTCCACTATATATTATTACTTATTACAGTTTTCGGAAATTAAATTACTCAAGATAGATTAGTCGTCAAAAATAACAATTTTCCAGTTTTTTTACGATATTCGTAGTCTTTCATTTTGATTTACAACAAATTAAATTATCACGAATTTCAATTATTATAATTGAAAATTTATTTAAGAAATTGTATTGTACTACGTCTTAGGATTAGATTTAATAATCATGTTTTCAAATCAGTTTCATTACTAATATCTTTAATTTTTATATGTATATGGATATGTTTATAACCATTATTGGGAGTAATAAATTACAATTATGCTTTAAAGATATCGTGTATTTGAATTAATATATTGATTAGTTTGTGCTTGAAGATGATTGATAAATATCTATGTCACATTGGTAGAATATTTTTTTACGGACCATAAGTATTTAAGAGTTCGATTGAACATTTCATGTATATCCTAATTTAACGTTCATTTATTGCGTATACTTTAGACTTCCAAGTTTCAGATATTGTTGTAATTATAATAACTAAAATAAATAAAAAATTATGTCATTAATATTGAAATTTGTATTGTAATTCATAATGAGATGAATTAAATGCTGTTTAATATTTTTTTTGTGCTACGCAAATCTATTTGCCTACTATAAATAAACTATTCAAGTTATTAGCTTTTGCATTTTGAAACTCCTCAAACAAGAATCGTTTAATAATTAAAAATTATATGATTGGTTATAAAGATTTTAATGTTCCTTTGTAAAAAGAATTAAGTCAGTAAATCAGGCATTTTCTTTTTTATAATTCATTAGAATTAATTGATCCTTGAATTTAATGATTAAGTTACTTAATCTAATATAAAGAACATGTTTAGCTTTTAAAGTTGATCTTATCGACTTAACGACATTTTAATGATTAAAATTTAAAATATTTTTTCTATCTATGAACGTAAATATTAATAAATATTCAAAATATAATTTTGAATATTCGCACTTTTTTATATAATTAATAAAATTGACATTTGAATAGTATTTGAATTATGTAAACAGTTTCATTGAAATATTATTAGAATTAAAAACGAATGAAACTGTTTTCGTGTATAAATTGTAAATACTTAAAAATAGGGGTTATATTTATCGTTATCGTTATCGATACGTATATGTAATTACAGAAGCTTCTACATAACGAATACGCTGTAACTACGAATCGCACTAATATACTTTCTAATTTTAATTTATTTTATGTGCAATGAAATAAAACGATACTGCTTTTTTATTATAATATTTCTATATAATTTGTTAAAAAATATTTAAGCATATAATCTTTTAGTTACGGAAGTTTTTATAAATTTATAAATTTATACAAAATTTAATACAAGTAGCGATTCTTCTTTGGTATTGAAAATTTTAAACATTCCTTTATTTAAAACAATAGTGTTCATTAACCAAAAGGAATTTCTTCCGAAACTGTGTCGCCTGTCATGATATACTTTTAGAATAGGAGAAATTCTCATATTCCAAATGCAATCGAAATGGATTTCAATCAATTTTATGTCCCTGAGAATTTATTGATAAAATTAAAGCCAGGAATCAGCTGTACGGACTCAGCAACTACTTTAATAATTAAATTTGATTTCACCTGCGCTTGAGCAACATCCAATATTTAGTCCTCAGACATTGTTACCACCACCTTGTGAATGTTTTCATAATTATTTCAGTGGGTCCGTGTTTTGCTGTCTTCGAAAAATATTCCAAAATTTTGGAGTCTATACCTTCTAATACCTATTTAAAATTTTAAGATCTCGTCTTTACAAGACAGTAAAGTTAGATACATGAGTGCATAACTTTAGAAAGTTTTTATAGAATCAGTGACATAATTAATTTACAAGGTAAAATGAAATCATTATTCGACAGTTTAAGCTTCTAATTTGTTCATTTATAATGATCGTAACTAAATCAAAAGTCTTATAAATTATATATTTTATATTATGAATTAATTGGTATATTTCTTAATTATATGTTCAATTACGAGTTTTGCTCGGCAATCAAGTTTTGCAAGCATTGATAAAAAACTTAGATGTCCAAGTTGGTCGTCGAATAAAGTCCTTCCACAAGCGGTGACTTCCGCTACACGAGCCACGAATTTTAATCAGAAATGGTATAGATGCTTTCGTCCGAAGGGTATTGTCTCTCATTTATTTACATAGACGTTTACGAGCAATGACTCATCGCCCTCTTAAGTTCATTAAAGTGGTTCCGAGCTTTAAGATCTTATGTGTTGTCTAAATTTGAAAAAAAGTTATTTTATAAAAATACCTTAAGATAAGATACCTAAAATTAAGAAAAGATGCTGAAGAAAACGGTACATTTTCAATGCAGAAATGAAAAGTGCGTAATTAAACTTGATAGAAATATATACTACATAGCATAATATATCGCTGTATATTATAAATACCATAAATGAATTATCCCAATGAATTTTTAAAAACAGCAATTAATTCTCTTTTAATAATTAAATCTTTTTTTAATAAATCGGAAGCGTGATTTATGTGAGGTTTATATTCTTAAAAATAACAACCCATCAATATTTAATTTGCAAACCAATTCAAAACGCAAAAATTTCCAGTAGATCACGAGAAAGTCATTATTCATACATTTATGAAGAATTGAATTTGATCTAGAAAATGCATTATCCATGGTATTCTCATTTCGGATATATTTGACAAGTTTCTAAGTTTCTTAATATCGTTTCTCAAGTTCTTCGATGAATTCGATCAAATTAATGTACCGTCACTCTTGAATTCGCCTAAACTTATTTGACCGCATCTAATCCACGAGAACAATAGTTGGTCTAAACACGTAGACCAAGTTCCTTAATTATTGGCTTCCTACAGTATTGTTTCGAATTTGTGCTATTCTTACGGTTGTTTGCTCTATAGAAAATGGATCTTCAAATGGCGTTTATGCTGATGGATATTGAGATTATTTGACAATATAGACAATTTTTGACAATTGATTATAGAATAGATAAATTGATCCACTCGCATCTACGTGTTCTTATCATCGTCATAAACATCATCATGATTGTTGTTACTGTTATTATTATAAATTTTTAGCAATAAAAAACACCTTTTTTACGTAAATACTGTTTCTCTTCTGTATTACAAGCTATACTGAAATATTTTTCTTCTTTTTTTTATTTTTAAAGTATTCTTATTGATAAAAAATAAACTGATTTATAGATTGCCTTTATTATCTTTCTCAGATGAAATATTTATTTAAAAAAATTCACTTTACAAAACTTCTGTCGAACGTTAACAAATCAATTACAAAAATTAAATTATAAATGAATTACTAATAAATTTTAGACGAATAGTATTTGTTATCGAGAGATTGGCTTGTACAAGTTCTTTTAGCTGAAAATATTTTTCCTTCAGACTATTTCAGTATACTTGTACAAAAACGACGTCTTTACGTTTATATACTACATAAATAGATCTGATTAATTAAGAGAATTTATGATGGTTATATCATCTTGATATGCCTTTCAAATACATGTGCAGCCCTACTTGTAATTAAGAAACTTTGTCAGTACTAAAGTTATAATCCTAATTTGCTTTCAAACTTAAAACATCAAATATAGGGTTGATAAACTAATTTATTATTATTAGTTAGTTAAATCATGTTAAACATAGGCAATTTAGTATCGTTTACATATATTAATATACGTAATTGTATGAATTGCTTATTCAACCAGAAGAGGCACAAAAATCGCTTTTATTATTATATTCAAGTTGAATTAATAAAACGCTTCATTTATGAATTTGTATATTAAAATAGTAATTTAATTAGGTTCACAGATTTTCTTATGATTTGTCGTAGATATGAAGCTAATTTAATCACATTTGGGATACCTTCAAATTTCGAGAAAATAGGAAACAATACTACGGTAATGTAATCTCTTTCTTTAATTTTAAAAAGTGATGTGAGAAATTTTCGATTAGCTTATGCACACGAGATTTGTAGAGTTGAAAAATCAATGCACTCGAGTGCTTTTCAAGAGCAACGGCCGATCGAGAGACATGTCAATAGACTCAATCCTAACCACCCCCTCCTTCTCTATGTTTCATTTATAGCTACATACAAATGTAGCGGCATTTCAACCTGCAAACCCATCAATCTTTCTCCGGGATTGTGAAGTAATCACTTGCATCGATTTAAATGTGAAAATGACATTAGAGAATTTGTTAGTCTATCACCAGTTGATCTCTATGTGCTACGTTATTATCTAACTATTATTACAATTTCACTACTTTGCATTAGTTCGAGTAAAAAACAATTCTTAATACAGTTATTTTTATTATATTTAATCAGTTAAGTATGTAAGTAAATGAGTTGAAAAGGAGATAAAGAGTTAGAGAACCACCAAGTACCTAATAAAACCTTGGGAAGATGGGTGCGCATCCCAACGATGCAGCATAACTAATATACAAGATTCAAGACGCGTATCGTCGTTTTACCCCTTCCTCTCGTGGCTTCGACTGCGTGCTCGGTGACATCCGCTGCCGGCGAACGTTTACGCGACTGCCCAGCATTAGAATTACTTACCCGCGATAGTCTCGAGGTCTTTCGAAAAAAATGGCCTTGATTCGATGAGATCGGCGGACATAGGAACGATAATCGGCGACAATACTTTCGCCAGAGGCTAATCTAAAATTGGGCCAGTTTAATGGCTTGGTGAATTGGCAACATCCCGAGGCCTTCGTCGATCTAAAAGGAATCGAAAAGGATGTCGATAAGCGCTCTCACTTTTTCTCTAGCCGAGTTCTTTCATTATGGGATTATGAGATTATGCGTCGCGACTGTCACAGATTGTCGTTTTAACAAGCGCCCCTTATTATTATTACTACTCATATTATAAAATTAGCTTATTCGACTGCTTTTTTCCCTCTAATTTCACAAGTTTACGTCAACTCTTCACAAGCTTTTGTGCTTTTACGTTTCTTACCGCTTTTCGATACATCTACATTCATTATAATCTAGTTATTTATGAGTTACTTAAGTAGTCCTCCTTTTATATCATTCATTAAACACTATTAAAGAATAATTCCTTGAAGGGTAAATTATATTATTATTATTACACGAATACATGTAATAATGAAATGTTACCGTCACTTTGTATAAATCAATTGTCTTTGGTATATTTTTATAAATTTTAGGCAAGTTACGGAAATAAAAAAAATCTATCGTTATTTCTCTAATATTATACCTTTTTAGTTACTACATATTTAAAAGTGAGATATCGAATTGTTAAGCAATTTCTTGTATTAATTAAATGGTCACGGTAATAAATAATAGTTAAGTTATTGTATGTTAAATTTGGTATCTCTTTTATTATTTAAATATGTTTTCCAGCAGTTTCAATTTTTTTATATATGCAATTATGTATTATTTGTGATTATGTATAAATTTTTCTTTTTCGCTGGTTGACTATTGTACAAATAATATTCTTCATTATGAAGTAAAACATTCTAAGAACACTCAAATACTAAGCACGATATTTAGTAATATTCTATTATTTTAATATTTAAAAAAAGTATTATAGTGTTGTATTGATAACAATCACAATTGTTAATAAAATGATGTCAAATTATATTTTTTAATTTTATAAATTTGACAAATTTTTACATTAAATTAACTATATTAGAAAATTTAAATATTTAAAATAATTTCTTGCTTACAAGGCAAATTCGGCATTACGAATTTAGATAACAGAATATGCGGGTTATTTATATATAATAACGTAGATTAAAAGGTTACATCATATTCACGCAAGTAAATTCAGATGATAAAAAAAGTAAATTCATTTCTTGCAATACTTAGAAAGCCTAGACGTTATTATATATAAAGACAAATATTCAATAAATTCAATTTATTGAGTAAACTCAATTATTTACTTTAGTAATTACTTATTCGATTTAAATGATTGTGTTATTGTTTACTTAGTAAAAAAGCTTTTAAAGCATAATTTTTATAATCTGATAACTATATAAGTCAAATGGAAAAGTTGTTTTCTTAATTAACAATACGTAAAAGCGTTTGTATTATTTAATATTTACCGTTTATCTATTATCTAACTTATATAAACATTAGAGTCGTAGTAATTTGATTATTTATTGACTACTTTCAATTAAAGTCATAAGAGTAAAACAAAATTTACATTTAATAAAAAGGAATAAAATAGAATAAATATTCTATTTAACTAAACAGATACATGGATTATGAGATTTTTTCCGGTACAGTTGAAGTTTTTTACAAGTGAAAAATAAGAGCTTTCAGTCAAAATTACAATAACTTGATTTTCTATTGTATAAATACATTATAGGATAATGGATACTATAAATGTATTTCAACGTAGATGAAATTGTACAGAATGTTAGATAACAGGTTGATAGTAAAATCATACCTTTTTTATTATTTTGAAAAAATAATTTTCAATTCATTTTCTTTTCATATATAAGTATCATAAGAATAATCTTTCATATAATATAATTTCATATTTTATTATTTATATTTTATACACTATTATTCTCTCTTTATTTTTTCTCATTGCGTTTTTAATCTCGTTTTATCTTATAAAATAATCTAGTAAGGAGTAATATTTTAAAATGATATAAAATAGTAAATTTTTGTAGAAATGATTTAGAGTGATAAACTAGGTAATTATTGAATAACTCATCTATACTTTAATAAGAATTGATTGGTAGATAAATATTATTTATTTGTAACTAAAAAATACAGGATGTAAGTAAATTTTTGGACAGAGTAATGCACCGTTTAATACAAGAACGTATAAGATAATCATTTTAGAATTTAGTAAGATCAATTATATTAAAACTGTTTCGATAAAATAAATGATAAAATTTGCGGCAATTACTTCGAGTTAGCCAATGGGATATAATTTAGTCCCATTCAAAGTAGTATTCGTTAGCAGGCACCTTTAAGCGGGTGTAAAACTTGAATTTTACAAATAAATAATTCAAGCTTACCTTGTCGATAATTTTTAATAATCATCTAAATGCTACTTTTATAATAAATAATAAATTGAGTTTCGAGTAGGATTTTACGTGTAAGATATGGCAATCTCGCCGCGCATTCAGTCCCTATCAATGTCGATTAGGTATCTCGAGAAATGGACTTTGTTTACCTCCGCTGAATTTGAAGAGATACTGCAGACTGCACGGATAGTAGTATTAAGATGTTCCCGGTGTAAACTAGGAAACGATGGAGAGGGGATTAATTCTGCTTTGCGGTCAGGGCTACGGACTTCCATCCAGCCTACTATCGAGTAATAGTATCAGTATCAGTAGCAGTAGCAGTAGCAGTAGCAGTAGCAGTAGCAGTAGCAGTTGCAGTAGCAGTAGCAGTAGCAGTAGCAGTAGTAGTAGTAGTAGTAGTAGTAGTAGTAATAGTAGTAGTAAAAGAAGAAGAAGAAGAAGAAGAAGAAGAAGAAGAAGAAGCTTACATAGCAACGGCAGTCTGACCGCAGATGCATTGGTTGCTGTTGGCATCGGTCAGTCCTCTGAATTATTGAAGCTGAGTCAACGCAGCTGCTGCACACTTAAAATAATATTTATTACTATCCAGCTTTCTCTTCAGTCTTCTAGCATATTTCTGCTAATCCCGTACTCATAAGATTCTCTCTTTCTTAAGTGCTAATAAAGGCAACAGTTACACCCCGCCCCCACACACTAAACGACACTTATGCGCATTGCCGTGGCATATGTACACGAAGAAGTTTGGTTTACGTTATACTACTCCAGAAGGCGTATAGGTCTGTGTTTCTTTATTCACCTGTCTGCTTGTCTACCACTTTGGCAATGTATTTGCATTTAACTAGAGAGATATGTGGGTCCATACACGAAGTATCGGACACCGCAACGGCAGCGTGCGGATTATTGGGGATAGTATTGAATCCGATGGCCGACGATACAAAACGGAAAGATGTAACTGAAAGTATATCATCTAAGTAATCAGATAGCTCGGACAAATTGACGTGGATGCGTATATTAAGATGTTCTAGAACTTACGATATTCCGCTTGTGGCCAAATACCTGTGCGTTAAATATATATTTTTAATAAGTACTGTCTCGGGCGCGTGTGTGATTATGACTTGATGCGTTTAATGTGTACGTTGGTATTATGGGCGCGAACGATTCGAAGGCTTATTTTGGAATTACCACAAACTAATTGAAATATTAATCTTAATTTTATTTATTACGGCTATTTTCCCTCCTTAAAACAAATAATAGTAAATGAAAATATTATTCATAACATACCTTTACATCATGATGGTTAACGTTATATAAATTATAAATAATAATATCAAACAATCTATAAAATCTTGTGCATCAATTAACATGAAATGTAATTCAAATTCGCAGAGAATCCTCTTTCGTATAATTTCGTATATTTTTTATGGTGCACATTTGTCATTTTTTATAAACTGCATGCTTTGAGTTTAATTGATAAAAAATATAAACGAGCTAGAAGCTTAATTTAAAAAAAGGAAGAAAAAAAGAAAAAAATGAAAACTTACGTTACAACTAAGTTAAAATTTAAAATTCTGACGATATCAAAGATTTATGAAGCGATGAGACTGAAGCCAACCTTAATTATTGTCGTTAATCTCTCTACAAGAACTCACCGTCAATACTCTCTAGTAGTACAATCATCAATCATTGTGTAGATTTAACAATGGATCCGCGATTCCCCCTGAATTGAATTCCCTCATTAAATTGGATTCGTATGTAAGGCATTTTATAAGATTTTTGCACTTGACTTTATTGTACACAATTAATATAAATAAAATAATCGCAGAAAAATAAAATTTTTTTAATGGTTCCCTCGTGATAACTTGATAGACGCCCATTCGGAAACATTTAAACAAATATTTTGTAAATAAGATCGTGAAAAATGATTAAAATAAAAAATAGCATGAAACACAATAGCATTATATGAAAATTCATTATTAGTGCATTAGTCAATTAGCAATTAGGCGTCATTTAGGGTCAATTGGATTCATGCCTGTAACGTTGATTTGAAGTTTGCTCACATTTTCCGCCAAATTACTTTACGCTCTTACATACGTAATGCTAATTGGCGATACATTGCATCGAGAGAACGAAATAATAGCACTACGACTTTAATTACTTTTATTCTTGCAGCGAAATGAAAAAACAATCAAATATCCAATTGCTTTAATTTTTCTTTCGGCTATTGTGAGCCGTCGTATCTTTAACAAGAATTTATATTTGCTTAATCTCTTAACGAGAGTTATTTATTACCCCCACTCACCTACCCACCTTTCTATCTGGACCGCTTATGTTTAGTAATCGCAATATTCATTTTAAAATGGTAATTATTATAATAATTATTATTATTTATAAAAATAATCGTTGTATTAAAAATAAATTTCAACGCTGGGTAGTTACATATTTAAACAAATATTGCTATTGGACTAATTTTTAATACAGAAAATATATTTAACCATTTTGAATTAGAGCTATCTAATTGGATATCGATATATGAAATCGGCTGAGCTTTATTTCAAATTTCATGTCCTCGTGTGAATACGTATGCTTCGAAAGCTCATTAACAAGCCTCGTCGAGCGAGCTATTTTTAATATTTTTAATATTTTAGAAGGTAAAAAATTGAAAAAGGAACAGTCTGAAAGATTATTATTGAAAATAAGCATTTTTAGCATGTTCGGTATGAATATATAAAAATGGAAAAGAATTCAAAGTTAATTGAACTGAATATAAAGGAAGAAAAAGTAGCCGCGTTCCTCGATTTGGCAAATCGATGAATTCGAAAAATAAGAACTGGAAATGGGCGAGAGTAGCCGAAATTGAGGTAGCGTTGTTGGGAGTTGAAATGGATTTCTATAAAATGCAATATCGACCTATTTCAAGTCAGAAATAAATATGAAAAAGTTCGAGGATCGCGCCGGCCCTATTTATGAAAAGTCAATCCTAGATAACGCAATCCATTTCTTGTTGAAGGGCACGCGTCCCGGCACCAAACAGAGATATAAAAATTTTTTCGTCGCACAATTCAATGCTTATTTATTTATTTATTTATTTATTTATTTATTTACGTGATTTGGCTGCGTCGAGCAGCGTAAAGTTTTATAAAATTGGTAGGGCTGGACATTGGCGGCCGCAGAGATTGGAAATTAGCTGAATTCGTCCGGGCAAATGGCCCGTTGCATAATCGCGGAAATAACGTCCTTTCCGGTCCACGATTCAATTCGATTGATGTGCCCATTCATTCCTCTTCTCCCAATCCTTCTTCGTCTACCGTCCCTCGCCTCGCCCTAGTCGCGCCCTCTATCGACTCATCGACCGTGCTATTTTTTTCGACTCATTAAACTCCAAGTATTTATCTGAGCCTTATCTGCGACAGATTTTTCTTCCCGAGACCGAACATTGTGCTACCAATTGCATTATCTTTTATCGCACAAGAATCCTAACCGCATGCTTTATATATTTTTAATAAAATATTCCATTCTAACCGGAAGTAGGTGAGTAACTTTCTTTAGAATTTTGTAATCTACGCCACAAGGATCGCTTAATTATATTTCCATTTGTAGTGCTAAATATATCATTGGATGCACATCGTTTTCAACATATTAATATTTAATTATTCAGATATTATATATTACAGTTTTATTTTAATCTACGAATTAAGAACAGGCAATAACTCAAATGCCAATGTAACTATTAATGAAACTATGCTATACATTGCTTTCCTAAACTGTGCTGCATTTATATAATATTTGGATTATTTTATATACCGCTGGAAGTATTGAAAAAAAATTTCGGAAAATAAAGTAAACGCTATGTGAATGGTAATATTATTGGACGACCGCGGAGAAATTAAAATTATAAATAAATAAAAGACTGGTGGGTGTAATTAACTTGTGTAATAAATGTGTATGCCCGTATTATAATATTGTTTCGTATTGGCGAGCGTGCGGAAAGATGAATTTTAAATTAAATCATTCTCCAAATTTCAAATGGAGAATCAGTTACGTTTAAGAGAAAAAAAAATATGTATTCCTTTACAGAGAAAACACGAACGAATGAATCAACAACAGATCTTACGTGTACCGAATAACTTGATTCTCTCAATCTCAAGGTCAGTTAAGTTTTGTGCCAGTCTATACAGCTTGAGCAAAAAGTATTGTACGTATATACTCCATGCTCTACGAATACTATTTCTGTCCTTGGCTTTTTACGTGCACGTATGCAACTCCAACAAGTGGTGTCGAACTATAGCTCCACACGTCTAATTCCTTTGCAGTCGTCAAATAAGGAAAAAAAGTACAATTGCTCCAAACGCAATCGAATGTCAAAACGAACAATTAATACCGAGAGTTTTATCTTTTGTCGCAATAAATATTTACCGATTGCTCGACTCAAATAGAATAACCTCTTTCGAGTAGAATTTTCATTTCTATTAATGTATTTATGAAAGTTTTTCTCCATAACTAGCTATTATTTATAGCCATAGCCCTCTTTATTCATTTTATACTTTTATTTCATCTAACATTTCATAATATATGTTTATTCCACATTAATTAATATGCTTTCTTCCTTTTTATATTTCATGATTTCTAATTTAATATATATTTTAATAACGAACGCATACTTTAGATACCAATATTAATTTGTAATAAAGCTTATACAATTATAATACACCTATTCGGGTAGTATGAAATTAAAAACTTAAGTACCTCTTATACAAATTAATCACTATATAAACTGTTAAAAATGTTTATATTTAAAACAAGTTTTTTGCAACACTAAAGGTCATTCTTATTATATCTATTAGTCCTAAAGGTACAAAATGTATATGTATGTTCATAGATCCGTACCCATGGCTGTGAGTATGTATGAGGAATGCGTGTAACCGAGTCCATTAGTTCTTTGAGAATCCGTGAATCCGACAGTAAGAAGTAAAATTACACGTATCCGTAAAGTTTTCTTTAAGAGGAAGTTAAGAGATCTGCTCATCATAGTCTCGACACAATAAATAATATTAAGTTACAAAATAAATGAAGTAAATTTTAATATCTTGATGATTTGTAATTTGATAATTGTCGATAGGCATTTGTTATAATGAGAATTTTTTTAAAGCTTTTAAACAACAAACGGATTGATTGAATTTAACTTACAAGTCAATCCATTGTTCAAAACCAGTGTCACGCTTAGCTTATATATCTATGCAATTAATAATTCAAATGATACATATTCAAGGATTTATTCATTTGATTATACAATAAAATTACATGTAAAACAACTATGTTTTAATATTCAATAAATAATGAGTGGATAGCACTGGTAAAGTAAACTTAAGTAAAAGTATAACCAATAAATGTAATACATAAAGAATAAAAACTGTGAAATTGTATTAAGAGATTTAAATTTCTAAAGCGTGTGGAAACTATGTATATACATATACATACATATATATATATATATATATATATATATATATATATATAATATGAAATAATGAAATATATATAGTGTATAAACTGTAAAGAGTAAAAAATCGGTTTTATATAAAATCAACTTAGCAAGCAAAATAAGAGAGGTTAAAATTTACAAACAAGACGTCCGTTCAACAGAGCGGCGCTTGCACGCCGAGAAGGAGAGAAGAAGGGTCACGCAAGCGTGGATCGATCTTTTTCGTATCAAGTTGTGTAGTTGCTAGGTGCATCTCGGGAAAGGGCCGATACGCTCGGAGAATCTCACGTGCACACACTCCCACGTACGGAGCCAGATGCGCAAACACGTGTGCGCACCGACGAAAACCCGGGGTCGGCCAAAGGCGACGGGGGGCCGTAATGTTTGGCTGGCCGGCGGGGGGGGGTGGAGACAGCAGAGCCGATGTAAGAGTTCGTACGGAGCGAACAAAGGGAGCAGGAGAACTACGACGTTCAAGGCCAAGGCAACTTGTGCGACCGAGAAATTCATGTGGCCATTATACTCCCCATTCTTTTTGCCTCATTGTTTTTATGCACTATTATAGCGCCGAAGGTTCTTAATCGCGATTCTTTTATTTTCGTTTTTACATACGTACCCAAGACAAGACGCACTTGCGTAACGCTTGTTCAGATGCTCAATGAGTCACAAGGAACGCTCGGAGAATCTGGAGGAATTTCACTATTACGACTGCCTTATACAATAAATCCACTTTTTCTTTGAATCTTTTTTCTCGACATACATTTTATTCCATTCCACTACTAATTATTCATAAAATAAATCAATGTTTTCTTTATTGAGCCCCTACTCTGTATTACCATGACATATATGAACTTCCCGTGTTTTCTCTATGTCTTTTACTTATCCTTGATATTAGAAATTTACTCGTCTTGTTGTTATTTATATACTTCAAACGCAATACATTCTTAATGATTTCAAACATTCTTTTTACGAATTCTCTGTATCTGCAATGAAAATATTTTAATAGTTCTTGTTGATATAATCGCTTAGATTCGTTTATGTGAAATACGATACCGCTACAGTTGAATGCAATTATACCATGTATATACAATGCTTTAGTACATTTTTTAATTACATTTTAGAGGGTACATTGTTTAATTTTAATTTGTAATGTAAACCAGTTACTCGTGAAAATTAAATTTCCTTGCTGCTCTGTAATTCCGAACGAAACACATCTTATTTACAAATAAGAACAAATTATACATCGTTGTTTTATTGCATGGGAATCTAAAAAATTGGAATTTCATTAAAGTTATGAAATTCTTTTTTACATTTTTTGAAAATTGATTACATTAATGCTGCTGATATTTGTAGAAGTATTTGCGGCGAATTCCAGGCTTAAAATTTTCAACCCGAGCTCTCTGGCTCAATGATACAAGGAGCAAGTAATTCGGCTATAAATGCTTTTAACTAGGGGAATTAGGGACAAGTCATTCGATCCGTTCCTCTTTTTTAACAATATTTCATCAATAAAAGATTGGCATAAAGAAAATTTATTCCAAGACGTGAAAGATCGCGCAGTCGGACTCTTTGCACTTGAGACCCGAATTCGGCTCAGGATCGCCAAAATAGTGGCCCAGAAGGAAATATCAGCCGTAATACGAAGAGAAGCAAGAAAGACCTTTTTAGCATAAAATTATATAAGAATGTCGAATTGTTAAAGGGACAAGAATAAACGGTGCCAGCGCGATGCGACCGATTGTCGTTCAAATGTACCGGAAAGTTCAGAAGATACAGTCGACAGTGAAGGTTTTATAGTCTCTGTATCGACGTTAGAGATTATTCCTCGATTTCTTTAGTTATGCAAAAATACCTCTTCGTTGATAAAAGTTATGAAAAAAATTTAAGTTCTGTAACTTTTAATTGATATACTGTTAATTGAAATGTTTTTTCCCCCGAAGGATTAACATCCGCAGATAATCAATAAACATTTTATGAATCTAATTGAAGTTTAATGATATTTTTTAATCATTTTCAATAATAATCATTTTGCTTTGGCCAAATAGTTTTATTTTTATTTTTAAAAAAAACCTTGTGTTTCTTCATATTGATAATCGATTGGTGTTCATACAATTTATTTTTTCAGATTAAATATTACTGCTTGTTGATTATTGTTAAGGAATTAATTTTATAATTATAATAATTGATGAAATCTTCCACTTGAGATTTTATTTTAATCAAACTCATGTTTCATCCAACGCTTTGTCAAAATTTCTTAAAACAGAAAAGTAAAGTAGAAAGTATAAACTCTACTTTGAAATATCCCAAAACTGAATAGATTAATTTCGAAAAGTTTCGAATACATTTCGTTTAACAATAGTATCAAAATTATGTAAATGTCAATTTTCTAACTTTCACAATTATTCTTAATTTCGAAGTACATTGAATTATAGAATACTGTGAATTCTCAATATTAATAAAAGTTCAAGTGACTATTAGTATTTGTAATCACTTTATATTTATAAATATTTCTATATAAATTCATTAAAAAAATACGTTAATGTATAAAACTTCGATTCAATGTTAATTATATAGCATATTAAATTTAATATATTACAACTAAATTATTTACTTTAGTCTCTATAAATAATTCTTCTTTAAAGTTTTATAAAAGATTTTGTATACGCGGTCAAGTATGTATTTAATAAAATAACCAATTAAACAAGGAATGATCTTTTTTAAAATATATCTATTTTTTTTTGTAATAATATTATGTAAGAAAATTACGCACTAATCTTAAAAAAAGTTTTTTTTAAGTAGTTCAAGATTATGAGCATTCAATTTATTATTAATACATTTAAAATAATGTTCACGAAGAATAATCAAATAAGAGAGGATCGAGATATCTTAAGCAAAAGATTAAATTTAGAAACTCAAATCTTAATGTCCTTAGGTTCATTGAAATCAATATCGCTTCTAATATTTTCTAAACAAATTTAAAGAATTTTTAAAAATACTTATTTTTAATAGTACTGATTCTATTATTTATTATCAATAAAAATGATGAAAATACACTGCTATTAATTATTCATGGCGAAAATCAATGATGTTTGTTACGTCGTTTTATCGAAATGAATGTCATTGAAATTATGTTAAAATCCAGCTTCGGAGAAAGTAAATCGTTTTTCTCAGAAATGCTTGAAAAACATTGTAAGATGTGTTGCTATAAATGCGACTAAATAAAAATTGTCCCTAAATAAATTGTTTTAAAGGCTGAGATATGTTTTGGATGATGTATCGCAAGTTTAGCACGACACATCAACTAATCGAGAGGTAACGCGTTTTGAAAAAATAAGTAGATATTTGTTGGGATTATTCATTAATTATGATATAATCATCAGTTTGTTGGAATGATTATTTTGAAATTGTTTCTTTACCGTCGCGGGGACCGATCGCTTTCTACTTTATCTTCGTACTGCTAATGTAGGTCCCTCTTTAAAAGGGAAAAAAGAACGGTATGAAATGTTCTTGAAATAGAAATTCTGTTGAATATATTATTGACAATAGAATAATACAGCGTGGGATAAATGCTTTACAAAATATAGATTTTTTTATTCATTTATAAATAATAGATTTGTTGTATGTGTATATATATACATATATAAAATTATATTAATAATTTAAAAAATAATCCGTCCACAAATAATATGCTATTTATCTACCTTTATTTTACTTTACTTTGTACACAATTTTTTTGTGATACACAAAATTTAGCGTTATAATTTCTCTACTTGAAATTCGGCGTAACTCAATAATACCTTCGAGTAAGGGGGCGGCGGAGCGAGTGGAAACAGGTAAATTTACCTGCAAGAACAAGTTTCGATCAAATGAATTGTATAGACCAGTTTCGATCCAAATATATACGCACTACAATAAATGTTTCTTAAACTAACATTAATTTTTATTTTTGTTAGACTATGCATTCATACACTGGATAATTCCCAGTGCAAGTTTGATTTTATTAAGCGACATCGTTTTAGTTTGAAATCATCTTTCATCTGTTCAGGATATAATAAAATAGTATACTTTTATAAAATTCCTATAATTGTAGGGTCCGCAGTAGATAGGTAGTGCCACAAATGCAGGTAAGAATGAGCGGATTAACGGGGATTCGCAGCTTCTTCTATGCAATCTCAACAATACAGTGTAATTGAATTCTTATAAATTTCCATCTAACCCTATAAATTGTTTAAAAAAAGAGATAGAATAGTTTTATTCAAGTTATTTTAATATTCGTGTAATTTGTAGGCAAATATTTCATCTGTCAATTAAAAGTATTTAAATAAAAGACAAATTTCATTTATAAAATTTTCAGTGATCATATTTTATTTGCTTTTATATTTGTGTAAAATGCATTACATATTAATGTGTAAAAAAATCAAAATATTAAATTACTTATTTTTCAATTATTTAAATTTACAAACTACCGAATGTAATACTGAATGTAGATTAAGAGTAGTTATTTCATAGTAGTAAAATAATATTTGTGAAGCATATTTTGAGACTATAATTTATACTTTTGTATCAAATGGATGCAATTCGAGCAGTTTTTAATTTAACATCGAATAATTCGATAATAAAAGATCGAGATGTGAAACATAATAGAAGGACCGATGAGTAATCTACTTCCACCGGGGGAATTTCGGATTCCCGAAACATTCAATAAAGATGAATAGAACTTTGAAAGGGGAATGTTTACAGGAGAATAAATCTTTGCGCTCAAAACTGAGACAGTAAATTAGAATAATTACTCGTTAACAGTGCGCATTTTGGAAATTAAGGGTCGGTCAAAGACGAAAGTAAAGAGCCGAGCCGAGGTTGTACATTTGTAGCCGCGTGCCATTGTAAATTTGCGAGATAATGGGCAAAGAAAGACTGGGTACTTTTAATTAAAAAAGCTCGACAGGCTTATGCGTAAGCAGGGAACTTTAATATAATACAAGTGAATGGTGTGTGTAGGCGCGAAGAAAGTCTCGTGGGCATTTCGGAAAAAGTTTCGCGCGTTTCTTTCCAGGCGACATGGATATCGCGTTGAATTTTACACTGCGCGATAAACTTTTCCTTCCTTAAAAGGCTTTGTGCCTATTTTGCGGCCCAAGTCCTTCCCCCCCCCCCAACATCTCTGCCTCTTTATACCCCCTTTCGAATTATTATGCGATTTCTCAACAAGGAGCTATTGTCACGACTTTCCGCCCGAGTCTGCCCGACTCGCGTAATTTGTTGCAGATATTCTGCGGTCCGGAGACTTTCTTGCTGCATTTCTCCTTGCACCTTGTGCGCGCGTTGCGAAATTTATCACTGATTCGGCTCCCACGTTAAAGTTTCTTTTTCACTCTGACTGCTGCCATTTGTTCTCCTTCCTCTATTCCTATTCTGTATAAGCTTCTTCTGCGGGTGTGCAACCCCGTCCCCAATAACCCTTTGTTGCACCATTTTGTCGCTTTTAATGAGCCGATTCAGTTGCACGCTCATTAGAAATCCCGGGGAACCGGAATTTTCTCTTCTCTACATCTCAATTGCACTTTTGGGGTGGAACGTGTTCACTTTGTTGGCACGAATCGATACGAGGGGCAAAGGCGAGAGAAACGCGGGCCGAGCTTTCCTTTTGTCTTTTATTGATAATGCGTTCCAGTCGAACGTCTCATGATACATTGCTTTTTTTTTTATCGGTCGAGTTTTTACCTCCGTTGCGGATTAGGGGGGGGGGTGTGACGACGACGAGACGAAGGTTGCCTCTCCGTAATTAGGTCATAATGCTAATTATTGTCGCTAGGCGCCCATGCGTTTTTCAGGTCAGCTGATGAAGTTATAATTTCCCAAGTATTGAATAGAATTATTGAATTTAGAACAGATTATCGAATAGAATTTTCACAGAGAACGTCTATTTTATATAAAAGAATGTGATCTAACCGACAGGACCAGAATTAAAAATACATTAGACGTCAAATTTATGAAGAATGTCGATTTCTTTATTGATAAGATTGGCTGAAACGAACATAAAGCTGAAGGATCGTAAAAAGTTTGAGGATTTTCACCGACCATGAAATTCATCGAAAGTATAAAGTGACACTACTAACTTAAAATCGCTGCGTCCCGGTTTAATTTGAGGTCTAATTAAAAAAGCAAGCCGCATTTATTCGTTCAGAGGGTAGGAACGAACCCAGCACCTGTTACGCTTTTCCTGGGTGATCACTCGGCTGCATAATCGTCCGTCCTCACCAACCTCGAGATATCCTAATAAGGTGATTGCTAAATTTCCACGGCAACGTACCCTGTGTAATTGAATTTAATAAATTAGCTCTCAGTTATTGCCCTGCCAATATCACCTACTATATCTCCGAGCCTCTGAATAATATCCAGTGCTAAATCCTCATTGTCAGCAGCCTCCATTACATTTTTTCCCTTAACTCGCTGTATTTCAATATTTTGAAAATGAAATTGTAAACCACCTCGCTATTTACTAGACTTGGAAAGATATTCAGTCCCTGATGTCATTCCCAATTTTGCCATCATACATAATTGTCGAATTGTTTCGCCAATTCATCGTCAATTCAACAATTAAAAAGAAAAACGAGATTTTAGAATTCAGAACAGCTTTTAGCATTGTTTCACTTTTATACATATTATTCAGAAATATTTAAAAGTTTCAGGTACAGCCTTTTCGGATATTTGTAAATCGATATGTACGTATGAGCACAAACACGCGCCCGCGCACAAGAAACGGGCACAAAATATTTTGAACGTCAGTTTTTGCGTACGTTATTTATTCTTATTTATATTTCAATTAATGCACATTAATTATAATTGTGCAATTGTATTTTTTTATAATAATCCATTTCTTTGTTTAAACAGTACAACATACGCGTAACAATGTTTTTCTTTCTTTTTTTTTAAAATTTTGTTGACTGTAAATTTTCTAAATCAATTTTTATATTTATTTTTATTAATATTTCATGTAAATGTAAAAAATAGAAATAATATGTTTATTTAACCGTTGTATATTTATACTATATTCGAAATATAAAATAAATTTTTCATATTTTACGATATTTTTCAAATGCATTCCTTTTCTATTCATGTACAAAATATATATTTGTTTTTAGTCGTAATCGCTCTAGTATATTTCGTTGTTTTTTTATTTAATAAAACTATTATATTTTTCTTTGAAAAAAAAATTTTTTTTTATTCAGAATATCTATCTAATATACTACAAATGTTTTTCCTACTATTTAAAAGACATTGTTTTGAATAGATTTATAAACACAAAGTACGAAGTTATTATTATTATAATTATACTTTTTTTATTTTTTTTTATTAATTTTGTTCTGTTATTCTGTCAAGTCCTTTTTTATGATTTTTTGCAAATTCCCTTATTAAAGAAGTTTTCCATTGTTTTTCAATTAAGCCTTTCGTTTGACTCTCTTTTATCGTCTTTTTCTTTTGAATTTAAAATTCTTTTTGGCACGTTAATTATAATCTAAAAATTATTTTAGTATTCTCTCAAATCTATTATTATCCTAAAGTATTTATTTGTCTTTAATTTTCAAGTCCTTGTCAGAGTTCTCAGTCATTTTGAATTTTTTTTTTTATAATTTTCAACCTCCTTATCCATTATTCTTCCATTAAAGATCCATTAATCTAATTTTAATATTGGCTCTTATTATAACAATTAAATGCTCTTTTTCCTACCTCATATTTATATTTTTTATCTTTTCTAATTTATAGATAATTTTATTTCTCATTTTTTACATTGATATATTTTTTGTTATATTTCATTTCGAATTGAAACATTTTAACTTTATCCATTTAAAGGCTAATCGGTCTTTCTGCAGTCTTATAATTTTTTTTTAAGAATAATTATTTTTACTAATTTATTTACCTATATATTTATGTGCGATTTTTATATTTTACAATTTTTCTTTTTCTAATATATAATTATCCTCTATTGAATTTTACAATTCATCAAGAAAGTAAAAGACATCAAGGGCTTGCTGGAACGAATAAGGACGGTTTTGGTTAATCTAATAAATATGTGCATACAAAATGCTGGGCTGAGTTCAAATGCAAATTTGCTGCGAAAATTGGAAAGGAAGCACAAATGATTTAGGAATAATTTTGGAGACAGATGAGTGCTACTGATAGGGTCACCGGGGCGACTCGACGTCTTAAATCGAGCGTCGTAATTTTTTAGTGAAATTGCGCGACAATTAAGGCTTTCTCAAAAGCTTAGAGTACCAAGGGCAATAACAATTCGCGTTGGAAAAGAAGCTCGGACTCGCCTCTCGCACTTTGTACGCAAATTAATTCGGAGGGGGGGGGTGACATTAATCCCGGGATCAGCGTAAGTTCCTGAAGCAGGGCGGGATGCCGATGGCCTCAGCATGATATCGAGCTGACCAACTCCAAGCACAGGGCATTAGGAGCCTACTCAAGCATGAGGGTTGAAGAAGGAAATAGCTCATCTGATCGTATTGTGCAGCGCGAGCTTCGACGCCTGCAAGCTCGAGTCATTTACCGGCTCTAGGATCAGCGGCTGGAGGGCCGAGGGGAAAAGGATGCCGTGTATTATTACGGGGCTTTAACACTTATCTTGATTTCTCAGCCTACGCAATGATTACTCTAGTACGTTTATTAATTTTTCCGAAGCGTCAACTGTCAACGAATTAGCACCTTATCAACTTTTTATTTATCACCTTACTGATTTTTATTTATTAATTTGATATTGTTGTTGTTGTTATTATTATTATTATTATTATTATTATTAATTCAATTTGCTTGCCAGTAATTGCATTCAATTTAACTCGAAATACCAATTTAAGATTCGTCACACATACATTTAGCATTCAGATATTGCAACGAACAGAAAGAATGGAAGAATAATAATATTTAAGCATTTATGTATAGTGGCTATGAATAGCTCTTATAAAATAATTACGTATTTATTTTTGTTTTATATTGTTAAGAAATATAACTGAAAAGCGTTATTATCCATCAAAATAAAGTAAAAATATTTTAGTAAAAATATTTATTTAAGAAAAAAGAAAAAAGTGTCGATTCATTGTATAAAAATATTTTGAAATATATATTATACAGTATCAAATTGTTTATAATCTTTTTGTTGTAAAAAAAATAAAAAAAAAAAAGAATAAATAAAGAAAAATAAATTTTTAAGCCAAATGGTTTGTTCGGTTAATATGAAATGCTTTTATGGAAAAAAATATAAAATTAATTTTCCAGATTTTTTACGGTTTTGTAGAATATGAAACATGGTTACAAACTTAATTTTCATTGTCAAAGGCTCATTAGAAATATAAATTTTTTAAAAACAAGGTAAGAGTATTCTACTCATTATTTTTTAAAGTTCGTAATACGTAAACTCAATGAAATTATTGAGGTTACATTGTGAAAAGTTAATTTCGAGTTAAATTTAAGTAAATTACTTGTGTAATTGAAAATCGAGCCAAAAAAAAAAGAAAAAAAGAGGCAGAATACGTTTAAAAAGCGTAAATTGAAGGTTATTGGGGAGAAAACGGCGGCGATCAGTATTTTTGATTATTCGATGAATTCAGTCGATCGCTGATTAGACTGGAATGCATTAAAGTAAAATTAGCTGGCGGTCATAGATTTCTTGAAAGAGGGATATAGTGGTAAAATCCGGGCGCAAGATCAACTTCTCCGAATGGTTCAATAAAGAACATGGACCAAGTAACACTGAACGGACGAGGATAACATCGTTGCCGGCAAGCCTCGTTTTATTTTGTTTTCACGGCTCTTTCGACTGAGGTGAGGAGGATTCCTCTGTGTCAAAAGAGTTGCCCTCTCCCTTATTTCCATAATACCATTGGCTGCCTGGATTGCAGATCTAATGTTCGTCCCCGAGCTTGTCATGTTTTTCGGAACAAAATTTATTTTGTTTCGTCTTATCCAATTCTCATTTATTTATTTCCTACTATTTATTTTTTAAAACAAAAGAATGATCGTAATAGCACCTTATAATACAAGCTTCGCTAAGAGACGATAAGTAAATTTGTGCTTTCTATCTGAATTATATGACACTTTTATTATCTAAGTGATGTATGTCAATTACTCCATGAATTTTATTACTATAAAATTACCGCTATAAATTTAACTAAAAAAAAAGTCGGTAGATTATTTCAAGTCTGTTTGGTAAAGCGCATGAGGCCTAATGTAAAAGCTTTAATTCAACTGATATTACTGATTGATAATATCTGCAAGCTCATTATTGAATTCGGCGTTGAAGGTATCTTTATTACCTTTTAGAGCTTCTTTAACATTGACTCTTAATTTTATTAAAAATAATTTCAATACTGTTGCAGAATCTTATCAGTAAAAGCATATTTCTCTACTACAATTTAACAACTCGTAATATTTACTATAGTTTTATATGTATACGATAATATTAAATGTCATTGCATAATAAGGTAACAGGCAATATGAAAGAAATCTTAAATATAAATATTAATTACTCATTAATGTCCGTATATTTAATACATCCGTTGTTCTCAATTTTATATCCATTCAATAAATATTTCAAATTTTATTTCGGCCTATTAATATAATATAAAACCTGCCATTTAATTATTTCTAAAGTAAAGATTAAGTAATATAAGACATTAATAACAAGCAATTACAACAATATAAGGCTTCGATTAGTTGGGTAAATAAATTTTCGATCAGGAAGCGTGCATATTTCAAATTACAAAAGCGTCGGTCGATGAATATTTAATTATTGTTAATTTGTTTTGAATCAATAGTTAAAATAGTTAACCTAATGGATACAATATGGGGGTTATTTTAAATATTTATGCTAAATCCTGAGATCGAGGAGCCGGTGTTATTGATTCGGAATAAGAATTTTCTAAGCAATTACCTTGTGATCTATGGAAAATGGCTTGGCAGGGTTATTCGCGTGCAAATCAAAATGCATCCGTGAATAGTGCCGGTAAGTTAGTCGGCCTCGGAAAGAACGGGTCCGGAGATATATAAAATGTTCTCGAAAGCGCAAAGTCTGGTGCAACTGGGCGTATATAATTTTTGTTGGCTTTTCCTCTGTTCGAGTCCGGTATGGTATCTCATTCGGGATAAGAGATACGGCGCAGCAATTATCAGAGCATTGGGACACGAAACGAAATTGCGATGTCAGTCGCGCCGCTCGTCGTTTCGTGCCAGTGCAATATAAGCAAGCGAGATAGACAGTCAGTCAGCGGGAGACGGGGGCGGGGGAGATGTAGCCTAGTTGCGCGGTGATTGCGGCGTCGGCGGTCGACACTCGAAATCCTCCCCACCTGTTGCAAACAATATTCCCATAGAACAAAGTTACTGTCCATGGTTTTTTTAGTCTGATGGCTTTGATCGATTTTCTTATTATTTTTCACTGCCCCAACGAATTGTAATAAATATTATCATATGCTCAATATATTTATCATTGTATTGATTATTGATTGTTTCTTTGTTTCACTCATAGATTTCGTAGATTTTTCAGGCAAAGGTTTTTCTTTAAGTGTGCATTAAGAATATGGAAATAAACAATGAACTTTGCTATGATAAATAGAAACATTCCAGGTTTATATTAATAGGTCATCTTAATCAATAGCCTTTAACGCTAATTGAAGCGACACTTTGCAATGACGTGACGTATTCGATACGGATTGGACATAAATTGCTCATTATGGCTATCGCCAGCACTACCGGCATCAAGGGAAAAACGATTTTAAACGAATAACGCTTCCGAGCAAGGTTCGGACAAAGAGAAGTAACATCAAGTATAGTAAAATGTAGGTGGTACGTATAGGTACTTGTGAGGTGAGGGATCGTGGCGATTCTCCGAGTTGAAAAACATCAGCCTTAGGAAACAAAATTAAAAGCGATTTCAATAGACGTGTTCCGTACTCTCGATGTTGTCTTTACGTTCGAGCTCGAGAGCTTTCCAGTCCAATATTTAGTGCTGTTAATGATGGGCTCGAAGGCGGAGGTGGGGTGACGGCAAATAATAAGAAGCCGTTTGTCGTTGCCGTAGCTCGAGCTCGATAATATTGACTGGAGCATTAACGGGGGCGACCCGATGATTCCAGGCGGGGGTCGAATGGCGTCAATATTGTTGCCTGCTGAATAATGGCCGGGGCTGGCCCCCGGTTACTCAAAATTCATTCGACGCCTGAATCGCGATAAATTCACTATTTATCGCGATTCAGGCTTGAATTTTATGGCGGACCTACTGGAGAGAAATGGGAGGGGGCGGTTTGAGGGTGGCTTCGACCATCTAATGATGCTCAAGCCGTGCCTTAGGAAAATCATCTGGATGCTCATATAGTATTTAATGAAATATTAGTTTTCCCATAGGTGCTAACATTAAGCCAATTCATAGTGTAATTTTATATGCTTCCGCTAACTTTAATAAATCAAATTTATTTCATTCCCTGGAGTGTTTTTCTCTAAAACTTGTGTTTATACAAGATTAATCGTTGTCCTTTAATATGCTTTGATTAATTATCCTTCATAGATTTTTATTACTTGGAGGATTTATTAAAATGTATAATCATTAAATAAGGGAATGCCAAAAAGTTTTTCCCACCATAATAATATAATGCTGTTTTAGCGACAAATTAATGAATTAACTAATTCAGTTATATAAAGCCACATTATTGGTTCTGTAATTAAGAATTCGGCTTCTTTATTAAATAATAAACGGCTTCCGTTTAAACGGGTAAGAAATGCGGATGCCGATCAGGAAGCTGAAAATTTCTTTTAAATCATAAATCAATGGATTGTGTATTTTTAAAGATTTACTACATTTTGATCTTTTGAAATGCGGTATTTAGTAAATCCGTATTGTATATTTGCATTTTCATTTTCTCCCCTCGTTCAATATTTACCATTCTACTAGGCATTATCGTAGAGAGAAAGAATTTATGAATTTATCCTTATGAAATAAGAAGGCGCTCCTTTAATTTCTATATATACTACTATAATTAAAGATGAGCTCTTATAATGATTTAGCTATAATATTTATGATGCATGGTACGTAATAAATAGCCTTGGGATTTAAAATATAAGTACCATTAATGATAAACAGCTGCTAAATACGTTCCAAACATATTTTGTTATTATTAGTTAGAATTTGTTAATTATGCAGTATATAGATTATTGGCCGTATCGACGGATTTTTATAACAGTTGGTGGAGAATAGATTAAATGCAAAGTAACAACCATATCATAAAAGAAGTTAATAATTTACAGAGACAAGACAGAATTCTCTGTTATTACCCCATAAAGAAGCCATTTCTCAATTATCGTTTTTCCGTTTAACGTTGTTTCAGTTTTATCGCACAATGTTTAGCTCTTTTGTATCTCGAAAAACTCCTCCCCAATTCTACACAGTATTACTACTAAAATCAATGGCCGAGAACTTATTTTAATCTATCCAACACCTTCTTGTTCGTACAAAAGTATTGTATCGTTTAAAGCCCTCCCCTCCACCCTCTTGCATGAACTACAAATGTTCCTGTCAGTAAAAAGCAATTTCCATTCGGTTTGTTCATCAATAATAAGCATAAACGGCTGCTTGATAAAGATATAATGGAAGAGTTTATTTTCAAAAATAAGCCTTAAAATAGGTACTTTTAAAATATCACTGAATAAATAAGATGAATAATCAAGTGATCTTAGGTTGTAAATGCATAATTTGTAAATAATAGCATTGTAAGAGATTGCGTTTATGTTAGTTCTTTTTCCTTCTTAAATTGAAATTTGTATATATTCCGCGGCTTAGCAAAAAGGATTATCGGATTTACTTAACTATTGCGTTCCGAGTTCTGTTCTTCGAACAGATCGATCTTTTTACACTTTCAGAGTCGGATCGAAGACTCGTATTTGGACGGGAAATTCAACCAGTAACCGGAGTCAAATTAATGGATCGTTTGTATTGGCGACTTTTTAAGAGGGAACGGACGCTAAAAAAATTGTCTTTAATCCTTTTGCAACTCGGATGCTCTTTACAACCGTTACTTCATTTAGCGTCACATACAGTCTCTGCTTATTAATTTCTGCTTTGCCGTTCGATGGATTTCTGCATTTATAATTATCAATGCTTTTCTCATTCAGCGCGATCGCGGAATTTCACAAAATTCTCTATCAACTTTGCCTGCCGTTCTGCTCACATACATGATCAGGCATGTCATTTATTCTGGAAGTCGAAACCTACAGTGTTTAAAATGTCGCCGTATGTAAATTACTATACCTTTGAGGGATACATCAAGCTTTTTTTTTCTTTTTTTTTAATTTCATTGTAATATATTATCTTACTAATTGTACTGAGAAAAAAAACTACAGTTCGAAATATGAAAATTATGAATGACATTAAAGTTAAAGTAAAAAAGTTATCTATGCAATTTTTTGATATTTATGTTTTTATGTAATGCAACGAGCCATTGCTATTCGATAATTGATGTATATATGTCATAAAATTCCACTTTGGTAACCTATATTTCCCGGTATGATTGAGTTGAAATTGGCGCAGGGAGTTTGGATTTTTAGAATTCTCTTGCTAATTTAGTCCTAATTTTGATATAAATTGAGATGATTTTGTAAACGCACGGGAAATCTAGAATGATAAATGTAAGAAATACTAAATGGAAAAATAGTTCTCTAATTACAATTCAAACGCCAGCCTATCATGAATGCAGATATTTGATACAATGAAACTATTTTACTTTGGAAATAAATAAACATCGTGTAATGGTATTTCGAGAGTAGAAGTTCGGGTGGGTTAGCTCTTGAAAATCAACAAAGCTCACCGAATGTAATATCAGTCCAGTGGTAGTGGTAGTTGTAGTGGTAGCGGTAGTGGTAGCGGTAGTGATAGTGGTAGTGGTAGAGGTAGTGGTAGTGGTAGCGGTAGTAACAGTAGTAGCAGCAGTAGCCGTAGTGGCCTTGCCGAAGCATCCTGATCTGAAAAATTTAACACACATGCCACGTAATCAGTCATTCTCTGGTTTCAATTTTCTTCGTTGTTTGCCTAATGGGGAAATTCCCCTACCAGTAATGCCAACTATGGTTAACATTGACTCTGGGCCTTTCTATGCTTGACGCGCAAGATACTTCAATCTTATTTTCGCTTGATTTATTTGAGCCTGATGTTGTGTGGGTGTCGGGCACAAGCCAGTGGCGAGCTCAGGCAGAAATAGGAGCGCTAACTGAATTTTAAAGTTTTCGTCGATCATGAACCTTCAGGTATACGTTACTGAAACAAACAGGTGTGAAAATTTTATTAATTAAGCATCATCACTGATTTTTAACTTAAAGTTTACAGCGAAACTTCTCGAGGCATCGACCTCGATAAATAGCATTCAATAAAGGCTTATTCCTCCGAACTTTTATTTTTTATACTTTTTTTTTCACAAAGCTTAATTGAATAAGTTAGGTGTTACTTTGTTAACGAAATTTTTCACTCACCCTTTGTATAATTTCATCGGTATTACCATTTTAAATACCTTCGATGTAAAGTGAAACAAACTTCATATTTCATATTTTACATTTATATACCATTTGTTTTGTTAAAGTATTTTAAATTTTGCAATAAGAATAACAGTTAAAAAATTTGAATTAGTAGAATTTTATTTCAGTAAACAATTTTTCGACTAATATTGTTTGCATAAAATGCAATAAAATCAGCGTAATATTTTTGTACGTTTGTAATCACTTTTTTTTTATTCCGAAAATTTAATTAGATGATGTCTTCTTTTTCAGGTAAGTTATTACCTTCGTTCAAGGGAAAAACATAAATTGCAAGTACATTATTGGCAAAGTATTGGTAAGTAGTTTGTTGAACTTAAGAAATCGACAGTCCTTGCATTAATATTACGTTTAACAGAAATTTATTCAATCCAAGCGCATATTTTATGGTAGAAGTTTTGAATGTTGTGACCGAGTGCAGGTTAGTTATTGAAATTCATGTGAAATATGGGCAAAATTTGTAAGGAAATGATTCGAGTTAAAGGAGAGCTATTTCTATCTTATATATGATTATAATACTCGCAGATTTGCTACACCTCTTAAGATTTCTAACAGCTGGACAAAATACCTATTCAAAAAGCATTAATCATACGTTTATCAGCTGCAGAAAATCATAAGCTATGCAAAATTTACAGATCCAGATGTCTGTGCTTTTAAAAAATCTTAGCTTACGGCTTATAGCACTTCATTGTTACGCGTTTAATGATTATTCACCAGTAGTCACGATCTACGTATATAAATACGCTCAAGGTTGGAGATCATAGCAAGATTTTTAATAAAAATCTTTGCAAAAATTACCCCCACAGCCGTAAATTTAAATACCGCCTATATATGGACCGACGACTGTGTAGACTCGATTCCTAATCGGCTAATTTCGACTGTAAAGAATTTACTCTTCTTCGAGCATTTTCTACTGATCTATTCACGTGGACTTATATGTTAATCGTTTGATGATTTATAGACCTCATATCGTAAATATAGTTATGAAATAATTTTCAATTACACGATAAATTATCCTGTGTAATACATTTATATTTTATGTCTTTTACATAAGTCGAGTGTTCCTTCTATCACGAATAATCAATTTTTATTACTGAGTGTAGCAATATCTTGTAAGATCTTAAAATTTATTAAAGTTTTAAGCTTTTTTCTACTTAATTCACTATTAAATGTCTCTTTTTAATAATATTTAATGTAACCTTTTATACATAAAAATACTATACATTCTTAATTTGTTGTTTTATATTGTAATTCAAATATTGCTTAGGTCAGTGAATTTATATATGAAAATAAACATTTTAAAAATTTATGTAAACTAAAATAAAAGAGAAAATTGCGAATGAAATGTAAAGAAATAACTAAATGAATTCGGCATGATAACATGATTTGTAACTGCATTCAACTGACCATTTTTCATTTTCATACTTCGTTTCATAAAATAATCATAGATAATAGATACGCACAGTGAATTTGTTTGGAAAGAAATTACTAGAAGACGAAAGTTTTGTACAAAAATAATTAGTTTTTTAAATTAATTAATTAAATTAACCTAAATGTAGAGGTTGTTTATAAGATTACCAAAAAATTTTAAATAATTATTACGGGATAACTTGGATAAGCTTTAAAAATTGCAATTTCATATTTAATGATTGTGTTATTCTTTCTATGAAAATGTAAAGCCTATATTTATTTATACAAACTATTACAAAGAATAAAAAGTTGTAAAATAACATATAGAAAAGGACCCTGCCACTAAAAGTAAATAAATAATTTAGAAAAAATTATTAATCAAAATAGCTATTTGACTTCCCTTTGGGCTTGCATTAATCATATAAACAAAATAGTACATGGGGCAAAGAGAACGCAAGCTGGTGCCGTACTGTCTATGGTGGATGGGCTCGGATGGTCGATGTGGACCTGGAGAAGGCAAGACGAGGATGAGAGAGATAGAGAGAGAGAGAGAGAGAGAGAACAAGAAGCGCATAAATTAATGATCTTTGTGTAAATTCGCTGTGAAATAATTTAGCAGGTATTAACTAACATTGCACCCATATCTCACTCCCACCTTTATCCTAGATCATTAAAGCAAACCCCCGCGGAGCGAGGTGCATTTTATGAACGTTATTAATTAATTTGTATTTGTCAGGGGCCTGGGCCGTCGATCGTTACCCGCAACGTTTGAAATAATCGACAGGTAAACTAGCGCAGACTCTCGCCTGCGTTAGGATTACTTCAATGACTATAATCTTTTTACTCTCATTTATTCTTTCATTTTGCCTCCATGTCGATCTTATTGTGAAGTTGTGATAAGATTCAATTTATGGTTCCTGCTTACTCATTGCAATTTTTAACTTTTCTTCTCTTATTATTATATTATATGCTTACGTTGTAAGCTATTGACTCATCAGGGGAGAAATCTTAACTATCTTTTCTAAGATAAATATAACTTTAATTTTCTCAGGCGTCCAGTTCGATCAATATATACATTTTAATACTGCTCGGAAATTACAATATATTGTTATAACGTATTTTTTCTCCGTCCCCTTTATTTTAATATCTTCATTCTTACTTTTTCTTAAATACTTTATAGAATAAAATTCACCAAGTTTTCCACATCCTTTAAAGATAAATATATTTAACTTATTCATAATACTATGATTCATATAAATATTTTTGAAAATATTAATATTTTATAGAAAGTATTATACGAGATTTAAACATCCTAAATTAGTAGTGTATATAGAGACATATTTACGCATATTTCACTATATAATGTGACATAATTTAATTTTAAATTAGTTAAAATATCTCGGTTTATTAGTCCCATGAATGGAAACTGCTTTCTTCCGCCTCTATTTCCCTGCTTCTGTCTCTTTCTGTGTTTCTATCTTCATTTTCCTGAAGTTAACTTTAACTGGCATTTGTCTATTTAATATGGTACTTCGTCAGTCTTACGTATGAATATTTAAAGTACGACTTGAACAATAGACCCATAGATATGACAATCATACCATTTTCTTCAACTTCTGTTCCCCCCTCCGTCATTCATTAGAAAACAAATGCAACGTGTTTTTTTTTTTGTTTACTTACCTTCCGTTTCCCTCTTTCACGTCTATCCGTTATATTTATATTCTTCGTCCTTTTTCCATTTAGCTTTCTTAAATTTCCTCTCACCTCCTTTCGCCTCGGACCTCCAAATTTATCTACATTGGTTATCTTTTGATATCCTTCGGATATTCATTTCTTTGCATTTTTTTTCCTTTTATTTTCGCGCGCCCATTTTACTACTAATGATATTGGGCGTGACATCAATGTATAGGGAAGCCTGAACCTCCAGGGAGAAACCACAAGTAAGGAACTTGAAATGCTCGTAAACACGCGTATGATGTGACGTTTTAATGTGCCTTCTGTCCGTCTGTCTTATATAGTACTAAAGTACTCCCGAGCAACATAATGCATCAGACGCAACATATCAAGTGCGGGTTGAGTTAACCCCGTGCCTATTTCGCTGTTAATTTACTGTAAAAGGGGACACTCTATACCCCCTTTCAGGGAAGAATTTTATTTTTTACGGCTAGTTAGGCACTTTTTCGTAAAAGCTTCGTCAGTTTGCTACGTCGCGATGGAGCCTACCTACTAGTCATCAGACTATTACTTTAATCTCAATTTAAACCAATACTTTGCTGTCTTTTAGGACAATTTTGCATTCATCTTTTTTAAGCCCTGTTAGTTCAATATATTAACTAACATCATCTAATTTCTTAGTTTTCATTTGATAAAATGTTCGTACATTTTATTAATTTCCATTCATTTTATTCGCAATTTAATTCTCAAACATTTTTATTAAATACTCCATTGCCTACAAGAACTGACACTGTAAGACTTAATTTAATTCAACTTAAGAAATAATAAATTTAAATATGTATTAGTTAATTAGTACCCTTTTCTAATCTATTTAGATTACCATCTGAAATTGTCGTTTCTGTAAAACTTTTCAATGTGTCAACATCAAATCGTATTTACACTTACTTTTAAAAGAGCGTCTTTAAAAGGAATAAAGATTAAAATTTTTTTAAACAATATAAAATATTTGAGGAAGGTAACGTAATATAATATTGGAACTATCGCAGTCTGAAAATTGTGAATAAAATTATTGAAAGGATATATGAATTATTAAACGTATTCAATTTTTTGCACGATCAAAGGCATAAAACATATTTTTAATTAAATAATGAATATATTAATTTAGAAATTTATTTTCAAATTAAGCTTACTTTATTTAATATTTAAATTTTCCTTATAAAATAAGGTATCAAAATATTTAAACATGACTTAAAGGTATGACTTATAAATTTAGAAGTTCAATTGAAATTATTTATAGGTTAGCTATGTAATGACTATGCCTTTAAATTACCATGTTTTTCCTATAAACGCATGCGCGTGTGCGTGCACAGAGAGAGAGAGAGAGAGAGAGAGAGAGAGAGAGAGAGAGAGACATGAGCACGTACACACTAAGGTGTATAGTTTGAGAAATAAATGAATTCATTTATTTATTTATAAAGATAAAAAGTTAAAACAAATTACTACAAGAATAAAAAATCGTATGTTCTAAATTTAAAAAAGGAAAGCAATTTTGTTTAAAAGCATAAGGGTTAGAGACTGTACAAGTGCCAGATGATGACTTAAAAATTGGTAGAATTGAAGAAGTGTGCAAAACCGAAAAAAGTAATACGCGTCTATAAAAGTTAACTAAACACTTATACTGAAATGACGTTAGAAAATAAAAAGTATAATAAAATATATCTCTGAAGAGAGAAAGTATATTAGTAACAATAAAAATAATAGTATAAAACAAAGTGAGATAAAGGTACAACCATTTTTTTCTGAGTTTCGTACCGAATGGAAAGAAGTGTAAGGGAAAAAAAGTAAAAATGAAAGTACTCTAAGTAATGATGATTACTGTACCGCACGAGCTTCAGCTTCCAGCTCTTTGTTTTAACGAAAATCTTTTATAGTGGTCTTATGCGTTAAATTGGAGGAAAATTAAATAATAGCATTATGGAAGGGAGAACAGGATGTTTATATATTTTATCATAAAATGAAAAATTAATAATTTTATTTTTATCTTGTTTTTGCAAGGTTCATTAAATTATGATAAATTAAATATCGATATTGCTTTTATTTCAACATTTAAGTGCAACGAATGATAATATCTGTTATGAATAAATAAGATTGAATCATCATATAATATTAATTATACAATTCAGTTAAACATATTGTATTATGAAAATGGATAAGCGACATATGAATGAAATTTAAGTAAAAAAGTAATATAAATTAAGAAGAAAGACATTTTTTTGTAATAATAAAATTATTTTAAATTAAATGTTTTTTTAATTTATGTGCATTAATTTGATTAAGGTAAATTTAGATTTCCTTCGTGGTCTTTAAAAAAAAAAATACTAAGCATTTTATTTTCTTTTAATAAAAATTAAATCCTATGGTTTACGAAAATCGGCATTAAAGTCATTTTAATAATTCAGAAAAATATTATGGTGGTATTATTATTAAAGTTGTTTCATAGTTTTATTACGACTATACATTTATTTATTTTATTTTTAATTATGAAAAATTTGAAGGACAGAAAAATATTAATCGTAATAATAACAATGTTAGTATTTATATTTATATCCATGTTACGATGTAATTTTATTTTGGGTAATGGAAATGTAAAAAGCAAATATTTAAAATAAAATCGTTGTGATTATATTAATAATAATTATTTCGGTCCATGAAGAAACCGATGATTTTATATAAATATTATTTATTAATTTCCAAAGAATTAAAATGAACAAAAGAAATAAATTTCTTTTATAGAGTCTTAAAATCAAATGAAAGGTAATGGATGATAGAAAAGCTTTATTCAATTTGTTTAAATATCCGAGAAAAATATTATTAGAATATGCATGTCTGGTGTGATGGAAGCCGTATGTTTTCTGAAATAATTACTAGATTGATAGGTGACTCGATAACCAGGATCGAGAAAGGAGGATGTTTATCGATTGTCTGGCTCATTTTGCTACATATTATTGCACTAAATTATATCTTTATGTACGCAGTCGATAAAATCTGAGGATAGAGATTGGCCGTTTTGTCCCCCAACTGAATAATTGCGTGTAATGATTTTCGTCGACGACCGATCTTATCTGTTCTAAGAGAATTATCGACGTGGCTAACACATCTCTGAATTTACAGCGGAATAACGGGAAGTCGAAGGACCGCGTCGGATTAAAGATTATATCGCCTGTCATTTGTAATAGTTCGCTTAACGCGGTCACTCATAATTGGCGTACGCCCATTCCACTCATTATTTTATTCGTCGTTTAAGTAGTCGACTAATTTAAACCATTCTTCCTTCATACGTGCATGCGCGAGGTCTTTATTGGGCGTACGTACTCAACCGAGTCTTGACGAGAAAATGCCTGCACATCGTCGTCAATGTTTTAAATCTATTAATAACGAAAACGCATGAGTGGAATTTCAAAGTGCAAATGTTGGGTTTTCAGAGGAGAGCGATGAAGCGATCGGATACTTGTATGCTCATGCTGATAATATCTTTACCGGCGTACGGGGAAGTGTGGAAGCTCCATAAGTGATTAAATTTTTTGAGAACTAGGTTATATTCTTATCAGGAGTTGACTTGCACGTAGGAATAACGGAAGCCGAGAGGAAAGCTAATTTCTAAACATCGCAAGTGAATAGAGGAATCGGCCTTCGACTCGATAACATCAGCAGCTTTTCAGCAAAGAGATTCGTCTTGAATATAACTAGGATTCCCGTGGCACGGGTTCTCGCTTAGCTGCGGCAGAAAAGTCTCGAGGCGACGGCCAAGACCCTTTGAATAATTCAGGTTTACTGAATCGCAAATCAGGCGCTACGTCAGATGAGCAGGTCTCGAGACCAATCAGCCTGGCTCTCTTCCATGAGGAATCCCTTAATTCGGCGGAAACTCCTATGGGCGGCCCAGGCATCAGCTTATCATACGTCTAAGCTTCCTCGAGAGCCGAAACTCCTGTCGCGTCTTTGCAATAGCCACGAGAAGAGGAATGGTGGCCTTCCCTACAAGGTCATCTCCAAAGTAACCGGATCCGAAAGAGAGAGAGAGAGAGAGAGGTAGCTTTCCGTATCAAGCGAGAAAATGTATTAATTTATAATGGGGATTGAAGCAGCGAAATCATTAAGATTCAAGCAATTATATGATTCCTTAAACAAGACACGAGCATTATAATGTAACCGGAGATACATTATTCGGGATATTAGTCAATCTGTTTTCTGCTTTATTTCGAATCTTACATCCGCTGTACTTTGTGATTGTAATCTGAATCTTTCATCTGGCCGCATTAAAATAATTTAATCAATTTTCTTAAACCTATATTTTTAACATTGAGCTAATAAAACGTTAAAATGAATAGTGATTTCTATTGTACTTTACATCAGTTAAATAAAATGCGACTGATAACATATATATATATATATATATATATAATTTGTAAAAATATACCCAAAGAACGGACAAAAGTGTAGCATTTAATCGTTCTTATTTAATTACATTTTTACGATACCGCATTGGTAGAAAGTAGGAAAAATTGAATTTGGAGACAAAAGCAGATTTCACCTAATCTAAAAGCATTGAGCAGCCTCGGTCCCCTCATTCGCTGTTTTCCATCTTTATTTTAATCGTTACTTTACCGTGCTGTTGGGTTCTCTCTCTCTCTCTCTCTCTCTCTCTCTCTCCCTTTCTCTCTCTCTCCGTCCCGCTCGCCGCTGGTCTTTTTGCTGTAAACCGCTCGTTACCGTAGGCTTCTCAATCTGTACCCCAATAAGTCGATTAGAGGGAAATCGACCCTCGACCGATACGCTCGATTTACCCAACAAGTTTTCCACCGCTTTTCCATCGCCCTCTTATTTCTGCGCGCTCATTCGGCCACGTTTTCACTCCTCGGCTTATTTCGTTGCTCTACGACCGTTCCCCTGATTTATTTTCAATTATTGAAAAAATTTAACCGATTTTAGCGGCGAGCTGGACTCTCGGCTCACTTTTCTAATCTGACAATATACTTGTGCTACATGCTACTTTTATTTTCTCTATTTAAATAGAAAGCTGAAGCCGTACTTATTAATAAGAGCTTTTTTTATTCATCCTTTTTTAATACAACAACAGTACTCTAAACCAATGAAATAAGCATTTCGAATTTTACGAAAGTCTTACATGTAAGTAGATGCAAAAACCTATTGAGTATAATGTTATTATAACGATCTAAGTCATTCAGAATTATTAGAAATTTATAGAATTTTATAGAATGTCTACAAAACTTAGTACTATTTTAAAATCTACTACTTTAAAATACTCTAGAAAAACAACTATTATGGTTTTTCTATGTCCGCATTTACAAATTACATTAAAATTTCTTTACTATTAAAAGAAGTTTTAATGACTCTCCGATAATTCTTGCAACACCAATACCTAACATTTATAATACGAAAAAAATATATGACACTAACTTACTTTCTATTACAAATAAATTATATTCTTTACTTCACAATAATAATTCTTTGAATCAATTAGTTTTATATTCATAATTAAAATACTTATAAAGAGAGATAAAATGCCTGAAGGTCTTTATAAAATTTTTTCGAATTCAAAAAGATTTTATGAGATTTACTGTGATTACTGTCTTTTATCTTTTTTCTCTAAAGCTTTATCTTGATAACAATAGTCTTCGTTTTATCGTCAATAAAGACACAATAATCAATATCTTGTAGTTTCTCCTACACAATAATTCTTTTCTTCCTTATCATTTATTTATATCTTAAAAAGTAAAAAAATTTATTCTACGAAAACGATATTATTTTAAATGTTTATAATTGTTAATAAAATTAGATACATTTGAGCTATATTGAAGAGCATAAATAATTTAATAATAAAGTCTTCGACATTTAATAAAATAAAAAAAAATTTTCTTGTGTTTTAATTAAAAGTAGATATTTTCTTACAAATAATAAAAGAGGGATAGATGCGGTGAGAGAGAGAGAGAAAGAGAGAGAGAGAGAGAGAGAGAGAGAGAGAGAGAGAGAGATGAGAGTAGAGTAGAGTTTATAATTTTATTTTTAAAAATGTTCATTTGATTATAAAATTGTTGAAGAAGTTGAAAAATCAAAATTACTTTAAAATTAATATTAATATATTTTTTTATAAATACAAGTATGAGTGTAAATATTCGTAAGTAAGTAATAATGAGAATGTAAACATTTGCTAACATTGTTATAGGCAGAACGGTAGCAAAAGTATTACTTAATTGTGCTATTAAGTGTAAGAGGAACAGTGTTAGAATGGGGAGTACGGCATAAATGGTAATATATAAAATATGTAACTGGATTAAATGAATTGAGAAAAATTAATCGTCTGAGCAATTGTAGTGGTATCCGATCGAAAGCTGTGCGCTGCTGGCCGATGGAAAAGAAGAAAAAAAAATGTCGCATTTAAAGGCCGTCATGATTAAAATAACTAAGGCAGGCTTCGCGAGCGTCGTTTATCTATTTCATATGTGGATGGGGTGTAGGACGGGCGGGAGGGTGTGTGTGTGGCTGGAGTAAGGAGGGAAGCATTAGCCTTGTACGGGGCTCCAGTGCGCCGAATAAAGCTGCGTCGGTGCATTAACTTGGTCTGGGCAGTCGGTACGCGAGGCAAGGCGAAAAGTGGAAGAAGCACGTCTTAATCGATGCTCGGAATGTGAAGTTTTCCACGGTTGAAATCTTGGAATTTAATGAACCGCTGCTAAGTGCCAGCTGCCGACTATAGACTCTCTGAACGAAACTGAAGGTCGTCTTATTACGGTGGCCCCCGACCCGAAATTTTTCCCCAAAGGCTTTGCAATCTCGTGGCGCTGGTCTCTTCCCCCTCGCGTATTCTTCCAAACTTCTAAGTGCTTAATGAAGTGGACTATCGGTACCTTGGACTTTTCACTTTTCTCATTGGGATCAATGAAATACCTGCTCCCGCCCGAGCACGTCGGTCCTCTCAAACAAGCCAATTTGCTTACGTTCCCGCGAGTCTTTCGCATTCACTCTTTGCTTTTTCTTTTTTCTTTCTTTATTATTATTTTTTTTATTTTTTTTTTTTTTATATTAATTTGTTTTTGCGTTGTCCTGAAGTTATGTCTCGATTGCGTGAACTAACTCTTCTGACATGTCAGAATCACAGTCCTCCCCGTTTTAATGAGACTAATTAAGGCTCGTGAGCACATTCTGCTAATCACTTAATGCATTCGGATATTTATAAATCTGCTATAGGATACAAGCTGTTAATCCACTTAGAGTCTTATACATCAATATTATCGAGGCAACGCAATTTTTTATCTTATTTTTGCTCCAAGTATATCGTTGTTAGTTTCCTTGTTAATAAATTCAGTTATGACCAACCAATATTTCCATTTCAATTTAATTTTTTTTTTGTTTTCAGATTTTCTCCCCACGTGTTATTGTTTTTATTTGGATAATAAATGAAAATAATTTTATAACATTATATCAATAAAGCTAACGATTAATACCTTGTCCTTTTGATTATACATTCAGTCTATTAATACGATTTTTGTTTCTAAAATTTATAAATGCTTACCATTTATTATTATTTACATTACATATATTATGAAATATAATAGTATTGGTAATTATGAAACGAGTGTTTAAAAATAATTGATTTTGATCAATTTTATTTGACAACAATATTTATTTTTCTAGATAAATTATTGAGATCGCCTATTAAGTGTAAGAGCATAAAAAAGTGAGTGATACATTTATCTTACTTTCCAATATTATATTTGCGCGTACCGTATGTTTGGCTTTAATAAAAAAATGTATCTATAAAAAAATATATCTATATACATAATTTTGGAAATACACAGTTTCAATTTGTACATAAACAATGCATTAATAGGTTAACATTTAATAAATAAATTTTTAAAAGAAAAGTTAATGTTGTTAATATGTTTAACATAAGTTATGAATTGTAAGAAGAAAAAAACGTTCCTTACGTAATATGTAAGATTAAAGATATATGGAATTTATTATTAATTTTAAATCATCAATTTATTTTAAAATCAATAGAAATATTGATGCATAATTTCAAGCGAATAGCTACAAACGTTGGGTATCACCTTTCTTAATAGTTTGGTAAGCCAGAGTTCATAAATAATTATTGGAGTGAAAATGAAATCTGCCATTTGATGAGGAGAAAATGCAAAACGAATCGTATAAACAGGCGCAGGCGCGTAGTCATTAATATATTTAATTTGTAAGGGCAGAAGCTTTCTCATATAAATGGTCACAATTACATATAAATATAATCGTTGGCATGTAATGTTGGAAGCCTCGTATGCTAAGTAGCAATAAGACTTTCGGGGAAAATGTGAAGACCGACGAGTGTGTCCGTTCCTAGTTCGCAGAATAATATTAATATAATGTCCATGTATTACCATTGCTTTTGATTCTCGGAAATCGTTAGAGAACTACGGATATCATTAATAATAAAAAGAAAGATACTGAAGGGCGACCGATTTTTTTTTTTTTTTTTTTTTTTATATATTCGTTTTAATTTAGGCGATTTAATAAAGTACAGCAAAAGATACTGGAAGCTTCTTATATTCACTTAAACGTTCAACTAGCTCTCGTTGTGACTGATATTAAATTTATAAGAAAGTGGATTTAATTTATCGAGCTGCCGACAATATACTATTTGTCGCAGGGAATAATTATTTATTTAATAAATTCGAAAACGTATTCTAATTGACGGAATCATTAATTATTTCCAGTAAATGCATCCATGTAACGCTCATTAAACAAAAATTCGCAACCATATAAACAAGTGCATTATTTACAAATAAAATATTTACATATAATTAGATTCAATAGCCTTCGATACCAATAACATTAATTAATTAGCCAATAATATAGTTATCGTTATGTCGCATCGATATCCAATAAATAAATAAAAACGCGCCTTTCGTCCATTTCCAATTTGTGATGTAAGTATTAAACAAAATCAACGCTTCAAAATAATTCAACTTGGGGCATAAATACAAACTCTTAATAAGGTACTCTTACCTTGACGTCTCTTTGCGATAAGTAATTTTTAAATGCTTGTAGATATTTACAGGCATTTTTAAAAGACTATATATTTTTTATCTATAAATTATCTTGAAAGATTAAAGAGATATTGATGTACCTTATTGTTATAATTATAAATTCTCAGACATTCGGTAATCCATAATTTCTGTGGACAGAAATTAAAATGAATTTTTATTTAATTTAGACTAATTTTTAGTACGAACAGTCTACGCATATTTAAAAAGAAAATATTTTTTATATAATTTTTCTAAAGCAATGAAGTATGATGTTTATCATTCAAGAGTAACGTGCAGCTCAATAATTTGACAAAAATTTATCACCAGACAGTCTGGTAAAATTATAAATTTGGAATTTTCAGTGGAAGTATTTAAGCTTTTGCTTTTAGGCAGAGCTTAGCCTTTTCCTTTTTACTTCGTCAATCAAATCGTTCAAATAATTTAATTTCTAATCTCGAACTTGAAGTTCATCCATGAAATAAAATGTTAAATATATTATATTAGATCTAATATTTCATTCGATTATTGATACATTGTCAATTTATTTGTAAATTATAAATAATTATTTACACAATTAGTCTAATTATATGTAAATTTAAAGATCCCGAAAATACGATTATTTTAAATGTTTTTAATTGATACCTTTTTTGTCAAAAAAATCTAATAATATTTATAAATACTATGTATTTACATTATCAGCTAGATTTATCAATTAGTGATTGTACTATGTAATTGAACGAATCGATAAGCTTGTCTTTTTTAAGTTTCCTCTCAGGATTATGTATCAAATGTAAGATTTAATATAAATTTGTTATATATATATTTTTATTTTATTTGATTTCCTATTGTGCGGTTTGCAACATTTGTTATTAATTTGAAGACAAAGACTTTTCTTATAAATGAATGGGTTCAACAAACATTGTATCAGCTCCAAACTAAAATGCTAATTATTTATCTTTAGAAACGGTATACATTCTAAAATAAAATTTTTGGGTATGTTTCCAAATACGTTTCCACTAAATTCTCATTCGAACTCTTTATTAATAAAGCATTTTATTAAATGTCCGCATACGCGACTAGTTTATGACCATTGAAACTTGATGTGTCATTCATATTTGAATGCATAATGTACATTTCATTTTATTGAAATTACTGGAAGAAAAATTCCAGCTTTACCTGCTAAATGGCGAAAAATTCTTCCTTGTAGTTATAGCTCAAGATGCTTTCGTTTTCTTGAGTGAATCTTAGCAATTGGATCGCTGCCCATACCGGAGCCAAATATTTCAAAGTACTATAAAATTGTATGAACGGGCAGCCTCAATAAATTCTATTATTTGAGGTATTTCACTGAATACGGTAAATATTCAAATTTAATTTTGATTTTTTTTATTGGAAAGAAATATTTTATTATTTATTTTATTTCACGTTATATACTTCAATATAAATTTATGGAAAATATTTCCTTAAACTAGTCCGTATGTAATATTGTTAATTTCATATTTATAAACACATTCAAAATACATTCAAATGTATTGTAAAATTTCAATATAATTCAAAATAATAATACTTAATTTAATGATAATTAAATATTAAATGATAGTTTCAAATTTAAAACATCCAGCACATTTATTATCAACAGTAGTAATTCGAGCTTATATACGGACCAGCAAATATTCCTTGAAAGAAATTATTCATGTAAGAATAATATTAAAGGATTGGCTAATATCTTCGTTCAAAAATTTGCTAAACATTAAAAAAAGTAAAAACAGTATGTTTTTACTTAAAAATATTAGATTAATGTTTTCTTACAGAGGCAATATTAAAGAAATAATTAAATTTTCGTGATATTAGTATAAATTTATATGTGTAAAAGGCTCTTGTATTTGTATTTCATATTGCCTTAATAGAGCTCTATATTACGAAAAACATTGATTAATTAATATTGCATAGTTCGTGAAAAAGCTTACATCTTTACAATGTAAGTTGATAAATATCACATAAAACCATATGTAAAATCATGTTAAAAAACCAATGTCGTAGTCGTAATATCTTAGCAAGAATAAATGCAGTTCATATACTTAAAAAAGGTGCATTGAATCATTGTTTGGAGAATTGTTAGGAACTTGTCCAATGCTTCGAAAACGTAACTGTGTTCTAGATCAGAGTTTCTATTGACATTACACTTTCTGACACTGAGGAGGGTTGGGCCTGTTTCTCGGATGACAAAATCGCTAATTTTCTATCGTCTCTCCCCTCCTTCGTTCTCTTCAAACTCTTCAATTATCTCACATCCGTCTTTTATCTAATACCTCATTGTTTATTATAAATTTCATCTTACGTGTTGCCTTCTCGTCATAGCTCCTCCATACCTTTGTAAGTTCTTAAAAAAAATTAATTTTATTCATAGGTAAAATTATTTCATAGAACGAAATATTTTAATACATTTTCTGTGTTCACTTACAAAATAGACATTCATTTTGAAAAACATTATTTAAATAATTTGCTCTTAAGCGATTTATGATAAACATTTATAAAAAAGTTGTCTCAAATTTAAAGTCTGAAATTGAGATCTAGATAATGTTTAAATTAAGAGTATTCCTGTAAATATTATTGAATTAGTAAATTAATATTAATACTGTATTTTAATACTATGCTCTAAATTTTGACAATTAAATAAAAGTTAAAGCTATCGATGTTATCAATATTGTTTAACTTACTACAGCCGTACATGTATGTAATAAATGTATTATAATTCGTACGTAGCTTTATTACGTTAAACTAATAATCAGTTATTCATTACAATTTATTTACTTTAACACTTAACACGTGTCGTTGGCCTCGTCAGTTTTCGCGCTATTCTTGGCGAAGGAGGGTAGTGAACTGGTCTTGATTTTTTGTATTAGCTCGTAATTAGGCAATTAGATGGCATAGCCGATCGTCTCCCATTGGCTGTCAGTTGCGAAGAGGAGATGTATTGTTTCATAGTATGTACGTGATTTACTGTCACGGGGCGGTTTGGGCTTGATTAAGTAACTGAAAATATGTCGTATTGACCTCTCAGGTTTCAAAGGTCAGTTCACTCTTGAACAATATATATTACAACTTTATTAAAATATATGAATCCAAGAAGTAGCATAACCTTTAAACTGCAATAGCTTAGTTAAGTAAATTTTAAAACATCAATTTTATGATTTTCCCATACATTGTATACTTTGTCTTTTATATTACGCATTTTATAATGAAAGTTGTTAAGGTATTTTTGTTGTTATTTTAAGTAAGTGCGATATAACTTAAAAATGGATATATGAATTCGATAGTATGAAATTCATCAACAACATAATGATAAGGTAACTATTAGATTAACAGGAAAAACAATTAAAATATTTAAAAGTAAAATTAAATGTAAGTTGAATACATACGAAAGGATTCAGAATATATTGCTATAACGCATGCCGATATAATTTACATTAATGTGATTAAATTAAATTAAGAATACGTTAATGCAGCTTGAGAAATTATCAATTATTCTAGTATCGGGAAAGTGAGCAGTATATAAAATGCTGAGTCAAAGTAAACATCGGCTGCCTTCTCGATACGTGTGTCCTCGCTTATGATAATTATCTTTGACGTAGGAAATTCAAGCCTCAGCGGGTTAAGAAAAGCAAGATAGAGAAAAAAAGATGTGTTTAAGAATAAATTTCTCTCATCACATAGCCGGGACGGACGAGACGGAAAATAGCTTTTAATTGCCCAATTAAAACATCGTGTCAGTCCGTTCAGTCAATAATTCAGGATCCGACGGCTAAGCTTATTCTCACTGCGCGACCCCCTTCACCTTGATCGCCAACTCGCAATACCCGCCGACATACAATTTAAGCTCGCCTATTTTCTCTTCGTATATTCCTTTGTTATAATATTCTCATCATTCCTACTCACTTAAATTTAAGTTTAAATTAATGTAAAGTTTGAGGATTCCCTCCCCTTTTTTTTCTGTACCTGAGAATTTAATTAAACATTATATTTTAGCTTTTAAATTATTAAGGTAATGCTAAGTTTTTAAATTCAAGAGAGAATAATGCTTAGTAAGAATAATAATCATATGAAAGCGAAATAGATATAAAAGTAATGTTTAATTGCTCTTTAAGTATGCGTTTTCTATTGTATCAATGGTTCTCTTTACTTTTTTCATTAAATTCTTCATAATATTTTAATATAGTTTTTAATTGATAAAATGTAATCTTATTACTGTAGAAAAATAATATTATATGTATATTAAATTAAAGTAAGTAGAATTTTTTCAAATACGATTTAAAAAAAAATTAAAAAAGGACAATCAGGTGCCACCCCTTATACACATAAATGTGGGTGATAAACAAGCACGCGGTTGTTTATTAAATAAATATACTATAAATAGTTTATCGAAAAACTAACTAGCTAATGGCAAAAATGTGTTAAAGAGATTGTGAATGTATCCATGCGTAATGTTGTGAGGGTAAAGTGATTTAAGGAATGCACAAATGCTTCAGAGAGGTTAATCAACCTATATATGTAGCTGTAATAAAAGGTTTTAGTTTCAAAATAATGAATACATTTGTGTGACCGACTTGGCGAGAAAAATCGATTAGTAATAGCAACGTCGATAAAAAAATATGAGGTTATGTATTAGGTTTCAACATAAAGAAGCATAAATAAATGGAGGCTCTGAAATTTTGTTCTTTATAGACATGCATTAAGACATGGTCGGTTTATGACCGAGGGGATACCCATCGATCCTTATTCCGATGAATTCTCTAAATAAACAAGCGTCTACCGACTCGCAAAAAAGCAAATTGAAGAAGTTACATTGACGTGAGCTTTTGCGACCCCAACAGTCACAAAGCACAATAGCGGCTGACAAACAGATTTAATGTCGCGACGGAGGCAAGATCGGTTCGAGAACGAACAAGTCGAGTTGTCTAATACCACATGCCGGAAATAAATAAAAATGTGGGGGATGCGATTGGCAACTGCATAATTATTAAATACGAAATATAAAAAGACGAATTCGATTGACGTATTCGAATAAATGTAAATTTTATTTATACACACACTGAAAATAATATACTTTTAATTCTTTTTAAAGATTAGTATTTTTTTTTTTTATTTATTTATTTATATCTCTCACATAGTTTATTGGATTAAAACTAAAATTTCATCAATTCTAAAGTCTAAAATACAATACGTTTTTGTAAAAAATATTTAATAATGATACATTCTTACTTAGAAATCTCATTCTTAATAATGTAATTATTATAAGAGGTTAATGATATTATCGGTAACTGATTTACAATTAAAAGAAAGCGCGCGATTTTTATTTTTTAATAGGTGCAATTAAAAGATAAAATAGTATCCGCATCGATTTAGCGAGCATTGCACATTTTTTATGAAATAAACATGCACGAGCATGAAAAACTAATGGTAGATTAGAGGGAAATTAATTATTCTGAATATATTATTCAGTAATTACAGCTGTATCTAGATTATATGTGTTCTGTATTTTGTGTATTTACATTTTAATATCATCGGGTTAGGAGAGATAGACTGATAGACGGAGGATGAGAGGTCAAGTGCCCGGGGGGAATGGCTGGCACAGTAAGTCAGGTAATAGCGGAGGCGTTCGGTTTCTAAACGAATGGTCCTGCGTAATACTCTACAATCAAAGGACCAGAATAAATAGATGGCTCAAAGTTTAACTCTCGGGTTAACCGTACGATTCTGCTATACCCACCAATGTAAATGCGGCAATATCTTTGATGTGATAAATCCGTAGACTCTTGAATTTTCCGAAGCGAAGTGAAATTGTATTTCACTTTGACACACATAATGAATGGAATAAGCAAGGTTGTCGGTTAATTAGTAGGGCCGCTGAAAAATTGGTTGGTCGGCTCCGTGTGAGGGGACTCACACGTGGCGGTCGCGATATTATTTTTTGTTCCGGTTCATTTATGGTCTTCTGGCCTTCTGGCTTCGGTTCAGCCTCTGACTGACGTTCTTCTTGTTTGCGGCCCATCACCGCCCATCACCGGCCTATCTCTAGCCGTTCGTTCGTTCGTTCGTTCGGCCGTTCGGGTCGGCATTGAACGCGGTAGACAATGAGAGGAGTCGAGCAGTCGAGTTCTGTAACGATAGCGTCATCAGCAAAGACGATTGAAAACAAGAAAACCCAAGGAGTGAAAACGATTTCAAAAGCAAGGGCTGCGAGGCTCGAGTAGCTCAAGTGGGAAGAGCCTCCTCGGATAACGAGCTCGGCCCGAAAACTTTTTCTTTTTAGCCCTCCAGTTGTTATTTTTATTATTATTCTCGAATGCTTATCGTCATTAGCGTACCTGACTAAATGAAATAATTACGGCCGAGCTTGCAGCTCTTGGCCTTAGTTTTCTTCTTTTACCCAACTTTCGCCCCCCCCCTCCCATACTTCTTCCGGGTTCTCGAACAAAGGGTGTAAAGCTCGTACTCTTTCCTTGATTTTCTCTGCCAAAAGAGTATCTCGTGCCTCTTATCATTCGGATTACTATTTTTATTTCAAAGCTACATGGAAATAACAGATAGGGACGAGACGCAAATTTAGAATGGCTGTTGATCTAGGTTGATCGAAAATTTTTTAATAGTATTAATTTCCTGTATCGAATTGTGCTTTATAATAGAAATTATTATTTTTACCTTTCTTCGAGCTTTTTATTTTACATTATAATAGTTCAAATAAAGATTCAAATTAATTTTATTTTAATTTAAAGTATCAAGCAATGGCTCTTCGCCCAACCGTTTGCTTTTAAATCTTAAATAACCATATTCTTGCTTGGTTATTCTTTCGTTATCATCTATTATTAATATTTTTATTAGCTGCTCAAGCTATTAACAACAATCATGCATTCTGATAATCGGGGTTCTCTACATTCTGAACACATTTTCATGCATTTATAGTGCATCAATAAATTATCGACATTAATTCTTAATAATCAAAAAAAGTTGCTGCATAACACTTATATTATTTTACATTTCTATTGGAATGTAGATAGGAAATTAAGCTTATTAGTTCTTTAATTTAGAGTTCTTTTTACAATAAAGCTATTATAGAACATTTCTTTATTATTTTTTTTGTATTTTTGTTAAAACATAATATATATTTTATATTGAAGTATTCATTTATACTTTTTATTAAGTCGTAGGATATGTATTTCGTACATTTGAATGTATACAAATTCAGTGTAATAGAATACAAATTTTTCTTTCCAATTATCGCTACAATAAAGAAATTTATTTTTGTAAATTATCGAAAATTATTCTACATGAGTTTTTACAAACGTAAAATTGTATTAATTTATATATGTAATAATGAGAAACATTCTACAATTATGAAAGCGAAATATACATTTATATTACAAAAATAAATTAAATGCAATAAAATACAATACACCAGTATCAAGTATCACTGCCAGTATCATACAATATACACGTATCCTTTAGAATAAAAAATAATAATGTTTTATATTGGCGTTGCGCATCTAAGCCTTTTGATATGAACGAACTTTTTGTAATATTTGCAAGTATCCATATTCTGAAAGCATTAATAGTCATTAGAGATCCATCATATATAATAATTGTTTTAGCAATTAAGAAATGATAAATTATAGCAAAAGATAACACATTGTATAATGATTTGAAAATGAATTGGCAACCAACATTTTCAGGCTATTTAACTTATGGTTAAATATATTTATATAACGTTCGATACTTTCTAAAAATAAATTTTCTATTTGATAGAGCACTGAATAGTCAACTCTTGTCTGGTTAAATACTGCAAATTTTCATTACTGGTATTAATCACTGAAAATTTTGTTAACTGTTTCACAAATGAAGAATGATGACGCGATGTAGGAAAAAGTCTAGCCAATTTTCTTTAAAGATTTTAATACATCAGAAAGGGATGGATGGAGAGAGTGAGTGAGTGAGAGAGAGAGAGAGAGAGAGAGAAAGTGAGAGAGAGAGAGAGTAGCAGTAGCAGTAGCAGTAGCAGTAGCAGTAGCAGTAGCAGTAGCAGTAGCAGTAGCAGTAGCAGTAGCAGTAGCAGTAGCAGTAGCAGTAGCAGTAGCAGTAGCAGTAGTAGTAGTAGTAGTAGTAGTAGTAGTAGTAGTAGTAGTAGTAGTAGTAGTAGTAGTAGTAGTAGTAGTAGTAGTAGTAGTAGTAGTAATGGTGTTGGTGGGGCCAAATATCGTAATTAGGGTGTAAGAGTATGCATTTCCAAGCCTTACTCTCGTGTTAAGTAGAATGCTGGTAAGAAGAATATCCGTTCAGCATAGTATAAACGAGAAAAGACTCGTGCTTATAATAGTAAAGCGAGGGGTGTGGGCAAATGTTAAAAGACGGAGGCCTTGGCATTGTCGGGCTCAGAGCGATTATTAAAACGATTCTTCGCCTTGAAGCGTACGCGCCCACGCGAATTTCATAATAAGCTCCGTAAATCCGAAGTTTGCACGATGCACGCAACTCGGGCGTAGGAGTGCGCGCTAGAGTCTTGCGAATTCACGCGTATCGCACATCTTCTATAATTAATTACCTCAACGGCGGACGCGCATTTTCACGGAAAGCTTAATTTTCAAGGTAGCTGGCTTACTCTCGCTTACGGCCCTGGGACGTGCTGGGATGGTGTGTGACGGGGCTCCGAGAGGGGAAGGGGATGGCCATCGTTAATTTGACGAGGAGAGTGGGAGGCGAGATTGGACGAGAGGAATGGACAAGAAGAGTGGGTGTGAAGAACGAACGGGAGGGAGGGCGGTAGAATATGATTTTTACCCGAATAACTATGTCGACTCTAGTTATTCCTTATTCCTCCTATTTCTGTCCTCTCTCCATTTCTTCGAGTTTGCTTAATTTTCGTTTGAAACGCGATATTTTTATTATATTCTCGGCATTGTATCCCGTTCTTCGTTTAAGTTTTATGAGCCATAACCAATTACTTGTATATTTATTAGAAATCAACAGTCTTTAATCGACATTCGTAAGACCTACGATATTTTTCAAATATAGTAAACAATATATAGTAAATATATTAAGATTATTTTTTGTTTTCTTTTTACATTAAGTCTCAAATTGCTAAATAATGTATTTTTTGTGATTTATTGATAAAAAAAAACATTAAAAATAAAAAAAGAACAGTTTTCAATTTGGAGAAATGAAAAATTTGTTTAGTTTTTATTACATTATCGTTACAGTTAATATCCCATGTAATCAATACTGTAATTGATTACTTAATGTATTATTTTTATTTATTTATTTATTTATTTATTGTATACTTTATACGTTTATATAATCTTGTATTTTCCGGATCGGTTATTATATCGATAATTAATATAACCTCATATTATAAGTCAAAACAATCAGTCCTGTTTATTTATTTATGTTAATCGTTAATATTATTTTAATGTTTTCTGTATACGATATTCAATTAATTTCTATTTAAACATAATATATAATAATTTATAAAAATAATAATAAGGCTCAGGTGATTGTTAATTAATTACCAAGAAGCACATAAAATTAACCTTCTTTATAAAGTCTTCCTTTTTTAAATGAAATTCATAAATTATTGAGAAATGAATTTACTCTTCAGTATTTAGTTCTGGGAACCAAACTGAAAATGGATCTTCCAAATTCTCGATATCTTCGCGTCCTTGTCTAGTTACGATGCTCCCCTTTGAATTTAAAATAATTAAGGTAGGTATTATGAATACTTGCATTCTGTTTCTAATGGAAGCTGCCAAAGGACCAACTGGCAAGGCGAACCTTTTCAAAGAAAATCGTATCTATCAATATGTCAATACCTAAAGTCTTACAAATTTATTTACATTACCATGATCCATGATTATCAGCGAACGAACTTATCATGTGCTTGTTACTGCTGTCTGAAGATATATATATAATTTGCAGCTTGATATTTCGCGAAGCAGCGTTCTCGTGCATTTTCTTCAAAAGAGGGAGAAAAGTCTGACAAGGGACGCACCAAGAGGCCGAAAAGTAGAAGCCAATATAATCAGAGTCCCGAAAAATCTCGTTAGATATGATCGCAGAATCCTTCTTATCCACCAAAAATTTCCCTTTTAATAAATCCATTTTGAGAATTTATTTGCTCACAAGAATTTCTATTACGTTTTAATAAACAAACCTTCCCATTGAAGGTTACATGAAAATATAGAAAAAGAACAGACAGTTGATAGTCATTTGAAAATTTATTGTTTTTCTAAAAAAATTTGATGATGAATCTATTTTCGTTTTAGTTAAGATTCAAATTTCATTGCTAATGTTTACTTAACTACATGTACTTGCCAGACTTAGGTTTTTTGTTTCCTTAAGTTACGATTCGCACTCTCTCTCGCTCTCTCTCTCTCTCTCTCTCTCTCTCTCTCTCTCTCTCGATGTAAGATAATATCATTATTTATTCATATTTAATATAATTTCGTAATTACTAAAAATATAGAATTAAGTTTAATTTTTAAGTATGAAATTCTAACCAAATGAAAAAAATAATATGGCTTCCTATGCAATAAATTATTAACAGTGTAAGCCACGTCTTACGTTTTAAATTTTTTATACTTATAAGATAATGCTACATTTTCTTTATTCACGCCGTCTGCAAGAAAAGCAAGTTTATTATACATTAGAATAATAATTTTCATTCTTCATATTTTATGTGTCTTTCGTTAACTTTAGTTTTATTTTTTGTATATGTAAATAATCATCAGAATATTGAAAGATAAATAAATCCTAAACGATAAAAATATTCGAGGTATTATAAGAGCATTTGGATTATCGTGACATAATAAATTTGAAATAGCAAATGGATTTTTTAATAAACAAATTTGTTAAAATTAGTTACTTTAAATAAACAGCAAATTTTCTATGCATTATGAAGAATTTGTCAATAATATTATTATCGACAAGAATATAAGAAATTATAATTTTGTTTTTTATTATTTACATATTAGCGTAGATTCTTTTTAAATGTTGTTGATATTTTTTATAATAACAAATAATAGAAATAATATACAAATAAATACACCAATAGCATTTATTTTAATAAAGCATCTGATGTTTGAGTGCTCGAGTCAAGTTAAATTGTATATACTTTAGAGCATATATAAAGTTTCTTTAAATTAAATTTACACGATAAATGAAACGAAAATGCAAGAAAGATTATGAAAAAATTAATTTTATTTCACACATTCGAAAAGGTATATGATGTAATAAGAAAAATCTGTATTTCAAGAATATTAATCCTTAATATGCGATATTCTGTTATCTACAATATTGTGTTAAGCCTGCAAGACACTATTGAAAAATAAATAATATCCAAGTAATTCCATTTAATTATCTCGAGCTTTAAGAACACTTTTAAAGTCAGCTATTTTGAGATATATTGTTTATAAAAAGTTATTTTATATTCAGTTACCTGATATGCAATATTTTTCAGTCAGAAATATATCACGATGTGTATATTCTATACAAAAATAATGAATATGGTAATGAGCTTTATTTTTAACATTAATATTATGAAATATGCTTTATGGTAAACTTTAGTATTAAAAAAGTATTAGGAGTTTCATACCATGAATATAACAAGAAGTTCATGTAATAGTCATGATTATTGGACCGTATTATGTAATTTATAGGTGAAAATACAAGTAATATGTAAAAGGGATTAATTATGACATAGTATATTTTTTGCAATAAAGTATATTTATTCAATAGAGTAGGTAAATTTATATTATTTTTATCAATCCTTTTAATGTTCTACTCGAGCGTAATTCATGTATCTATCTACGTTTATGTGTGCGAGCGCGTGCGAAATCGAGTAAGGGATATCGCAAGTATGCTTAATAATAATGAAGTAGAAAAAGTTTATGTTCGGCTATGCAGTTTAATAATCCAAAATGCAGTTGAAGCGGAGATAAGTAAGGCTCTCTCTTACTAAGAGTTTAACGAATGCTATTGTAAGGTTACACTTGTTATTACACATTAGGAAATTCTATCAAGTTTTCAAATGAGAAATGTAATAGGGTATTGTTATTCCGGCACTGAATACATTTAAAGAAAATTAATAAATATGATAAAGTATGCCCTATTAAGACGAAGTCATTGTGTTATTTATAAAAAGCTGATTAAACCGAGTAATGTAAAAACAAAGTATGCGTGGAGAATGCTTACGGGCCAATTGGATTTGTGGATCGATCACTGTAGCCTCACTCTCCGACTGATTCTGGAAATTGCAGTTTACTTTTTATAAGAGTGCACTTTCGCATATAATAACGAAGTAATAAAATGATGGAGGAGTAGACCGTCGAACAGTCATTCTCTGAACAGGGAAAATCTCAGGATGAGTTTAACTTTCTCTCTGTGGTGGCTTAGCGGCACGGCGCTGGGATTGGTCGAGGTAGATCCGAGGTAGATCGGAGGTAGATCGGGGGTAGAGCGGAGGTAGATCCGAGGTAGATCCGAGGTAGATCGAAGGTAGATCGGTGGTAGATGATTGGGAGGAGGGACTGTAGGGGCTCGCGGAAGGCACGTCGTGTTACGTCGGGATTGCCGCTCGAGTCCTTACTTATTTACGAGAGAACGAACAAGGTTACTCGGGAATTGGTCGGCTCTGTCCCTTTCTGCGCTCCACTGCTCCAACTGGGGATGCAGGAATCTCAGTTATCCCGTTTACGAGTGGAGCGTGCGTTAATCCGAAAGCCACTAGCTTCATACTCTTATGATAGGACTCTCGATACCGTTACGCTCCCTCCCCCGCTCGCACCCTCACACGCCCTCTCTCGGATTGTCTCATTGCAAATCCTTTTATCCTCCCGAGCCCCAAAAGACAAATCATTCTCACTCGCACCCCCCCCCCACTCCGTTCCCTGGTATTCTTAGCACCGGACTTCGACTGATATGAAATTGAAATAATCTGACAATAACGTTCACGAGAATGTTATGGCAACACTGTAATTATCGCTTTATTAATAAGACCGTACACGTATCATACATCTAGTCAGCTTTGCACAGGATGATACAACGTATGCTTAAATGAGACTCCATAAATTGCAAAAGGAAAATATAAGAAAAAAATGTGAATTAAAAACTGAAATTGTATCATTTTTTGTAAAAAAAATATTATTCATTAGGTACTAGCTGAACTAATACTAATATTAATTAAATAATCAATTTCAAGGTATAATACAAAAGTGTCGTTAGAATTGTAGAAGGTAAATTGAAATTTCGCGAATTTCTAATTTGTGGTTTTGATAAAAGTACATTTAAAGTTTTGGCACTAATTATTTTTATTCTTAAAAGAAATGTAAACATTTTGAAATCTACCCTTATTTTAGTAGTAGTTGTGTCATACAATTTTCTTTCTCTTGTGATACTTCGTTATTATTTGCCTAATGTGACGATTTAGAAATCGAGGACTCTTTCTGGCAATTTTAATCTTAATTCTCGATTTTCCTAATTCAGAACTCATCTGCTACCACCTTACAATTAAAGTAATTTAACGCCGATTTATCACCATGTTGCACAAGTCATCGCGGAAAAGGCGAAACAAAGGATTACAACAGTTTTAAATTAAAGTCCTTATATATATATGTATATATAATTATTTTTTTGAAAAATCATACAAAATAAATATGAAATCAATAAGCAATTTTAGTTTTTGCAAGCAAACTTAAATCCTTGGATTTAACTCCGATGAATTGGTGGATCGTCGCTTTTTTTCTATTCTATTATTAATTTTCGATTTATATATTTTCATCATTTTACATTACAATGTAGTATGGCCTTTTGCCGCGTAGGCACATAACATGTGCGATAACTAAAGTTTCACCAGTTACATTTACTATATAATTATTTCAGATAATAAAAAAATCGTGTGCATTAGTTATTAACTTAATGTTTACAATTTAAAATAAAAATAAAAAACAAAACTAAGTAAATAATAAGTAAGTAAGTGCGTGAATAATACATGAATTTGTCATTTAATTTGAATTTTTTTTTTCGATTCAAATGCATGGAGTATATTGCGGGGCTCGACATAAAAAAGGGAGGGACCTTGAAACCAAATACGGATTTATAAAGTGATACAAGCATAGTATACTATTAAAATTGGAAGCATTGAAATTCGAGAATTAAAGTTCATATATTCTTATGACGAAGCTATCACTAACGAATCAAAAGAACGATTTTTTACTCTCAAATCCATGAAAAGTTTACTTGAATTTTTATTGATTTTCAGACTCAGTATATATACATATACAAACTGAACGAAATATCATTATATAAGAACGAAACATAAAATATTTTACAACATATTTGTTATTTTAGTATTGACAGTAATTTTAAAGAATTATAAAATACATTTTTTAAATAACGTAAAAGCATTTTGCATTTGTAAATTCTTGTATAGAATTGCATTATTATTGTTAATATTAGAAATAATGCGACATCAATCAAAATGTGTAAAATTTATATTTTGTACGCAAATTAATTGCATCTAAATATTTTAATTTATGTTAAAGTTGAGAAAATGAAAAAACAAGAAGACGTATAAAATTGTAAAGATATTTTATATATACTTCTTTTTAATGATTTTTTTCTCTTTAAATTTCTGATATACGTTATGAATACATACTAGTTTAAATTATAATTATGATTATACAAGTTTATTAAAGTATTTAAAAAATAGTATACGTTGTTTAAATTACATATTAATTTATTATATTCTATTTATATTCGTTATATATTATTTCGTTGTACTCCTTTAAATCGCAAAGGCAATCTCATCTAGAGTCCTTCTACCGTTTAGCTTCTGTTAATCATACCTCTGCTATTTTGATTGCGATCTTATTCTCGATAAATAAAAGTTTTTCATTGCTTTATGTCTGAGATAATACAAGACGATTTTTCAATGTCATTTAAATATATATTAAGTACCATTTATATTTATTGTAAATCTTTAGTAAATCTTTACTAAAGCTATAAAAAATTTATTATAAATTTTCGTTAAAACTAAATAAAAGAAATTAAATAAAATTAATGCTTATTTTTAAATTTATTTTTAAATATTATCCAGTCTTTGGCACAAGGTATTTATAATTTTTTTAATATGTAATTTAATTAACTAAAGTTAATGAATAATTGTATTTATGAAAAAGATTTAGTTATATATTAAAATCAAGTTTGAAAAAGGTATCGAATAGATATTTACTGGATTTTTATTTCTAATACGTTTTCTTATAAATTATTTTCATGTTTAAGGAAAAAAGAAAAGGTTATATTGATTAGTTTATTGAATATTGATATAACGATGAAAATTGTAAAATTTCTTAAATATTTATGAAATATATTTCACTTTTCAATATAGATTATTTTATGAAAACAGTATTTATTGAAAATAAAATACAGACATAAATAATGTATTTCATAAATTTATTATTTTTACGAGCTCTAATATTTTATTTCACTTTTGAATCGTAAAATAATTATTTATTGCTGAAAAGGTTATTTTATATGATTTTTTTGCTATACATTTACATTTCTTGGACCATCGGAAAGTAAAAATCCATTTCGAGCTATTAATTCGTATAATGCTTGAAAGCGTGAGAGCTTTAATAAAAATCTATATGAGCTTAATGCTTTCTTAAATTGAAAAAAGTTAATATCGATTTGTATTTATCGTGGACAGGTTATTTGTAGTACGTTGTACATCATAACAGTCTCCGTGACCTATATGCATGTTCTGGTTCGGCTAATTAGGAGATCATATAATTATTTAAAAAGTCGACGAAAGTTACGATACTTTCGTAATAAATGCCAGAAAAGGCGGAATGGAGGGGTTGAAGGGGTCAGTATATATATAAAACTTGTTGGACGATAGTGACGACTCGGACCGAAGTCGAGTCAAGCAAGAGAGGGACGGGAGGGGAGAGATGGTCATCGGGCAGCGGTTAAATGTCTCCGACTAACAAACGCATAGGAAACTCATGAGATCAAGCAAACGCAAACTTAGTGGAAACAAGCTACTGGCAATCTGGAATCAGTTATTTTGGTAAATAGTAGCACATTCTAGCGCTTTTCATTATCGAGTAGGAAAATGGCAGAAAAAAGTTGAGAATTAAACGGACATGTGAATTTTGTTGGTATTACCATACTCGATCGCATTTTTGTTTTCTGTTTTTCTTTATCATTGATCGAATAAATTTTATTTTATTTGATCGATTCTATTCTTAGCCATTTCTTTCAAATTCTAAATATACGGCAAGCATTTATAATAACAATAAATTAGATTTAGTACATTTCATAAGACGCATAATTTTATTAATTATAACAAATTTTAATAATTATATACGTGGATGTATAAATAAAATATATCCTTTCATTGTTGGGTTGGGTTAATGTCGAACAACTTCTTTCCTTATTTCTTGTTCTAAAATTAGAAAAAAATTTAAACGAAAATATTTTAAAATTTACATTTTAATCTATGTACTTGACCCAGCCATTTTTAAATTTTCAAATAGTTTTTCATCTAATAAACCGTTTGCAGGTTCAATAAAATATTGATTTTCAATTTAGGAATTTTCATGGATCGCGAGTAAAATATTCTTTTCTAATAGTGAGACTGATATAACTAATTAAATATTTATACGAAATTCTTCGTTTCCGTAATCTATTTAAATATTTAATTACGTATATTTAATTATATTTAAGTATTATTTTTTAAAATAATAAACGTAAAATTTCATCACGAGAATATATCAAATAAATGTTTTTAGAAATTTTAGGAGAAAATAGTTTACTTAAAAAAATTTTACTTAATTAAAAAGAGGAAAATGCAAAGGGTAGAGAAAGAGTGAAAGATAGATGATAGAGTAACGTGAGAGAGGGACGACGGGATGGAGGGAGGGAGGGGGGAGGGAGAGAGAGAGAGAGAGAGATAAAATAAGATCAGAGGGTGTTGCATTTTCCTTGAGTAAACGATGATGCCAAAACAAGCTTCTCTTTAAAGACTGGAAGGATAGAGAAACTGGGAAAGTCTAGCTCCCTTATCGAAATTCTTAATTAGAAAATTTTAATTATGTTTTGAGGACGTAGTGAAAGGGTAGGAGATAGAGAACTCGGTAAGAAGATAGTAAGGAAGGAAAGTCACAGCAGGAGATCCGAGAGACTCCCCTGAGCATAAGAGAAAGAAGAGATAGAAAAAAAAAAAGAAAAAAAAGAAAAAGAAAAAAGAAGCAGCTTCATATCCTTTCCGTCAACTCGTTCAATTCATCTTCCCCTCACGAATATACAAACAGCGTTGAGAGGAAAACGTCAAGAAAAGCGCCGATGCTCGGTAAGAGTCTGCCGCCGAACACAAGGGCGACGGGATACTGCATCAAACGCAATTAAGCCGGCACACTTTATAAAGTGTGCGCGCACACGAAGATGAGGTCGACCGGGCTGTTCTGGCCTCCTTGCCGATATTAAACTTCGTATGTAGCCTACCTAGTTCGTCCTTTCCCATGGACCTAAGGGAAAAGCACATGTTATGAAAATGACACTCTTTAGTTCCGCGTTCTCCCAAGTATTGGATACTTGGATACTCCTCCTCCTCCTTCTCAAATCTTTTATAAATCGTGAATGGCAGCTGAGCCTTCGATGCGTCTGGTTCTTTTTTTATTTATTTCTCCTTTTCATAATATTACACTAATCCTTTATTACTGGAATCTAAAGTATTTGAGTTTTTAATGGGCTTTTAATGATATTCAAAATATTCCATATTTTCAAAAATATAATACAAATTACGTAATATTTTTCAAATGAATTCCCTTTAATATTTGGTTCTTTCATTTTCTTTATTTATAAAATACGTCATCCAATGCGAAAGTCTTGTAAACGTTTTGATGTATTTTCAATTTCTTTGCGCTTTAATCGCTATATACATTCATTTTTTAAACTATTTTTTATTGATAAAAATAATGTAATATCAGAACTTCATTTAAGTTGTATACAAGAAGTGATTGCCTGATCTACTTTGGAATTTTTTAAAATTTTTGTTTTTATGATACATGCCCATAGTGATTTATCGGGTGATTAATAGAAAAAGTGCCTTAATCCTTTGTTCGGCGTCTAACAAGTAAATGCAAAGTTTTAAGGTTTCATCCAGAAGAACTTGATCATTATGAAAGTATTGATCTAACATGTGAAGACAAGTCATATTTTCTAAAACGTAAACGCTTTTAAGCCTTAACCCTTAAGCTTAAGTTTTTAGAGCATTACGTCATTAAGCAAATAACTACATTCTACTCACAAGGTGAAAATTTTCTTTTACTTTCAAGCAACTAATGTTTCTGGAACATCATTAAATACGAAGTACAAAGTACAATATAACCATTACCATTAAGATTCACCAAGAACGTTATTTCTTCAAGATCGATATGCTGATAAAATAACATGCGCAAACATGATACTTTACGGTCGTAATTATATAAGTTTAAAATAAAAAATTCTCGACAATTGTTAATTGGTTTTACGGTTCATTATTATTATGGATTATTATGGATAATTCTATAAATGACTAAAATCTTTATATAATGTGTGAGCAATAGTTAGTGGGGAACTGTATGCCTTCGGTTTAAATGTAATCTCATTGTAAGGATGTGCCATTTAAATGTGCTCGTATTTTGAAAACGTAAAATAATTCAAAAGAATTTCCATAATATAAATTATCTTCACTGGTAAAGTGATGAATAAGGTAAGAATCTGTCTTTTGACGAGGTAAGTCCTTTTACGGAGTAGAGCAATGCATCAAGGAGATGAGCCTCCGTCGCCTCCCGAACTTGCGTTACGAGACTTTTGCGTTACAAAAAATCGTACATTTAATTAATATCGAGAGAGGAAGAAGGCATCGGGAAATAAATAAAATAAAGGCTCGCTTCTCAGCCAAGCGGTACTTTCTTTTGAGCTTTGACCAAATCAGCCTTTACAGTCGAGTGATACGAAAGAGAAGATACGACGCGCGGGCCTCCGAGATTCGGAGAGGCACCGGGAGAGTTTATAACGCAATAAATTTCAGTACGTTCAGCACTTAATAGAGTTGGTTTGTGCAACCGAGCCCGGAGCGAGCATTTAAATGGAAAAGGACTAACATGGGTACGAAATTGCTAAGCATGTGGAAACAAGAGCGCCATTTGGGTATCGGTAGCCCTCGACTGACAACGTAATCTTTCTCAGTCTCTCACGATCCCTCGATATTATTTACTTATCCGATACACCGCCACTCATCATAGCTCACTTTTGGCACCATGGAACTTCTTCATTTATTATAACACGTAGCCCAAGTTTGAACTCCAGGAGATGGCTATTCTAAGGAAAAATCTTGCTACAAAGGCATATTTTCTTTCGCATGCGCATAACACGAAGCTTTAATCTCAACTCTTTCAAATTAACCATAAATCAACGTAAATGCTACATCGTCTTTATCAAGAAAAATAAGATCAGGAAGAAAATTTTATATTATTAGTCGTTTCGTTAGGTTATAACATGGGCTTCATTAACCACAAAGTATGCAATGCAATTCATTATTTCAGAGTATTTAGAAAACATTTGTTCGAACTTTCCAGTCATTAATTATAATTAATGTTAAATTTTTTATTTAGCGCTAACAATGCAATTGGATAAAAGCAAAAGCGTTTCCATTTAAAGCTGCGAGCACTGTTTTGACAATGAAGCTCGAGCTCATCTTTTACCAGAAAGTAAAATATTATCGTAGCTAAATATACACTCTGCCGGAGTTTAATAATTTCTATAGCTTAGCAAGATTTTAATTGTTTTAATTAAACTAGTTAAAAGCTAATAATAATTACCTAGCGAGTAAAAAAATACAGTTAAGTAAAAAAAGTTATATTGGGAGTCGAATGTGCTTTGCAGTCACCAAGTGGTAGCTAGAATTATCGAACAGCAGCTCCTACGTCGCTAATCGCGGCGGCTCCACCTATTTCGTAAAGTTATCTGCAAATACTGTATACGCTTGTGTATGCAACATTAACGGGCTACGATTAATCGATTAGGATTAGGTAGAAGGAAGGAAACTGGCCGCTATATCTCACCGATGCCGCTAAGGGGACTGCACTTGTATCGGTACATAAATATCAACTAACTCGACATGTGCTTCCGCTAAGCTTTCTAGTTATCCTTACTAGAAGATTATTATTACCTCCCTCGGTTATTACTCTTTTAACCTCTCTACCTCTATCTCGCACTTTTTTTTTTTTTTTATTTTTATTTTATTTTATTTAATCCAAAACTATCTATCCGTTCGACAATGTTTAAACTCGCTTCATTTTATGACTTGTAAATTATCGGCAATAACCGTTCTTGCTTTATCGACACTTATTGTACAATATTATTGAGATCTCGTGCAAAAAACGAATTAAATTTCAGTACTTGGATTTTACAAAAAAATAAAAACATAAATAAATAAAATAGAAAGTATACCTAAGAATATCCTGAAGAACAAAGCGTCAAGTTTCGAAGTTTACAAAAAGTAGAGCTCGTAAATGTAACATAAAACGTCTTAAAGTATGATTAAATTATAAATATTTACAACAACACGAACATTCCATATTCTTAATGTAAAATATGAATTGGGTGAAACAATGCTTAATGTATAAAATAATTACTTAAAATTCAACCTATTTAATATTACATGATAATGAATTAAAGCAGGCGCGGAGATGGCGGGGGGGGGTAGAAATAAAAGTTTAAATATTGATTTAACTTGTTTGTTTTTTAGCTCTTGTGAGAAAATTTTTAAAATTCGATGTACCATGAAGGTAAATAAGCAATAAAAAGTTATTCGAAGGAGGAAAAATATTAAAAAGAAAATGTATATAAATAGCCTGTAAAATTTAATTACTGTAACCAAGGATTTTTCGCAGCCGGCGTTCGTTTAATTTTTCCACCATAATATATCCCCTTGATTCTTCTTCGCTTATATATTTAAACGGAGTCAACATATTCGCTGGAGGGTTTCTCGAGAATCCTGCAGACGCGTTCCGGTAGCAGTTCTCGAACGGGGGGAAGAGGAGGCGGCATGGAGATGGAATAGTTAGACGTGGATCGTTAATTCCGGGTACGAATATGCCAAGAGGATACCAGTTTGAAATCTACTAGTTACTCCAACTTGCCTCAATCGTTCTTACTTCTTATTGATTCGGTGTCTTTCCCTTTAATTTTAAACTATTCGTCCTAATTATTGAGTCACACTATTTTTTTATCAACATTGATTTATAGATTTATTTTATTACACTTGCACTAGGAACTCTTTAACAACTTGCACGAAATATATAGCACAACTGTTTAGATTCGTAAATGTCAGTGAACGCAACTTATTGTATACGTGAAACTATTGATACATGCATTTTTGTGAATGTAAGATGTTACGTATACGCTGTCAGTATGGTCAAGAAGAAAATGCAATACATATTTTTAAGTTTATGTAAAACAACTGGAGTAATTAAATAAAAGCATTTATATTTAGATGAAATTATAAGGCTAATCTGGAGCTTTCGTCGTAAAATTCTATTTGAATATTGCTATACTGTTTCGATTATAATTGAATTTCTAATAATTCGTTAATAAAGAATATAATCCTTGTGCTTAATCAATTCACTTAGATATTCCTTTTAGGTAAATAAATTCAATTCATGAGATATATGACACGAGTACAATAACTGAAATTCGGTTTCGCAGGTATATGTTCTTACAGAAGAGTACGGCTGCGTAAGAGTACGAAAGTGTATTATGAAAGAAATGTCAAATTAAAGAAAGGCCATTCCTCTCAATGGGTTCCAGCGATTAAGAAGGAGTCGCTAAATTTAAACGTTCGGCCAAAAATAATAAGAATTATAATCGTCAAGAGGCCATTGATTTCGCGGAGCGTCGAGATCGATGGATGCGCGCACGCGCGTGCACGTGTGTGAACATTGTTGACGATGGCGACAGACAGGCCCGTATGAGGTAAAATGAATCGAATTATCGAAAGCGCGGAGAAAGGTCAGGGCGGACTTTGGGTCACGGTTGACTCGGTGAAAGTCCCGGTGACTACGCTCTTACTCTGTACCATTCGCATTGACTGCAAATGCAAATAGCATTCAGACTTTTCTCACTAACTATTGATTTATCCGCTTATTCGTTCGTGGCTTACTTACTGGATTTCACTGAAGCAAATGAAAAGCACGCGTCACCTCTGCTCGAAATTCTTTTTTACTTTATGAGCTCCGCTTTTCACTCCTTATTGTTCTTATCCTCTCGTGTTTCGGGTTACCGGGACCTCCCCCGCAACCCTCCCTCCGTTACTTAATTATATTTCGTCTTGCATATTGCTTTTATTCAACGAGTCAACACACTTTTTTCTTTCAAACTATACTCCATCGGAATGCATTACTATGCTCTGCAGACGATGTTATTTCCCTCAAGTATATCATTCTTTGTCTGAATACTTTGCCCCTTTGAATGGGGTACCGAGCCGCAACTCTGTAGGTTCATAAACGATCAAAATTTATAAGCATACAGTACTAAGCTGTACAAAGCTTTCCTTCTGTATAATAGCCCTTAAAATTTATTATAACGACAAGCATTTCATTAACAAAAAAAAAAAAAAAAAAAAAAAACTAAGCTGTATGACAAAAAATTTAAATTTAAATTTAAATTTTATTGGAATTTCGGTCCTGTAATTCGAATAATATTAGAGAGATTTTTTTTAAAGAGAAATAATTCAAATTATTACAATCCATACATTTTTAAAACGTGATTTTTATTTCGTTCTTTATGATGTGGAACTTTTTTTTTTTTTTTTAATCTCAATAAAAAAATTTACATTTGACGAAAAGATTTTATATTTCGTTGGCTAATATTGCATCTGTAGATGATTTATTTTTAATATTCGAATGTTCAAATACAACATTTTTTTCGTAATACTTCGTTTTTAATAAGGATTGTGTCTTTTCTATAAATCGCTATCGAAACGAGAAATGAAAATAATTTTTATAAATACAAATTGATCAACTTTTTTATTCCATCGAATATTACAATCTTAGGGTATAGAATAAGGAAAATAATATTTTTGCCTTCTCGAGTGAAATATATGACATTGACCATTAACAGACGTTGAACAGTTGGAAACTTAATTTGAATTGTAAAAAGCATGAATTTAAAGTTTGAACATAAAGGGCAAAATGTAATGTCTTCATCAATTTCTTCATTTGAAAATATATATTCCTCACTATTGTTTGTATAATCCTTGTATTTATGAAAAATAAAATTATCATTAAAAAATGAATTAACAAATTGACTAAGATTTTAGATTTGGAAAAACTTAAGTATAATGAAGTAGGGTTACTTACTTTGAAGGAGTTACAACGGCCTTTATTATGTTAATAATATAACTTTAACATAAATAATGGTTTTGTTGATTATAAGGGACAATCGAATTTAAGAAGAACGCAACGAGTTGTAAAATTTTATTAAAATTTCGAGGGCCGAAAAATTTGAAGATTCTGGGAAAAGCATAAATAGATACTTTGAGCAAATAGCTCTACTCTCCCCACCATCCCTCCCTCCCTCCCATCATTTCCCAACAATACTTTCATGTCATCACCCTTTTATGCAGGGTAATATTGGTTCCGAACATTTATAGCAGATTTTTATGATCGATTTGTGCAACATTGTCTCCGTTAAATGCAAAGCTTTGGTTTCTGAGCAGGGTTGGAATCTTCCTCTGGTAGCCCTTAGCTCCATGCTCTTGGTAAAATGCTGCTGGTCGACCGTCGCTCGTCACGTGATGTTAATCTGAGTTTAAAGCCAAAGCTCTAGTTCCGAGGTTGAACGCACGTGCGACAAAGAAGATACACGTATGCGTGCACGTTTACGAGATTTTGTCTGCGGGTGTGGGTGTATGTAACCTGGAATAATTCGGATAGTGGTAAGGGGAAGGGGTTGGGGGCTGCTAGGAGCTAATCTAGCGTAGAGAATAGCCCCGGGATCTCTAGCGTAGCTCGCTCGTAGACCTATAGAAAAGCGATCGAGAATTCCACTTGAGGTCGCATTGAGGTCCATAACTAAATCCCGTGAATATTCAGCCCCTCTTCACCGTTTCGTACTATAACAACTCCCACCAAACTTCCTCACTTACAGTAGCCTCGGAGTAGCGATGAATTCGAGTCGCGAATACTCGATCGCTCCACACGTAGAGCAAATGTAATGGGCATCTTGTCAGCTTCCTATTGAAATGACTTGTAGCAAAGACTTCGGCTTCAAGGTTGGATAATGTATCTACCACTCTGACTGGTTGGGGGGGGGGATTGACCTTAAGGAAGTATAAATAGATTCAAAGCTAATTATAATTTATTTAAAAAAAAAAAAAAAAATTAATCTTGGCTTTTTCATAGATAAAAATTCAGATGAAAACGAAAAGTTTCCATAAACGGTAAAAATTAAAGAAGTTGAGCCTGCAGACACTATCGCCATTATTTTTATGATCATTTTCAGCTAATACAGTAGGGCGGAACTCATTTTTTGAAAGTACATCTCTTTGAAATAAATAGTACGAGTCTGACCATTGAAAGGAAGTGAAAAGAACATTAAGTTAAAAAGAAAAAAAAAACGAATAACCTGGGAAACAGGAAAATTTTACGTCTAAGGATTTTCATAATCCCGAAGGGCCTCTTTACATTGGAAAGTTAAATGGCGACATTAGAAAGTAAAGTCAGTGAAGAAAGAAGGAAGATCGGGATAGAAAGCGAGAATGTTCCCCAAAACCTCTAACCAGATCCTTTAGCCAGCAAATCCAAAGTAAGACTGAAGGATACTTCTATTTTCCGCTCGAGATCTGTCCACACTTACTACTTGCCTTGCCGTCCCTTTTATAAGTATGTAGTGCATGTGGTGTATGCCTGTGAGAGGTCACGTAGTAGACAGACTCCTCGTATTCTTTTGGCTTAAATTCGAGACTCTCCTCCGTCGTGTTTAACTTCGAACACATGCACGCATCCATACTGAAGCGATCTAACGCTAAAATTCAGCCACTCTCAGCTCTTAATTAATGGATTAATTTTATAATTGAATCGGTGAGTAATTAATAAAATCTTCCTCCAACAGTTGATGATTCTCTCTTATAGTGGCAGTCAGAAATGGACGTCGGACCGGAAGTATTGGAGTGCTGTCATATCAGCTACTACCGCACGAAAAATGCAGATAATATAGCTGTCGGAAAAATTTCCTCGTTATTATTGATGGATAAATTGTATTTTGTTTTAGCCGAGAAAATGTTGATTTTTTCTTTTATCTTACCAGTTTTGTAAAAAATTCAAGAAAAAATTCTTTTATCTTACTAGTTTTTCCGCACTTTAATTTCTCTACGAATTCCGCGAGCTTGAACAATCTACTACGAAATCACTCATATTACAGATTTTAAAAAGAGAAAGAAAAAACGATTATCTTAATATATCAGTCATCTATTTTTATAATTAACGGTGCAATATTAACTTTTATTAACAAACAATAAGCCGAATGAAGGCTGTTATAACAACAACAACATATACTATTAATATTCACAATTTATATTAATATCAATAATATTTACTATTAAACTAATAATATACTATTAATATTCTATGAATTTCATGAATAATTATTATCGACTATAGAATATTTATAAAAATAAAACCGGTACTGTAGATGAATGGCTTATAACAAGCGCAGTAAGTCTGATATACACTGACATATCACTAAAATATATATGCATCGAAAAGTAACATTTGCCCTCGTGAATAATCCACTGACTAATATTTTTCATTAATGAATTAAACATAGGTTCCCAACCAAATCTTATACAAAATCAAGGCATTCTTTATTAAGCTCATGGAATTTAATTGGATAGAAACGTAAATCATTGCATTACAATTATTATAATTCGTGGTAACTCGGTAATGATCTTGTATAAAAAGAAAAGAAAAGAAAAGAAAAGAAAAGAAGAAAAAAAATGTATATTATATATTTGTAGAGGTTTACAATGTACTTGAATGGTACAGCAATAAATTATATATTCTTCATTTACATGTGACACGAACTAATTTTCTGTATTATTTTTCTAGGTAGGTCAAGTCAAAACAGATTTAATCAATTCTAGCTTACGACTATCGAAATTGAAAAAGTGGAAAACCCTCTAAAACAAGAAGACAAAATGATGATGGCCAACTTACCCCCCGTTATGCTTCCAACACTCCACGACTATGGGATGCTAGCACCGACCCTCGGAATTAAGGTAAACTTCGATATTTTAAAATCCGTTTGCAGTAATATTTGAGCCGCGAATACAATGAATATAAGCCGAAGATTCTATTTAACAAGATTCTCCAAATTCGTCATAGATTTACGTATTTTATATTTAAACACAAACTGCATAATAAATCCATCAAAAGAATTAATTCAATGCATAATTATCTGCCAATCGGAATACGGTGTGCAATACTAGCATATTATTTCAGAATCTTTATGTAATGAAATTCTTAAATAATAAATATAAATTGGAACAATTACATATTATTTATTTATCATTTATATAATATGTTGTGTACGTAGTATACGGAAAGTGATTATAATTGTCGGTTTTACATTAAGACCTCTTACAATAAATTTAATTTCATAAAATACTGAATACATAACTGAAACTGATTTAGTATTGTGTATAATATAATTAATATTCTTAATGAATATTAATCATGCTCGAAGCTTTTATAAAACACGTATTCATTTTGTCTCAAACGGATAAAAGATCCGGAAACCGTAATAATACCTCTTTTAAATAAATTCATTGATATTACTTTATGTAATAATAATTCATATGATTTTAACATTTGATTTAAAAAATAAATGTTGACATCAATTAGATGGAGTTCATATAGAAGGAATGTATTCTATGTACCCGCAGTCACCAGATTTTCCGAGCATGCGCCTTACGATATCATACTCAGTTAAAGTACCGAGTTGTTAGCATTTAATTTATTAATTCACTACTAGATATCAAATGTTTCTTCTTCGTGGTCCTAAGGTAACAATAATTTTCATGACTTTTGCCGTTTATCAAGAAACACTTTTTGCTTTTTATTTCACTCCTCGTTATCTTATACAAAATACGACAAAAGCTATGTATTTATTTTTTTTTTTTTTTTTTACTTCAATACATTAAAACGTAATTGAACCTGTACAAGTGCCAGCATTGTAAAATAATTCATAAGTGACAAAATTTTGTTTGAAATAATACGATTAAGAAGAAATTAAATATTAATTATTCTTTACCGATATTAAATAAAGAACGACCGGGGAGTAATTAATTATAAAAATAATATTAGTAATATCGATAATGATTTCTTTATCCAAAATTCAAAATCCAGAATGTATTGCTATTCAAACAATAGGACAAATATAATTTGGACGTACCATTTACAATAAATGAAACAAGAGGCGAACTTTTTAATGCAAATTGAGTAAAAATGGTTTTAAAAAAGAAAAAAAGAAAAAAAGGCTAAGTTCGCCTGTCTATGCATTTTTTCGGGGCGGTCCGCTTGGGGGCTACAGCTCAAATCGGATTGTGCCAGAACATTAATTAAAATTCCTCTGTAAATATTCCGCAGAGCCGGGATGGTCTTGTCAATCTATCATCCAGAATCCCGGGAGCCCGACTCTATAGATAATTTACTATTCAATTTTAGCTGGGCGTGGGTGCAAGGTACCTCCTACACTTTCTATTCTTTTTTATTACTTCTTTTCCTGCCGTTATCTGCTCGCTTACGCGATATTGCTGCTCTTGCCTTCCATCATTATTTCTATGCTGATGGCATCCTTCGTACGTGACAAGCCAGGTATTACCGTTACAGCTTCATCCGACTTGTTAATTTTAAAGCCTATCGTCTCATCATATTATTTTGCTCATTTTATTTATTTTTTATGAATCGGTGCTACCAATTTAGATGCTTTCCCAGGTATGTGGGTGCGTGTGTATGCGGGCGCACATTAAATTTAATTGACTTAAAATAAAATTCTTTACAGCTATTTGTAATATATCTATAACTATAATTGATTTAAGATTTCAGAATAAGATTCTGAAATTGTAGTAGTAATATCAGATTTTTTAATTTCATAGTAATGTGTTTGTTTTATTAGTATTAATAGTATGACAAAGCCTTTACAGACTTTTTTAAAATTACTGTTTACTATACATACTAGTGTGAAGATATAAATTTAACAAAAAAAAAACAAAACAAAACGATTTTTATGTAATTTTTTTATATTAAAAACATGTAAGAGTAAAAGTAATGAATTAAAATCATATATGTCTAATATAATATTAAATTAAAAAAATAAGTAATAAAATTGTATTGTGTATAAAATAATCATTATTGTATTAGCTTTTAAATTTTAATTTTATTAAATTCTCTAATGTCAAAAATACTGCATAATCATTTATTCAACACACAGTAATTTAATTTAAATATAAAAATATTAATGTAAATTAAATTTTTATTTTATAAAAATCAATAATACCAAGAGTACATAAGACAGAATTAAAAATATATTTTAAAAATTTATTATGTAACCTGAAGAGGTAAAATAACATGATTTTTGATTCTTAAAAAATATTTAAACTAAAAAATCAGTACTGTACTTAATACCGAGAAAATTAAAGAAAAAATTAAAAAAAAAAAAAAAAAAATCATGAATTTCATATTTTGTAGTTTATCGTTAAATAACATTCCATATCAACGATGAACGAAATAATCATTAAATTTTTTGTCGTCATAGCAGCATTCGTAACTTTTTTTATGCTTCAATTACAAAGTAAGTATTACAGATTCGTATGTAGAAGAAAGCAAATGAATAAAATAATTTTCTTAAAAATTATAAAATGATTTTAAGAATAGAAGAAATAACGAACGTACTATTTTATATTAAAAAAAAAACAGTTAAAGGTATAATAAAATAGAGTATCGATGAAAAATGATAATGATCCTAATGAAAATGAAAATTACCTCGGATCAAAATTATTGATTAAAATAAAATATTTTCTTTGTCAGAACATTAAACCTGTCGTGATCAACATAGCAATTATGGTTTGAATATAAATTTGCCTTCGATTGGGTAATACGAGTTAACGTCGAAGGATCCCGTAGGAAAAAAAATCAGAAGCTCCGTAAATGGATGAAGGGCAGTGAGAGCGAGAGTCAGGGCGGGATGGGGGGGGGCAGTTTTAGTACTCGACGGCAATTAAGCTTCAATGGTTTCTCGTGCCTCTTCGAGTCGCGCTCAGCGATAATTAAAAAGATTCTCTACTGGTACGAAAGACACCAAGAGCCTCCTTACTATTAAAAAAAAAAAAAAAAAAGAATCTAAAAAAAATCTCTCCGTCCGTGCTTTCATCCCTCGGTGTCCCTCCCTTCTTATTCTACTTTCCATTCTTTTTATATATAACTTATCTTATTGTTCACGGATTTAACGTTGCTACGGTCCGAGACCTCATGGTCATTATGTAACGTCGAGTCACGAAATTCAAAGAGCTTCCCTCAACTTCCTATCCGTTTAATACCTCCGCGTAAATTTTATATGAGACTTCTTTCTCACATCACAGAGTCTTATTTCTGAGCTGAACCATTCGAAAATTGAAAGACGGCACGATCCCTGCCTACGCGAATGAAAGCTCGTTTACAAATCCGAGAGCTGATGGATAATTCTAAATTCCTAGTATAGCATATTTCAACGGCTTTCTTAAGAAAGAACTTTTTTTTGGTTTCTCTCCTCGATCTCGTTTTAAATATTAATATTCTAAACATTGATTTATTTATCGCACAACATTTTCATATATTTTTTCAGGTATTAATTTTTGTCTTCTGCCTGTAAATCTTATGATAATTTCAAGGATTCGACCTTATAAAATATTGTTAACATTATTTCCAAAAATTAATTATCATAACAGAAAAGGCATAGAAAAAACTTCAAGATAAAATTATAATCGATATAGAAATACAATATATAGGAGATTGTCTCTAGATATAGCCTTCAAAGCTTTGACTGATGCTCTTTTTATAGAGACAAAATGATCTGGACACAGCCCCCCCCCCCAAACCCACACACCAATCCTCCAACTCTTACTCTTTCTCAGTGCGTCTTTCTCATTTATCACAAAAATCATGGTTCTATCTTCTATTTTATTTTTGTTTTCTTTATACACTCGTCGATACGCGTGTACACACAGGCGGTTGCGCGCGCGCAACCGCCCACCTACCCACATCTACCTACCTACTCATCGTTCGTTATTCTCTCTCTCTCTCTCTCTCTCTCTCTCTTCGTATACCGTATTCAATCATCGTGTGTGAGAATAATTTTCTTTCACAGCTTTCACATACGTATGTATTCGTGCCATTTTTATTTTTTACTTCTGAAGCAAGGCATTCTAGGCAAGCAAAAGCTTTTACGTCAGCCGCTTTCGTTATCGCTAGGTGACCGAGCGGTTTTCTTTCTTCCGCTGAAATTAACGATTGCACGCAAGCTTGCAACCGAATTTCCATGCTTGTTTTATCCAAGAATGTGGTCGTCAATATCGACTAGGAGTTTAAAAAGTACTTTAATTTATTTCTGAAATATATATAGTTCTTTTCTTATTTTAACATGATCATTTGTACTTTATGGTTATATATTAATAATTTTTAAGATCTCCTCTCATATGTGTGCGTTCATCCATGAATTTAGTTTTGTAAAATTGTCTGACGATAATATTTTACTGATTGCAATTCAATCCAAATGTAAAATGATTGAAAAAAATATTTATGTCTTACATAACAGTCTAGATATTTCTAATAATCGAGTCTTAACATCGTTTAATCAATGATGTAATATTTATTATTTACATTGGCATGATAATTATTTATAATTATTTATAATTAACGCCATTTACTTTTTGGCCCTTCATTATTCTTAATTTTTTAACGATAAATCAATTAAGATCAGAATAACAAAACTATAGCTATATAAAGTCTTGAAAAGCTATTTGGTTGTAAACAAGTTAGCATTCGAAGAATTATGAAATTATTAAGAATTATAATATAAATAATGCAAAATCTTATGCTAATTTCTTAAATGATCATTTTAAAATATTTTACGACTAGATCTTTATGAAAGTAGTTCCGACAATTTATGAAATATTTACTTTGAATTTGAATTATGCAAAGAAAATTTGATATCACCAGCTTTTCGCTACTTTAAAGTTATTAGTTTTTCCGCTTGAAAATTCGCTTTGAAATTAAAGAAGAAAAATATCCTAAATACACAGAGCGGACTGTTAAGTACGTTTGAAATATACTATAAATAGAATACGGAATAAGTCGAGCTTTCCTCATGAGGCAAATTAAATAAGATTACAAGTATCAAGAAAAAATTCATCGTCAATTCAAAAAGCGCAATCTCTAAAACGCATTAAAGATTTCTCGCTCGCTCCTGGCATTCGGAATAATTATTCAAAGTGGGCATCGTCTTTTCCGCGCGCAAAGCTCAAGAGCGAAAGACTCGAGCGTGAGAAACTGTCGCGCTCTTCTCCGCTAAGCACTGGCGTAGCTTGTCTGAGTCTGAGTGCACGTACTGCTCTAAGAGAGAGAGAAAAAAAAGAGATAGAGGGGGGGTGTTGCGAGGGGGAGAAGATATTAATTTCACGGGTGACGATTTTGAGTTTCGCGCCTCAGCGCAAGTCTTTGGCTATTTTCATTGCATTAATCGACTCGTTGATTTTTCCTTTCGGCCCTCGACGCCAATTTTTTTTGGCTTGGCGTGACTTGCTCCTTTCTCTCAAATCTTCAACGTATTTGCCCTTTAAGTTTTTCTAATTACCTCTTTTATTATTTCAATTTCTAAAGAAATGGTGAATTCCTTTTATACCCTAAGTTCACCAATCCAACCCATTTTACGCGAGGCTGGAAAAAATTCTATCCAAGCCTTTCAATGAAATTACGGATCATTTATAATACTTAACATACCTTTACGGGTGTATATAGAAAACAAAAGAAAATAAGCTTAACAACGAGAACACTTGTCAATAAGTATTATTAAATTATTTTATCAACGATAAACAAATTTTATCAATAATTTTAAGCAGAATAATGCACGGAAGATTTTGTTGAATCCGTGTGTTGAGTTTCTGTTGTGTCGGTATTGTACATCTAATAACTGTAAAAACAGTTGCACCTACTCCGGTCTCTATGTATACATAGAGAATGTCTCTTTAAAAACGTTTGGCGCTCTGGAGGAGCTCGTTAGCATACGTAAACGATGGAATTAAGTTTACATGCGTAAGACCTTAGTCATGAACCAAGTCCATCATGGAGGAATGACTTCATTATCCTGTTAGTAGCCGAGCAAAATTAGGTGCAGAAGATAAAGAACAAAAATTTTCATTGATCTGAACGTAAATTTTTAAAATCTTTATTATATAAAAATGTGAAAATCATCATAGAATGACACGAAAGCCCAATGACATATTATAAGCAGGTTTAAAAAAACTAACTCAACTCAAGATTTAGGGAAAATGTACAATCAGTTTTGTATTTATTTCTTGACCTTATTTTTAATCATCTTTCTTATAGAATTCTTATTTTTAATGCAGTTTTTCTTAAATTTTATAATATAGAAGGGCAATAATATAAGAATGAGGATTATTATCAATGCTGGCCGTGATTTGTAGTAAATATTTGTTAATAATTCAGATGAACGATTCCATACTTTAAAATCTCCAGATATTATTTATTTTCTATGACCTAAAACAAATTCATACGACAGAAACTTTTTTCATTTTTGAATAATAAAATCGTAACCTTATAAAAGTATCATAGTTTCTCTTATTTCACACGACATATACTATTCCGGAAACCATATACTGTTTCTGTATATCTCCTAGCTTATGCAGTCAGATAAAAATTACTTTATTCAAGGTAGCTGATACATCTTCACAAATCGACGTTCGATTCAAATAAGCTTTTTAATCAATGACTATTATTTATTAGATTCATTAAAACGAACTTTAAGGGTACTACTAAAGTAATACAAGTACGAATAATGTTTCTCTGCTTTTTTATAAATTTTTGTTAAATATTTATTTAACTATTTAGTTATCAGGTGTATTTCACTGGAATATACAAATATAGTTGTCCACATTATAATTTATAACTTTAAAAGTTGTTTTAAGTAAATAAGTAAGTTTTTTTTAAAAAAGTAATAATTTGACGAGGAGCTTTGCTTCCTGATTAAAAATATAATTGCGTTTCGTAATTGAGAATTTGATATTAGTAGAAAAAACTCATTACGCTCATAGTTATTTCAGTAGTTCGTATTGTTGTTGAATCGATGAAGTAGTTCCTAATTGACATTACTATTAATATGAATAAATTGAAAAGACTTATAAAGCTAATGCCTTACTTTCTGACATAACAATTATCGGAGTGGAGTGGAGTGGAGTGGAGAAAAATAAAGAACTAGTGATATCTGGAAATAAAAGAACATTATTTAGAGTTAAAAATAAAGCCTTCGAAGTAGAGAATAAAGTTCAGGAGGAGAAGTAAAGTTCGGGCATAGCTAGCGGGTAGGAACAGGATCATCAAGAAATTTCAATTTAAAAGTCCCTCGTACCGAGGTCTCGTTACACGGGGCCAAATCCGACACGAGAGTAACAGCAGCGGGAGCGGCATCAGGAGCATCAGAGGAATCAGCCTCGTACTTTCGACTCTTTTTATCATAATCCATGGAGCTTTTCGTGGAAACTCGGGTTATATCCCGAGCTCTCCTGAGTTTGTTCGAAAAATTCTCGAGCCTATATATTGTTAGGGAGCGGTGCGAGTGCGGGAACTTGGGTCTTGGCTGGCGGCGGTTGCTACTGTGACTCGTGGTTGCGTGTGTGTGTGGGGGGGGGGCGGATAAGCGTAGACTTATTTGAATATTTACAAGCCACCGAATGATAAATACAAATTGTCGAAGAACGTATATGAACTGATATTGAATATTCCACAAATAAATCGGCCTTTAATAGTAATACGGGGGACTTAGATAACGCCGGAGATATAAAGACGGGAAGGGATATTTGATGACTCGTCCTTTACCGTCATCTTATACGTAAAAATCTATGTACGTGCATAAGAGCCCCCCGCATCTTAATAATATTCTGTTTATAAACATTGACTAGCTATTTTATTAGGTAGATTCTATCGCAACTTACTCGCTCGCAACTCAATTCTTCGTCCCCGGTCAATAGGTGTTTCGGTACCGCTGGCATTGCAGATGTGCAGATCTGCAGATGCGCAGGTGTGCAGGTGTGCAGATGTGCAGGTGTTTAGGTGCAAGCACCGGCTGTCTGTCTCTATCGGGTGCTTCTCGCCTCTCGACGCTCAATCTTTTATTTTTCATTACCCAATATGGATACCTTTTACATTTTACAACCAGCGACACTCCCTAATTAATCTAAATACCTATCTATTTATTGTTATTATTATTTCATAACAGTTTGTCGATGTTTGTCATGATGAGGCGACATACCTTCTTTTAAAACGGATTTTTTTTTTAACCGCTTGCCCATAAAACAGACAATCGGATAACAAACACAGTAAGTATCACAATAAGAGATAGTAAGGCTTTTTTGGTTTTGCACAGAAATCGTAACGATAATTAACCTATCGGATTTGTAGTTTTCTTTATAATTATTGTCTTCTCGTAACATCAAGTAATTGAATTTACTATCGAGCTCATAGTTTCGTAGTTAGTCCAGGAAATTAAAAATCGACATTATCACCCGTCGTTTAGCTCTGCGTTTACTCTTAGCAGTAGCAAATGAAATATAAAGTTATGGAACGAATCAAGCATTTGCAATTAAATAGATTTGTGTAATGTTTTTGAACTACAGTTCTTGAAATCTTACTTTCGACTGATTGTAATATAAATTTTTACAGACCCCTTTTCATTTCATTAAACCATACAATTTATTTATTTTAAAAATGAGTTTAATCATCATTTGCCTTGTCAATAATTTTACGTAGAATGAGCACACTAAGTATATTTTATTATAGATCGCTAACAATTAGAAGAGATTATTATTTTCTTTTATTTAGCTTATGCTCATTAAATATTACTTATTTATTTAGTATCCAATGTAGGATTAAAAGTATCAGTAAATTAGTCTTCAATAATACATACATTTAATTATCATTAAAAATGAAGATAAAGATTAAAATTATCAAACCAATTAACAGTTTCGTTATAAATGTACTATAATTAATAATCTCATAACTAATTAATTGAGAAATATATAATGTATTATTATTTGCACAATTGTAGTATTATCATGTGCGAAGGTATAAAATTAGTATGTATTCATTTATAATATTTATATTTTTTATTTATAATTAATTAACTTAGTCCTCAACATTTTTTCAGCCTATATTATCTGCCCTTTACTATTTGTGATATATTTATTTTTCGATCCCTTTTTTTTTTATTAAATAAGAGATATTGTTTACATTCCTACAAAACTATATAGCATACAAAAGTTTTTGATTATAATATTTTATACAAATATTAAATATTTTCTTACTAATAATAATTATACTAGATTCATTTCATAAGTTCTTGCTCATTGATAATTAATTGTAACATTAAAATATTTGAATTTCCTTATTTTTCCCTTGATCAAATTCAAGTGTAAAATTAGACTTTGTAATTTTTATTTTATTTTACATTCATAATTTAAAGGCATTTCAATGATTACTAGTAAGTACAAATCGTAATTTTCGGATATCATTTAAATTTTATGATTATGTCAAGATTAAATTTAGTACAGGCAATTTGCTTAATATGTACAGGTCTTTAAAAATGATTTTTAAGCATTAATTTGACATGGCATTCTTTTTAAAGTTTCAAATGTCCATCATATCAATTTTTATTTTTAATACATTTATTAAGTTTATAAGTGAGTAGGCCTTGTTACGTTTAATTTATGTTTAATAATGTTGTAAAAATTTTTTATTGTAATGTTTATACTCTAATATGTAAATATAGATGAGAGTAAATGTTTTTCGATTAGCGAGTTACAAGAGTTCTCGTAATAAGTATTGACTATCGCATTAATTTAAACTAGCTTTAATTTTTCAAAATTTTATATATATATGCCATTAAATGCAGTATTTTATTATAGATAATTTAACATACATAAAAATTTGCTTATTAGTTATAAAATTCATTCACTAAATGGCCATTTATATTTAACAAATGAAAAACATAAATATGAATTCTGCAGAAAAAATGAAGGCTCATTTTATATCTAATTTAGGTGCAATTAGTAACACTGAAAATTAATAATTTTATTTGAAGAAAATTTTAAAAAAATCAAAATTGAATATACATATTGAGAGGAGCATAATTTTTTATAGATATGCGTGACTAATTTTGGCAATTAAAAAAAATAAAAGAGAGAGAGCGAGAGAGAGAGAGAGAGAGTAGATTAAATGAAGAACGAGAGATTGGAAGATGGAAAAATGAAAAGTTTGTAAAGGTCAGAAAATTGAAACAATAATTAACATGCAGTATCGGATGTTTCATACCTTTCGACTAGAAATAAAAAAAATCTATAAAACTAAATGGAAAAATTTTTGGATTACATATGTGTATGGTAATTAGAAATCAGGGCATCGAGTTTGAGGCGTATCGCTAATGAAAAGGGTAGTATGGCGAAAAAATTCTTCAGAGAAGTAAGGGAAAAAAGAAAGAGAGTAGGCAGGAGGCCGGGGAAGAGTACCGAGAAGTACTATTGGGGCAATGAAAAGAAATACTCCTATAGAATTGGCGCTCGTGTCCATTTTATTAGCCTAGTTAGGTGCGCGGGGATGGCTAGGAGGCTAAAACAATTAACCATTGTTGGAGCGTTGCGGCACTTACAGTCAAACCTAGTTGAGCCCTGCCTACTGTTGTTCTTTTCATCTGTTGGCGAGAGGGTCGAGAAAAAGGAATCACGTGGGACGATAGCAACAAGCGTATGCTTCCGTATGATTCTTCCAAGTTTTTACATTCCCTCTTATTAAATATACGAAGTTTTTAAAATTACGCGCACCTTATGAGTATCGACATACTCAGTCCTCGTTTTATTATCTTTCACGGGGTTGAAAAATCTTTCCCTCCTCCCGTAAGAGGTGCTATTTATGATTTTCAGGGACGTGGGAAGAGACGCAAGCGATATGATTAGCTGGACAGTAAGGGGGACGGCGCTCATGTGGCCCGACATTTAAAGCGAAATATTTTTATGAATGCCGCTCTTTCTACATGTCTCTGATATATAATCGGTTACTCGTGCTTAGAAAAATAATGGTCCGACAAATTAATCAATGACGAAGCTTTTAGCTAGAATAAATGACGCGCTCGTTTAATATCGGGTTTATGAAATCACCCACGCGCTTAATAATTTTACGTACTCAAATGAATTCTCTTGATTATTTCTATATTAACTTGTAGGCTTTGTATTATCAATATCTTCACTCGCGCACACTGTTTACTTAGCCCTACCTTCTGCATATCAAGCATATGCAACTAGTAATAATTAAATACTTATTTTTAATTATATGCAACAACTGCAACTTCAATTACATTAATTCATCATGTATCACTTAAACGAGAATATAAAACAATTTATTACTTTTTTAATTCGTTACTTATTTTGTTATTATTTATTTATAATGTTTTTTGTGCAATTCAAAATAATTCAATGTTATATTATCTTATACGTATTAGAATTATTCTTGTCCATTGAAGACAATGATTTTTTTTTATCATTGATCATGTAGAGTACTGAATCGAGATAAAATAAAAACAAACCTTTTTTTTTGCACTGTGATTAATTATAAATATAAAATTAGAATAAAAATGAACTATCATTAATTAAATAATATTAAGTAAAAGTTAAATTATTGATTGTTTTATTAATTTTTCAGTTATATACTTAATATGCACAAAATACGAAAAAAATGTGTCTTAATCATAAAACCATCATTCCGTACAATATACTTCTCGATCTGTTGTCAAATATAAAATTGATGTAGATTCATAAGCTGTACGTAATCAAAACCTATATTATTCAAATTCCAATCTACGATCGAAATGGATATAACATTAATTAATTAGACTGCTGATAGAAGTACTTATTTTTAAAAGCAAAATTACTGACTTCAAAATGAATAGTTTTTTGATAATATTTATCTGATAAAATTTATATTAATATATTTATACATACGTATATAAACACATTTTGCTTTATAATAAAACTATAATCATAATCACTATCGTTTCAGCATACGAAATTTACGTAAGTTTAATTATCTGTTTAAATTTAATACTCCCCATTATCATGTAGGTATAGATAAATATTTTTATTAAAGATCAATTATATTAGTCACCAATCAATTTAAAGAAAAGTTTATATAGTTATACATAAATAAACTTATAAACTTAGTTTATAAGTTTATATATAATAAACAATAAAAGTATTATAATATAAAGTCTTATTTATATAAAAAATAATGATAAAATAAATTTATAATTGATTATGTGAGTTCTAGAATTTTTTTAAATTTATAATCTTATCATTAATTGATATATAAAAGAATAACATGATTTTTTATAAAAAAAATTCTATTTTTTAAAATGAAAAGAAATATTTAAATGTTTATTAATGTACGAAATTCTAGCGAATTAAAATCTATATAGTGTATTAGAGAAATATTATAATAAAATAATATCAGTAAAAGGTGTATATAATAGAATATAACTATAAATGAAAAATGATTTATACAAGAAATAAAGTTAAAAATAAAAAGAATTGGATATAGTGAAAAAATAATGAGAAAATGTAATGTTCGATGGTAGTGTAGATACTTTTGCTCTGAGAGTAAATTTTATTAAAGCATTTATAGCTTTTAAGCTAAATTGTTTATTACAAGTATTAATTAAATTATTATAAGATTATGATATCTATTTGTTGAATTCTTGACATGTCATTTTATGATATTTTAATAAATGTAAAATTAATTTTATATTAATTTAATATTTATTATTGAAGTATTTTTTTGTAATAATATTCTTCTTTGTATTAATTCGCGTAGCTAAAACTAAGCTTAATAATTTATTTAAAATAAGGGCCTTTTAACGTAATAATTAATCTGCCGAATAATGACCTCCATTTCAATAGAAGTACCAATCTTTCAACTGACTCGGTCCTTACCCTTTCGACGACTTCTTTTGTATATTACTTTCACTGTATATCATGTAATTAAACTAATTGCCTCCGTGAAGTTCATGACGTTTTTACATTTGTTTATTTTTCCCCCTCTTGTTATTTAAATATAATCTATTTATACGTAAAATAAAGTTTACTTTTTACTTAAAATTTTTTTCTCTGACAATCGTTCGTATTTATCATTTGGAAAAAGTTTTTAAAAAGATGAAGATATCTCATATTTCGTCATTTTACGTATATACTTTAATTATTAATTTATTTATATATAAAAGACTTTTTTATTACAAATTTAAGTAGCGCATTTATATATCAAATATAAATTGTCATATTATTGAAAATTAATGATTCACGATAATTACGGGTTTCAGTAAATATTACTGAAATGCTTTTAATACTCTATATAATATTTATATAAAAAAAAGAATTAGAAAAAATATATAGAAGTTTAATAAAATCAATTGATGTTGGATAATGCTTTAATGATAAAAATTCAGTGTTTAAATGAAATGCCCAACAAATTAATATTAAAAAATTGATTACACTCAAATAACTTTTACATACATGATATGTAGATTTATAGTCTTTGTCACAGAATTTATATATTTTATGCTTTTCATTTTGTAAAATTTAACTTGTATTAAATAATTTTCGAATTCAATGAGCGAATATGTTGTATGCATTCCTAATAGATGAAATTCCTCTTATAATTTTAGTTCTTCTATATGTATTATAGATACATATAATATAATTGATTGATCAGTTGGAATTCTCTAATTAAATTAGGCTTTTTAATTAGCGAGAACGAAGAACGAGGAAATCAAAATCTATTAGTTTAAAGTGGCAATGGCTTTGATGGACTAATCAATGTATTGGTATTTAAAGTGCTATCTGATCTCTGGAAAATTACTATAATGCATACTTTATATCGACTTTGGTTTCAGTGCTCGAATACTGACAAGCATTTCGATTAGATGTTTATGGAGGACAAATAGCTCAATTGCTTTATTATTTGCATAAAATTGTGGGATACTGTAATTATTTTTATCTATTGATATAAGCATTTACTAGATATTATGACTAGATTTTACTATTTCAAAGTTTTGCCCAACATTAAGATTATTTAATTATTAACTCTAATTCGTCGTAAATTTTTCAATTAATTTTTTATTGCGAAAACGAATGAATTTCTTATTTGTATTGACACATCTCTATCTACAATAATTAAATATCTTAATAATATTTAGAATTGATAAAAAAGATAATGATTTTATATTTTAAATAATTTAAGAATATTTTATATATTTAAGAATGTAGAGTATTTAATTCTTAATTAGTTTCATAATATATCGATATTAATTATTTTAACAATAAATTTATACGGGGCTATTGTTAATTAACTAAAAAGTAATTATTGTATAATATTTATTTTTAAAAAGTTGATTTGTCTAGAAATACGCTTTAAACGAGTAGTAATGACGTTAAGTGAACGGTAAGTGAATACGACTCGAAGTCATCCTCTTTATTACGGTATTGGATGCATTCTATTTTCACTTATAAATTAGAAAAAAAAAAACATCGAACATTATTAATACTTTCATAAAATTTTTTATTAGCACAAAATGTGTTTAATAGCACAGCATCGTACCACTTTTTCTGTGACTGTCACCTGAATTGCTTAAAAATATAAAAGCTAGTTGCTATTTATCATAAGTTGATTCTCGTAGAATTTTAATTTATTTTTAAAATAAAGCAATAAAATTTACAACTGAAGAGTTAAAGAGCTTTAAAGAGAGAATATATAAGGGGGCGCGGATAATAAGTAATCAATTCAAAGTCGTTAATGAATTAAAATGTAAGTTAATAAATGAGATCAGTTGTTTAAAATTGCAAATTTTTATATACGCGGTGTAATGAAATATTATTAAAGACGATGATAATAAATTTATCCAATGAAGTATGTATTCACTTATATATAAAAAAGTGATAAGCGAAGATATGTGCTTGAAATGTTATTAAGCGAATGTATACAGTTCTTAAAAGAATTTGAATTTCTCGGAACGAATTTCTCTATTTTGACGGACATGACATGAGCGCTTCGTTGCTTCTTATTAAATAGAAAATAAAAATGAAGTGAGAGAAAGGCCATTAGTATTCAAATATGTAAAACGAGAAAAAACAGTACAATGAAAATCTGCCGCCGTAGACGCTCTGCAGAAATAAGCCGTGACAAGTTAAAAGACAAGATTTCATTCACCGCAACAAATTTAATGAAGTTAGGACAACCGAAACATGTAAAATCGAACTCTTGTTTTAAAATATAAAGCAGCACCATCATTTCATTTTGACAAATGGAACTTTTATTCAATATCACATACATAGTTAGAGTGGCAACAAGAAAAAGCGAGGCAACGCGACACAAAAGCGCTTGTCTTGCTTGCACATTTTCCGTTTTCCGATTGAGGGCTTTTATCGTAGTTAGAGACTAACAGAAAAGTAACACCCTATGGTACGTGAAATGCAGAGGCGTATGTGAGTCGTACCACAGAAAAGTCGGATTCGAAAGTGCAAAAAAGGATATAAAATTGAGGGGACGAGTCCTAAGGACATTTTCGGTTGGCTCACAGTGCAAGTTGATGCAAACACGGGGGATAACTACACGTCGTCTATCGCCGGAAGGTAGCGAAAGAAGCCGCTTATCGCTATCGATGTGCATTGGGAAAGGACGAGGCTGCATATGCTGAAAGGAGCAGAGGCGTAGAGTTGGACGGGACGGGTCAAGGGAAAGAAGGAAGCCGATATTTATAAAAGTATGCCCGACCTGACGTATTCAGATAAAGAAAATAGAACGAACAAATTTAAAAGCTGTCTTCTTACAATAATTTTATTTTTACCTTTACTCCTTCGTTTTTACGCACATAGACAAATTTGACACATTACCACTATTATCCAATAATCAGAAAAATAATATTATAAATTATATTTACTATATAGTTCTTCTTTTTTTGAAACAAATATATACATACATACATACATACATATATATATATATAACAGTCGCTTTCCGTCAGAGTTATTCATTAATTATATCACACAATCGAACCTAAAAACTATAAGTTAAAAAAATGTTTATTTGTCTTGCATTTGATCATCGAGCATTTGATTAATAACTGAAAATCTTAAAAAATAAAATTATTACCAGAGATGAATAAAAAAATCGATTGTACGTATTAATTGCCTATAATAGACGGAATTATTTCCGTGAGTAACGACTTGAAAATTCGTTTTATTTTTTGTACGAACTTCGAGAATTTAATAAGGATACCCTTTCAATAATACATATTTATCTACGTGCGCAATATTTATATATATAATTCGATATTAATTTGCGTAGTTTAAATGGAAAAAGTTGATAAGACAGGGTTAATATTATTGCCCCGGATTTAGAAGACAAATTGTCGAAATATTATCGTGTTTGCGAAGCAGCGGATTGTTTAATGCAGTCTAGGTCAGATCAGCCTTTGCTAAAAGATGAAAACTCTATTGATCCGGTGTGCCGTGAAAATGCGTTAATGCTGAAAAAATCGGATTTAAGTGCAGTTTTGTCGGTGCACTCCTTCCTTCGGTTACGCTCCTTCAGTTACACAACGACGACAGCTCTCGTGGCTCTACGGTCTACTTTCTCAACCTGATAATCCTATTGTCTCGCTCAAGCTCGGCGGTATCCCAAACTCTTTTTGTCTCACACTTATCTCGAGTACAGTCGCACCAAGGCAACAGCCCCATAAAAAATTCTAATACCTTGTCCGATATTACCCGTGTACTCCTTACCCGTCTATACCTACATTCGCAGTTGATACAAATTTATCTTAAATTTTTTGCCATTCAATCTCTACTTGTCCTTATCACATACTTTATCCGATTTACGTTGTAAATCATGTAAATTGTGAATCCGAACTTATCAATTTTCATCTAGCACGCCATTTTAACTCATAGGAAATCGTCGATCCATTAATAGATACAGTAGAACAAGTAAAAACTATTCTATTTCTGATTGTCTACAAGCTTTGCAGAGAATTTGTTTTCCTACTGAATAAATTAAACTTTCACTAAAAATAAAGCACTATTTCTAATTTGATTTTAAAACAAATTTAATTCTTTAGAATAACGACATTTTATTACTTTGTACTATAATATTATACTTAGTAATACAAAGGTAAAAAATTATAGTAATTGTTTGTGACTACCGAGTTATTGTAAAAAAAAAAAAAAAAAAAAAAAAAAAAATTAAATAAATAAATAGAATTCTCCATTTAAAAAATGATTACATTATTAAATATATGTTTGAAATAAATTATACGAAGTAATTGAAATGTTAATAAATTTGTAATTAATCAAAAAAGTATTTCTCAATATTATATTATTTTTATTTTTACTCAATATTACTATGAAGATAAGATTTATTAATATTATTCATTCGAATATATTAATACATTTAGACTATGATCTATTTTATGGTAGTAAGAAGTTTTTAAAAGAAATTTAAATGTTGAATAAGTTACTCAGCATTTCTTTCCATAAAAAGGCAATAAAAAATGTTGGTCATATAAATCACTTTGAGAGATGTATTTGTATAAGGGTATAGCTTACTCGGAGAATCTAGAATCAGAGGAAACAAATTTAAATCCAATAAAAAATAACTTACAGAGCATTGCTATTTCATTTGTTCGAAATTTAAGATGACTAACATAAAAGAAACCAGAAAATAAAGGAAAACAGAATGCTGAATGTTATTGGGGGCGGGAGGGAGTGAGAGAGGGAGAGAGGAAAAAAGGTTTCCATTACCCAGGATTTTACAAATCCATCAGGCCTAGGAAGCATCATTTGCTCGTTACCGTAAACGAAAAACAAAGTAGACGCGCTTTAAGAGGCCAATAACAAGTCGAGAGAGGTTTTCAGCCGGAATGTTCAATATCGTAGACTCCCTCGCTAAATGAGAATCGCGCACTTTCTTTCTTCCAAGTCGTTTCCAATATTACCGACCCATTAACTAAATGTCGCGTCGTCCTACTCAATCGGCCTTTACGAATATCCTCGATCACTGGATTACAAAGCCAATTTCCAAACACGAGACAACCAATTTGAAAAGTAACTCCGAGCCCTCCCGCGATTTTAGTGCACCACGTGACCGAGATGCTCCTGGTCTTTTCATAACTTTTACCAGTTTTCCCGCCCGTTTACAAAGAGCATCCGACCCCTTGCGCATCCTTCCCCTTACAATAAACGCTTCGAACACTTTTAATCCTTAGTTCTCTGCGACTTAGTACTCCGGGCAGCTTTTGTCTTACTTAGGCACGGGATTGCACCCCGGCTCTTACTTTTACCTACCTACCCCCATTTCCATATTTTTTTTTTCCTTAAAGCGTTGCCTATTACCATATGGCGAAACGATTTCGTCACCATTTACATTCAGATGGCTTTCCGGACCTAAACCTTTCAGGTTTTTCATTGAATAACAAGATTTATGTATACCGATTACTTTTAAATAGTCCTCTAAGTAAAATCCATAATTATCCGGAACAAAATAGGTCTTTAATGAACATAGGAATTAAAAATAATTCATCGAGCCTATATTCTGTACTATTTAATTGTACCCTAATGACTTAATGAATGTAATAAAGGAAATATATTCCTACATACGTACGTATATGTTTATATTTATCTATTTGTTTATTTATTTAGCTTATTTTTACGATTATATATACTATTTTCTTAAGAGGATTAAAACCGTTAGTCAGCGACAGGCGCTTCCTCAAAGTATGGATTATACTAATTTTCAACTATGTGCGTGCAACGAAACCACTACCTTCTTCAACTTATTGTCTTTATTTTTTTTTACACCTTTATCGTGTGTAAGTTTCATACAAAATACGTATTCTTCCATAGAATTTGATAGCTCATTAAGATAATTATTTTCTTCTTAGCCTTAAAAATCAAACGAACTGTTACTTCAGTAGAGCACTCATTAATTCATTATGTTATATTAATTATTTAGTTAGTGTTTTTCTAATAAAATATATGAAATATTCAAATATTTAACAATAGAATTTCTTAATAATGGAAGTTCAAATTATATATATAAATATTATAAATACTTAAATGATATTTATTCAAATAAAAAAATTTAACCTTGAATAATAATTTTTAATAATGTAGAATCAATATTTTAATTAATTCAAGATTAGATAAAAAATAAATAATTAAAACTTTTTCATAATAGTTTAGAACAAAATTTTCATATTCCGCAAACAAAAACTTTATCCTTGCTGTAGAATTACTTTAATTTTAGTTACAAACAAAAAGATGGAAATATTATTATCTATAATGTATTGTAAAGTAATATAATTGTATTTTCAAATAGTATTCATTTAAATATTTTGAAAAGCAAAATCATGGTAAACTGCTTAAGAATAATCAACGTTGTTGAGTATATTTTTTAAAATAGGTTTTACAGTATACAGTTCGATAAAGATGATTTAATAAATTAAATTATAGTACAATCGTGGATATGAAATGAGAAGCGAAACTTGATAAATTTCAAATATTATCGAAAATTCTGTGAACCAATTTTTGTGTGATTAAATTAAAATTCAATCTGATATATAAATGTCGATTTCGTTTACTTTCTATTCAATATTTTAGTCTACTTGAACAAAAACAAAGACTAGAGTTTATAAAATTTTTTTATATTTGATATTGATATTTTACAGGTTAATGTAAAATTATATAACACTAATTGGTCTTTTATATACAAATGCTTGTCGATTTAAATACCTCGTCTTTCTTTATTTGTAAATATATGTATGTATATACTTCATTTTGAAATTTTACAAGTAGGGATTTATGAAAAAAAACCGAAGGATTAACCATATAGATAACATTGTTTTATTTTTCTTTGAATACGCAATTGTAAAATATAGGGAAGAAAAATTTCAGTGGATACGCAATACTGAAGGAAACAACATGCAATTATAAAGTAAATTAAATTAGTTTTTGTCATAAGCATAAGGTTCACTTCATTATGTGTTTTTTTTTTGTCAATTTCATGAAAAATAATAAAAATAAAATAGAGACGTCGACGTATGTGAAATGATAATTTGCTTTTGTAGATAATTTTGTAGAAAAAAAAAAAAAGCTTTTGTATAATGGAAGCAATATCTTGAATAAATCTTTTACCGGTAAAATTCCGGTAAAATTGTTATCGGCCTTGCATAATTAAGGTAAGCCTAGAATATAGGTATAGAGTAACCAATTTGTATAAAAGTCATAAAAATTGTCCCTTTGTTATGTAGCGATTGAATTTTTTTAAAGCATTTATGGAAATGACGAAGTGCACATGCTCGAATTGGGTTAAAACACGCGAAGAGCCGGACAATATAGGATCACAGGTGAGTAGGCTACGGGATGGGCGGGCAGGCCAGGGAGGTAAAAGGGAAACGGGGAGATAAACGACAGGCTGTTCAATAGAGACAGAGAAGATCGCCAGATAGGAGATGTATACGTGAATACGTGGGTGCGTCTGCCCTCAGCCTCGACTTTGGATTTACAGGTAGCCTCTAATTTCGTTTAACGGAGTCAAACAATTCAGTTACCGGTCATATAATTGTACGTAACTCGATCTTCCAATGGTGTACGAGGTCGTCGGGAAAAACTGCACTCGAGCTGTGCGATGATGGTGCGGAGGGGAGGGGGGATAGCTACGCTCTCCCGTTAAATTGAATACGCTAATTAAGACTACGATTGAAATTGCCAGCGAATCGGTCGAGCACGTGCTCAGACCCTCCCCCCTCCATCGTCACCCTTCTTCATTCCCGTTACACGCCCCACCCGTAACTATGCTGCTACTTCGCCCCATCTGCCTTCGCAACCAACCTTTGTCTCTTTTTTCATTTTTGCAATTTCAAAAACGAAATTCATTTTTATCGAAATATAGTGCAGTAATCAAGGAATGGATACTATTTTGTCAAGGAAGCCAGTCTTTAGAAACTGTGATACATACATCCTAAATCGACTGTCAATTATCATATCGATGTAAATTATGATAAAATAATGCTTCCCAATATCGAGAAAAGATCCTTGGTAACCCGTGAACGATCTCTCTCTCTCTCTCTCTCTCTCTCTTTAAATATACATTCACAATTGTTTTTTATTTATTTATTAATTATACTTATATTGTAAGCATCAAGTGATTACGTGGGATTTGAAAGATTTTTACCGTATTTTAAATCGACTGCTATTTTGAATGAATTAAAATTTACTTAAATATTTGATAAGGGATGTCTCTTGTCAAGATTCTTAAGATTTGTTTACTCTTAAGATTTGTAGTCGAAGTTGGAGTTGAAGCATCTGTGTTTCTCCTTGCTTTTGTATAATCACTTGTTTAAAAGTATGCGAATCTGGCAGATATGAATAGTAGAAAAGACGAAATAGTGTTGGTAATGGAAAAATGCCAATTTTTTCATTCATACGTCGAAAGAGCGTTTTTCTTCGTCTTGTCCGATGCGGGAAAGCTCTCATCTGCTTGCTATGATCGTACGCTTTCGCGAATAAATACACATTCAAAAGAGCGTGACTCTTAGATTTTCCACTCGATTTATACTCGACGGAAAGAAAAAAATCTCACAGAGCGCGTTACGTATCATCATAACAAAAAGCTTCACGACACCCCAAATTGCTTCTCTCAATATTATTGAGAGAATACAGACACATACGTATGGGGAGGTGCGTGCGCACGTCCCTCCGCCCCTGTCGCGAGCGTTCCTTCATCAGTTTTAACGCGTAACCAAGGAAATATTATTTTGTTGTGCCACCTGCCGTCTCCCACGTAAAATAACAAAATTCTTATCGTAATAAAAAATAGAAGTAGGAGAACGAGAAGAGGAAGCTTCTCCTGTGTACAAAGAAAGACGTTCAACGAGATAGATGGATAGGTGGGCAGGGAGGAGGGGATAGCAGAAGTAGTGCTCATGCGAGGTGAACTCACCCCGTACCGGTAACTTGTGGCTTTTCAAACCTTTTTCACTTCATAAATTTAATCGGCTTCGGGTTTATTGGATTTGGAGGTTTGGGCAGACGCCATCCACCAACGCCGACTAGAATAAGTGGCGGATCGAGGAGAGTGGCTTTCTTAAACCTTCGTTATTCTCCTTCTCTCTATACGCTACGCTTTTTTTTAGCCAGCGCGAGCTATTAAGCCAAGAATTTTTATAGGCCGTGATAAAAATATCTGACGAAGCGGTAGATCACACAAGCCTTTTCCCGTCGGGCCCCCCCTCCCTCCACCCCTATTGCTCCATCGTCCTGACTCTCTCTCTCTCTCTCTCTCTCTCACCGCATCTATTTTCTCTTCTCTTCTCTTTTCTTTTCTTCTCTTCTCTTCTCTTCTCTTTTCTTCTCTTTTCTTCTCTTCTCTTCTCTTCTCTTCTCTTCTCTTCTCTTCTTACGAACTCGAGTTTCCTTTTTATTCGCTCCTTTTCCTCTTTTTCAATTAGAATAACTATTCAAGCACTCATACTTGCTTATCACTACATCAACTTTCCATTTTGGATCGCCTAAATACTATCACATGGACACATCAACGTCTATAATTTACGCTCGAGTGCTCTGCACGCCATACACTTCCCAAACAGATAAAATTCAATAAGATTTCATTTTTCAGAGAATATTATTAAACCTGATCCTTCTACAACTTCCTCTGTTCTCATATGCGGAATTGTCTAAATCACATTTTTTATTTTACGAATAATCAATATTATTTTAAATATCAATATTTAAAAAGTCCATTGCAAAGACATCTGTAATATTATTATAATTAAATGAATTTCAATTGTTTCATTACATTTGAAAAAAAAACATTTAAGAAAGTTATTGGATAATAATTATGCATCAACTGACATATAATTCTAACGTTATATTTAAACTTGGATACAAATTTTAATTACTTTGTATTTTTATCATGAAATTAATCAAGAGAATATTAATTGTATTGAAAGTTTCGCTCTTTAAATGCCAAGATCTTGAAAAAACAAAAATATAACTCATTTTTAATGTATTCTTATGTAATTAAAAAGAGCATTAATTAGTTTTTCCCATTGGTGTGGGAGTTCGGTAATAACTAGCAAATAAATATCGAGCATTAAAATATGAATATCGAATTAAGACTTTAACGTTTCAAGCTTTTCATAATTTAAATTAGAAATTGCATATGCCAGCTACTTAATATTTCTATTAGGGAAATGATACCATGAAAATAACTGTAATAATAAAAGATGATAAAGTTTTCCGTTTCTTGTTTAGTGACCCCCTGCCACAGAAACTCGCGCACGCGCGCAGACTATCTTCTATAGAAAACTAGTTTTCTCAATAGATTGTTCACTTTTGGCAGAAATGGTGTCCGTGCCTCAGATTACACCAATAAACTGCTATTATTCGTCGTATCTTACCCCCTCCACTTCACTGCAAATAGAAAATTGGATTTTTAATTTGTCTCCCTTTCGCGACAGCAAACGTTCTCCGCGTGCGTCTTCATAAAAAAAAGTTAATTTAGAAAAGTTGATCGATGAGAGGCGAATTGGTGCTTCACTTCGCAAGTCCAATTGCTTTTGACCCCTCCCCCACTCTCTCTCTACCTCTACCTCTCTTTCTAATTAGCTGCTTCTCTTCTTCGACCTGTTTCTCCATATCATCATATTATCCGGATTTATATAAAACTAAATTTAATATAATTATAATTTTAAGCTGTATAACGGTTTATAAAAATAATTCTGCTTATTTTTATTTATGTTATATTCTTGTTAAGCAGAATTTAAAATAATGTTGATGTATTACGAAATAACAATTCCATTGAAATTGTATATTTTTCCTGCATTTTGTATTCTTTTTGTTCCCTTAATTTTTTTCATTTTTCATTTTTCATTAAGTAAATAGTAAATCTCAATAAAAAGATGTTACAGTAACTTATCTATATTTTTTGAACACGCTTTTTGCTTTCCATAAACAACATTTTTTATAAAACCTGTGTCAAGAATCTGTGATTTAATTTCTGTAAAAATAAAATTTTATATAGAATATTAATTTAAAATCTTCAAAAGTTATTATATGTATACTAATATATTAAACAAAAATCAAATATAATTCATAAGGATATTTCGGAAGCAACTATGAATTTTAAAAATTTTACAGACTGTAAACTATTTTATTTAATTTAGTTGTGAAATACGGTATTAGATTTATAGAAGAGAATTAAAATAAATATAAATGATAAGAAATAGCATAACCATGACAATCCGGATTTAGTAGAAATACTAAAAGAATTATAGTTAAAATTGATAAAATTTTATTAATAGTAAGAAAAGTAATGGATTCGAAGTAAGTATTGAAATATCTACGTCATTAATTGGTATATAAAGATTAAATTAAAAGTGTAATCATTATAAATTCACTAAGCAGCTTTAATAACGTTAGTGTATTTAAGATTTTGCATAAATGGTAAGAAATAAAAGCATTATGGAAAATTTCAGATGAATCTCTCATTAAATTTCGTATTGTATTTTACAATCTCCGAATTATCATATTTCCATTACAAAACTATCATATTATGATAATTACAATATTATTATAATACGTATATTTCTGAGAATGCTAATTTATAGTTATGAAAAGAAATTTAATTTAATATAACATTGAAAAAAATAATGTATTTACTCATTTATACAAAAATGAAATTTTACTTTATATTGTAAATTTATTTCTGTTCCGCACGATACATATTCTATGTTTTATTCTAATGAATTTTAATTTCTTTATCTTCTTTTTTCATATATAAATATATATGTGTGTAATATATGTTTATATATATCTAGACATTTAAAGTGTATATTTTCCATCTAAAGTTTTTATAACGTGTTAGACACTAATTCTAGAAAGTAATTTTCAAGTTTGACTTTACCTGAGCAGCCAAATTATCTCAGAAGTTCCCCTCTTGCTTCAAATACTGAGATATTCTTGTTCTTTTGCGTTAGCTTTATGAAGTTATACACAACTTTATAATAACAATATTTATAATTGCATTAATATTAATGCAAATGAATTATTGTGTTATTATAAGTAGATGATGCGTATATTAGCAAGTACGCGTAAGTAGATATTTAATTAAATTTGCATTAATTATTAGACACATCGAAGTGCAATTATTTTTATAATCGATTTTTCATCGAAGTGTCGTGACGAAAAAATGGCAAAATTATCAAGACGATTAGTACAGGTGTTGAATTGACAGAAGGGCTACGCGTAGGTAGTCAATAATTTATTGATTAAATGTAATAAAATAATAAGTAATTGTAAAAAGTTAATCAAATCGAGAGTAGGTATTCGTGAGAAATAAAATTATTGGCAAAAAGTAAGAGACGAGGCGGTAACGTTAGAATAGGCACGGAGAACATTGGCATAGGGATTTGGCCTTCTGCTGGACTCTCCTCGTATCACCGGCATTTGCGATACTCGAGAAGTCGGGCAATAACTTATCCGTCAATTTATTGGCACAACATCCTCGATCTCGCAACTATCGCAACCAATAAAAAAAAAGTGAAAAAGCGTGGGAGGAAGCATAGCAATCATGCGCGATGCTCTCAGAGTCGGGGAAAGAAACTCGTACGTGAATAAAGGACGCTGAGGGATGAGGTGTCTATTCGATTAGCATTGAAGCCTTCGATCTTTCTCGGGCCGAGGGACTTCCGGAAACCCCCGGAGCGCGAGTCAGTCGGAAAACTCGCGGCACGCGCCCATGCTCACCTCGACTCTAATCGCTCCGTGGGGAAACGGTTCCTGGAAAATGGAATCGGGCTCGCGAAGATCGAGGTGCTGGGCCATAATTCTTGTCCAGGGTGGGAATCGAGCGGCCCACATATATTTTTTGAAACCCAAAGACCATAGCATCTCCTCCTCATATGAGTTACGTTTTTTTTTCTTTTTTTCTTTTTTTCTTTTACGTAATCTCCTCACTTATCATAAGTGTCATCTCCGTTTTTCCAGAGCTTGATCGGACTCGTCATCTCAGACATCAAACGCTTAAGCTTTTAGTCGCGATCGAAAAATATTTTCGTATGAACAATTAAGTGTACGTTTATTTTTACAGTACTCATTCACAGATATTGTAGCTTCAAAGTAAAACTAATATACTGACAAGAACAGCCTTCATCTTCTCATTAAACCATTAAAAAATTTTTAGTAACCTAAAAGAAGCAAATTACCTCGATTTTTAAGAAATCTATTATGAGAGTATGTGATGTTTACGTTTCAATGAAGGCAATCATCGTGCATGATCACCATTGAACTCTATTGACAAATATTTAAATAAGCTATAATTGCTTATATCAGCCAATACTCATTCTTTTGAAAATCATAAAGCTAAATTTTTATTAACTATATAATAATAATAGATGAAAAGTAGGGGATAAATAATCATTTGGAACTAGCTCATTTGGAACTGAGCTATGATGATGATGAAATTTTTTTGTTTTTTATTTTGGGGGAAGACAAGAGTCGTACAAATCTGAATTTTAAATTGCAGATCATAAAAGTGAATGTTCCTTTTAAAATTTTTCAATCAACTATCTTTCTCATCGCGTTTATTCTATATATAATTATTTTTATTCATATTTTAAAAAGACTAGCATCTCCAATCTACATTTAACTTCAATTAAAGCTTATTCGGTTTCGTTTATCAACTTCTGGCCTCGCTTCGTACTCGAAATCATGAGTCATCAAAGGCTCTCCATATTCTTCTAGATCACACTTTTAGAATCCTTAGGCGTGATTCATAACCAAAATAATGAGCAAAAGATGAAGTTGAACTAATACTATCGAAACATTAATAATTTCCTTGAAAAGGAAAGCCTACTAGCGCTACTAAGACGAGGAGTTTCACAAATCTAATTCTTAACAACCAATTACAACTATTTTTTACTCTGCTTAACTCATCAAATCGTAAGGTTACAAATCTTATACTAATCGTCGATGCGACTACGAATTGATCGTTGTTTAAACATTAACCGCCAGTCTTTACTTTGTATATATATATATATATATATATACAATTTGTTTATTAAAATTAAAAATAAAATCTTGATCGTCTTTGATAGCTCATAGTGGAATACTTTATTCCGTTATTTACATTAAAAAATCAAGCTTTCATAGATGAATTTTATAAATAAATTGCTTTTTTAAAATAAATAACATTTAAAATGATATACTTTATTAAAATTATGTCTGTGCTGGTTCACAAAAAATAAATGTGATATTACGTTGACAGTTCGTCCCTGTTCTCTTCTTACTGAATATTTTATATAAATGGATATTAAAATAAAAATCTTTCTTCTTTTTTTTTGGAAGTATGGAAACGTCATTTATTATTAAGTTTATGTGAAAACAATATTGATATATTCACAATATATTCGGATAAATACTACGGTAATATATTTAATACGTGATACATTTTAAAAATGATGAGCGTGATAATAAAATACATTTTAGTAAATAATATCATAATATTCTATTTTCTTCAGTGCTTGCATGGACATAAGTAGAAAGTATCCGCAATTTACGAAAGAATATTTCTCTCTCATATTCATGTGTGCATCACATATTGATTTTCTATTACTCCAGTAGTAGTAATACGTGTGCGTATACAAAGGTAAGTTAAACAGGAATAAATTACCTTTCGGGTCGCAGTAAGGATTTTGAAATTTTGAAATTTTGAAGCTTCTCTGTATTAGTACATCGAATATTGTTTCTTTCTCTCTTTATAATCCATATCCTCTATATTTTTATTTTATGATTTCTTTCACTGCATACTTTATCTTTTATATATTTTTATTATTAGTATATTATTATGCTATTTAAATTTAGTATCATCAAATTTTTAAGATTTTCAGTAGCTACGGCAGTATAGTGCAATATAATGCAGCATATATATTTATTTTTACAATTTTTTTTTACTTACATTTTGCAATAATAAAATGTATACATTTTTAAAGAGTCAAAGTTTTATGTTATTGACGTTTGCGACTACGGGGAAATGAAAACTAATAGTTTAATCAGTAATAAAATGCTTTATTTATTTTACATTATAATATTATAAATAATTTGTTGTTTATTAAAATTATATTTTAAATTCTTTCATAAATCGCCTCTCGTTCAGAGCATTAGAAAATACCTATTACATGGAAAGAGCATGGTAAATATTATTTTATACAAGAGGCTTTTAGATATTTTGAATACCTTCCCAAGATTAGGATCTGCTATAAGCTTGTTTAATGGGGACGTATATTTAGTATATTAAAATATGTTTATTTCTATTAAAATATCCATTTAACAATGCCATACGTGCCTGCACAATCACATATGTATGTATGTATGTATGTATACACGCGCGCGCACACACACACACACACACACACACATATATATATATATATATATATATATATATATATATGTACAAATATTAAAATATTTATAAGTATGAATATAATGCATTTCCAAGTTTCCGTAGCTTTTAAATACCAGTATTCAAACGTTATTTTGGATAGAATAATAAATAAATAATAAAATACGAGCGAAATACAAAAGTTATATTTTATATATTTTACAACAATTAACTTTATAAATAAAAAAAAAATTAATATTTGTTTTCGTTAGTATTATATTAAAAAAAGCAAAATAGGAAAAGCGCATTTGTTGATTTGAAAAACATTTGGAAAGACAATTCAGTCAGTTGTACAAAAATACATATTGTTTAACCTTCCATTTTATCAAATTTTATTAATAGTATCCTTTAATTAAATTGTACTTAGAGAGAAAATTTATAACTGCTCATTCTTCAAGCACATGTTTAGTTTATTATATTAACTTATTATATTAACATGCACACGCACACGCACACGCACACGCACAGAGAGACGGGCAAGTCAGCTTATCCAAAATTAGATAAATAAAAGAAAGTTAAGTTTTTCAATTAGGGAATAATATAAAATATTGAAATAAATTTTATTGAGTAAAAAATGAATCTTGAAACCCGCCAGAATAGCTTTATGTTCATTCTGCTCAACATATTTTGACGAGCAATTTTCGTGAAAGATAGCCTTTTACTCGAAAACAGATGTACCCGTAGTTTTCATTGCTGTAAAGAGCTGTTGCTCTTTAAGTGGGTATTATAAATTTTTATACAAAATTCAGTTATAAAATATTTACGGATCGTTTTTTAAATAAATAGTTTATATTTTAAGCGGCTTGTGTACTTTTAACATAATGTACTTCTAATTAAATATTCCAGGTTGTACGCTTAAGAATGAGCATTATCAGATTTAACGTTAAATTTTTATAAACTTATGATCTGTGCAGTTAACTATTTATTTATGTAAATATCGATCGCTTTTCATTTTATATTATGTGTATACACGTACATGAATAGATTTTTTCGTCTCTTGGAAATAATGAAAGTTCATATAAAGATTAAGCGGCAGTTAAGAGGATTAAAGTTGAGGAAATGTGTTTGATTTAAATATTTAAATAAATATGTAAAGTTGATGATGTAATGTAATGTCATAATGGCCATAAATAATGTATAAAAGGAAAATTTATGAAATTGCTTCTCCAACCATTTCCAAGACTCATCACGTCGAATTATAGTCGATGGAATAGCGAACGATTTTTCTCCTCCGGGATTTAATTATATCCCTTTTGGACTCGCTCATCTGCCATCTTCACCCCCCCCCCTGCCCATCGAGCGTCGCCACCAGTTATTGACCGGGTCATGCATCAATAACAAACAGATAGATCGGAGCGATGCATCCGAAGTCGAAACGGCAGCGAGTTCGGGAACAACTTGTGGAGAAGCTACTCGCCTACTCCTGGAGAAAGAGGGACAGAGGGGGCTCGGGTCGACTCGCGCCTAGGGAGTCATGTATCAGTCCGTATTATGTACGACAGCCCAAGTACCGACCTACTCTTCTCCAAGGTGAATAACTAAAATTTACAAAAGCATCAGCGTTTCCCCTGCCTTAGATCCCCCAAATGTCTCAGCTTATCGTGTTACATCAGTTTGTGAAGGCCAGCATATTCTGCTTAGGAACTCTGTGGGTTCCACCCTCGCCATCTCATTTCCTTGAGCAAACTTTTCTTCCTCTCCAGCTTCACAGCCTCCCCTCACATTGACACTGCATCTTACTTTAAGAATCTTCATCTGCCTCAACGTATCTGTGTGCGCTTACGCAGGTGTCTTAATATACAAGTTGCTAAGTAAATTTTTCCGAATCACTTTGTTTGTTCCGATAATTGATGTTTTTCCAATACAGAGTCATTGTTCTTTATATTCGAATGAACGTTCCTTCCGTGAGGATTAAGATGGGTTATTGGGTTTAATGGCTTATCTCGATTTTATATATGCTTACTTTTCTGATTGACTGAGCTGATCAACATTGGAGTATCTGGGCCATCGATGTTTTAGCTGAAGCTATCACGACTCTTTAATTATATTTCGCTCCTTTTAATAAAAATTTATTTACACCATCGACTCACCGGGCCGTCAAAATAAATACTATATATATATATATACACACACACATACATAACTATCTTATTTCTTGCTAACCATTGTATTCGAATCAATCCATCATATTTACATACGTGTTTATACTTTTTGAGCGTATTCTATAAATCGACTCTAATTTTTCTTTTAAAACTTCATATTATAATGATTAAATATTTCTTTGAGTATATATAACTAACATCAATTAAGTTTCATCTTGTGGTTAAAAAAATTAAAATAGTTATCTCTCTATTGATTGTGCAATTCGTATAGATTTAAGGTATAACTTCCACATTTGATAATGATAAATATAGCTGTGATAGGTACATAAAATTTATTGACCCTCGAAAAATCAAAATTTAATATACAATAATTCTAAAAGAGGAAAGTAGCATTCGATACGCCGTAAAAATTACTTACCTTGATCAAAGTCGGAGTGTAAACATTGGACTCGTTGCCTTCACATTCTTGAGCGATACGCTTCCTTTCGATGCCCTATACAATTGGCTAGCAAAAATATGATAAAATGCGATGATTTATATTAAGCGACGCTTTCATGTGTGTTAGACTGCTTGTTTCGTCCTCGAGCCCAACGCACTCCTGTGATTTTGACTAAACGATACGCGTCTCTAGAGACTCTAGAGACACCGTCCCAACGTCTCTGTATCCCGTCAGAATTTTCTTCTTTATTTCATATCTCATTAATAGCTCATCAACTTCAAGTGGTAATGTAAACTGCTTTCATTTTCGTAGACCACTATTTATCAATGCGACTTTATTCAATAATTTCATACTTTGTTACATGCACACCCATATAGTCACACATGGAGCACCTTAAAAAAATGAGTTGAGTTAGCTAAATAGAAAAATAATAATGCAACAAATTTGAGAACACTGTAGAATAAAGAAATTATTTTCCCTGCCAATAAGTACTAAAGTACAATATAAAAACGATGTTTGAGTTACGATAGAGATACAAGATGAGATAAATATTATGAGGCCTGACGAGCAAGCAAAGAAAAAATTAACGAGTGGTTAGATGATTACATGCTGATGATGCCCATAGCCTTGAACGTCTTCAACTATAAGAGAGGGTATGCATGTTCTAGTATTCCCGTGGGCAGGGAAAACGAGTAAAAGAACGCTATATACCAAACGAATAATAAAGAGTACTATGTTTTGTTATTTTTTCTTAAGCAAAAACTTCAACTCCTATGCGCTCTATTTATTATTTTTCATTGTAGAGAGTATAAACGCGCTTGTATCTGAAATAATTCTTCTCATAGCAATAAATATTTTTTCAGTAAAAAAAACTTATATTTTTAAAAGTAAAAATAAATTCAATAGAAAAGTGACGACCGTTAGACCTTTAGTCATAATGATACGAAATAATATATATAAACGTGTCTTATAAACAATAAAAACATTAATTAAGTTCTAATTAGACCGTTCACATGCTGTATAAAATATATATAAAACAGATTCTATACATACTAGTAAACTTAAGCAATCACATTATATTTTTAAGACCCGAATAAAAGCTTTTGGCTCATTTTAATGTAATAAGTTTTCTTTGCAAAAGGAAAGGTACCCTTTTTTAGAAGTAAATGATCCATAAATCGGATTTAGTGAAAATAGTTATTTTACATTGAAAATTTTATGAAAGTGTTTATGCATAAAAATTGTCCTGTAGCTTGGGGTAGGTAAATTTCAATGACATGGTCACTCCCACAAAATTAACTAAGCGCCGAATAACTTTTATCCGAGTTATTACTGACCTCGACTCGCTCGTCCTGGCTCGTCTTAATTCTGGGGAAAACGTACGGTCAGAATGTCGCAGGAATGCAGGAACCTAAATGCACGAAAGCCGACCGAGCTAGCGGAGACAGAGATGGAAGAAGACGGTCGATCGGAATAATTTTTATAAATCTATATTGAGCTAACTCGGAAAGGGGTTTGTTAAAGGAGCCGAGAGGGGCGGTCGCCAGTAAATGGAAGACGATTGAGAGTAGTTGTGTACGTGACTCGAGTAGCGCTCAAAACTCCTGTCTCTTGTTGCCCTCTCTTTTTTTGTTATGTTTGTTCGGACAGTACGGACGAATAAAATGATGCATAATCTGCTTCGATACGAGCGAGTGCTCTGATTATTTTCTTCTTCAACTAAAAACGGAATGAACCGAATGGATAAGTTTAATACGCAATTTCATCGAGTTCGTGTTAATGTAAATTTGGGAAAGGGATTTTTTTTTCTTATCTCTTTAACTATTTCGAATTCTCATTTGACTTTCCAGTCATTGTAATTAAAAACTTGCTAACGTTTCATTAAATATTCAAGCACCGATAAAATAATTATTCCAAGCAATTATATTCATTTTCAATTTTTTATGACATTGTTTTTCAAAATGCCTTATACTAAACTCTATGTATAATAAGCCGAATTGAAGATATTGTCCTTTATTTTACATACGCATTACGAGTATAAAATATCAAAATCGGTGAACGAGTATCAGAATCAATAAATGTATTTCAAGAAAGTAGCAAACATATAGATGTACTGCTCTACATCTCTGCTTCTTTATCATTACAAGCATATTTTAGAAAATATCAGCAATGATTGCCGACTAACCAACTGGCACATTAGTTTATGTAAATCAAACGTCCATTAATCTTTTTAAAGTTTAGCTTTATATTTAGAAACCATTTATTTTTAAATTATATGCAATCATTATCGTCAAAGCTCCACCGTATAATAATTGCCCAATTTAAATAAAATAAATTGAGTATACATGTAAACATAATAATTAAAATAATTACCTAAACCGTTATTGCTTTTATAAAATTTATAAAAAAAAATTTTTTTGGTAGTTTAAATTTAAAAAACAGTATTCTGTATCAGTAACTATACATTAAGATTCTATCAATAAGTAATAATGATTAATTATTAGCAGGATTCGTTGATACGATTTTTTTTTTTAATTTTAATACTGCAAACGTTTAATTAAATATAATGAAAAAGCTTTTAATTACACACTTATTTTTAATTTCAATAAAAATCTTTTAAAATGAATATTTTTTAATCATGATTCAAAATTTTAATATAATACGCATGATTTATAGGCTTGTACATACAAAAATATTTTGAAGAGAAAAAATTCATTAAGAGATTACTATTATTAAAACATTCAAGTTTTTTTTTAAATATTGTATTGCTGATTATGTCTGTAAGCAAAATATATATGTGCATTAATGAATTGTTAATAGCAATAAAATTATGAAAATCATTCATACTTATATAATAGTTATAAATTCATAAAATATATCAATATGTATTAATATAAATACTTGTATCGATATAATGAAAGAACGTAAAATGAAGAACAACAACGAAATTGTCATATTTTTCATTAAAAAATAAATTTGATAATAAAATGTATATTTATAGAGTAAGGATGTCTTCTTCCTAAATTGGTATAAATATAAGATAAATGGATTAGAGAATGCTTTAAAATTCTTAGATAAATAATAATGTACCTAAATATTTATAGGTTCGAAAAAGATTTTCCGTAAAACTGTCTGAAACACGTAAGCAATATATAAAAGCTTATTGAATAGTATTATATTTTTGTTTATAGTCCATGCCCTACAAGCTTCAGATCAATAAGATTTTTAAAAATTTTATTATCACCGCAGAATAATGGATCGAAGCGATCTTTCTAATATTTTTTATCTTTCTAATATTCTTTATATCTGTACTTGTATTTTAATAACGCATCCATGTACGACTATATTTTATAAATTTATAGGCAGCGGAGGTGTGGATATGCCGCTGCTTTCAAGACTTGTATATCTATAGGGGCTTTAATGATATTTATTTAATATCTATACGCACTGGAGATCTCAGCTCATTGGAGTCTGCATGAACGTAAAAACGACTAGGTTATTGGGGTTGAAAGGCCGGAAGAACAACTGCCGAACGCATGCGTCAATACAATTTGTACTGGAATTTTTAAAGAAATCTCCTCCCCCCTTTTTTGCTTTAATCGAATAGTTAGCGCCAATAATGCTCATTGTAAAAAATATGAATAAAACGTAATAAAACGTAGGGATCGTCTTGAACCGAGAGTCGATTTAATCCATTGGAGCTTGGTGTCGCACATAAATTTCGTTAAGGAAATTACAGGCTCTTGTCGGCTTTCATATTTAAACCGCTTAGGAAATTTTCAAATTAATAACTTCTATAGGAGTGTTCATAGAGTGTATCCGACTGTCCTAGCTAAGGCGCAATTAACAATGGCAAATATCCTGCTGGTTAATAATTCATGCATTAGGGAAACCGCGAGTAAGCATTAACGGAGTCTAGAAGACGTATAAAGCCACTCGAGGACCCTCGTATCTCTTTCGCTCGTCCTCACTTCGCCCCCTCCTCTGCCTCTCTCCTGCCTCTCTTCTGCCCCGCTCTCATAGATCCGCTTAAAGCTACGCGATCGTGAACTTTCAATACTAATGCAGCGTTAATAGCGCACTAATACCAGGTGAAGTCGTAGCCAGTCGTGGCCGCAAAGGGCACCGTGAGCTTGCGGGATGATTTGTCCCCTGCGAAACATTTAATGCTGACAATTGATCCGCTAGATCGGTAGAGGGGGGGGGCGACAATAAATCCTACATCGTGTATCAGCTAATTCCAGGGGAATTTTTAATTTTACTGATTTTTTCGCGCTCCTTCGTATTTATTAGTCATATCTTCAACTTATCCAGATTAGGTAGGTAAATTGATAGTTGAACGACTTACTTGCAAGACCACATTATTAAGCATAAGCGTTCTATTATTTTTAATCTAAATGCATAAGCGGCACAGATTTTAAATTATAAAATTTTCACAAATGCTAAAATACTCTATTGCAGGTCGATACAAAATAGGCCTAAACAAATCATCTTAAATAGGCCTGAAAATAGAAAATATTTACAATCTAGTTTATTACGAAGAGGCTCCTGCAATGCAAAGTTTTAGATAATTCTATTAATTCATATTTGATAAAGCTTTATTAAAAAGTCTATTATTGGCTGAACAAAATTAAATGAGTTTTCCAGTAAGAAATAGCGTATTATTCATACTTTCAAAGTATAATACTTCTCATATATCATTATAGTAAATTTTTTTAAGTATTTTTTAAAACTAATTACTACAATTCATAATTGATATTAGGCGCATTTTTCATGGTAATAATAGTTGGGAGATTAATATGATAAATAATATCTGGTTATTTAAATTATTTAAATTATCTCATATTTCAACATCAAAGTATTTCGCTCTTTTCGTCGTAGCTGATATTGTATGTTAAAATTATTAATTCTTCGAAAAATGTAAAACTTGGTGAAATGGTATCGAAATAAGGAACATTGAAATAGTACTGCATATGATATTATAATTTTAAAAAAGCAAACAATGTCAGAGTCAGGAAAAATTTTAATATTTGCAAGTTAATTAACATTGTGCATGTACATGCACAATGTTAATAATTAATATTTATAATTTATTAAGTTGTCCATTTTCGGATAGAAGTCTTAAAGCCCAGCCTTTGATAAACACAAATAAAACTATAATTATAAATTTAATGTGCTGAAAACTTTTCGTTAAAGTAAATTAGTCATATAAAGCTTTTTCATATAAACAGCGATCATATCACCCGTAAACATTATATTTATTTATGAAAATTGAAAGATTTATTCCAGTCAATTGACTTCTTAAATTCCTTATTAGTTTATTTATCATGATTTATTTTATACATATATATATATATATATATTTTTTATGTTGACTATAAAACGGCTGTATGATAATCATAATGAATTACATTTAATTTCTATACTATTATAATAAAAATGAAATGACTGATCTTTTTTAAAAAATAAAAGTTAGTCATAGTAACGGGAAATGAATGTATGTAATTACACGTTAATATAATGTGTGGTTTTAGTTACTTAATCAATAATGAATGTAAGGCAAGCCTAACTAACGTGTTCATCTTATCTTTATGTTTCAGGTAAGGAAAACATTAAATAGCTATCGTATACATGCAGCTGTCATGTGTCGATCTATGATCTCTTACACTCCAAGATTCAAGTGAACATCGAGTAAGTTGATTTCCCTCTTATTAGAATTAAGTAGTTGAGAAGCTCCTTCAAGAAGAGGATCGCGCAGAAGATTCTCAGTGAAAGTTGCGCGACAACTCGTAAATCAGTAACGGCAAGTTTTCCTGTGATTGCCGCACCGATGATCGTCAATACCTCCACTCCGCTTCCTATTTGCCGAGAAGCTCACGGTTTTCTTAATTAATGCCCCACCAAAGTTGGCAGGCATCTCTTACGCGTGCGCCCGGCAATTTCACTATATCAGAGCATCCTAAACTCGCTAGAGTTTCTATCTCTCCTCTCTCTCTCTCTCTCTCTCTCTCTCTCTCTCTCTCTCTCTCTCTCTCTCGCTCACTCACTCACTCGCTCAGTCATTGGGATGGAGAAAACGGTAAATTATATTGCCTTCTGATCGGATATCACTAAATGTTGAATGATAATGGAGCTACGAAACTTGATGTAATATACGAAATATTAATTGGTTCAAAATTCTATCATCTAAGATCTGCAACTCGTTACATACTTTAAACTATTCAGAGTATTAATGCCTTGTCGGCTAACAAAATTTCTAATATAAATACTAGATATTTTTAATATAAATATATAAACTAAAATTTAATATACAAAAATTTATTCATTTCCATTATATAAATTTTGTAGTCACAAATTCTATTAGTTTATCTTTATTACTAATAGATAAATAGATATAAAACTTTCCTTTATGTAATAAAGATCATGATTGAAAATGGTTAAATGTCAATTTATTAAAATTTTTTCCCATTTAGTATACATGTCTATAAATTCATTTTATTAATCAAGAGTTTAAGGTAACTTAACTATTTTTAAGTAATAATAATTATTTCTAACTTCAAATATAGAAAGTTAATGAAACTTTTAAGTGAATAATAATCTTGAAAATTGTAGTTGATATTATAATATAATATTAAAATTTGAAATGACATAAAATACTAGTTAAAATATTAAAAAAAAAAAAAAAAAAACAACGATTATTGAAAATTCATATTAAATAAAAGTCATATTAATTCTTATAATTCGAAATTTAAAATAATGTAAATTTTCATCGAGTTTTAAACCAACTACGACAATTTCAAAAACAATGCTTCTGACGTAGTTGTTTGTATATATTATTACAAAGGATGTTTTGAATTCAAATTGTCGTGCTAAAATATCAAATTATTTCTGTACTTTACTCTTTGATATATGATAAATTAAAAAAATATTTGTTATAAAGAGTAATACCAATAAAACAAGAATTTCTCTGAGTACGTAATATCATATTCAGATATTTGACGCAATGAGCGGTATTCTATATATTGCAGCGTATCGAAAACAAACATATATTTTCAATGTGCTATAGAGCTTTGGGCACTTTTAGGAAACGACCAGAAGATATTGTACATTTCAATTAGTTTCTATTGTGTTTACTGAATGAGTAAAACTATCTACAAATCTTTGATTTATTTAATGTATATATTTTCATTAAAAAAGAAAAAAACAATAACTTTTAAATAAGTTACTACTTTTGCATAATGTTTTATTAATTCATTAGATTATTAAATTTAGAATATCTGACATATCTAATTTTTAAAAACTCCAATAAAAATATGTAAATAACAAGCTGAAGATTTATGAATTTTTTTTTATCTACTTTCTAACATGGCTCAAAATATAAAACTGAATATGTAACTTTTCAATATGACATTTATAATTCAATATTTTTATTGAACGAAAAATATAGACAAATTTTATGAAAGTATTATAGTATTTTATATGTGATATTAAACTGTGATGAGATATAAAAAGTTTAATTTAATTCAGATATGCTTATATGTTCAAAAGCCATCATAACATAATAATTATTATTATTTATAAAATTCTGATTTAACAAAACGTAAATTTACACAATTTCATTGGAATTATTATAACTTTTTACCATATACTTAATTGATATTTTATTTGAAATGAGCTCTTTGAAAGTTGTAAGTAAATAAAATATTTAGAAAAAAAATACAAATGTTTTTTTAAATATCTTTAAATAAATCATCCTATTAAACGAAAAAATTAAACAAATTTATAATAAGTTAGCAAATTTTTAAAATAAAATACTGATAGATATAAGAAAATATGAAATCGAAATATAATGTAATTAAGTTACTTTTGATATCATCTCTAAATATGTTATATGTTTGTTTGATAAATCATATGGAATAACAGGAAGACATTATTTCTTTATAATATTATAAAAATTTAAAACGGCCGAAAGTCAGGCAAAAATATGACTATATAAAAATGTATAATACTTTCCGGAAATAATAGACAGTTATTAAATAATTATGCTTCATTTTCAGTATAATAACTTATACAAGCTTTGATAATTTATTAATAAAATTAATCTTATAAAAGCTGTATATGAATAATGAAAAATTAAATATATGAAGAAGTAAAAAAGTAATTAATCTTTCAATCACATTAATCCGATTATATAATCTAATTATTAAATTTATGATTAACAACTGATTTTAATAGAAATCTATAGATTTTACTTATGACATTAAAATGATAAGTTAATCATGAATGAAATTAGAAGATTTATTTAATTTTAATAACTTAAATAATAAACGTATGTAACGCATAGAGTATTGAAATGAAATAATTTCTGATTTAAATACACTAAAAACATACTCAATTCATAATGATAATGAAGTGGCGCTAATGTAATTGTATATATTTGTAACGAAAGTAAAATTATGGAATATCTTAAAGTCTATTGCTACAGAGTATTGAAATTAGTATTTCTGTACACAATAATACATTCACGATATCATGCTTTGGCACATCGCAAAAAGCAGGATAAAAATAGTTATGCGCATAAACTTAAGAATAGTTGGGCAGAGGGAAAAATATCATCGTCAAAAAATATGAGACGCACATCCTCATCTTCCAAGGAAATTGCGGAGGCCGCATAATAGTAAAAATGCAATATTATTCTCTTTACAATCTCGCCATTAGAGGAAAGAACTGATGTCACATTTGTCACTTCTACATTAACACCTTTTTCTTTTATTGCCCTATTTTCTTCACTTGTGGCTCACTTAAAACTTCAAATCTCCATACTCTTGGTTCGTATTATAATTATATTTATACAATTATTTTTTAAATTAAATTAATTTTACACAATCCATATTCACCGATGAAATAAAATAAAATTTAAAATTACATTTTAATAAGCTCAATTAAGAATAAAATTTTATAAGTGTTCGTAATCAGAAAAATTATTTAATAAATATTTATTAATTACTTAATTTTTTTGATAATGAAATGAGTACCTCGAATTAAAATTATTATAAGATAGCAATACTTCAAAGTGTTTGAATAAAGTATAGAAATTAAAATAATCCCTTTATCTTTTCTGAATAAGCGTTTGCAGTATAGGGTCACTGCTTTTCTTCATCAACTACTTCGTCTTCCTTCGTATATCTCATTTTCTACTTTAAAAGATAAAAGAAGCTTCTCTATCTTAGCCGATTCAGAGTAAACATGAACGTGAATGCCTAAAAAATCGATAGAAAGAAACGAAATCGTGCACTCGTGCTTTTAATTAATATTTACAATTACTTACATATTTTATTAATTTAATTTTACTCTTAATGTAAATATATAATATACAAGAAATTCTTGAAATAAATTTTGAAAATAAATTTTGTTTTGTATGCTTTTATCAAAGATTTTGTAATAGTTAACGATTATTACAAGAATAATGAAGTTTTATAAAAAATTGAGAAATGATTGTAATTATTACACAAAGTAAATATATAAGTCTAAAGAATAGTTTAACTAATATATTTTAATTAAGCCTAATTTCGTAAAATAATTAGGTAACAAGATCTTTAAGTTGAATATGTTTTTATATAATAAACAATTTAAATAATAATAATAATAATAATAATAATAATAATAATAATAATAATAATAATAATAATGCATCCTCGCACGTCAGTAATTTCGGGTATATGTAGATGTGTGTGTGTATATATATATATATATATATATATATATATATAGAGAGAGAGAGAGAGAGAGAGAGAGAGAGAGAGAGAGAGTGATTGATGAAACTACAGTAATAGGAATACAAACTTTTAATGCAAAGTATCTGACTCGAGGAAAATACCTTGTACAAAAATTTAATTTTCTCTATAATATCGTACTTCCAACTTAATTAAAGAATTTGTTGATTTTGTTATTAAATATCTTTTCTTCTATTTTTACTTAATTATTAAATTACATGTAATTATAAATTTATATTAATTACATTTTTAAATATAATTCTGCATTTAGAAGCCAATGTTTTTTACGATTATTATAAAATTTTAAGATTTTTAATTCATATTCTGATTGTAGTGTCTATAACAAACACTCATAATGATTATAAGAATAATAAACATATTTGAGTAATAACTAATAGGCTTTGTAAATTTATGAATAAAATATAATATCTATTTGTAGGAAAAAATACAGGGGGTAAATAAATTACTGAAAATATCAGATTAAAAAGAAATAACAGAATACAGGTAAACAAGTTCGGTGCTTAGCTATTTTTATGTATCGGACTTTAACAGAACGAAAAACGGCTATAATAATATAATTTATATAATCGATGTTTAAACGATTTATAATTAATGAAAATCCTTATGTAAGATTTGTTCGTATCGTTTAAATTATTAATATTACAGAGGTAAGAAGTGTTGAGTAGAAGTACATAGTAACCTATGCGGATAACGCCAATTTTCAAGTGTCATTCCATTCTGAAGTCGAGAGAGCTCGAGGGCCCCGAGTTTACTCTATCCTGCAAGAGGAAACGAGAGGTAGGGCACCAACTAATATCATTAACAGGGAATCGAAACTCTCGGTCATATACGTTTCCAGCTCGATTCGGACGCTCTTTCAGTTTTAAGGCTTATTAAGACGATGGTCTTGTCAGCTTCAGGCTGTTCCTGGAGGTGCTGTTGCTGCTGGCAGTACTGCTGTGATGGTGATTGTGATAGAGGTGGTCGTAGAATGTACTGCTGGTGCTGAGGCGCCGCCCCACCCTTGGCGTTATTGGACGCACCGATCTCGACGGCGGCGCGCGTCGCTGGTGGGGTCGACGCGCACGCGGAGCCGCGGATCCAGATCCACGGGCTCGTGCCGCCGAGCCGAGAGCAGCCGAGCGCCAGTTGTGTCAAGCTAGGCGATTCGGCAGGACGCACCTCTTAGCTCTGTGCCACCTTTCGCCATTCGCCGCTCTTCTCACTTCTCGACTCGTCGCCCTCCCGGCCCTCCCCGTCCTGCCCTTCCTCCCTGCCCATTCACAACCAGGGCCTCCGCCGCCTCTACCACTACGTATCCTCTGTCCTTCTTTGCTTCAATATCTATCTTCGTCTTCAGAGTCCCCGCGCGGAGCCCCCCTCCCTCCCCCCATCTCACACTCCCCACCAACATCACCGCTGCCACCGTCATCGTCACCCCCTGACGCCGTCTATCTGGCTAAATAGCCAACAACAGCTAACATCCATCCCGCCGATTCCCGACGGTCTTTCTAAATTTATCCGTGCCAAACTCACCTTGACCTCCTCGCTTCCTAACGCCGAGTGACTCTCGCTCGCTCACCCCACGGCCGGACTCGCGCGCGTCTTTGCAACGGGCCCCACGTGTGCCGCGAGATGGAACAAACGTCACTGAGATACGGAGATTGAAAGAGAGTAAGATCAAGAGAGAGAGAGAGAGAGAGAGAGTGAGAGAGAGTGAGAGAGAGTGAGGGTGAGAGTGAGAGTGAGAGTGAGAAGAGCGTCAAGAGGAAGGGTCGTCCTAGTGCGCGTAAGCGGACCGACCTAGCACCGAGACCGTGACCGCCAGTCCGACGTCCCGTGCTTCATTACGATTCCCGGAAATAAATAGGGTAGCAGGGGAACGGAGGCCTAGCTCAATGACTTGGAGACTCCTCAAGAGCTGCAAGCTCTGTGACCAGAGTCCGACGCAACTCGTCTTTTAACTACTTGGCTCTCAATCGACTTCCTTCTTATCTTCATCGCTTACCCACTTTGACCTTCAGCCTCTTACCTTTGTAAAAGGTCTGAGATAACTTAAAACCAAAGTTCATTTGTCCGCTATCTATGCATGTTAAAAGCTCACCTTCTACCAAGTTACCCTTCCGCACCTAAGAAGAGTCGCTCAATGTACTTCGACAAGAAGTAGAAAGGTTCCGATTAAATATTGAACCTTCGTAATCCATTCGTCAAATATTGCGAAAAAAAACACTAATACTTTAACTTTTCATTTAATCATGCAATTCACCTAAAGAATTGTATAGCCATTTTTAATATGCGATAAGATAATCAAATGCAGTAGTAAATAAGGAGTAGGTCCACGAATAGTGTGAAGAAGAACCAATTGAAGAAAAAGGAGAGATTAACGTAGAAGAGGAAAAAGGGAAGAAAAACAGAAGAAGAAGAATAAAAAAGAAGGAATGAGTTTTGATTAAGACCCGAAGATTTATAAGCGAGAATACAATCCACTTAAAATTGTGATCCACGTAACCTCTTCATACTTTTTCCTTTAAACTGTACTCTGTAATGGAATTTAATATCTTTAAATATACACGTATGCATACACTTAATTTTAAGCTTATATATTGATATACGACGTATACAGCGGCTAAAAGGTGATTTACAATATTTACGCATATTTGCCCGTGTATATCAATGGGTCTTCGGATATACTTACACATATAGGGCGCCTACACACGCCCGCGCGCGCGCGCGCGCGCATATATATGTATATAGATATAAATATGTACATGTGTATATGAAACTGGTTTACGTGTATACGTGTGCCCACACGCGCGCTCCCACGCACCTGTAAACACACGCGCGCGCACACACATATGTGTGTGTGTGTGTATGTATATATACAAAAACTGCAAATGTATCCAAAGCAAATCGAGTAAAGTGTTTCGTATCTGCGACCAATCATAGCGAATGACAATCATCTTATTTATATACAGATGCACGCATATGCGTACGCAATCACAAATGAATGTATAAATTATTAACATTTGAGCATTTCCATAAGTGCATACCTGTTTACACGTAAATAAGCGTATCCAGCCTTCAGCGTTGTGTACAATCTGATATTGTAATTCATTTAGACTAAAATTTAGAAATCGGCTTGGTTTTAATTGTAAACTTGTCACCGTCTACGAAAGCGGAAGCAAGACTGAGATAGAAAAAGATAGATATAGCGAAGGACAAAAGGTCGGGAAGGATTCGCGAAGGGAATAAATGAAGCGGATCGTAATTTCAGCACTGGACGAGCCTCGCGTCTGACTAGACTGGGATTATCGAGTCTTGCGAGCCGTCACCAGGAAACTCGAGCCAAAGTTAATCCAAAGACGGCAAACTGTGGTGGTCCACCGAACAGTTGTTTTCTAATCTCGTGGACGACGTGCGTCTCCAGTACTTATCCCCTCATCATCATTATCAGCAGCAGCAGCAGCAGCAGCAGCAGCAGCAGCAACAGCATCGTCAGGAGGGACAGCAAAGGTTCGGGCTCATAGGCAAGAGCTTTTCCCGCTCCGGCGGCCTCAGCTACGCTCACTCATCTTTGAGGACAAAGCTTTTGCTCCGGTGCGGGCCGTCCTCAACAGGGTCGACGGCGGCAGTGAATACCGCCGCGACCCTCTTCGGCGTCGAGGCCGCTGCCCGTGCCGCTGTAGTTGCCTCAGGCGCCACCACGTATTTTCATTCGTATTCGTTCGTGCCGGCCGCTGGTGGAGGTGCGGGCGTAGCTGCGGCAACGGTTCCTCTGCCAACGCCGCTACAGCAGCACGCGGCTAACCCAGCGGCGACTGCAGCCTTCGGTCATTTTGCCCTCGCCAGTATCGGCCACCAGCACCGGCACCAACAACAACAACAGCACCAGCACCAACACCAGCAGCAGCATCAACAACAGCAACAACAACAGCAACAACAACATCCGCAACAACAACATCCGCAACATCATCATCATCAGCAGCAGCAGCACCATCACCACCTTCATCATCATCCGCATCAACCGCAGCAGCAGCAGCAGACCTGTAACTGTGCCTGCAGTTGCGCCACGAATCTCGTCTCCGCGGCTCAGCAGCCGCATCATCAGCTCGGACACCCTTTTACCTACGCACACCATCAACAGCAGCATTACCACCATAGAGCAGCAGCCCTTGCTGCCGCCGGACCCGCTACCGCGAGCGTACTTCTACGACCGGTGGACCGGCTCAAGGACACCATGGTGAGAGGATCCTCATAGCCTTATATATCCGGATCTACCTGATCGTCTCGATCCGGCTCCCTACCCCCTCCCTCGGAAGCGCGACTCTTACATACGAACGCGATTCCTCCTGCATAATTAAACACAAGCGAATCGTCAGTTCTCTTACAAGTTATGCTTTCTTTCTTTATTTCTTTATTTCTTTATTTCCTAATTTCCTTTTTTCATTCGTTATGCATAATACGTATGGCGCGATACCCTAAGCTCATTTAAATCTACAATACATTCTTCGCGAGTGCCTTCCTACAATTTATTTTTAGTCAAATACTCTAACGAATATCGAATGGTACATTTTCAAAAATTGCAGAGTTTTTCACTAACCGAACAAATAATTCTTACAAATTAAGATTTTAAGCAATTGTCATTCTTTATTTTCTAGCTTTTCTTGAATATTACTCAATATATCGATACATCGAGCAGCGTCAATGATGACTTTTATGCATTATTAAAATAAAATGTTGCATTGAAACTCCTATTTTATAATTTATTAATGTAAATTATTTCTATCAATTTAATAGTATAATATAGTACACTGAAAACCAAAGAAATTGAAAAATTATTATATTGAAAGGTGTATTTTTTAAATAATGTATTTTATAACTTTTATTATGTATTGTAAGGTGAGATTATTATTTTACAGCCAAAAATTCCAGATATGCGCATACAGTCACACGTATGAGAGCGCGTGCGCGTACAATATACGTCGATCGTACGTATAATTTTATATTTACGACAGTCCATGTAAAGGAAAACGTTCAATAACTTACGTGGATGAATAATTATAATCGTATTATATATCATATGTTCGATTATATTTTATATAATACATATTAACGTAGATTCTTATGTACACTTATTTTAAATGTTAAGAATGCATCAGTCGAAAAAAAATCAGCACATTCTGAATGAAAATAAATACTGTGTTGAAAGATTCTACTACTTAAATAACTCTCTCGTATGAAAATATTTTTCATTAATATTTAAGCGCCACATTTGATTCAGTCTTCTGAGTATTTACAATGACTTTACAATAGTTATAATGTTCTAAAAAGTAAACTTAATTAGTCTATAGTAATTGACATGAAAGCATATGAAATACGAATGAGTCGGAAAGAAGGAATATGAAAATGAATGTCCTTCATTTCATATATAAGTTTATAGGGAAACGAATAAGACAAAAAGGAGAAACGAAAAACGCTAATTATGCGGATCTGATACATATTCGCATAAGGATTCTCAAAAGTAAAATAAACTAAAACATACAAATACAAATTCAAATACAAATAAAAATAAAAATAAAATAATTTTCTTCTATAAAGCACTGATTTTACGTTATGGAACTAACTTTACTTTGCATAGACGTTCAATGCGTATATACAAACGCTGGCAATAAAAACAGCATCTGCCTTAACGGAATAAAATTTTAATTTCACTGATGTTAGTACGAGCTGAGTTTAAATAGAGAATCAGGTCGAGGAAAGGTAAAAAAAAATTGCGAGAGTTTTAAAATGAATATTCGAAAAACTTTTGCTTACCATAAAAGTTTTTAAACAGTTAGTCGAAACAACGTCGGAAAATACAAATACGAATTCATGCGTACGAGGTGCGCTACACAACTCGAAATATACGTATTAAGGCACGCGGGTAGGTAAAACTTAAACACAGATCTATAAATTTATTGCTGATCCGTGATCGATCGATGGATCCCGTCTCCGGCGGTCATTTTAAAAGCCGTCGGTCGTATTTATAAAAAATTCCTCGATGGCCAATCGATGCGCAGGACCGATTGACTTGATAAAAGCCGACTGATCCATTCTCATCCGAGAAGATCGAGAGTTTCCTAGAACGTCTATAACGTTAAAAGAGCTAACGAGAAAAGGGTTCTTCTTCTAACAGCTTAACACTTGGCTACCATAGACCAGTGAGTGGCAGGATCCGCAATCCGCAGAAGTGTTCACGTCGAGGATGAATTAATTTGAAGATTTTCCGTATAAACAGAGCCGGGAAGCCGCTAAGATGAGCCAAAATTTATATAGTCATCAGCCTCTTTAAATCCTTTCGCGTCGATGCATCTCCTCCCGCGTCTTCCCTCAACTCCTTTCGCTCACTACCCGATGTTCAATTTATCCAATAATTATGATAAACCCTAAGGCCGCTTTAGTTGTTCTTCGCTATTTATAACCTCGTTTTTATAAATATTGGTGTGTCCTCGGCCATTTGGCTTTTTTTTCCCAACCCTTAATCCGCAAAAATTATAAAAAAAAAAAAACTGTTTACTATGTATCCTTTCATTTTCGAATCAACTTTTATTACTTTTTTTATTTTTTTTTTTTAATTATATTAAATATTGCTAAACAAGTTTACGAGACTCTCGTGAGTTACAGTTTATAACGTATCGAGATCTATAAAAATTATTTATACAGTCCGAATCCTATAATTAGGCTAAGCATAATTATTCATGATAAAATAACAATTACGGATATAAATTCATAATCCTTGTCTTATATTTTCTTTCATTATTCACAATATAATATATTTCCAATATGTGAAATCTTTTGCTCTCATCTTCAAACGTCGCGTTAACTAGAGCTGGTTATCGATTCAAAAATAATATTATTATTAATATCTACGACTTAGACGTATAAGCAATCGACCCATAAGTTTCTTAACTTTGTCCATTTTTACTGTCTTTTTGAATTAACTACGGAATCAACGTATACATACGTGATGCATTTAAAAATTTGTAGTTAGTTACTCTTAGATTATTTTAACCTTAACCTTTATTTATCATTTTTATCCTAATCTGTATGAATTTCGTGGACTTCTTAATTATTATAAATTCATTTTATTCTTCATGTTTACAATAGAATTGACATAATTACCTCGACTTGCTGTTGTTATATTTACCCGCTATCTATGATACAAAAAATATAAATTCCTTCTTTAAAGTATTATTTACATTTAATAATTATATACCTGCTGGCAGGTTCGTCAAATTATTCAATTTCTTGTTATTGGCTTTTTAAAACTTTCTATTAATGCGTTGTATTTGGTTAAAAAAGTTTTGTAAAAATTTTATAGGAATAACAATGTATATGTTATTATACGTGTGTAGTAATTATTTTATTATTAACTGGGAAATATTTTCATGGCCATGAAACCAATAATAGGTCATATTATGTCGTGACTATTTTATAGGAAAGTAGAATACAATATGATTAAGTCAATTACAATATTTTTAAGGTTATTATTGAAGCATAACAAATCTTTTCCATGTTTATATAAGCACAATAAATTACTAACATTTTTTTAAGAAAATTTTTCAACATTTGTTTTTTATATCGTATAAAAAATAAAGGAGCCCACAATCAAATGCATGTCGTGCATGTAGAATTTATCATAAAGTAAAAGTAACTCGCAATTCATTCTCATGTTGAATTTTACAGTACTATTTTAGCATTACGTAGTAAGTATAATAATGTTACCATTAAAGAAATTCATCAAGATTTATTACTTAAAAATACCCGAGAAGTTTAGGGCATCAAACGATAAGTAGTTTTATAAAATACCGAACTTCATGTGTGTTTATATACATGTATATGATGGTTTAAATGGGAAATAAAAATGGAATTTTTAGCTGTATAATTCCAAGCTTAACAAAGGTAAATATAAAGAATTGGCTAATAAACCTTTAAAAGATTTTAATTGTAAAAGGGACTCGGGAATGAATGTTATGTAGCATGATTTCGAAGTTGGTTAGCGATCATCCCGTGATTTAGAAAACAAATAAAGGAATTGGGAGGTACTCGGCGAGGAAATATCGAGAGGGAGCGAAGATCGCATGGAGGTCATAAGTCAACGGGCTCGACCAGTATATCTTGTCCAGGGGTTTGGGTGCGAGAGAACGACTCTTCATTTCCGGAAAGTCGCCCTTTCCAAAATCGTTCCCCCTTGTCCCATTTCCATCGCAATCTGTTTCATCTCTGTCAAACTTTCTCTTTCTCTAACTTCCTTTATTTATCGGCTGCGTGCATTATCAATTTATCTCGGGAGTCCGTATTATCATTATACCTCTATCTACAAGGGACCTAACTTACATAATTCCATATCAGTAAGAAGAATGTGGAACTCCTTGTTCCTCGTTATTTCATTACAAATCTTTAAAATGAAGAAAAGCTTCATACATTATATTGCTCTTACATCTATGTACTTAACTTTATATATACATTTTTAATCATTCTTCGAAGATTGTCGAAAAAAAAAATTTCTTTAAAATACTTGAATATCTTTATTTTAATAAGGTCAACAATGCTAATATATCGAGCAACTGACTGAATATTTTATTAATACATATTATTAAAAAATTTAGATCAACAAAATTTTATTTTATACTTTAATTCGAAAATATAAAGACATTTAAAAAAGCATAATGGAATCTTCTTACGCATACGTTTAAAAATAATACACCATACACACACACACACACACACAATATATGTTTATTTTAATTCTAAATATAAATAGATTTCTTACATAAAATATGTCATTTATTAAATTAGGATTAAATTAAATTAAATAATTAGGATTAATTATTAAATTAGGAAGGAACACATTGATATAGCTCAATAAAAATTAAAACAAAAGCCCTTTTAATTTCAAAATTGATCATACGCCACTTTAATAATTATGGAGTGAAACTAAATTTTTGTTCATGTAAGAGTCACTTTTACAGGTTCAAAAATTTTTTAAATTAAAATAAGATAACATAAAAACGATTATATACAGAATACTTAACCTACTTCAGTCTCCGTAAATTAAGTAATTAGTAGAATACATTGTTTATTAACTTTTTATTTTATAAAATTCATAAAAATAAAATTATGTATTTATTATAAAGGAAAACTTTTAAAATTGAATGAAGTTTTATTAAAAAAAAAAGAGTATTTTATAAATTGTTTTAAAGCATAATTAATACATCCCATGCATTTTATCTAAAAAGGTACTTTATTCATATTGTTTTGCATGAAAATTATATATAACTTTAATCGTAATTTTAGTAATATTATTTGAATGAAATTCTACTGCAGAAAACAAATTTACGTTTTTTTTATCATTTTCAAAGTTTCGAAATAAATATGTTATTAAAAAGAGATGTATGGTGCACATTTATAATTATAGTTACATAGATATGTCCTCTTTAATTCATAAGTAATTACTTGAATATTTAATTCATTCTCACGAGTTGAAAGCATTGAAATATACGTAATTAAAAATTAAATAGAAGATAGATGCTGCCACATATGAAATAAAAATTAACTTCAATATCCAGAAATTATATAAGCTACCGATTGCTCTTTTTATACAAAAAAAAAAAAAAATAAGTTACATGATTAAATAGGCATAATAAAAATAAGAAGATAAAAAAGAGAGACACAGCTCAAAGATATTCGTGAAATTAGGAATTCGTGAATACGGTGGAATGCTAAATTTATAGAAATTGAAGAAGAGTCAAATAAGTTGTTAGTAATTAAATATAAATGGATATTTGAATTTGTAACAATATCAACGACAGAAAATGTAAAATATAGAAAGTACAATAATTAATAATTAATAATAAAGTATAATAAGTATAATAATAACAATAAGAATATTATAATAATAAATATAATAAGTATAATAATTTGTTTCAAGAATGTTTGAAACCATTAATTTTTGGTCGTTCATTTATTTATTTAATGTAATATTTTTCCTCTATGGTTTTACAATCAGAAACATAGTTTTAAAAAAATTTTAAATTATACAAAAAGTCAGTTTTCGTATTTGTCAGTTTACGAATTCATCGTATTTGTAAAAACATGTCGAATGGCTTAATTTATTTAAACGTATTTCAATTTCAAATAAATTTTAATATTTTATAAGCCGTCAAAGAAACAAGTGAAATATACAGAAGGAGTAATTAGAGGCAGCATCAAGAATTAAAAAAGAGAAGAGTATAAATGGTACATACATGGATACAAAGAGAATTAGGGATGAAACTAAAGAATAGAAAATACGTCTAAAGTGAAAAACGTATAATTTTAGGAATTTAAGAGTTTAACGGGAAAAATTTATGAGAAAAGCCAGTATAGTTAATAGATTAGAATATCAGCTTTATGTAGTATTTTAAGTTTATACAAGTATTTACTAAAAAGATGGAGAAACATATTAAAATATAGTAAAATGGCTCGATTTTATAATGTGATTCGACAATTGTAACTCATGTTTTATAACTTTTTTTTATTATTAATTTTATTAAGTCAAATAATTTACAATCAATATCGATGGTTAAATTCCTATTTATAATTTATTGTCTTCTTTAGTTTATTTAATTCAAATATTTCGTTTAGTGAGGAAACATATAATTTAATAAGCACAGATCCATATTTTATACATCCATATTTTTTACAATACATTTACTTACTTGACTAAAAAATCTTTTTATAATTTTATTTAGTAAAATAAGATATTTAGTTTGCTTATATTAGTTGAGTGCTATAAAATGTTTTGGCAAATAAAAAGTACATTAATCGGAGTTGCATATTAAATAATAATTTTGTACCTTATGTTTCCTTCTATGTGTAATGATGATTATGTAATGATAATTAAGAATGTATTAATTAGATAATTGGGAATTAAAATTATGTGTAAAAACATTTTCCCATAAGGCCAAAGTATAATAGAGTACTCATAAACATAATGTAGGGAGTATCTCCAAAGCAATCCGAGCATTGATTATCGTAACAAGTATGGGGATACAAACATACCAAAATATATGTATGTACATTTGTTGGTACAAATCCATATTAATTGTGAAAAGTTTTTAGAATCAATATAAAAGTAGAGCGTAAATGTGATTTAAGGAAAAATTAAATGAAATTACTCAACGTATTGTGCAATGGAAGTACGTTAGTTAGTTAAAGTACATGAGTAAAGGTACATGTTAAGGTAGTCAGGTTACTTGTTTAGCCCTACTCGCGGCCCGTAAGAAAACATAAATTTTACGAGATGTTTTCGCGAAACATAAAAGTGAGAAAGGAAGTGCCGAAGGAGGCGTAAAGATAGTTCCGAAATAAGAGCCAGTTCTCGGCGTGAGAGCTTGAGGCTGAACTCGGTCCTCCATCCCCCGAGCGAGAGGAGCTTAGGGCTCCTCGTCAGGTGCTCCTTGTTTCAGGATCATCCTGTGGCTGCGTTTCGGTGGGGATTAGTGAGCTCAGGCCGTAGCGGCGACTACGACTTCATCCGCTTTCTAGTCTCGCTCCTCCTCCTCCTCCTCCTCCTCCTCCTCCTCCTCCTCCTCCTCCCGCCTGAAACGACTCGAGTGCCCGCGTATAAACACATACACCGTCCAATCCTCTGCCCTTTATGATGGGGGGAGTGGGTAAGAGTTCCAAGTACTACTCAGACGCCCTGAAATGTTCGCAGCTCCACACCAACAAATCGCCACCTCACCAAATATTTTAAACTCAAGAAAGTTTCATAAATAAGATCTTGCTCCTGAGAATTAACGAACGATCGAATTAATTTATATTTTCCTATATATATATATATATATCTGCGTCCGTTTGTATCAATTTTAAAGTCCTGGGGCTATTTTTCCTTGGTTTCACCTTTTAATGTATTTTTCTCTAGTCGATCGGTTCATGTTCCACTTTATCTTACAGGTTACTTATATAAAATTTAATTTTCTTGGTAATTCTTGTAAAAAAATTTAATGCTCTCGTATTTGTATCGCCGCCCTCCCACCGCTATTTAAATATTGATTTCCTCAAATAGTATATGCCATAGCTGCCATGTAATCAGACATCAATTAGAATTTACGAATATAGCTTTACTCATCGATGTAATTGTAATTGATTGCGGAGCATCTTATTTTAAAATTAAAATTTCTGGACAAGAGAGAGCTGTCATATTCGAGGATGTGTCTTAACAATAAATGTAATTAATCTGTAATTATGGACATTGTATCCTTAATTGCAGGTTAGTTTACCATTGAATAGCCGATCATGGTTATTAAATTATAAAGTTCAATTTTCTAGGTGTAAGAAAATCTAATCGAAATAGGTAAATCAATGACTTCTGTACATTAATTTGTTTTTTACTAATTAATTTACGAACCTCTCTACTTATTTATTTTAAAAATAAAAATAACTAAAATTTCGTGGAGTATCTGCAATTAGGCCAGGAAATGGAGAACGAAGGGTTTAATAGATTACTTTGTAAAACAAAGTTGTGATGATAAGATGAAGGATCATAAGATGGAAGTAAATAAATTATCTGGTTGACAAGCTCGAATCGCCACCAGTTTCGGAGCACGGTCTACGTTAAAATAAATTAAGGATCCAAATAAATGTGGTCATGACAAAGAAGTATATCAGCATCGACATAAGTACGATTACACGATAAGCGATAAGACTTTCGAGGGTAAGGGGGAACAAACAATCTCTGCTGTTGCTGTAGTGGGACCGAGAGGGGAGGGGACATGTTACGCGCTGCGAAGGTGAAGAACAGAGAAGACTGCGGGAAAGCGAATGCACAGAAGGTAGAGAATTAGACATTAAGGAAAAAGTGAGAGCTGATGATATGGAGAGGTGGAGGGGGGGTTAATAAGAGCTATCCCGCGGGCACTTCATCTTCGAAGAAAACAGAGCGTGTAAGGCTCTTTGGTTGGAATTGGGCTTGGTTTTGGAGCATTTCGACTGCATTTCAGACGAGAGCTTTGAAGGTCCCGATGCCTGACTCGTATATTCGACTTGCTGGTGCTTTCGGCCGAGACTCCACTCTGCACGTCCCGACGTCGTATAATTATTCCGTAAATAGCGTAGCCCCGCTCCTAAGCATTGGACGGACCGGACCGTACATCTGTGGACGAGAGCACCGACTCCAATGCAGCTACTTTCGTACTCCGCGACTCGCTCCATCCGACATCGTCCCAAAGCCTTTCTTCCCCTGTCCCTTCATCGCCCACCATCTCCCTCCATGTTCCTCCATCGAGCGTTGCTGCCCCAAGCTGGATTGTTTTGTTTCACTCGGAGCATAGCTCGGGCTGATTCGCTCCTCCTTCGGCTCTTCATCAAATCAACCGGTACCGTTTTCATCCTAATCGACCCACAGCTTCCTCTTTCAGCCCAACCTTTTCACTGACCTCTAATCCACTTAAAAGTACAACTTGCTATGTAATATTAGTTACGGCATTCAAATGAAACCTTTCGTTTCTTGGCAACGTCATGGCGCGGCGACCTCTCTTAATTATCAATATTCGACAATACCGTCAGATCTTCTTAAATCACCTCTTAACCCCAATAACCCCAATAACGCTATTATAGTTAAAAAAATTTGCAGAGTATTCTTTTCGTAGCTAATTTTCTTATTCTTCCGAGGACATCTACAATCTTGACCAATTTGCTGAGCCAAGAACGTTATCGTTGCAAATAGGAATCATTTCATTTATTTATTTATTTATTTATTTATTTTTTTTTTTTTTTAAAGGAAAATAGTTTATCAAGGATGTTAAAAAGGCAGAAAATCTGCTAAGGGGATGTCCGATTCGAAAAATACCTAACGGTGTCTGCTCGAGGCCGAGACAAAACGAGAGTGGGAGGATTTGAAAAGAGTGTGAGTAGAGGATGGGGGTTGCGATATAAATATATAGTGATGCCGTATTGTGGAAAGGCGAGCCTCTGGGGAGGACTAAGTTGTGTCCGCCGCGTAGTTACGTACAAGAACTGAAAAAAGAATGCAAATAAAAGTAAATGCATAGCCGTCGCCGCACCATTGCTATCTATTTCCACTACGCTGGACAATCAAATTTCAGACTAAATATTGCTTCATCTTCTTCTTCTTTTCTTTTTATTATCTATCTTTTGATTTTCAGTTTAACACTAGATCAAATCATGTTAATTAAATAAATCGAATACATTTATAGAAAGCTAGGCTACTCTTTAAAGACATGTGCATTTAAGTTGTAGATTATCAAGATTATCTTATTTTATTTGATTTGAGTCAGCAGATGAACGGACGTGGAAAATATATAACGAATATAAAGTACAGTCTGATATTATAATGTATATACTATTATATTATATATAATAATAATAATAATAATAATAATAATAATAATAATAATAATAGTAATAATAATACCAATAATAATAATAATAATAATAATAATATTAATAAATAATAAAAAAATAAAAAGCTACCGATGAAATTGTATAATTTTTTTCGAAGAAACATCAGATCGATGAAACGAACGCAAACAGGTTTTAACTATATACTCGCTACAAAAAAATGAAAGAAGACGGTTTATATTCAAACGAAAGATTTACTTTCTTAGCGATTGCCCGAGCCTCGGCATTATAAAGAGACATTATAATATATACTTTCGAGTTAGAATGCTAGAAATAATCGATGCTAACGTAGCTTGTTAATATGCTCAGCGAGGGTAGAGGGAAGCAGCTTCGGCAAATAATAAATCGATGAAATGATAAGGAGGATCTGATGACGCCTACGGGAGGCCGATGAGCCGCGTATCGAGTATCGCAAGAATATCACAAGAACGCTGGCATTTATCACAATGTAATTTTGTAAAAAGTATCCAATCCCTCCGTCCTTAGCTATATTTTGTTCCCCAGTGAACTACATCAGACTTACTTTACCAAATGCAAAAGGATTGCCCTGCACTTTTCGCGATGCCGGGATCAAGAAGTGCAAAGAGGGCAGGCAGCGGCAGCGGCAGCCTCGAGATTCCTCCTACTATCGCCGCTGTCGGTTCTCGTTTCAATTTTCCTTTGGAAAAGCCGCTGAGAAGTCCGCGACCGATATAGACCACACCGCCGCCGGTGACGGATGGAGGCCCGAGAAGAAGAAGGCCATTCACATAAATTGGCTAGCTTCCGGATGGCGCCTTTATGCGACGGTCCGAAGGCGGACCGACGTCAACTTGTCCAACAATAATATAATTTTGGAAATTTCATTCGACGGCGAACGTCGCTTACCTTCGTATTTTCATAATCGTCGATATACTTGCTGACTGCTACGTCATGACAAATTAGAATGAAAAAAACCTTCAGAGGTAGGGACGGAGACGGGAATGGATGGGGGGGGGGTACTTACAGGATGTACGACTTACAGGAATTTACCATTTATCGTAGGACTTCTATACTACGATATTTACCAAATTGTATTTATTAATTTAAATATCCGCGCCAATCATTACAATTTTATTAAAATTAATAAAACAATCGATTGGCCTTCGTCTAATTGATACAATTCTATTATAATTACGCCAAGTAAACGAAAAAATAATATATATATATATATATATATATATATATATATTTATTTATTTATGTATATTTATGTATGAGACTAACTACCTACCAAAATGACTGTTAAGCTCTTACGAAAATATTAGCCAAGAATATTAATGCACCCTTCGACCCTCTTTAAAGATAACGATTCGTCCAGGGTTTGAGTCATTGTGCTTGAGCACACATAGTCCATTGTCCCGCAATAGCGAGTTCGCTAATGATGATTGGCGTCGAATAAAGAACGCGTAGCTTCTATTATACACGCGCGCGTGTATAACGCACAAGTAAAATTCTAACTTCCATTGATAAAGGAGAAAGCTGATGGATTGACTTGTCATTTACTTGAGCATCGGTTTCCTGCTGTCGAAGTCTGGGGTTCGAATGGTCGGGAAGCAATTTTGTATAAGCACTTTTTCTTTTTCCGAATGGAAGCTCTAAATCATTTACACTGGATTCCGGGGTGTTAGCCTCTGATCGATCTATTATCCGTATTAGATGGTCCAAGAATTGTACGAAAGAAAACATACCGGGAGGGGGAGGCTGGGACCATAGGCGGGAGATGGGAGTAATAAAGATTACCTTCAAAGTGGTAAACCAATATGTTGACCGGCCTATTACGCAATAAAGTAAGAAAGATAGATATACCGAACAACCAAAAGAGTAAAAGTACGATAATTCATATTAGCAGCACGTGACGTCTGCATGGAATTATTGTCTTTAACGGTTACCGGATATTAAAGCCTATTTCCGTCCTTTTTTTCTTACCTCCATAGCCCCTACCCCCGATCTATTTCTTCTTATCTTTCGATCTGTTTTTTTTTTACGTATAACAGGCGATAGGAGAGGAGAGATAGCGTGTGTGTGGGAGAGAGAGAGAGAGAGAGAGAGAGAGAAATATTTCGCGTTTGTTATAAAAATAATAATCAGGAACATGAACGAGAAAGATAAATATATGCTAGAATGAAATCGATAAGATTGAAGACGAGATGTTTCGTGCGTGGAATGAGATTAAATGAGGATAAGAATTGGATAAATGAAAGGAATTGTCTTATATTTTTTTCATTCGGGTATTCATACTTCTCTACTATTTCTTCTATTTAGGTAAAACTATCTATTTTATGCAGAAAATTAGGAACGATATTATCGCGCAGTTGAAAATGACATGAATGAACGCATACGTACCCTCATGCTATAATTGGTAGGCACGTACGCGCGCACACGGACATGGTATCCGGATTTTAATATTTAGAAATGTAATTAATTATCTGAATATGAATAATGATAAATTTTATGTTATAATTCATCGCTGAAATTTATACAATAGTAAAATGGATTTTACATAATCATTAAAAGTTATTTATGTTGAAAATGAATAAAATTTCAAAATTGTAGTACCGGTATTAAGTTAAGTATTCCCACTGTAATCGCTTCAACTTTACGTTTTTACAGTATTACTTTAAACTATATTACATTTTCAACTTATTTACAGAGGTTAGAGATCGAGTATTTTGTGAATCTATAAAAATCCTAAATGAACAATATATTCCAGAAGCATAAAACATTAGCAATATTTAGTAATATTAAAATGGAGTATTAAATTTTAGAAGAATTAAATAATATTTAAAACTATTTAATTTTTACATTAAACTTGAAATTTCATTTCTATTTTTTTTTTAAATTTCAATTAAAAATATATAGTAAATTAATGATAATTAATAAACTCTTATTTTATTTTTCGTTTTCTTTGTTTTTTAATCATTTAATATCGATATTTATTGTATTAATATAAGTAATTACATTATTTTAATAATTAGTTTTATAATTTATTATAAATACAGAAGATTCTGATGAATTTAACTGATAATTAACTAGTTTATGTTTCTTATTGTTTCAAGTAAGCTAAATATTGAGAGGTACATAATTTATGAAAATTGTATTTAGTATTTATTTTGAATTTTATAAAATTTTGTCCAATTTTGATTATTTTTTTAAAGTAAACTATTGAAAATAATACATGCTGGCGTTGGTGCAGATTTAATAGAATATAATAGAAACGATGTATTCAAAGCGAATCAAAAACTTTCTACATACACGGCTCTTGACAAATAATTAAATTTCACTTGTTAAAATAGTCAATGCAGTAAGTTATGTATTCAAAGTCCATCATTAAAAATGTACAAGCTTAATACTTATTGAACAGTAAGGAAGAAGTCTCATTTTTTAATTTTAATTTGGATTGATTAATTTAGGCAAAGGTCTACATAATAATGCCGATCTGAGTAATTGGTGATCTGAACTTTATTTAGTTTTTCCATACATATAAAAGTTACGAATAATATAGTATTTACTATAATTTATTTACTGTTTTCTTGTATAAAAAAGTTTCAGTGAATTAAAGTAATGTAATTTTTTCATTATTTATTTTATAATTAAATACGATTTAAGTAAATAGTAGTGTGAAAATAATGCTTGTTTTAGAAATAACTATTTTCAATAATTTTAAAAATCATCTCACTGTTATAAAAATCAACATTCATATCAACACTGTTATCAACATAATTTTATATTTTTATCGTCAGTCGGTTTAAGCATCTTACATAACTGTTCGACTTAATATAAAATGAATAAAAATAATTTTAGCTACTTTCAAAACCATTCAAATTTGTTTTGTTTTTGTTTTGTTTTTTTATTTATTTATTTGATTTGATTACTTATAAAAATCGGGTATTCGATAAACCACTTAAGCCTGAAGCTACTGCACAGGGCAAAAAAGGACTTTTTACTGCTCTTTTCTTCTCACTAAATCTCTCTCTCTCTCTCTCTCTCTCTTCCTTTGCTTTTGTTCTTTAATCATTTTTTCTGAAATTTTATATTTCTAGTAGAGATTGTTAACATCTCTGGCCATTAATTGGATGTAAATTATCCCTCGACCTAATCCATGTACTACTACACAGCTCTCCGGTCGGAATTTGCCTCTTAAATTACATCATGATCTTTCTGGGCTGTCCCTACTCTCTTCGTCCGTCTGCCCATTTCCAGACAAGCTCCCAAATAGTTACTAACTACTCTCAACTTTTCGGCATTCCGTAGATCCCTTCTAAGAATTGTTTTGTTAATGCGTAAGCGAGTGCAAGCTCACATTTCCGCCTTTCTTTCCTTTAAATTCATGTATTATTATAACCTATTTTTCGTTTATACAATCACTACATAAGGCAATATACAATTGATGTTATTACATAATTAGTTGGCTTATAATTACTATTCTATATTAATGTAATTAATATAGAATATAATTAATTACAAATTCCAATCCTTGTTTTTATATTCGACAATTACGGCATAATGAAATATACACTAAACATATAATATTAGCTAGACGTATGAAATGAATGTACGTATGAATGAAATAATTTGAGTTAATTACAAAATAAGTAACAAATTAAAAATTCATTCAAGAGTTAGGTGTTATTGCATTAGTTATTATAACAACAACGACAACAATAATAAGATTAAAATAGATAAAATTTATGAATCAGTATGTAAAGTTGCATTATTAAAAAAGTTTATTTAAACTTGCTTACGATATTGCATCAGTAATTTAAATTAAAATATTATAATAATTATTTTAATTACAGTAAATTTTATCCAATTTCTTTTATATTCATGGTATTATTATGCATTTGTAACGTATTCAGATATTCATGCACAAAACAATATTGCCTCCTTTATAGCTTACTGCACGTGTCTATATCAGTAGTACTTTTCTATGCATACATTTAAAGATATAATGCAAGATCATTCTGGGTGCTCAAATTTAATTTTATGTATAAATGAAATTGCTGCACAATGGGTACAATCGATTTGAAAAAATAATAATAATAATAATAACTAAATAAATAAAAATAAAAAATTTGAAGTACAACGCTTGCACTTCGTATTAAATAATTAAGCCGCAAAATAATAAGAAAATTCTCTTAAAGTGGAAGTACAGAGAAAAAATAAAGGGAAATTTTTCCCCTTTGCTTTCGCATCTCGGCTCGCTGCTTATAATCATACGTACACTATATATTATATTTTGTATAATACGCTCAAAATACAGAAATAAAACTGAGAATGAGAAAAATTTTGTTATTTATAAAAAGAGCGCATAACTGGTTGCTCATATTCTCTGTGAGATTAAAAGCATAGGATCCAAACAGAATGTTTATGACTCTGTATATACACTCTAGTAAACATGTTATTATTGAATCATTGATTAAAAAAAAAAAAAAAAAAAAAAAAAAAAAAAAAAAAACCGGCTTATAATGAAATAAGATTAAGAAAATAAATTTTTGATGCCTTTTATTCCGTTACGTTTAATTTAAAGCTTTTATCAATTTCCTTAAACTTCTCTTACTTCTCTCTGTTTTACATTGGCCGCTCATCATATGATATGAAAAGAGAAGTTAAAATAAACTTATGGTTGACAAGTAATAAAATGCAAAAAAATTTACATTGTAAATGTAAAATAAATCTATATTTTATGTAGGACAAGCACTTTGAGAACAGAACGATATATGCTTTCGTACACGGAAAACCTTACTGCATTGATGGAATAAAGCATTTATTCTTATTCGAATCGAGTAAGAACTCTTAAAGATAAGCTGCTTGTATTGTTAGGTAGGATGATCCGGCGATATGACATAGTTGTGAAAAGTTTATAGATTGGAAGCGCTTGAAGCAATTTAATCGTTCGAGTTATCGCTAATAGTGGGAGGGGGAGGCGGGGACGACAGATCGAACTAACTGACGAATCGCTCATTCGTGGCGAATGGAGTGTGAAAAAGGTAAGTATTTAGCGTGGAATATAGGAACATTATACAATGGCGAGGAAGGATCTATCTTAGGTATTCCCTCTTCCGTGCAGAGTCAACCGACGAATTCCGCGAGAGTCGAGTTGTCGTAAGATAAGCGTTTATCGGCCGGCTCGGGCGAGCCCCGATAAGCCGGCTTTATTGGCTCCTCTTCCGCGCATGCGTTCCGTCATCCGTCTAAACTTTATTGCCGAGATATACGAAGACGAGCGAGCGGCTCGAGGCTGGGTGCAAGGGGATACAGATAGACGCGACTCTTAACCGTCGAGGCTCTACCGGATGGACGGACGGACCGGAAGCTTCCGCCGCGCTAACGTGGCTCGACGTTCTTTCTATTTCTTTGGACTTATTCCGCGAATGGCTGATGGAGAGCTTCAGCTCCAGGAGGCGTAAATAAGTCCGCGCGGACCGCTTCGGCTATAACCGTACGACGTAGTAAAATATTTACGTTGAGAAAGTTTATATATTTTTATGGCTAAGAAGGATTGACCTCTTCTAAGTCATAAGAGAGGGAGGGGAATCCATAAGTTCAGCCTCACCTTCGATTGTAATCAGTAAAGTACGCCTGCAAATATTTCTCGCGTCTCGTTATCCGTTATAAATACCGAATAGCGCTAAGAAGATCTTTTTGAAATAGATTAGTGATATATTTCTTCCCCCATGGAGATGGAGAAAAAACTGGAAATTATTGGATTCCTTCTCGTACCTTCGAAAAACTTGAAAATAATTGGTAAAATTCATTTTATGCCTTTAAAAATACGTATAACTTAAAGTTGGTAAGATACTTATTTAAGATAATTAATTAGTTGGGTCAGGATCACTTGGAAGTAGAAATAACGGGCCACTCGGGCACTAAGTATTTTTCCGAAATTTTAATTAGACTTTAAGCAGCTTTAAATTTAAATCTCAAATTTATCGAAATTTCGTCGAAAGATTACGAAAATATGCACTTGATTAGAAAATAAATGGGATGCTAAACAGATAAATTCTAGCTAAACCAGTATTTTTAACTAGTATTTAGTTATCTTATTTAAGCCCATACACAAATAATTAGCATTTAGTATTAGCCAGTTGATCACGTAGAGAGCGTAAATCCTCAATGCGCGTCTCAAGAACGCGAGATAAGCGCGACAAAGGCAATAAGGCGCCGACGAGAATCGGGAATATTATAAGTAAACGTGAAAGACGCGGGTAATGGAATCCAACTGAGGGCTGGTGGCGGTAGCGGTTGACGGCAGAGGTTGACGGCAGCGGTGCCGGTCGGCTGTAGCGATGAATGACTCGAGGGCCGAGGGGGGGGGAGAGGTAGGTAGGTAGATAGATAAGAAGGAATGCCGGCTAAGCTTGATCCTCAAAATCCCTGATTTTGTTTCGCGCAATGTCTCGTCACCTCGGCGACTTGAGATTTTACCAGCTTTACCCCGGGGACGAGGAATATTTAACGCAGGGCTCGAAACCAGGTGCATCAAAAGCTCCGGCGACGCGCGTCGAATTCGTAATCACATCACGCCACCTGTGCACTCATATGCCCATATCCTATCAATTTAAGTACTTCAATTATGAGTAATAAATCCTCAGCGAACCGACAGCCACGACGTCTCGACGACGAATAAAGAGCTGCTGAAGCCTTCGTAGTTCTGCTCTCTTCTACCGTACAAGAAAAACAAGAAGAAGAAAAAAACAATTCTTATCACCTTCCATGTCAACTATCTTTTTTCAGAATCTTTTTTCAGCCCTGCAATCCTATAGTCCCAGAGATTACTGAATTTATCATTACTGAATATTGTTATTTTATTTGGCTCTATTACGTCGATCTTTAGGTATAAGTATTTTTTACCTACAAGTCGAGTGAATTATTGTATCTTAGTTACATTAATGTTGATTTATTTATCACTCATATGGCTATTGATCATTAGTTTCGAAAATATATTGACTATTTAGCTTCGCAATGAATATCCAATGTAAGTTAAGTTTAATGTTGCCATAAATGCTTTTTTTACTCAATTATTTCGTTCCAATGGCAAAGGAAAGAAAGCCGACGTTATTTTTAAGCATCCAGTCTTAGTATGAATTATAAATATTTGAAATATTCATCTTAGTAATAACTTGAAGCTTCGCGAAGCATGCACATTCCTTAATGTCCTCAAAATGTTTTCCTTTCTTTCGTTTTTCTTTATTTTTTTATTTCTAGTGCACAGGAATCTCTGTATCCAAAGGGATATTTCCTTCAGTGCAATTGTGTGAATTATTAATATTTTTATTTTAAAATATATTTATGGAACAGAGGATATTTAGAATGGAAAAACCCTTTGTAGATGCGCGTCTCATGGGCCATAACTTTTTAGATCCACAGTATGTCTTCCTATCTTTTTTTTTTTTTTTATATATATATATATATATAAATATATAAATATCAAAGAAAAGGTGTGTCCAATTCAGTCACTTGAAAAACATATCCAGAGTTGTCTTTAAGGAAAGAATCGAGCGAAAACTAAGCTACATTTTATATAAATCTTTTGAACTTATTAAATATAACATAAAGCGTAATTTTAAGATGAATATTCAGATTTAAATTATTTTTATCTGTTTTATGTTGGGAAATTCAGAGTTTGCCCTAAAAAATATAAAAGCTATTATAAACGTAGGTTGCGAAAAGCTATGAACATTTGACAAAAGATAAATGTAGCAAGATGGCATTATTTATCGATTAAAATGATTAAAAGGATTATAATGATCAATGAGAATCTATTCGATATCGTATTATCGATTGTAATAATCCGGAATGGCTATCATAGAAAGAGCTTTATTTATAGTTGCAACTATAAAGATCCAATTTCGTTCTTACATCCAGAGGGCTTGATAAAAGAGAAATTCGTATTCAAGCTCATCTATGTCCCTCCTCTCAACCCATTCAATTTCGACTCTTGAGTCCTTGGAGTCACTCCTTGATAGCTTTTGTTAGGTCTTGACCATTGGGCACTTCTGACAATCGTGCAATAAGTTCCTTCCTTCATCGGAGCATCCAGTTATTCTTTCTCATCTGGTACTGCAATAGTTGAGCCTCCGCCAACTACGAAGGAACATCGCAGCAATTCCTAAACTTGACACAAGGGCTTACTGAACTTCGTTAAATGCCATGGATTTCTTAGTAAAGAAAAGAATGATCGCTTCAAATGATACCGACTCGGAACCTTAAATCCTTGGATTTCTATTAGTTTTGAAAATTAAACGATTTGTATTCTCCTCTGGGCAGGTAATTCGAGCGAGCCTCGACTAATCGGACACGAACCTTTTTTCCCTACTTTCTTTCTTCTTTGTTTTTTTCTTCCAATTGTTCTCATTGGATTAAGGTATCAATTGAATTTATCGGACTTTATTAGGAGTAATTTTTTTTTTTTTTTTTTTTTTTTTTTTTTAATTTAATTTTAAATTCATTTCATCGATGTATTATATCCATAAAATTTTAGCTCAAGGAAAAGGAATTTTATAATTTTCATGTCTCTAGTTCTTAATACAAGTTGTAAGTTACAACGATAATGTAGAAATAATTCGAGAAAAATTAAGATCCGAATGAGAAATAATAACAAGAATAATACAAGGAATAAGAAAAACCGCATAAAATCGAGGAGTAAGACAGTTTAAATGAAATTTTCATCTGCTTTATTTATATAGTCTTTGTAAATGGCACGGGAATTTCTAGAAAAGCTTTCAGAATTTTCCAATTTCGTAGTTTGAATCAAAGAGGATCGGATGTAAAGAGTATAGTTGAAAATTAAACTTCTTAGCTTGTTGTATGCAGCATGCCTTCAAACAAACAAATTAGGTACTTTCCCCTTATGTGCTTTCGCCATTTAGCGAAAATACACAGAAACTTGTCGAAAGAAATCACGGACGAATATATAGAAAATAATCTCTATATGATAGATTCACGGGCTCTCAGAGAATGTTCGGCTTGTGCCCGAGAAATTCGTGTTGTCATTTCTAAAAACATAAACTCATTTTTATCAGACGACGAACAAAAAAAGCTGCTATATTCTTATATAGATTTCCCTGTGCTCTAAGCCCTGGTCAGCAAGTTGTATTACCCTCCCTTAGCCCCCTTCTCCCAACAATCGTTCTCCCCGTTTTTACTCTCTTCCGTACCGCCTTCCTTTAAATCGCCGTTTCTAACTCTCCCTTTCACTCCCTCATTCTGCATTTTATACTCTTTACTTCCGTTCGACTTCCACTCTTCCATTTTATATATTTTTATAGAAGCATCTCGGCTCGTGAAAACGAAGTTCCGAAATCTATTCATGAATGAGATGCTTTTATAAAAAAGAAACGTAGAAAATGTAAACCCTAGCTCAAGTTTCTTGAGGAATTTTTTAGAAAAATTGTAGATCTATAAAATCATCGGTTAATCTTTGTCGCGGCCTTTAATTTGAATATTACAATGATTCAGGAGGGTTTAGGGATGAGGTTGCTGTCAAATAATTAAGACTTTGAATTTAAGTTTCTATTCCTACGAGGCAAACTCTAATGAACTTCTCTAATGAAGGGGAAAAGAGCCTTTTACACTTATTAATTCTAATGGCGTAAAAAACCTCCTTCTTACTTGAAGGAGGAAAAAGCCTATAAAGCTTATTAATTAACGCACGCGACTGACCAGACGTTTATACTTAAAGTACCTATTACACGGCGAATCCTACTTAATCTAATCGGTCCGGTAGAGAGGAAGGAGGAGGCCCGACCCGATGGGCATCAACCCTTCAACCACCTGGGTCGTCAGGGCCAGCGTGCAACCTCAGCCGCCGTACAAACACGTGCCCAATCAGCGTCAGCACAGAAGATCTCCCGATCGTTGGGACATCAACGTGTGCACATGGTAGTAGACTCCTGGTGGACAATACAACAGGCGCACTCCGTCACTCCACTCTTTTACTCTTGTACCTTCACTTCAGACTGAAGGCACTTCAATAATTATTAACTGGGTATATTTCCTCTATTAGACTGCAACTATAGAGAAGCCACAACGATTACTCTTCGAATGTTAGAGAAAAACTAAACTATATTAATTGTTTTATGTTCGCCTACCCGTCCCTCTAGAGCCGCGCGTGAAAGACGATAGCATACCGAGAGTAATCTCGAGTTACTTGCCTATTGACTAATCTGTACTTACTGTATTATTTACAAGCAATCGAAAGGCGAGGACGATGATCTCGACACTCATACAATAATATCTATCCAAACATGACAATTTAAGTATATTGAGAATAAAGAAGTATAAGGTCATATATGAAGTAATAAAACTATATTATTACAAGCTTCTATAAAATTTAGATTTAACTATATGAATTATCGATGAATACATCTTTTACATTCTATCATTTTAATATTGATTTAATTGGTGCAATGGATAATGTTCTAAATACGTGTGTGTAAAATCCCAATTGATTCTTTAGTATTTCTAATCACATTTTGAAGTTATTTCAATTTATGAGTAGAACATTTTCATTCAAAATAAAGATGTGCAATATAACTTAATATGCCATATGTCTCAGTCACAGATTAGACATACGTTAAGCAAACAATATTAGAAATAAGTAATAACCTAAAATGTCTGATCCATTGAAAAATCTTTTGTGTCTTTTCTTTTTTTTTTGGTAATAACTTATGAATATTGTATAATAAAACACTAAATATTTAAAACATTATTATTCCTTAAATTAAACTAAACCACTAAACATTATTCCTTAAAAAAATATATTTAAAGTTATATTTATGATACTTAATATGGTTTAATTTTGTAAGTTTTAGCAATCTACACGATATGAAATTTTTCCATTTTTTAAGTAATTAATTTTATATCTAATTTTTTGTTAAGTTCACTTACATAAAAAAATAAACCTTTTTTTTTGTTTTAAAATCATTATGTTTTTTTAATCATTTATTATTTTTATGATTCGATATTACAATTACCTAAATAGATAATAATATTTTTTTATAGAGTACTTCGTATGTTTTGCAATATGTTATTAGCATAGTAATGAATAAATATAAAATACATATACGCCGTATTTAAGAAACGTAATGACGTTCACTATTAATTTTTAACATTATATTATGGCTAATATCAATTAAAAAATACAGATATTGCTACATTACTATTTTTTTTAGAATAGTAAAAGATATTATGACTTCAGATGTTTTAAGTAAAGATTGGAATTTGAGATACCCGAACAATGAATTAATTATTAAGAAAACGAATTAATATTTAATTATTATGAGGTGAGAATACACATTAAATCAATATGCTTTAACATTTTGATAAAACTATATTATTATTTATTCACAATTATGATAATTAATGTTTTTATAAAAGAAACAGTATTTTTCAGTAAAAATCTTTTGTTTTAATTAATATGACAGTATTTATTCAGATAATTTTCAAATTATAACTAGATGTTTACATATAAAGATGTTTGCTTATAAGGTTTTATTAAAATTATTTAAATACCTCAATTATACCATTGAACATTGTAACGGGCATCCAATATATCCGTGTGCTCATTGCTCATTGTATGACTAGATACAGGAAATGCGAGGGAGCGCGTACTTTATTAGATGATGGGATGGTAAGCAAATTTTTATATAAGAAAATTTCAATTTTAAGTCCACTTAATTCTGCTTTTCTTTATTTCCTTATTTGTTTATTTCTGTATTTCTCTGGATACAGTCTGTACGATATTACTTTTAGTTTAAGTTTGCAGTAATACAGTAGCAAGTGAATTCGAAAACGGCACCAAGATTGACATATATCGAATCGGTATTTTACCTACATATTATTTTTTGGAAAAAAGTAGGTTTAAGCATACATTTTAACGCCGTGAATTATTTTAAAAAAAAATGGATTTCTTCTAATACGTTGTCGCTCTATTTAGCTTTACAATTATTACCTTAATTAGTAAAATTTTTATTACTGTTTGCTAATTAATTAGTAAATAAATATAAATGTTTAATAACGAATCTAATAAATACAAAATATTGTAAGAAATTTTATTAGTGAAAGTATGTATTTATCGTTAAATATGTGAAATGCATGTTCGATTCCTTCTTCTAATTCTATTTTTGTATAAAGAAAAACCTAGCGAAAATACATTGTCAACATTTAACATTCTGTAATATTCTGTTTGCTTCGATAAAGGCATTTAGACGTATATCTTGCCAGCTTACTTATACGTATGTGAAAGTATAAGCTTTCGCAGACAGGTTCTATACCCAATCTGGTAATATAAAAGTCTGGTAATATAAAAAATCACTTTTAATACATAATATTGAAATTAATATGTAATTTTTGTAAACATTATAATAAACAAAAACGAAGTATTTCAAATTACTATTAAATATAACGTTATGCATTAATTCTCAAACTTATCAAAAGCTTTAATTCGCTAAACTTACATAATGACAAATAATGTTCTTGGGCTTTTTTCAATATAAGCTGCAGCTATTACATTATATATAATATTTGAGATTTAGTGAAACATAAATTGTATATATTCTTTTGAGTTTATATATTTCTTCAAATAGGTATAACATCTTTTGATCTAATGAATCTATTATCATCCAATGAATATATTTAATAAATAATAGTGTAAGTAATATATACCCATATTAAATATGTAACTTCTTTGACTAATGCTGCATTTCTTTAAAGGTTAAACATTTCATGCAACAAAATAAGTAGTAAATACCCTTTATATATTAATATTTTATAGATATAATTGTATGAAAATATTTTATAAATTAATAATTTGAAATTAATAAATTCATCTAATATTATAAACTGCATGTAAATGCATTTATTATTCTTATTAGACTTAGTAATAGTAAAGGTTAATTTAGATAAATATAAAATATGTTAGAACTAAAACAAATATCTTAATGGGTTAAAGATTTTGATAAATTAAAAATAAACGTGAACAATTTTTTAAAAATAAACATATTTTAATATAGATGTTCAGATAATAAATACATTAAAGTAATATTTAAAACGTAATTTATTATAAAATCATCAATAATAACTATTTTACTTTAATGAAATAAGTTAATTTTATTATCGAAACGATAAGTATTTCGGATTGGCGTTTATATACAGGCATATGCATGTATGATGATGATTTAGAAAACTAATATTTTAATACATTTAAAATTATTGAAAATTATTTTATGAATTTAATTTTAAAATGATCTCAATAGATTTAAAACAAATTACTTTTTACTTTATAATAAATTTATAATATGTAATATATATATATATATATATATATATATGAAGAAGTTTCGTATCTGTATTTTAGTTTTGAAATATACTTATCAAAGATTCATTTTTATTTAGTATTACAAGTAATTGCTAGTAAACAAATATAATCAATATATACATTTTGACACACGGATATTTAATTAAAAATTTTTATCGCACAAATAGCTTAACAAATTTTACATATATAGACTATTATATTTCATTTATTAAATTTTGTCATTATTATAAAAATAATAAATTGCAAAGGAGTCAATAAATTTAGGTTTATGGATAAATATTAATATCTTTATGAAATTTAATATATATTCAATGGACATTTTAATGTCTATAAATTTTTCGCGTACTTTATCTAGTGTAAATCTGAATATTATGATGCGTTGTATGATTTACTTTGTTTTTACTTTATTTTAAGCAAATTGGAGAAATGAATTTAATATTTAATATATTAAGTAAAACGCGTAACTATAATTATGTAAATAAAAATAATTCAGAATCATTCATTTAAATGAATTAAATGATTCTTTTAAATTCACTTGTAGGTAAATTACATCGTTAAACAAAATATATCTTTATACCTTAATATCTTTTAATCGTCAAAATTTCTTAAGAATTTATTTATTAATTATTTTATTTTTATTTTAGGTGAGTCTCATCGCAAATCTTCATAGCTATTACAGAGAAAGTATCATAATTTATATGGTAAGAAGAACTATCTAACTTTTAAAGTATACTTTCAATTGTATAATTATTCCCCGACAGTTATTTTATAATTAGGCATATTCAAAATTTATAGCTGCATTATAAACGAAATAATTTTCAATACCTATATTCTACACATGAATTAATAAATTATTTTAGTTCAATGAATAATGTAAATTAGAATAGACAAATTTCTTATTTATTATCTAAAAAATACAGTTTGTATATCATAAATTGCACAATTCGAATTTGAAAACTGCTTTTGCTTTAATGAATTTTTGCGTTTTTGAAAAAACCGAAAATTGATTTAAAGTATAGATTTAATGAACAAATTTCGCTTTCTACTTTTATCACATACTCTGCATACATGCTGTTGGAGTATTTTAACATTTTACAACTTTATAATAATTAGGTTATCATTTTGATCATTTTTGGGATTATAATTTTTATTAAAATTTAATTTATAAAGCCGTATAGTCATAATTCATAAAGCTGTTTGGGATTAATATTGAGATTTTATTTCTGTATACAAAACTAACGATATCTAAAGATCAAATAGATAGGTCCCTTCCTCTCTCTCTCTCTCTCTCTCTCTCTCTCTGCGCGCCCGCGCGTGTGTGTGTGTCTGCGCTCGGGCGCGTTCGAATATGTTTATTTGCATACATATCTAAGCAAAGAAAATTGGTCTGCCAATAAGGAATTTGTAAAACTGTTATCGCGTTTTTAAAAGAAAGCGTTTGTTAAAAAGTTGAATGTATTTTATCTTGTTTAAACGTTTGTTTTGAGCGCCGGAGATTAGTATATAGATTTCAAGTCACTAAAGATCTCCTCTAAAAGAAAAAAAAAAGGACGGTTTATTATATATTTTATAGATACGAGAACTAGCGAATTGAGTAAATCAAGAGCAAAAAAAGACGAATTTCTTAAAATGACTGAAAAAGGTAAATGGTGTATTGGATATTTAGCGTGGATAAAGAATTTATATAGAGGAAGAGGAAGAAGGAAAACTAATCGAATAGGGCCCGAAGTAGAGGAAAATGGGTTAGTGCGAGTAGTCTGAGAGAAGTCTGCGAGAATAATCTGGTAAGGGTAGGGCGGTGACGAGATTCTGCTGCACTGCTTGAGGACTCGTTTAGTAAAGACCAGCTGTTTGTACTTCTTTAGCTTTTTTTTTAACTCTCGCGTTGGGAGTGATTATGGAACTCCCTGAGCATTATATGTATCGCGGTAACAGAGCAAGAGAAGGAGGGAACGAGGGGACGAGGGAACGAGAGTCAAAAATACGTAACACGTGCATGATGCAGCACGTGCTATATGCATATATACATGTGCACGTATAAATCTATCAGCTAGTGTAAGCCTAAAGTCTCAAGGCCGTGTTTGTCTCCCCCCCCCCTTTCGTTTGCCTTCCCTGGCATAACGTGTATGAAAATAGCGTTTGCTTGTGAACTTTATGAACTTGAAAATGAGAAAGAAGCAAAGCAGAAGGAACTCGGAAGAGAGCACGAAAAAGTGATCGAGAGAAAGCAAAGGTCGTAGTAGGTATGTGCGACTTCAGGGGTAATTAAGTAATAAGAGTAAATTTAAGTAATAAGTGCGAATAAGAAAAAAGAGATATGGTGAAAAAATAGGCTTTCAGTTCAAACATGAAGACTGAGCGTGAAAGGAGAAACGATTCTGACGGGGAAAGTATATTGGACAGCTGCGCGCGCAAATTATACAAATAGCAGCGCTTATATAAATTAATATGAACATGTTTATGTATAAAGTTGCATGGAGCCGTGTGCGTAAGTGCGTACTCGTTCCTCGATGGTAAACCCACGCGTTACTTCACCTAATTTCTGCGAGCCATTAATATATGAGAGTAACATTTGTTCGTCGGCTGCACCCGCACTTACTCCGTTTCCTTTCTCTCCCTCCTCACCTGCCTCGCGATAACGTTCATTATTAAGACAGTTAAACATATTTTTTTATAATCCGCCTCATGTGGATGGATATAATTTGTATTATTAATTATATTTTAATTTCACAATTTATCTAAGTGTTCATTGCGAAATTCTATTATACCGATAATTATAAGTAATACGTTCGACGTTTCATGCGACTAACCGACTTGTAATCATTTTCTGCTAATTTGTGATATTTAAATCGTGCTCACATCTTCGTTTTATTGAATTAAGTTTTATTGGAAATTTTAACGTGAATAATAAAAACTACTCATTATTATTGTTAAATTTAAAATCATTATTATTTTTAGCACCTTGTGCAAGCGCAATTTTCCATCTGTATATGGTGCTTTATTAAATATCGTACATATAATGTAGAATCATTATTAATAATTCTTTGATCTAGCTATAGATCTTTAAAAGCTTTTATAAAAATCATTACTACCCGTAATGATTTTTAAATTTTTAATTAAAATAAATCAAACATTCATTAACTATAATTGTTTATTTATGGTTTTTGAATAATAATAATAATAATAATAATAATAATAATAATACAAAATCATGTTTACATAATCAATTTAATGTATTATTAATAATTCTTACATTCGACGAATTTCAGATCAATGCAATATTTTACTTTGTAGAGGAGTCAGATTGTAGATGAGAGTCGTCGACGGAGCTCTAACTCTCGTGGAAGTATCAAAAGAATAGGTTAAAGATGTATAAATGAGAAAAGAACTGAGAGAGAGGAAGGAAGGAAAAGGCGAATTGATGATCTTTGGCTTTCGAGTTACGATTCATATTTTTTATAAATATCACTACATGGCTATAATCAAATATTGGGGCAGCGATGTTAGTTGTTAGCTAAAGTAAATAAATTCTATAGTATTTTCGAACTAAATAAGCGGTAACCTAGCTATCTATCCCTTTTTATACACAATTTATGTAAAATTTTTATAATAGACACGAAAATTTGTCACTAAAAATTGATTTTTCCAACCTGACAAAACTGATTGGCAAATTAGGAATGAGCTATTGCATTAACTAATGAGTAATGTAAGATTTTGTCTTTTTAAGCCATTTTATCAGAATAATTTATCTAATAAACTCAAATGGTATTTGAATTTTAAATTTAAATTTAATACTAGACTCTGACTTTATAATATTTAAATTATTAAAACTTGGAGGAGTTTCAAAAATCTGTTTTATAATCATCTTTTTCTTTGGGCAAAACGAACTATGGTTGGAAATCTCTTATCCAAGAGATTCAGATGTTAAAGTAACCCTGATAAGTAATTGACAGTTAATAAAAAATGAAATTGCAACCTTGAATAAAAAGGCAAATTGTTTTAACTCTTGCATGTCTTACATTTCAGATAACAACGAAAATTGAAGATTAAATTATTTAAAAAATATAGTAATTTTGTCTAAGCTTTTGCATGACTTTTGCAGCTGGTCAACGATTATCAATATCTTTAAAAAATCATATAAGAATACGTGCATAGGGAGATAGAGAGAGAGAGAGAGAGAGAGAGAGAGAGAGAGAGAGAGAGAGAGAGAGAGAGAGAATCAACGTTTATGAGCTCTTTATTTAATTGCTGAAAGAACAAATCACTTAGTTTACCCATATAGAGTGTTATATTGATAAGAAGAGAATATAATTTCTAGGGAGTTACAAGATGTGATGCATCACGTGACGATTAGGTAATATTGGCCTCAACCTTGAGAGGCCAGGAATGCGACGGTGATCACCCAGTCGGCGCAGCCTTTCCTTCCTGCCACGTCCTCGCCATTCCGGGTAAAGCCTCCATCGCGCTTATGCCCCTCCAACCCTTCCTCACCTTGCCAAACAAATCTCTTTTTCATAATCTTATTCTCCCGTTTCTCGCCGTTGGAATGAATTTTCGGTCAACATTACACTTCTCATTAACTTTTTATTTCATTATCATTCGCTTTGCAATTAGCTCTCTTTGACAAGTTATTTAAAGTCTTCATAAATATTTTAACTGGGCTGCTTATAAAGATTATTCTTAATATTCTCAAGGAGCATACAAACTTATTTCAAATATTTTGTTCTTCGTATAGTCAACTAGTCAACTTAATTCCAACATAATTTTATATGTTAAAACAATTAGTTTAATTTGGTACAGCTTATTTTTGCAGTACAAGGAGAAAGCATTCTTATAATTATGCATTTTACTTGTCATAACGGTACAAGATATCCATTGTCAATATCAATAATTTAAATAAATATGTAATAACAAATAATACATTAATGTAATCAGATTCGAAATTTTGGATAATAATATAAATTGTAAAAAAAATTATGAATGAAAAAAAGTGAATTATTTTATTCTTTTTTACGTTCTGAACGTTTAATATAAAGAAAGGAGATCACAAATAATCACGAATTTTTCAATCGATTAGAAATTTCAATATTAATCATGTATTAAACGTCAACTAATAATACTAATGCTGTGTAGTTAAAATTTTTTGTTATTACCTAAGAAGGTCGCATAAATTGATAAAAAAATTAATACAATTGGAAGAAATTTTAGTATTCAAAAGCTTAAATCTAGAATAAATTTGTAATATATTTATGAATGAATTACAGAATAAATTGATGATATAATTGTAAATTATATTTTCGAATTCATGGAATCAAAACAACATTTATAAATCCAACATGTCAGAAAATAGGTACAAATATAAGATTACCTTCACCATTTTATCAATTGCCATTTTATAAGTTAGTGTTGTGTGTGTATGTGTATGTGTGTGTGTATATATATATATAGAAGATATAGTTTTGATCTGGTTCTCGTCCACTTATACTTACATACATGTAAGACGATTTAATTTTGAGGAATAACTAATCTATGAAACTCTTGTCTTATGCAAATGTATAATGGAACGGGAAAAAAAGAAAATAATCAGAAAAGAATATAGAAGGCGAAGAAAAGGGAAGAAGAAAAAGGACAGCAGCTTCGCTAAGAAAGAGAATGCAAAATAACTTGTTCCGTTTTTAGTACTTTTTAATCTTGTCCAGATACTCTGCAGTTTCTGCTATAAAATTCTTTTTATATTAGTTGAGTGCTTCGCACTCTAAATAAAAAATTACTTAATCAAGTCATCCTACAATATGAAATTTACTTTTTAACTTTTTAATCTTAATGTGAAGTATGAGGAAAACTATTTAAGTTTTTATAATGTCTGAACGGATTGTCCTGTATTCATTATGATATTCATTACTTAAAATAATTAATGATATTTAGATCTTTATAGAATGCAGGAAGAGCAAGTGATTTAATAGAAATATTATTTCCTCCTTTTTCTCGATTTGATAAAAATTTTAATTTTCACTTTATTGTTAGTAATTGATTACGGTTACGGAACGCTTATGTCTTGAGTATTCCTCTATTGGAGTACTAATCGAATAAGTTTATTTATCCATAGCTAGATAAATACTTTTTTACAAAGCTAAGCCTTAAAATGGATATGTAAGTCATTGTTTAATTATATTTATATAAATTAAAATTGTTTAAATATATTTCACTTTTTTATGGAATTACGAAATTTAAATTAAGCTGCGACCACTGACCTGTCAAAATCTCGTCGACGACAACGATGACGTTGGCACCGAAGCTCAAACATGGATTCAACAGGTTGCTTGCTATCGAGCGTTTCAGGCGCTTCTCTCTTTTACTCCATCTTAATAAGTACCATTATCTCGTTCTGTCTCAATTTGTATGTATATTTTTCTTTTTTTAACAATTGTAATTAAGACAGAAGCGTTTCTTCTTTTATTTCTATTTCCTTAATATCTAAAGATCGTTCAGGATTGAGGCAAATTATTCATTGGTCAATAACAATGTATAATAATTTTCTGATAAAAGGAAAATTGCCAATTAAAAATTATAAACATAGGCTTAGTTCTGCTGATTAAAAATTATTAAGTAAATTTATGTTAAATATTAATATTAATTGGAAACGAAGTAAGTTAAAAAAGAAACGTAATCTAGGCTTTTGAGAGATTTATGCTTAACTTTTTCGTTTACATGAAATTATAACTGTAATCAGTTTAAGCCATTTATTTACTTCAACTCAATTTCAATTTTAATTTCAAATGTAAAGCGTATCAATTAGAGAATTAATTAGTTGAATAAAACAGAAATAATGTAATTATTTAATGAAATTACTTTAATAAATATTATTCTAATAATGATCATATATATATATATATATATATATATATTGCTATATTTTTCATTTTCAAATACTTAAATAAAAGTTAATGAACGCTTGTACAATAAAAATATTTTTATAAATTCTCTTTTAAAACTAATGTTTAATAGAATTTTCAAATTAGTTGGAAATCGAAGATGAAATATAATGGAAGATTTTTATATTTAAAAGAATTTAGTAATTAAATAATTAATTAATTAAATTAACCCGTGCGAGTGCATTTGACTTCTTTGTATATAGTTATAATTTAATAGCTTTTCGGGACAATTATTATTAGATCCTTATTATATATTTTTTTTATAATTTTATTTGCATTTAAGTTTCAAATTTATTTTTATTTTTGTATTGTTAAATTAAATAAAACAATTACAAAATGTACTTTCATCTATATAGCTTAAAATAATGAGAATTTTCATAATACAAACGCTAAATTAATATGTGCAATATATAATAATAATAATAATAATAATAATAATAACAACAACAACAACAACAACAACAACAACAACAACAACAACAACAACAACAACAACAACAACAACAACAATAATAATAATAATAATAATAATAATAATAAAAGCAAATAATAATGAAAATGACAGAACATTTCACGGATGATAAACATATTTATGAAAGTAAAATATCAATAAAAGCTCGAAATAAAATCCAATAATACTTATACCTTTTGGAGAGCGAGAGGGGAGGGGGCCGTAAAGAGGGAGGAACGTATAAAAATATTTTTTGTCCAAAGTTATAGAATGTGTTTTCAACACTAATGAAAACATTCGTGATTTTGAGTGAAAAAATACGTTTTTATTTACACGTTTCAAAAATTATTTATATTCTAGAATTTAATAATCCAGTTTTATTATAGATCGAATACAAAAGGTTCAAATATTCGTGATCACAACAAGATATGTGGAAAATAATTATTTTCCAAGAGGCAGGTCTTTTACAGACATTTGCTCACGCGCTTCGCGAGCTCGAGCCACATGTTGACTTTCGTTTCGATTAGCAACCGAAGAGAATTTTCTGATAATCTGTTTTTGTTTAATTTCCACATAAATATTTTGTCAGGCCCGTAGTCGGGAACTTTTGTTTTTTAATTCCCGGGTCGGGTAACATCGTCCTTACTTTTCTCGTTGGAAAAATACGTCTTCGAAAAAGATGTTTTTCCAGAGAAAAAGGGTCAGGAATACACGCGACTACGATTTCCTCCTTTTTTTCCCCTACCGAGACTTTTAGATAAAAGTTTTTTAAAAATTTTTATACACGACGCTACTGCTGCACAGTCGTTCGCGAGCCCCGTTGCAGCTCGTCCGTTACTATATTACAATAACTATGTTACAAATATTAAAAATAAATATGTCTGAGGAGCCCACCATCTGCATCAGAATGTTTTAATCGAATGTCAGTGAGTGATTTGTTTATCGGTGAAGTGATTAGGATATACTTTATAAAAATGAGCGATTCGTCAAAAGGTCTGCAGCACGAGTGTGAAACAATAAGAAGTAAATAGAGCAAGAGGCGGTAGCGCAGTTAGAAAATAAAACTGTCGATCGAGACTCTGGCGCTAAGTGCCTTGTCACTTATACATTCAGTTCATGAAAAATCCAAAGTCTTAATTCTCTTCCATCTATACTCTATTTAGTGCATACTAAATATTGTATATTTGACAGCAACCCGAACAATTTGCTAAATCGGCTAACGACGCCGTTGATTGCACGACTCACTTGGGATTGTTGGAGGTGGGTAGTGAGGAACGATCGTTGTCGCGGTCCCATTGGCAGGTAATGCCGTCATTGGCGTCGTGTCATTTTGTGGCTCTGTTCCCATATCGATAACTTATCGGTAGACAACAAAAGGTCTCTGCTTACTGATACAGGCTAATCGTCATAGAGGGGATGGTTTCCCATAGAGGTTTCCCCCGACGCGTGCAAAATTACAGATCTACAGGCTCTTTGATGAAGAGTCTGATCCTCTTCCGAGTTGAGTTTTAATCGAGAAGTTTCGGCCATCGGTCCTATAACATATTTCAGGCCTGTTTCCTTCAGAAATAGGTCGATTATTTTTATTTTAATTCATCAACTCGATTCGGCGATCCCATTACTACCCCCTCAACAGTTACTCTTGTTCCTTCTACTACTATTCCTTTTCCTTCCTTTTCTTCTCTTTGCCTCGATGCTACTTCCCGATATGGTATTTCTGATCGTACCAAATTTATGAGCTTTCTCGGATATCCATTGGATCACATATATTTTTAGATTTACTGGCCCACCAGAATGCCCATATTTTTCATTTTTCAAAGCCGAGTCTGCAGTTTTATCATTGTCTTGAAAAAATATGTATGGGCTTACGAATCAATTAACTAAAATTATATAACTTTGCTTTAAATACCTAAATACCAAATAAATTTTGCATATTCATTAGTTTTATAACTTTAATGCCCATACTGATATAAATACGGGCTCGTGTACGTCGACCGATGTCTGCAAAAGAAATTAATTAATGGTATCTTTTACATTAGACGACTTTATTCAATTTATGTCATCATTTAATTTTAATATATATAGTGCTGCATAATCTTTCCAAGTTCAATATCTTGTAAATTTACTAAAATTTTCATTTAATACGACATATCAATATAGCAAATGTATTACTTTATAAGCATTCGTTCTTAAAGTCTTAAAGTAATCTCGATTATTTATTAATTGTTGAATTAATATAATTTGAAATTAAATTATTTTTATTCATTTTAAAGATATTTTATTTAAGTTATTTTAAAGATACATATATGTGTGTGTGTGTATGTGTGTGTGTGCGCGCGCGCGTGTGTGATTAGCCAATATTTGAATTAAATTCACTGAAAAAAACTTATATAAATATAAAATATTTCTCTATACAAATTTATACCCGAGCTTTCAACTTTTAAACATCTATATTTAACATTAATAAATATTTTAAATCTATACATAATAAATAAATTTTAAACGTCAGCAATTTATATTTTTTTACCTACAAAATTCCCACCACATTTGTATTTTATATCAACAATGATTAAATAATATTTAACATAAAAAATATTGAGTCCTTTTTTCTGTTATATAAACAGTAAATTATTATTTCAAACGAGAAAATATATCATTTTCCTTACGGTGTTACGGTAAAATAGTTTTTTACCCATAATATTATTTTTTCTTATACTTTAAGTTGTTGTGTTATTTAAAAACAAGGAATCTCGGCATAAAAAATTTAATATGACTTCACTTATTGAACTTGACGTAATCCTTTTGGCATTATTTTTCCATTCTTTTCAAATTACAAAGTCTCAGGGAAGTATGTAAAAGAGGTCGTGACGTTTACTTTACAATATTTTAAGTGATTAATAAGTGATTTAATTTAATTTAATTAAGTGATTTATTCTATATATAACATTTTATCGCCTAAATAATTTATTTCTAACTTATATTTTTCAAACAGTAGCATAATTCTTCTGATTTATCACTTTCCTTTTTCTCTTTTAACGTTCATTTTATCGGATATCATACCCGTCCTAAACTGGTTAGTCGTTGCCTTGAGATGTACAAAGTGAAACGGGAAGTAATAGTACCAATTGGTTCGAAAGTATGTCTTTCGAAGCAATGCATTTCGTTCAAGTAAAGTCGAGCTTTTATTTAAATAAAATGTTAAAGGAAATTTATAATTTAAACGGATTTTTTTATTTGATATTGGGTATTTAAATTTCATATTACTGTTATTAAATAATTAAATACCAAGAATATCATAAGAATATAAATGCATAAATTCATTTGTAGTAAAAATTTATAAATGTAATTTTGTGTATAATAAAATTTTTTTAGAAAATTTACTTTAGTTGTGAGATTTCCAAGTATATGTTATAAATTATTTTTATGGTTGGATTTTCGGCTTATTCACTAATATGGTATATTAATGTTGTAGGGAACATTTGTAATAATGATGGTTAGTTCGAATAGCGTAAAAAACTACAGCTTTTGTGAATAATAATAGTTCTCGCATGTACAAATTCTAATATCTAAGAATAGACACACTGTCCATTTTTGAAAAAAATCATAAAAATTGAAAATCGGCATTAACTATCCAATGAAAATAGGCAAAATCGCAGTGCTAGGAAAAGCCAACAATATAATTGCCGACTGTCTAACATTAAGATCAAATTGCAACGTTAGAATCGGAGAATCGTAGGTCGCATGTGCGATTTAACGAGATTTATTGCAGTCCCAGCCCTCTTAACTCAGATGTTCGCTCTTCCATTGAATCCCCTAGAGGTGAAAATTTTCCGAACTCTCACAGCCTCATCCTCTAAAACCTCTCTGTCTTTCTTTTTCACTTCACATTCTCGATTTCTGTATTCAAATCCCTCAACGTCATCTTTTTATGGTCTTTTGTTCCTCTCATATTCTTTCTCGGGTCAAACTCCCCTCGCCCCTACACAGATGTTTTTTATTACTCTCGATTCCTTGTCCAACACCTGTTCCGACCCCTCTCCTCAACTCCTCCCGAGTCTCAAGCCCCTCCGCATCACCTTTCCACGTATGCGTAGTCGCGTTCTTTTTTTTCTTGTGCTCACGCTTCAGCGGTAATTCACGCTTCACCGGACAGTTTCATCGACCGATCAAAAATAAAGGAATCAAGAGACGAAGGTTCGATAAGTCAAGTGATAAGTTCACTGAGTGAAACTTTACAACTAAGGATATGAATGAAATGGAGGGGGCAAAGCGTGTGCTCGCAAGAAGTTGAAAATTTTCTGTTGATTTAAGATATGCATGCAATCGATACTAAATCGTAATATTTGGGCATACACTGATGATATAATAATGATAGAGCATTAAACAAATTAAATTTCATCTTATTAAAAATCATTTCAATCGTTGCTTCATGCTAATCTGAACGTATTTTATTGTTAATTTTCGAATAACCCGTTTGAAAATTTATATTCCTCATCGGTAAAAGACTGCTTTAACCAGCAGCAATATTTAAATAATTGACGACCCTACCATTTGTCATTCATATGTTGCAAGACTTCTATTGTTACTTTTTTTTGTTACATAATAACTATAGATAAAGAAAATAATGACAATGACATGAAAATATATACGACGTATAGAAAAATATTTTATTCCGTAAGGGAATTCATGCCATTCACTCAAGCTTTTTGCGCATTCTCTAAAGGCGGACTTTTATCAGACTTTCTACTGCTAGACTGTATAAATATTTTGAACAGTCAATTTAGCTGCACAATCCAGTGTGCCCATGTCCTATCATTATGCAAAGTGAAATTTAAACAAGCCGTTATTTTGGAGAATTTATCGTCAATGCTTTAATTTTTATATATTAAATTCTGTACGTCATTGAGAAAAGATTCTTTTTTGAAAGTATTTTAAATTAATTACTAAGAATAAACTCTTTTTATAAAATATAATAACCTTTTAAAAGATCTTCATAAATATCTTTATGAGATATAGATTAACGTTTTTCAACTAAAATATTCATCTTCCATCGCGAACTCCATGAATCATAAAGTAAAAAGCAATAATTATCGGATAAAGAAATATGTTATAAAAATTTTATATCTAACTTTATTAATTATCCCTCCTTATTTATCATTCGGACTATTCTTAATGCGCTAAATTCGTATTTCTGCAACATACATCGACTAAGTTTGTTTAGTCCGGAAGTCACAAAATCCAGTTTTTTCTCTTGAGCGAACTATATCATGAGAAGATACAAGAAACTACCGGCTGACAATCCGCAGACTCATTCTCCTGGCGCTACTGTAGCTCTTCGATTCTTTCTTTGTCAATTATTGTACGAACATTCTAATAATATCCAATTAAGAAGTTTACTTCTGTTTTTCCTAGCTTTTAAATATTAAAACTTCATAGAATATTATTATATTTAATTTTTAATATATTAAACTTAAAATAAAATTGAATACAGTAATTAATTTACACTTAATTCGGCATTAAATATAATCATGCATAATGTACTTGAATAGAAAATCATAACTATTTTGAATATATTGCTAATAACAATTCAAAATATTCAAAGTAGAATTCAATTTAAATTATTTAATTATGTATTTTAAAAGTTTATATTTATTTAATTATAAACTTCGGAAAAAAATATTAATTGGTTCTTTTTACTCTTAAAATTTATTAAATATAAATATAAATATAAATGCATATACTTTATTATTAAAGGTACTATTCTAAATATTTTGTAATATTCCCGACTTAAGTAACTAACCAAATTTTAAAAGAAACATATTATTTCAATTTGAATTGAAAATTCTAATTACTATATGTTAATTTGTAAAGCATTTTAATTGTAGTATGTATTAGAATATAAATATTTCGATAATAGAAAATTAAGAAAGATATACTCGTATTTGAATATGACAATATATTAGTTTTATTAAGGTAAGTTACTGAAAGATATTTTATATAAATAATTTTGTTAGACATTCAACAATTTTGTTTATTTTTGTATGATCTCAAATTAGCGATAATATCGTATTATCCAGCGTTCTGGAAAGATGCGCAAACTTCATCTTTACATCTTTACTATCTGACAGTATCCACTTTATTCTGAAACTTTTCAAGATTCATGGCTGTTCCATATCAATCTTCTAGCCTAGCCCTATGCTCGTAGTAAATCCGAAACACGTATATATGCACTGCCCTGTAGGCTTATACGTTTCTGTTCGAATATGTATAGTTATATAGGTGTTTGAGCACGCATCGACCTGAAATTTGCTTAACCTAGGTATCTGTACATGTATATATGGTTTTACCTATGTGCGTATACATGCACGTTATATCTGTTTCTACCCATATAAATATTATAAAAAAAAGACAAACGAGAACCGGTCGGAAGGAAAGCCGTGGCTCCCTGTACATGCGTAGAAAATCGATATCTGTGTTTTAAACATAAAGTAAATTGAATCACAGCAAGTTGACCATTATCCAGAGTGGTTTGACTAACTTACTCCTAGAATTCAAAAACCCATCGACTATATAAAAGTTCGTTAAAGATTCGGTAATCCGTCGGGCGATAAGAAAACTTTTTTGGCCTCATTCGGCCTTTACATGAAAGCTTTTACGCACGTGCCCTAGGATACCTGCAATCGCATGTTGCTTTTCAAATGACGATTCAGCTATCGATCCATTTAGCAAATGTAACTTCTTTTCCGACCGACGCATTCATGAAGAAAAAGCTTTAATGACAAATAGATTATACACATTATGAATATTCATAAAACAAATCATTACATGATATGTCTGATTGTCTATTTAAATTTTGAAGAGAGAACGTTACAACGAAATAAAATGTTGAGAATAAAATAAAAGTTAGGTTTATAGAGGTACAGTTGGGCATAAAGTAGAAAATACGAGAAACTCAAAAGAACGAAGTTCAGTGCTTTTTAGTAAGAAGTTGAAAAAAGTAGACTAAAACGATTCGTTGTTATTTCGCTTCACTGAAGTTATATACATATTTTATTTCGACAAACTTCTTTGATTTTCTAAAATATTTCTCTTTTAGTGCGTATGTATGGTTATTTATTGTACATACGTTATTAAAATTGCAATCAATTTCAAAGATTGCACCGAATATGGTAGAACATATTGTTGTATCATCTTACAAATTGTTTAAATAGTACTGATATCAAATTTAATAGGTAAATAATATTATTCTATAGGGCGAACATAGGGTCAAAGCATAATAAAAATTACTTCTTCGGTATGAATTCAGTGAAAAACTGATTTGTCGTTTTAAAACGTGTGAATAAAAGGAAGGTTTAATTAAATAAGGTTCGGAGATTACGTGAAATTCGAGAGGATAATAAGAACCTGAGCTTTCAAAATGGTTATTTTCACACTAGGCGTCTAGCTGATATAAAAAGATAATCTAATTGAGATAATGAATTAAAAAGAGGTCCCATTTTAAACACGATTAATTCTAAAATAGTTATGAAATTGTTGAAACGATAACGTTTTGCTACCAAGTTCCCTATCTCTTTTCTTTTCCAATTCCCGTGGAAAACAATTTTCCCTATTGGGCCAACTAAAGTAATTGATATGAAAAAGAAAAAAAAATTTATTTCTAACCTTTTTTTGTTCGTAGCTCTATAATAAAATAATATTTGGCAGATTTACATCGCTTAATTAGTTTACAGCACGCGACATGCAAACTATCGGGTCTTATAAATAAAAAATTAAAAAATCTAAGACAACATGGTAGACTTACGTGGAATCCAGCGCTCTTTCGCTGGACAAGTAATCATCTTCAGGAAAAAGGCGACAGATATTGTATGCATCCTTAAACCCACTAGCGCGTACTCTTTTTCCTGGTCACCCTTGGCAACTTCTCACAGGCTTATTACATATCCTATTTTAGAAATCGTGATCACCGATTGGCGGAGCCAGCGAACGTGATCCGAATGCCAGTGAACTCCGAGGATATTTTATATTTTCTTCCAAATAAAATTTATATATATATATATATATATATTACATTGCGGACGCACGGAGCTCGTGAAATAAAATCAAGTTAAAATACCGTCAAATCATTTATCCAATCGATTATATAAATGTTAAATTATATCCATATCAAATGAAGTTTTATATAAAATTAAACCATATTAATCAACGTCGTACAAAATATTTTTGGAAATCGTTTTTGGAAAATAAACTCATTCATATTTAATGCATTACGTAGATTTATTTCTGAAAATGTAATGATCAATATTTTACAAGCAAGCTTTTAACTCAATTAAAAAAAATTTCCATAACGTAAATACTATTTTAATATAACAAGTAAATACATTATCTAGCTTATAATGTTTTAAAAATCATTCAACTAATTGAAAAAAAATGTAGCCCATAATCTTATAACTATAACTAACTTCATTATAATTTGGATAATATAGTTTAGGTCATTCGTTTACTTTACATTAACATGAAAAATAAATCGACGAATCCAAAAATGAAACAAACCAGTAACTTTTTAATCCTATACATGCTTATTTCGAAATTCAATAAAATGTAAATACGAATTTTGTATTTGCACGACCATTTCTTATACTATACGTATGAATATATATATATATGTATATTCATATACTATTAATGTCAAATATAATTGATAATTATCATATATTAATTTTTAAGTCAGTTTGTCAAATCGACGGATTACGAATAAATGTAATTAGAATTACTCTTCTCATGAAAAATCTAAATCAAAGAGTTATATTTACTTCCTGAGTATAACTATGCACATACTACACATACATATACATACATTTTTAGTAATAAGTAAGGACGACGTACATAAGAAAGAAATTGAAAATCTACATTTCATATAAACTAAAAACATTTTAATTCAGAATTTCGCATCATATTTACTTTTTCACATTTAATAAAAATATTAATGTAATCAATTATTAGTAAAAAGTTCTTGATTATTCATAAACTAAACTCTAATTGTGCAATAAGAAATAAAGTCAATAATTAAAATACAACTTTTTTAATTTAAATTTTAAAAAATGTTTAAATTTTAAAAATAAAAACTTATATCATTTTTAACAAATACTTATAATCTATAAATTAAAATTCTTTGAAGGATATTGGCAATTTATTTCAAATTTTTACTTGAAATAATTACTGAATGGTTGTTCTTATTGTAATATTACGAACCTGCTTCACAAGAAAACGTAACGATATATATCCATGTAACGATAATATAAAATATGAAATTCCTTTTTCTCTTATTATTGTTATTCATTTTACACAGAAAATAATTGCTTATAAGTATCATTTTTTATTTAACATTTCTATAAAATGAGTACATATTTCAAGAAAATGTCTGAGATTAAGAACGCAAAAGAAGTTTTTTTTGCCTCATTGAAGACAGTCTCTCGAGAATTGAGCGGATTTATAAAAACTAATGCATGAAAAAAGAAACTCCTTTAACTAAAAAAAAAACTGGATATTAAATATTTTGAAAAATGAAGGTACTATATGTTTCCATTATCAATTATGAGGATAATAATACATTCCGTTATTGGCTCTGATGAAAACGAATAGTCTTTTCAAGATTGTTAGATGTTGAAATATTTAGTAAAATTGAATAAATGACGATGTATCATAATTATATATTTAGATATTCGAGATAAATTCAATCAGAAGACTAATACTTTTAGGGGATAAAAAATATCTTTATATCATTAATTTAATATTATAAATAAGGAAAATATTGTACAAATTTTAATTCATGTATTAAATGCAATTAAAAAAAAATTTATTTCTTAACGCATAAGAGAAAGTTATAAATAAGCTTTAGAAATAAAAATTCTTAAATGTAAATATTATTTATACCGGAGAGAATAATTGAAGAAATTTTTGTAATTCAGAAACTTTTTATAGTTCAGAAATTTGTATACTTGGAACTATAGCTGGAATAATGTCTTACTCATTAGAGCCAAGCGAATTTTCGCGAGTCCTTCCCGAATTCCTCTCTCTCTCTCTCTCTCTCTCTCTCTCTCTCTCTCTCTCTCTCTCTCTAGTTTATAATAATCAATTTTCGATCCCGTACGTTTCCGGTTCGAACCGAAAATCACTGGGCTTATTTAATCTCCGCAAGCGCTGCTTGTTTTGCATAAAGTAGGCGCGAATAAGATTTCAAAATGTCGACGATGCACCACGTAGTTCCGGATCTATTCTCCGTGGTTATTAACTTCCATTTGCGTTCCACCGTTTTCCAATTCCCGACGCATGCATGGAGAAAAGTGACGATTCCCTTGTCGATCAGTAGCCAACGCAAGCACACCAAACTCGCATAGGAATTGATTGATTGGTTGATTGATTGATTGATTGATTGATTAATTGATTGATTATTTGATTAAATGATAGCGTTTAAAACACCCTCAATGCTATTGCGACGGCGATTAATATTGGTCAATAAATTGTAACCGAAGCTTATCCGAGCACGTTTGTATTTTCTACGAATATACGTGCAAGATGTGTGAAATGCAGTTTAAGAGAGAAAACTCTTATAAGCAGCAATTATATTTTACTTGCAACTAACTCATATTTTGACTGATTCGTAAATTTCTAAAGTATAAAAAACACCTCAATCTCTTCGGTATCTTAATAACTCTTAATTTTTAACTGTAAAGCGAGATTCTCTTTTTCATTGTTGATACAATATGTTCCTCCCCTCCCTCTCATTCTTGAAGTAAAGATTTGCTGAACAATTAAAATTCGAAAGTCATGTAACAATGGAATGACATCGTGTACTAATGAATAATATTTTTTTCAAATAGCTGTCAGCAAACGAATACCTTCATAATCATTGTGTTAATTTATTGTTTAATTTCGTTTTTTTTTTACCAACAGTAGAAGTTTTAATAATTATATAAAATAATTAGGTAATGATACTTTTTATAGCCCAATCAGTTAAATAGACAAATCACTACAATTTTGCAAATTTAAAAATAAATTTTTACGTAACATTTTTAAATAAATTTAAAACAAATTACTTTATGTTATCGTAATCTTAATTATTATAATTCCTAGTGATTTAAGACAAGAGATAAAGTTATCCTATCAATACTTTCGAGCTTCTCAAAGAAACCATTGTTTAAAAAATGTCATTAAATATTTTCTGTCTGTCTGTCTGTCTGTCTGTCTCTCTCTCTCTCTCTCTCTCTCTCTCTCTCTCTCTCTCTCTGTATTTATAGATATACTCAAAATGACACAATTTTATTATAAATATATGAAAAGCACATGAGACGATATTATAGTTAAGTATTCCAAATTAAATTTTATATTAAAAACTCATCTGCATTAAGACGAATTTAATTATATAATATTTATTCTATATACTCGTAACATATCTATAGTTTTATTCATTCCTATAACTTATTACATGGGCCTTCTTTATAAATTAAAAATTTTTCGTGACCAAATAATCACACATTAATATTTGGAAAAAATTTTATAAACATAAAAATATTATATTATATTCAGATTTCATTCGCAGCTTTGACTTATCGTTTGACTATTTTAAATACTTACTATTTTTAATTTTATTTAAATTCTATTTTGAAATACTACCACTTAAAAATGTACTTTAGAATGTTTGTTATCAAAAACAATAATAAATTGTAGCTTAATTGCATATTTATGTATATGTTTGAAATATTTTTCCGCATATTCTTGCAAATAGTAAAATGTTACATATTAAATAAAATATCAAATACTTTAAATTAATATTTTTATAAATGTAAAAAGTCGATATAAAATAAAAATCAATTTAATTTAATTTTTATTTGATTCAATCTGTCATTTTGAAAAGAAACAATTAATAAAATTAAAAAATAGAAGTTATTTATATGAGATTTTAATATTGATGAAGAAAGTTCTTATTACCAAATATAACTGAATAAATAAATTGTCATAAAAGAGTAAGTAATATAAAAATCATATTAAGCACGCTTTTCACATCAAAAATATATTTCAATAACAGTAGATTCTTTTTAAATCATAACTATATATATACAGTATATGAGTAAAAGTACTACAATAGAAATAAAATACTTAAGCTACAATTATAGATAAAATACTGCTGGCTTTATTGGTCGTGTAAACAATTTTTCTTAAACTATGTTGCTTTATTTGTTCAAAAATATTATAAATTATTTTTTCTATTCAACAACGCTAATAATCGTAACTATATTTGATATGGCAATTGTCTAGTCTGGTTTGTGTGCTTTATAACAACGAAAAATGTATCCTTTAAACTAAATGTTTATTACAATTGCTATTAATTATTTCACAATTATTTTAGGACAAATTATTTAGCCAATAATTTACTTTAAAATTTCTAATCGATTTAAGAACACAAATAAAAAAGACCAAATGTCATTTTTTATATAACATTCTTTGTGTACGTAATAATTACATAATAACTATCGATGAGAATTGTTTTTGGTATTTGATTACATTACAATATTAAATTTTACATTAAAAAAATTAAAATTAAAGAGATGTAATTAAAATAAGTATTTAATAGCTTAATATTAAACATTCAAAATTTTCAAAATTCCGAACTACAAGAATTATGCGTAAAAATGTAAATGCATTTTTTACAATAAGTCGTCCGACAGAGGAGTCAAGGAAAATTCGGAAGATATTGCGATGATAATAAGCACCCGAGTGAAATTCTTTGCTTTTTCCGACCTTGTAAAAGGTGACGGATTACGCGAAGCTTTATTCTTGCCAAGGGATAAAGCCTCTAAAATTCTCCTTGTTTCCCCCATTTCATCTGTCCCTCGCTCTTGCTTTCTATATTTCATATTCACGCCAGCGCCTGTTCTTCAATTAGCAAGATTTTCTTCAATTTGCATACTTCTCACAACTTTTATCATCATCTTGTTACGTATTATGTACCTCTGGAGCTCTTCTAGGAGTGTAAAAAAGAAAGATGCGGAGAAACAGGAAAACGCACTTTTATATTAGAGAGTTGGTATGATCCCCCCCCCCCTCTATGGTTCTCTCTCACACTCCCTTTCGTACGCGTGCGCATACATACGCGCAGACACTCTGCATAATCTCAATGTTCTTCTATTCTTTCGCTTTTTATCTTTCACTTTCTCTCGCGCTCAGGTATTTACACAAACTTAAATAAATTTCTCTCGCACTCTAGATATTCGCAACTTGTCGATCTTGTTTCTTCGAGAATGAAAAAATTTCGTTAGCTTTTATATTGTATACTTTGACTAGACTAACATTGCCATTCGAAAGCGTTAAAAATATAAATTTTCTTTTGCCATAATTGACAGCAGTATATAGTAAAAATATAGTAAAAAAAAGGAAGTATTAATTAAATAGATTGTTTATAGTCATAAATTACCTGTTTTAAAAATTGTATGGTTTGGAATTACAAGGTAATGGGAAATATTATTTTTGAGAAATATAAAATCGACGGATTATAATGTATTATATATTGTGATAAGCGGCTCAGTTAGTATGGTTAAAAGTAAAATAGTATGTCATTTTTTCGAAAATACAGAGGTCGATTTAAGTGAGTAAATGCCGGAACAGTGGCACCGGTTGGATAATAGCGAATTGCATCAAAGTGTCGACGACGTAGAGCACGAATATCTGTGTCCGTGTAAAGGCAAGGCTTTCCACTCTAACTCGGTTACAGAATGGCTCCAACAGGACGTTCTGGGCCTCACTCCAAATCTCTCTTACCTCAACGAAATGACGCTCCTAATCAATTTTCGTTGTGCACAAACGCACAAGAGACAGCCTCGACCATCTTCTCATTTACAGTACAATTTGCTGGACAATTTACTGGATTACATCGTCAAAGTCATACCTTTAAGATGCTACAGGAAGAAGAATGTAGTAGATGAATTTTTGGACGCATCCCAACAAGGATGTAAGCATCGGCTTACATTTTAATTAGCTCGACTTACCTGGAACTCGGGATCCGGACTCAGTGGCCTGAACAGCTCGTCAATAACTTTAATTATTAATTATTAAGTATACACGGAAATAATGCACTCATTTATGTTAACGTTTGTGTTTTAAGATTCCTTTTTTTTTATCGCCCCCTTCCTTCCCCCGTATCAACAGCTTCATATGCTTAGAACTCTTGTACGGAAAATCGGCTGCTAAGTGAATTAAATTAAGTCTTAATCCTCCGACTTTTTCAAACTCCTCATGATATAAAGTATGGAATCACAGATCGTAAAAATTTTACTATTCTATGAATAGAATTTTTAAATTATTATTATTGTTTGATTGCTGCTTGATGATATACTTAACATATAGTTCGCTAGTATGCTTTCAAAATGCCGATACTTGCAGAAACTGTCTTTATGTGCTTGATTTATAATATTTTTTTAATTTTTTTAATTTCTCAAAATTATTTGTATTTTTTTTCTTTCGTAATATTATTCAAAGTACTAATGTGAAGCAATTGAGAAATTATAAAATAAATAAGTTATCGAATTCTTATTTTGAATAATGACATGCCTTATTCCTTTTTCCTTATTCTCTTGTACGCTCTTCAAATTATAATTTTGGGAGCTATTTACATTTAATTAATTTTTTTTTTAATGTCATTGGATGATCTATGCAAAATGTATACATTCTTCTAATATTATGTTTTATAAATACGAGTCGTTTCAGTTTATTCAAGCTAGTACAGGGGCGATTAATTGCTATAGATAAGGGATTATATATTATTTCACCCTACATGTAAGCACTAAAAAAAATTACGAAAAAAAATGCTTGGAACAATTCATGAATACATAAGAAGTTCAAATTGATTTAATTATTATTAAGTATTCTCGAAATATTTTAAAACTAATCATCTATTTAATATCTAGGTTTTATAAATTAGACTCTTTCTGTATTATTTAAATTAATAGTCTTCATACCTTTATTTTATATTCAAATTATAATGAAAAAAATATACGTAATTAAGAACACTAACATTTTAAATTTAAGCCTACTTAAGTAAATAAATTATTTTCTAATTGTAACCATATCTATATTCGTTCCTTATATTATCATAAAGTTTCCTATTATACGATGGCTTTAAACATTTTATAATTACATAAGTACGTGAACGTAAAATCTTTTAATTTTGATAAAAAAAGCATTTTACGAAGTACATTTCAATTGAGAACATCAATTTAAAATATGGTTTCTTTTTCACGTACATCATCATATTGACAATTATTCAAATTATACAGGTTTTAGCATTTTAAATATAACTGAATATTTAAATAATTAATTAATATAGTATAATTAATTCCAGATATTTTAGGAAAAAATTGTCAAGTAATGAAATTTACAGGTGATGTAGATAATGGAATAGCATTCCATTATTCAAATTTATTTTTATTACGTATGTCAATTTTAAATTAGACAAAAAGATGCTTCGAATGGATTGAATGTAATTTCAAAATAATTCTACAATATTATCTCAGATAATATTGAATTTGCTTAACGCAGCTCATCTGTAAGGTATTGATTTAAGTCTTTTGGGAGTCTGCAAGACGCTATGTGTAGACCGTTTGACGTAAGAAGCGGGGTAGGTCGGTAATAAAAATAGGTAGAAAAGAAGAAAACCTAAGGGAATTGTCCTAGAGATGTTCATGCGCGGGCGCGCGCGCGAGAGAGAGAGAGAGACAGAGAGAGAATTTTAGTCCTTGCCGGCACAACAACTTGCAAGCGTTTCTAGACAAGCCATAGAAAGACAATTTCTATCAGTATCAATGGAGTATCAGTGAATGTCGTTCGATCCAAAATCACGACGGTGATCGTCACATGGCGATCCAAGGTAGTCTACGATACGTTACGGACGTACGATCAGACGCGGCGTCTCGACAAATGACATCCCCGGGTAACAACGTCTAATTATAAGGTAATCGCGCGAACGCTCCCCTCCACGGCGCGAAATCATTGTGCTCTTTCTCATATTAACTGAATGATATTCTCCCTCACGTTTCCTTACATAATTTTTTAAATTGACAATGCCAAATCCACGACCATAAAGCAATGACTAAAACAATAAGAAAGTCGGGGCATCAGAATATTAATCCTCAAACAATTTCAGTTTTTATCTCTTACACTTTGTATTGTTAAACATATCATCCGCCCTCTCTCAGGTAGTTTCGCCTCGAAAAATAATTCCCCTTTCATCATCAATCGCTGATAGTACCCCTTGCGGGTTGAGATTCGACGTGAGACCACGCCGACGTCGTATGCATATGAATCATTTATTTGGAAGTATCTTAGGTTGTAGTTGTGAAATACCCCCTCAAATATACTATCTTTCTCAATTCCAAGAACTAATTCAAAGGTTTAACCACAATAATTTCATACGTAATCATTAATGTCACTCATGTATCAATTTAATAATCATGATTCCCTTACATTTAACTTAATCGCTGTATAAATAATATTCAAAATATTAATTCTCTCGTTAATACTAGTCTTAATTAAAGAATATTTTAATTTTTTGGAAAAAAATTATCGGTCAGTATTGTCTACAGATAGCAATAACATTGTTTTATTAAAATAATATTATTTATTATCATTTTTAAATATTTTTTTTAACAAATCCTTGGTTACAGATAATCAACGTATTATATTCAGTTTTTATTTATTTACATTTTTATTTATATAAATAGTTATTTTTATTAAACACTTGAAAGGCTAAAAAAAATGGAATTTATAAATTTGTTCTGCCTTTGTTATTAATAAAAGATAAAATAAATTAATTATCATTCGTTCTTAAATACTATTTAACACATAAATATAGATTCGGTAAATTAAGCTTATAGCTAATTAATTTACCTGTACTATGAAAATGATGATCAGATTCAGGTAAAAGCTTCAGGTTATTTTTTTTTCATGCCAATAATTTAATGTTAAAATATTTTCATTAAATAATGGTAAGAGCAAAAAAGGAAAATCAACTTTTAATTTTATTTTATTATTGTTTTAAAATGATAAATGTTTGGACGTGATTAGGAAGTTAGGAATATTAAGATCGAAGACATAACGTAAACATAACGGGTAGAGCGTAACTACTGAAGGCATGAATAAATAAGCCTAACTAAACGATTCCTTTATATTATTGCGCTCGAATTTAATGATTGCAATCTCTAGTCCAAAACCTGTAGTATTGTGCATCTGTGACAATAGCCCATCACCTTTCGTATGCTAAAGATGTACTACGAATGAAAATTGCTCTACGTTTAGAAAAGAAGATTGGCAGTAACGCACTAGTTTGCCATTGCTGCTGCAGCCTTGCAAATATCTTTAGAAACTAATTAAGCTTCTTAGATTGTAAACAGCGCTTTAGAACCTATAGCAAGCAGCAGTGGTAGTACGTCATATTCTAAAATACATGTATTTTGAGCAGATATGTATGCATGTGTATAAGCCGTAATAGGTTCAGTTTATGAGGCTTCGGAAACAAGAACGGACATGAACTCGAATGAGTAGTTCGAATGCGTGAAAGGTAGAAATATATAATAAAAAAAAAAAAAAAAAAAAAAAATCAAATTAAAGAAAAAAATAAATATACTTATAGCAAAAATGTCCTGAAATTCTCAAGGCTAAAGATCCGTGTATATTTGTTTTCTTCTATTCGCTTTTTCTATTACAACAGCTAGTATGCCTAAACAATTATAAATAATATATGCCTTTGTAAAGCTACATTAAAACGTTCACGGCACATATGAGTATGTATATATATACTCATATATATTATATTATAAAGCTTATATATTATACTATATTATAAAGCTGTGAATGATTTTCTAGAACTGTACTTGAATCATCTAAATTATTATATTCGGTTAAAGTAAATTGAATTTTCAATTTTACGTACGATCATAATTTATAATAATCTTGGATTATCAAGAAAAACTTTACGATGCATAATAAGAAATTTTGTGTTTATAACCATTGTAGGCGATAATCTAAAGTATGTAATTACAAGAATCGTTAACATAATCAAATTGACTTATCATACTCAAAAGTATATTTATTCTAGATGTTAAGACACGCGTCTCCCTTTTTTTAAATTATGTTTTTTTTTTAAATTCATACATTCATATTTTACTGTTAAGTACAGTTCAATTAAAATTGAAATAGTATCCAATTAAAATTTGACGTAAATAATAATGACGATGTAAATAACACAAGTCGATCCCTCAGTGGTATAACACGTTACTATTGTTAGTCGTTAGTTTGGGCTATTAATTTCAAATATTGATAAGGCAAAATCTTGCATAAAATATGTATCCGGTTGTGATTATACTGGTAGATTATCTGACATTGAAAATGTATAACCAGTGGATTTTATCAATAAATAAAATTGTGGGATAATAAATTAAAAAGATTAGAATAAAATGTATTTATAAGTATATTTTCTTCTTACATTTTACTTTAAACTTCCCGATTAAGCAGCGAGGACATTTTTCATTTTTATTCGTGCAATAATTCAATTTAAAAATATATCTCCTGCGTAACATAGGGATTTTCGGCGCAATTTTCTTTGTTCGATACGAGAGGGCTTGTACGATCTTCCGATTCCATACAAATCCTTAAATTGACAACGTTGACGAAGGCCCGCCCATCCCTTTGTCTATGTTTGCCGAAAATAAAATTTCTTGTTTATTTTTGTACATTGGATATTTTACTTGCCTCAATTTGCGGATAAAGCCAAAAATTCTACGGCGAACCTCCGTCAATGCCACACACAGATTGACACGTCTAATATATTTTATTTAGGCAATCATCATGTCTTACTACCCCTGTCATTCAATTTTTTTATTAAAAATGCTATTTATTGTGACATCATTGTGCTTTAGATTCTGGCTTAAAAAGAAATAAAACTAGAAAATGACTACTCCTTACAAGTAAAAGAGGACAACTGCAGATAAAATGAATTTCTCTACGGTAATATAAAATTTCTAAAGTCAAAGTCTTAGATTATTCACGAAATAATGGTAATAAGAATTTTTATAATTTTTATACGGATTGTTTCACAATGCTATGACATTGGCTCTATTAAACTCATTGTTTTAAGAGTTTTGTCGTATTGTAATTGTACTTTTAATAATTATTTACAAGGATTCTTAAGATCAGAATGACAAAATATTATATGAAAGGTTTAATAAGAGTGATAGATAATAGGGATGGAGATGTTGGATGAGGGTAAACAGATTTCATTTGCTCGCTGGATTCGTGAGTTATGCCGTTATACGCTGATCGGCCTTATACACAAACGAATACAAAGGACTTGTTCTTATATAATAACAACTACCTTTCTAGAGACGTCAAGGCACTTTATCAAGGCACTTACAATACTGTATAGGATGCTGTAACCGCCTGTGGCCATGGCCAAACTATTCTATGTTGAATAGTTAATACTCACATCCTATTTAGCCGTCTATCTTATGGCATTATAACATTATTCCAAGGGATGCCAATTTTAGTCTGATAAATCTTTTGTATGCTATATTAAAGATAAAAGTTTATTTTCGTCGGTAATATAAACTTACAGATAACGTCTGAAAAGCACAGTCTCTTTAACTGGAATAAATCTCTCAAGATGATTACTTTTCTGAAATGCTTACTACGGTCTATCGTATATTTATAATATATTTAATAATCAATTTAGATTCAAATTATTTATCTATTATTTCAAATAATAATACGCGATCATTATAAACATATTTTATAAGTCTTTGCAAATTTGTATTTGCTCTGTTATTTTGAATTAAATCAATGTTTTCTATTATGTTTCAGGTAAGTTTCGTGGACCATTCTCCGATTATAGATGGACCTTTATAATTAGTAATGTGATTGAAGAAGATTCTGCAGAAATACATGACGGTATTTTCTAAAAGTATTCTGATACCTAAAATTCGTAATCATACGATGGATTAAATAATATTCTAAATTTTATATTACTCTATTACGATAAAAATGATATAAAAAAAATGAACTTATTTAATTAGCTGTTAAATAGTATTCGTGGAAAAATAGTAATTGAAATTGAAATTGAAATTGAAATTTAAATTTAAATCTAATTAAAAATCTCTTATGATTTTAATCAAATTCTGTATAGTAAACTGAAGTGAAACTATTATTCCTAATGATAGATATAAATTCATTAAAAAATCATTACTAACGAAACATTATTACTAAATTAATTACGAAAATTTATAATTTATTTTAATATTTACAGCGATACTCGGATGCAATGGTTCTTGTTTTTGTCATTGTTCGCAAATTTTCAATAAAAACCATATAAAAGTACCTTCAATTATAAATTATCAATCGACAAAGTTTTATAACCATTTATAATCTTTTAAATTTATATATCATAATTATATGATTTCAAAATGACAAGTGTTAAAATAAGTAAACTTCATTTTAGATATAAATATTAATATATAAAATAAAAATAAAAAATTTAATTATGTAATAGTTTTATATGCTACTGTTTTTGAATACCTGTATTATAATCATAATTATTTTTGTAATGATTTCTTAGCTCTACTTAGCATTTACTTTTTTTTTGTTGCACAAACAAAATTGATAAATTATTTAAAAATCGAAGTTTATTATTATTATATACTCGGATGATTTATTTAATTAAGAAAAAAATTAAAATGAATATCAATATATTAAATATTGTATAAAGATCTCATATATTGTTAAAATACATATTAATTTTTTATTTTTATTGAATACTACAAGCATATGAATTTATTTGTTTGCATTTATTATACATGTAATATAGAAATTAACTAATTAATATATCGAGCATTTTGTTTGTTTAATAAATTTAATTATTTATTAAGTATTTATAATAATGTTAAATGACGTAAGTATGATTTCTATAAAAATATTATTGATTTTTCAAGCAATGTTGAAACAGATTCTACGTTACATCAGGCATTCTCAATAAAAACTTAAAAAAACATGTTCGATTATTATTTATGAAGCCACGATTAATCTAAAAATCAGTTTCATTAACTAAAATTCACTATATTTGTTTTGTATTATGATAAGGAATTATCTATGCACCTGGTAACTAGTAAAAATCGTATGAGTTATAGTTATATTCTTTGTAATTTTTTCAGTGAGCTCATGAGTCAGTTTTGAATTAGATTAGAAAACTCGATTAAGCATCGGCTATGAAAATATGAAAAGATAATGAATTTTCCATTTATCAAGACGAAGTATAACATTTTTATATTCTAGTTATTATATTTCCGTTTCGTTAAAAATTAATCATAAATCAAATTTAAACGAAGAAGATTATTATAATTGGTTATAGGTTATTTTAGGATAATTTTATTTTACATTTCCATTTGATTAAAAACATAATGAAATTTAAATAGATTTCACTGAGCACAAGGAAAAGGGTATGATTGATTTTAACCAGTAACTAGTAATTAGCAATTAGAAGTGGAAATTTAAAAGTTTTCCAAACAAATTGTCATTATCATTTAAATTCCTTCCTCTTTACTAATTATAGATCATTAAGCTGGTGGTATCCCTTTGGAAAATTGGCCTGTAAAAAATACGCAGCGATTATACATAGGCAGAAAAAGAAACGTTCTGGTGAAAATGTATGATTATTGGTAAACGAAGAGATTTTTTAGGTGATATTACAGAAGAAATGTCATTGTTTAATTCAGACATATATTTAATGAAAATTTACAACTTCCGCAAGTGAGCAACAAAAAGATCGAGGAATTTTTTGGAGACGTTCGGAGATTTTATTGGAAGCGGTTGCGCCGTAAGTTTCACCGATTGCCGAACAGTGGCTTTGCCGAACTAGTTAGTCAAATCGATGGCAAATAGAACGAAATATAAAAAAATTGATAAAAGGAATAAATGTCATATAGAACGAAATATAAAAAAATTGATAAAAGGAATAAATGGTCGATGATGATGCCAGCGCGTATGAGGAGCAACTTATTTAATACGCCCTTAACGGAAACTCGAGCATAGCTTAACCATAACGCGGTCGCTGACGGATTAGCGGGAGGTGGGTGGCGAGGGACGCAATACTCCACTGACATGTCGCACCGGGAATCGCTCGCCCATTATAATAAGTTCATTGCGAAAGCATGACTAGCGGTCGTTTCAATCGTAGCCTTTGTTTTTTATTCTTTCTCAAATCTCGCGCGCATACGTCGCTAACAAATCTTTCTTTTGTAATTCTCGTTTTCATTCTTCCGCTTTATTTTCCCTTAACCTTCTTCATCTGTACTCAATACTTCTCAATACAAGAAAAAATTATTAAAAATTACGAGAAATTAATATATAGTCGAAGATCAGTATGCTTTCAATCATAAAGTGGAGACAAGGATTAATTAGTTTTATTATATTATTAGCTTTCTGTTCTATACTCAAAATTTCTTATAACAGTTCAACTGTATTTTCATCTACTTATTAAGTTAAATTTTTTTTTTTTTTTTTAATATTCTTGTTCTTGCTTTTTTTTATGTTATTGTTATTATAATTAGACTGAAATCAGGCCTAATTTTTATCGGGAATGATTTTTAATAGTTCGATATTTAAAAATGATTAGCTCAAATATTATGTATAATTGAATACCGAATCAAGCAAAGTCATATTCAATTTTAATATTCAATTCAAATATAGAGATAATACGTTCTGAAATATGATGATATTGTGCACATTCTATCATCGATTTGAAGATTATACATAAATGTTAATAAACTACTTTCTGTTTGATAATTAAAATTGTTTACTAAAACATTAGACTATCGCGTATAAAATTAATATTAAATGAATACTATTACTTTTGTTCCTATCTTCTCAATGTTATTAAGATAAATAATTTGTATATGTAATGATAAAATAACAATTGTAAATTTCTATTTTCTAATTAAGACATTTAAAACAGCGCTTAAAGTAAATGCTATTTTAAATAGTATGCCACGTAAAAAGTGTAAACCGATTTTTTAATTTTTATTTGACTAATCCGTGTTCTTCTAAAAATGATTTAATTATTTACATTAAATTAGGACATTTTAAAAATATTCGAAATTTATTGATACCTGTTATTATTATTATCTAATGAATTTTCTAATTATGACAGTTTTGCCGGAACATAGGAATAATTAAAAATAATATCAATTCAATTAAGGTTTTATAAAATATTGTTGCAATTATTACATTCGATAACGTTATCGTATTTGAAACTTATATGTACATTTTACGGTAGAATAAGTTATAATGACCAGCAGCTATTGCGTCATCGAATAAAATATATTGAGATCATGTATTACATCTAATAATGCATTTAATAATAAATCATAATCAAAGAGAGAGAGAGAGAGAGAGAGAGAGAGAGAGAGAGAGAGAGACCAGTGAGAAAGTATAATGCAATGATGAATTCTTCCAAAATAATATGATACAAAATACAGATTCGTAACAAAATATAAAAGTTGACACCGATTTTATTTTCTTTGTATTAAATATATTCTTAAGAAACTGTTGAAAAATACTGGATCTGTGGTGAAGGATTAATTCGTAATCCAGATCGTTTTTCATCAGTTCGTCATCTTGCAAGTAAGAAAATTTGCTAAAATTTACTTATTCCGCCATATTTTGGTTTGAAGAGAATCATGTACAGGATTTTGACGACGCTTTAATTAAAAACGTACAGAACAAGAGCGAAGCAAGTAGGTATCGTGTATACAGAATAGATCCTTCTCTTTCATTATTATTATTAATTAATATTTTATTTCAGTTAGTTTTTATATGATATTTTTCACAATAGCGAATTTCAAAATGGCGGGATGAAAAGGAAATAAACAATATATAAATATTATCTTAGTTTAATGTTGGATAGCATTTAGTTTTAACATTGGTATTGAAATTTTCACCAATTTTTACCTTCGTTCAATTTCTAACATAAGTTATGCAGCTCGAAGCATACTGCTGTTTACACATAAATACTTAAAATTTATTTCCATTTAAAGACTAATTAAATTAAACTTATTTGAATATCAAATTTTATTAGTTATTGACGCAGTATATGAATTACAATAGTTAAAAGTAAAATTGAAATGCTAATTATTATTTAAATTAAAGTCAATTTAAAGAACTAAATACGTTTTAAGCTTATTTCATGTTACGTTATTACAATAAATTTTAATTCTATATATATATATATATATATATATAAAACAAATATTAATATTATGTTAACATCTAATAATTACATTAAACAAAGTTTTTTAATCGAGTGATTTATTAATAAATCAAGACATTTTAAAGATAAAAGAAATAAATAACTTTCATATAGGCTAAAAACTATCATAAATATTACTTCATCAAATTTATTTCATCAAAATGTATACTTTATGAATCGCAATGAAACATAATATTCAACAAATTACGGATACGTACATTTGGCACGCAAAGTAAGTATGTGTTATACCTTATTTTTTTCCTTACAAGAATTATGTTTTATTTATATTTTTACTTCGATTTGGTATTAATGTTTTAATACATTCAAAAAATTTTAATAATACATTTTCAACATTTTGCTATATTCTCAAAAATGTGTGTGTGTGTGTGTGTGAGGGATTGATTCTAGTTTCGTTTGGATTTCATGTTATTAGTTATTATTCGTTTTAACTTACTCTTTTCGACAAATTTGAACTTTACTTATGTAATAATGAAAACATTATTTTGCTAACAAACTACCAATGAAACATATATTGTAATAAACAGTATCATTTACACTTATGAAGCTGGTTTTACATTTTCATTAGACTTTTTAAAAAATGGTAAATTTAATACGTTATGTTTGAAGTCATTATTACATAACAAAAAGTACTTTTATCTTTTGAGTCTCGATTTTTTTTCCCTACTTGAGAATTTAAGTCCCCGATGAATGAACACTAGTAACTTCCGTTCTCGATTCTCCAACTTCACTCGTCATCATGTTTCGTCAAAGTCTTATAACATCGTGTTCTATTTTCACATCGTATTCGATGATGACCTCATTAGAAATATAATATAACTACTTCCTCTGATAGAAACCGCAACACAAGTGCAAAAGAGCTATTTAGTTATAAGAAGTGTTTCATTTTCATATATTTTTTTATATTTACTATTCTGGCAGATATTGTAAAAATTGACTATTTAAAAGTTTTTTATTAGTGTTTTTTATTAGATTAAATTCATAAAAATGTAATATAGATAAATACAATAATTATAATATTATCGTTTTGTGATTTTCACAAATAATTGTTATCAAAATATATTAGTTTTTAAAAATCTTACTCTTAAATCTTTTGATAAAAATTATTAATAGCACAATTATATTTGTCAATTTGTAATTTAGCTAGATTAGTCGACTAATACTTGTTTATTATAACTGGAGAATGAAATGTACAAGAAATATGCCGATTTAAAAAAATTTCTTTGCAATCCTCTTTGTTTTAATGCCGCTTCGGATACCCAGATAAACTAAATGTAACTTATGTACTTGATATTCGGGATACATAAATGTTTTTTCTTATAACTGCTAATAATTGGATATTTGTGGACATAATAAAAAAAAAAGTCCAAGAAAAGTTGGTCAGCCTTCTTAACGCGTCCAAGAATTGAAAGCTTAGTATACCTTTTCTTATTACTAGATCGTGTGCATATATGACCTATTATTCGGATTATTACAGTCTATTAAAAGATCTTTTGCAAATTTTGACGAAATTCCCATAAATTAATAGAATACTGGGAATTGAAAAGAGAATATAATAATACTTAATCCGACTGGTGACAAGAAGAAGGTACGCTTCGGTTTTATTGATCCAGTTGAAACCTGTTTTCAATGCAAAAGTTAGCTGTGAATATAAAAGAATTTTGCTAGAAATATTTTGAAATTAGTCCATTGTTATTAAATACTTTAAAGGTTTATATTTAAATATAATTTTGGTTTAAAATAAATTGTCCAATGCCAAAGAACAAAGAAATATTTATTTTAGGGACAGTTTCATGTATTGAATTTACGAATATACTGTATTTTATAATTAGACAAGCTTTTTTTACATTATTATCAAAACCTTTTCTATTTATACATATATTCACCAGATATTTTACAGAAAAATTATCAGTTTTTTGTATTAAATATATAAATAAAATTTATTGTTATTTCAACATTTATTAGAAGTTTATTGATATAATAAATGGAAATTGTATACAATATAAAAAATAAAAAAAAAACTATATCATTTATAACTCCATTTAACTATTCAATATACTTTATTCAATTTCTAATTCTCTATGATATAACAGTCAGTATACACTTTAATAAAGAATAGAGAAAAAAAGTATTTTTAAAGAGATCGTTATTAATTTCCGCATTTAAATTGTTTTTCAATTCATTGTGGCCTGTTTCTAAATGGCTTAACTGGCTTCTCGCAATAATAGTTGGAAAATTAGGATATTAATTTTCTTATAGATTGTGAAAACGACCCATTATCTCATACCGTATCGAGAGATATTATTATGTATGCTGGAGCTGTTATTCCTCCTAAAATTGACAAAAAAGAAATATTGCGTTAAATCTGATAATTTTATGATGAAGTCGTCTTTACAACTATATTGTATATTTAAATTAATTATGAGTTCTAAGAATTAGAAGAAAATATTATTTATATTAATCGTATGTTAATATAGCTTGCTTAAATTCTAATTTAATTATATTATACGTATAAAGTTTGTTAATTCTTATACAAATTTTGAAAATATAATTTATTAATTCCATTTTTGAATATTATTGGCAGAAGAACGCTATAAACATAAAAGAATATAAATATGTGTTTGAACATTTTACATTTAAATAGATATATTTTTTTTTAACCGCATTTGTAAATTTTATTTTAATTATATTGACAAAATAAGGAAATAAGTATTCTTTCAATTGTCGTTAAAAGATAATTTGAAGTTGATTTATTTGGAAAAATACGAAAAAAAATTCTTTTATGTCTCAAAATTATCGTAGACTGAAAACAAACTTTTAAAATATTAGAATAACGAAAAGATAAGCAGTAAAGAAAACCTTAACAATCAATTGAAACTTAAGGTTCGCTAATTCTCGTCAGTAAAATCATGTTTTTCGATTTCAGTCATCTATCTCTGTCATGTTTTAGGTGTTTGCTTGCGATCACGTTGTTTGTAGTCATTCGATCTCAGATTTTTGTGCCATTCACCGAACACAAAAAGTACTGCACTTTACTTGTTATTCTTTTTTAACAAGCACGCGTGCATAGAATAAAAAAGTAAAAATGGAATCGCAATCACCATAACTTGTAATATAGTCGCGATTAAAAGATGCAAAATGCTTTTATGCTATAAGAATGTAGCAAAAGGTTGTATTATATGGTATAAAGAAGAATTTATTCATATATTACAATGGAAAATTGAAATTGCCCGTAAGATGTGAACACTGAAGCAACAAATGCATATTAATACTGCATCGTCGCCCGAACGTCTTCGCACATTGAAGAAAATTCACAATAAATGAGAACTGGAGGGGGGATGATGCTTTTAAGGTGCTTTGGTTTTTCTCAAGTCTCCCTTCATACATTCAGTTACAAATTCTTCAATGCCTGTACTCTTTAAATTTCTGATATCTTATATACTTATTGTAAATATAAATATTCGCATTAATATTTCAACACAATTAAGATTATCAAAAAATATCATTGTATCAAATTTTCGAATGAGTGCTGATTACTATACATTATATTACATATATATATATAACGTATCTTCATTTTAATTCTTAATCAAAGTGAGACAAATTGCATGAAGAATTTGTGCAGTAATTTTTTATAGTTAAATGATATTGGTAATTTACAAAGCTATTCATTTCGTATAGTAAAGCTCATTATTAGTAATAATGAAAATTATGTTAAGATATTACTAATGTAGGCTCTTGATATACAAATCTACAATGTATGCGTAAATGGTAAATTAATTTTATTAGACATTTTTATGAGTTTCTCTATAATTAAATTTTAATGTATAAATATTAATTATAAGGTTTTTTTCTAATAAAATATTTGTAAAAATCTAGAAAAAAATCTTGATTTTTCTTTAAGCAATAAAGTGAATTTTTATTTCCTTTAAGTGTTGTTAGCTTCATATATGTTTGTATTTGCTTTTATATATTTCTTACTATTTATTACATTATTTTTTAAACACATTGTATTAAAGATTTAAAAGTCATTTATTATACCTAAATTTAGTTGCTTAATCTAATATTCACTTGTTTAAAAACAATTTAACTTAAAATTTTAATATTCGGTGAGTTACTATAAAATAATAAAACGCCTAGTGGATTCAATGTATTTGTTAAAAACTATTTACAATACAGAAAAATTAAAATTGAATAATCTAGGGTAAAAATATAATCTTTAAGTTATATAACTAAATTTTATTCAAGTATTAATATTCAAAGTCTGCTTTTATGTTTTGATATGCTGCTTACGATTTAACGGAGAATAATTTTTTATATTTTATATTGAATGCACATATTTTCGTATATATTCTTTTACAATATCACTAAAATGTACTTACTAAAGTTATTTCAATTCTCGTTATTACATTTCATTTCAATACGCACACGTACTTATGTACAATTAATAACACTTTAGCTCTAAGATATTTTTTATATTCCAAATAAAATCTAGCATATTTTTATTGTACTTTAATACGAATTCCATACATATTAAAAAAAAAAAAATAATACGAAACTGCATATTTAATTAAAGTATTATTAAAAATGTATTCATGAAAAATATTTTTTTTAATTAAATTAGAATATTTTTCTTTAAATTAAATTTTAATATTTTTTAATCTATAAACTATATTTTTAATTGAAGAAATTCATTCTATTGTAACCTAATGCCACATTAATTAATGTTTTCACTATTTTGTAATATAAGAAAATATTGCATGTTACGAATTCGTTTACTAATTACTAATTACGAACTTGTATTTTAAAAATTGCTTGAAAACTTACGATTCGTCATTCGTATAAATATGGTCATTACATAGAAATACAGTATTACATGGACATGCTACGTTGTCACTATATATTCTTAAAATACAATTTAATTTATTCTACTTTTTCATTGGCTCAATTGAAATATTTTTTGCATTCTTTTTAATTTTCTGGTTGAAAATGGTTAACAAATTATTAAACATAAAATCATTTTAAAAAACATTATGAATATTAGAATTATACTTCAATTGAATAAAAAAATTTTTGATTAAATCAATCGTTTAATAAGTTCAATAAAAAGTCGTTAAAATTATAAAACTCGTTAACGAAAACAAAAACAAAAAATTTTTATTTTTGGCCTATTTTTACGCATATTGTCAAAGAAAATTTACCCACTTCAACGCCAGACGTAATAAATTTAATTCTCTCAGTCCGACGATTGAATAATATATTTACTCGTTTTTTACATTACGTCATCTCTAAATCATACAAAAATTATTGTTTAATATATATAATATTTGTTAATATTTAATTAACTGAAGATTCGTTTTATTTTAAATTCCTTTATTTGAAAATCACATGTAGCTGTATTTGTTGAATACAATCATTGAATATTTATAGGCTGTTATTTTTATCCAAGTAGGACTTGATATAACCACTAATGAGAAATAAAAACAAAAATTATTTTTATATAACTACGAATCGTTTTTCATGGATAAGTTAAAAGAAAAGCTGTAATATAACAAAAAAGTATATATATATAAATATATATATATCAATTACTCATACCTTTTCCGTTAATAATTTATGAAGCATAATGAAACATTTTCTAAGTGTTGCGTATTACTTACCTCCACCTTGACTGTATTTATATTTATGCATAGTAATAAAAGTTTAATAATAAAATTAATATTAATCTCATTAATTTTAATAGAAAATTAACATGCTAAATTAATATGATTTATTAAATTGTATTTGAAGGCTTAATAGAAAGAGTAAATTATTTTCAACATATTTTTATGATATGATATATTCATTCAAATATTTACGAATATTAAATATTTATTAAAAGCAAAGTAATTTACTCCATATTTCTGAACAAATATTATAAAAATTCAATATAAAATATGAATGACAAATGAAGTGATTTTATACAATCAACTTATTTTTATAAAAAATATATGCATCATTTGTGGTGGCTAACATTTTGAATAATGTATGATAATGTATTTAAAAAAAATAGAATATAAGCACTAATTGTGTTTAATATCAAAATATCTACTTACAATTACAAAATAATAATGTAATAATTTATTTATAGATATAGTCCACGTATATAATAGAAAAACGAAACATAAAATTATTGCACAAAAAACGTAACAGTAATCAAATAGGATTTATTGACTTTTTATATTACATTTTTTATGATATAGAAGAATATTTTTAATATAGATAAATTGAAATAATATAGAAAAAAAAAAAAAAATTCGATTGATCTATTTATTATATTTTAAATTACGCATTTTTTGTTACATTCGATTGTTTGCTTTTACTTTTTAATCAGAGTTAGCTTCCTTAGAACTTATGAATAATTTTATTGAAATGGGCTGTACGTGCCCGTGAATACTATAAGACAAATTTTAAGGTAAATTTTATATGTACACCCTTCATTGCAATGAAAGTCTATTACTAAACTCCTATTTGCATACTCAAAGTAATATAAATTTTCAAATGTATGATTACCTCTTTATTTCATGCCTTGTCATTTCTTATTTCTCATCATTCCCTGCTATTATATTTTGCCTCCATATTAACGAATATGGAGACATTCTCCATTGTTTAGATTAATCAAAAATTTATCTGTAATTTTTTTTTTGTTGATGTTTAAAATATTGTTAGTAATAAGATCTTTCTATAGTCTATTAAGTCTACTAAAGTTTCGATTATATTTGCTTACAATAATAATTGATAAAATATCGTTTTATAGATTTATATGTATGTATGTATATTATATATATATATATATATATAATGCAAATAAAAAGACTCAGTCTTTTTCTATCAATTACTTGATTTTTCTCAGCTATTCTTTAAATAGAATTATATGGATGTTATTGATTATATAGTTATTTCGTTGAAAAACACACGTACATATAAATTTTGTCAAATCAATAAATACTTTTTAAAATTTATAAAAATATATAGATAAACATATAGAGATATATACATACACATATAGAGATATACATTATCAATATAAACTGAAAATTCGAAGACGCAAATGTTAATTTATGTTTAAAAAGCCTTAATTAATTTTACTCAACTTTTTTCTAATCATAAAATTACAATTACATCATTTTACGGTGCTTCGGCGTAACAAATTAAAAATTTAAAATTTTTAAGGTGAAAAATGTTAGATTCAGAAATATTTGAAATTATTAAGCATATATTTATCTAAAGGAGGTATAATTAATTATGTCTTGCAAAGTATTGCGAGTGGAATTTAATATTTTTTTAGCTTTAGGAAAGAATCATTTGAAAAATGCAAAGTATGTTGTTCAACTATAAAAGAAGTTTGAATAATAAAGGTTATTTTTGAAATTAGGATTCAATTGGTTAAAAAAAAAAAAAAAAAAAAAAAAAACAATAAGAAAGTAAAGCTAAAGTTGTTGAAGATAAATAATATAATTGCAATAATTAACATGAGAATTACATATAAAATATCGTTTCTTGGAATGGTCCATGAGATAATGAAGGATCAGATTGGTGTAAAGACCGAATGTTGGGGTGTCACTTGGATTCGCATGGTAAAGGCATATGAGAGACAAAGAGATGCACAGACTCCTTGTGTTTAGTCAGCCAGCTAAGAATGTTTGAAGTCGCTGCTATTAAGCGTTTTGAAGGAGGTTCAATGTCGACGCCAGTGTCGTATTTCTTAAATAAGATATCTACTTGATCTATAAAACGATGTAGGCGATAAAATGCGATTAGATGTCGGGACGCAATAAAGGCTCGATTATTAATTAATAATCAAGAAAGAGGAATGTAAGAATTTCGGATAATCGTTCACGTGAATGATCTCGCGGATCATTGGCGGCGAATTAGGAAAATAATGGTACGAGTGGTACCGTGACTAGTGGGACCAATCGATGCCGTAAGAACGGCCGATACGTTTAGACAGCAAGCAGCAGCGGGTAGTTCGATCTCGAGTTGAGGCCGCCGTGCGCTGTTTACTATGGGTGACCGGATGAGGAACGGCGGAGGTAGTTAGAGCGTGAAAGCCGAGGCGGAGAGGGCCAAGAGTATTCGCGGTAAGGTCTTCTTGTTTGCGGTGTATCAGAAGAGGAGGCGCAGCGAGGCCACGAATAAATTGGCGGCGATAGGAAGCGCGCTACGTTGCCTCTCTGTGCAGAGCAAGTCTCGTGTCAGGGCGCAGGCCCGATTCTTCTTTAGGCCCGGAATTCGAGGAATCATCCGGGGACTTCTCAGCTTCTTCTCGATGTTTATACTTTTTTTTTTTCCCTCTTTTCTCTTCATTCGTTTATGAACGCATCCAATAGCTAGCGCGTGTCTATATAGGTAAGCCGAGCCCAAGCCCTAGCATAGACGCCTCCCGACGTTCGACCAACTGCCCTTCCTCGAAGCCGTCTCGGCCAGCCTTGTAGTCTCGTCTCTCTCGCACTCGCATTCGCGCGGCAAGGTTCGTAAAAACGCGCGGGCTCGTCAGTTCGACTCGTTTCGCCGTTGGCGCCGCACGCGCGGAGTTCCTCCCTTCCTCTTTCGTTTCTTTGCTCGTTCGTTCGTTCCCTCGTTCGCTCTCTCTCTCTCTCTTCCTACTCTTTATTCTCATCGTAGCCGTCGTCCTTCTTTTCTTCCTTATCCTCCATCTCCCTCCACCCCCTCCTCTGCCCTCACCTCCTGCTCCGCCTTGTCCCTTACTCCACTACACCCCTTGGAAAGCCGACTACCTTGGTCGTCTCTGTTCATTTCTCCAGCCAACCGAGCATCCACCCCTCCCTCTCTCAGACCCCCGCCCGCCCGAGGTCGCCCCCCTTGCCGTCGCAGCGCCAATCGTTTCTCGGCAGCTTCTCATCCGCAGTTGTGCGGCGTCTTCTTAAAGCGACGCGGACAATCGACTTGTGTGTGTGTCGGGAGGTGGTTCTTTGGTCGCTCGTCGTCCGGCCGATCTCCACGCCACGAGCAGGACCAGCAGCGAATCCGGCGAGTTTTCCGCCCTCGAGTCGCCGCTCTTTTGTGCCCCGCGAGTGCGTTTGTTTGTTTTTCCACGCGTCCGCGCCTCTGTGCTATCCTGTGTGCCTATTTGTGCTTCTGCCTATGCACTGCTGCCAACGCGTGTGTTGTTACTCTGTGAGCCTCATCTCTTTGTGCGCGTGTGCACGCGTGGCTCGCGCACCCGCCCTCGCCGCTCCTTCATTGTTCTTTCATTGTTTTTGTGCACCTAAGTGTGTAGTTACGTGCTGCATGCCTCTGCGTGTGTACGTGCGCGCGTCCGTTCGTCTCTGCGTGCGTGCGTGCGAATGCGCGCGTGTACCCGCGCGCCCCCTGCGCTTCTTTGTTAAGCCGGTAAAGAGATAGAGAGAGAGAGAGAGAGAGAGAGAGTGTGCGTGCGTGCGTGCGTGCGTGCGTGCGTGCGTATGTACCGAGGAGAGAAAGTGGGAGCGGGATACGCGTAGTGTTTTTTGCTTATCGTGGAGGAGGAATTTATCGACCCGTTTGGTAGGTGTTCCCTTCATGCGCGGTCTTAGACATACATTGGAGGTTATGTGCTTCGCGCTTTGTACGACACGCGCGCGCCCGCTCGATCGACCTTCGACTTTCTTCCCTGAGCCTTCGCTTGCCTCCAGCTTCTTGAGTGTCCAAGGTCGATCGAGATTTCTCGTCTTTTTGTCGACTTTCCACCTCATACGGAGACGTAACTAAAGTACTCGTTAGAGAACCGCGGTTCTAATCGCTCAGTTTTGACATAAAGGATGGCTCTCTAATGGGGCTAGCGGTCCTCGTCTTCTCGTTCTCTGTTCTCCCCCACTATCCCCCGATTTCTGATCCGGTTACTCGCCTCGTGGCCCTCGCGGTTGCGGCCATTTTGGGTTGCGCACGCGCACTCGAGCCGCGGATTCTCGCGCGCCTCCGTCGATCTCGGCTTGACGGCGCGCGATTTTGACTTTTGAGTGCGTCTCTCCGACGGTTCGGCAGTGTGCCGAACTCTCCATCCTATGATCGATCATCGATCAACATACTGCGCATCTGTTTCGGTCGACCAAGAACCCTTTCACTCTTTCGGCATGACACTCTCTCTTTACGCCTAACAGCAGTATCGCAGTATTTTTATAGCTTATATGACAGGCGTAGTACCTATATTATCTTTTCATCCTTCCTCAGGTTTCCTTTCTACCTTTATTTCATACTTTTATCCTTTCACGGCTACTGCCTTGTTGTTGCAAGTATCCATTCATTTTATTATTATCTCTTATTTTGGATGCTTGTATGACATATACCTTCGAGCATGTCTAATAAGTACTAACATTTTTTTGAACAAATTTTTCTGTCACGTCTTTAAAAGTATCTTAATTCTTTATACTGCATCTATTTTTTTATATACTATTTCTATTGCATTACATTAAGTATGTAATGTTCTATTGTTATATTAAGTATTGGCAGTTCAGGCAATGGCAATGAGGCAGCATATTGCTATAAGCACATGTATCATAGTATTTTACATGATTTTTGTTGTTTTGTTTTCATTTCAGTTCCCCTTTTTTGTTTATAGAATAAACTTAACTTGTACAAAATTTTGCTGATTTAATCATAGTATGTTCATGATGTATGACAATATTACAAATGGCTATCCTCCATTCCAACAAAACCATCATCCAAGAAAGGTATATTTTTGTGTAATTAATTTTACTTTACAGACAAAATTATTATTTAATTACAATTACCTATTATATGCTTGCATAATCGTTTAATTTATATGATCTACGTAGAAGTATATATTTTATTTAACTTTAGTGCGTCATGCCTTTTTACCCATTTAAGCGGTCAATGTTTTGGTTCTTAGTATTGTGCAAATTAGCATGATACTTAAGACTTTTTTTATAAAGCTAAAAAAATACATATTGTATATTTAGTAAATCTCTTTCAATCATATGTATGTATCATGTAATATGTCATTTATATTTTGTGTGATTTTATATTTATTTGAGATTGGAAAAATATTAATACCATCATACTCAAAACTCAAAACATAAGAAATTTTAAATTTGTAGGAAAAATGCATCTATTTTATAATACATATTAACTGTATTTAATTGATATTAAAAAAATATAGCTAAATAAAATAATTACATATTAAGATATAAAATTATAGTTAACATATTAAGACTGTTAATATTCATGTGTAATTATTGCTCATGTAGTGTAGCAACAAGATAGTAATAAACATTTTTAAAAATAAAAGTCTTTAAATTAAAATATTCAAACAAGTCAGACATTTTATTAAATAGAAAAGACCACATATGGGTAATGAGATATTTAGTTTATAAATATAGATTTCGATGAGACATCATTATATAAATATGATATTGATATTCATGAAAAATTATGTTATACTAGATAATTTTAATATTGTACATTTTACTTTTGTGCACGCTATTGACAATGGAATTTGGTTTTGTATCAAACACTTTCTGTTTAAATTTATAATATTAAATTATACTAAAATGTAAATCCAATAAAAGATATCCATTAATCTTGTATATGAAAAAGAATTGTCACTTTGAAAAAAATATTAAAATTATATTTATTGAAGATTGTTTATTCAAATGAGTATGATTTAGCTCTCAAAATTATAAAATTTTTTTAGATTTAATATAAAAGTAATACTTTATGTTAACGAATATGATAAATTAAATAATTATTTAAGACAAATTTAATGTAAATGAGAAAAAATTTAATATTGGATTGGCATACTAACAATAATTCTAGAGGATAATGAAACATAATATACTTCTCAATATTAGATTGATAGTATTAACTCCTTGTACAATATTTTAAAAGATCGTCCTGCATTTTTGTATAAAATGGGAGCTATTCTCATGTGCTTGATCATGTACTTTTCGTATGAAAATATTCATTGTGGCACGATAGCTGGGTACGTTTTAATTATCGCATCTTTATTTGTCAAAATCAAAGAATTTTCGAAGAAAATGTAGGGTACACATGCGTAAATTCGGTGTTGAGAAAATATAAGAGTAATGGGTAGCAGTGGTCTCCTTTTCTTGGAACTGTTAAGCGTCTATTGTTAAACTTTTTCTAATATCTTAGGGATTGGTTCGGCAGCAAGTCCAGGAGTTGGATCTGTGCTGACTTGATTTCCAATTCGTTGGATGTCGCAAGAAATTACGTAGTACAGAGCTTTTTTCGTAGAGACTTCTCCATTGACTTTACTCTTCTGTGTTTTTCTTTTTTTCACTTTTTCTACCCGTTACCCTAATTGATGTGTCCTTTTCTTGAACGTTTTCGTCACCTTCTAGTCGACTGAGGCATACCTGATACATCTTGCTGGCGTTTCTCCGTGTCTCCAAACTCTAATCATTCTAGAAAAAGGGACATCGCATTATCGTCCAGAGATTGTGCGCAATCTTGTTATGTTGTTAATATTAAATAAAACTTTTTTCTAACTTCGATAGTTTTAAATTTGATAATGTGCCGGACAATGCTTGCTTTATAGAGATACTAATTTCATTAAAATGAGATTGGATTCACATTGCGTGAGGACTGCTGTGTATGGGTTTTAAATTTACTGCTGTACATGTTTATCGGATCTTTATGCTTTTTTGTACGTAGACTATCGATAGCACTGAAATTATACACATTTACTTTACTTATTAAATTTACACTATTGGCTTATCCTTTATTCTTTATTTGCTCATTAATTTACTCAATAATACGTGAACTTACAGCAGATAGATATTAACGGCTAAAGATTAATAGTTTGTTCAGAATTGTATGCTAAAATTTCTTACCATAATATACTTTAGAATATAGGCGGGAGGGGGTGCGCATACATAAAACAGAAGCAGTAAATAAATAGTAAACAGAAAGTAAGAACGAAAAATAAGTATTTTTAACTTGTACATTAATTTTATGAAAACTATCAGTTTCGGAAGATACAAAGACGCGTGAACCTATGTACTTGTGATTGCAAATATGAAATCAGAAATTGATTTTCATGCATAGAAAAGAAAAAATCGTAGACTAAAAGGCTGAAAATAATTATTCATAGTATAAGGATAATGAGCATGGTAATTACACAAAAGTACGAGCTTGTCAATGTAAAAGCAATTTGGAAATCGGTAGTTAGTTCAACTTTGGTGTGTAAAGCGGGACCGTCGTGCGAATCTTTTTAGTCAGTGGCATCACTATATAATATAGGTAGAAAAATCAAGAAAGTGAGCGTGTTAATTGTACAGTTAGTAAAATCCGGGAGTCGTAAATGATCTAGATCAAGCAAATAGAGGTTCCGAGACGTGACCAACCGTCGTTTTGCCAGTAACGTGACGAAAAACGGAAACTCGGTGACTTGTCACTAGCAGTTGATTTCTTTGTCACGAGGGGTGGGGTTCGTGACAGAAGGTAGGGCTGTAACATGGCCTTAGTGCAACCTAGTACAGGTCGTCTTTGTTCAGGCAGAATGGCTAAGAAGATTGTCTAGAGGCGGAAAGGGAGAGCGAAAGTAAGAGAGAACGAGTGATAATGCGCGAGTGTCAGAGGGAGAGATGAAATACGTAACCAGAGAATAAAAGCAGAGACGTTCAAAACTTACTGCTATAAATGAACGCATAGATTTTGCTTTTCATCAGCTTTCATGAGACAATTGGTACCGTTTTCGTTTCTCACTCATTTTCTGTTTCTTTCACGTACATTCTCTCTCTGCATCTCTTATTCATCCTTTTACTCTCTTATGTATGTATTTCTCTTTATAATTCATTCTTTTTGCAAATGAGTTTTTGTATAATAAAAATTCTGCTTTGTGTTTATTTATTATTAGAATTTTTGTGTTACAATATTGTTTTATTATGTATGTATATATATATACATATACATATACACAGGTGCACAATCATGCAAATAATAAACTTGTATTTCCAGAAATAGTCTGCTTTATTAATTAATTTTGATGCTAAGAATAATCATAATATTATTTGTTATAACATTCAGCAAATAAAAATGGGAGCTTCACTATATTTGTAAAGATTGGGTGTATATTCGTAAGAGGAGTAATTCGACTATGTAAGCATCGCACTCGAAAATATTAAAACTACTAACCGTTCCAAAAAAAAACGGACTCGTAACGTTCAAAGAAGACAAAATCGGTAATTTTTCGCATATAATTCAAATGAATATTCACTTACATATAAAAATATGTCCATGACGATAATTAACAATTAATGTTAAGCATCAAATACTCAATTTGATGATCAAATACTCAATCAATGGACATAATATAAATTATTGTAATCCACATAATGTACAATTACGTAAATTCACGATAAATTTCACTTTTTTAACACGCTCCACTATAAGAATCACGAAGCATGATAAAACACCTTTTGATATACATGTATGCACATACATATTTAATATTTTCTTAACTATTCATTTTTGAATGCTTGTTTTGTTTAATAACAAATTTTCATTACTACTTTAAAAAGAACCATAAAATTGAGCTATCATATAACCACGCTTAAAATGATAATTCACACATTTTCCATAAAAAATTTTTTATAGGGATTAATAATTAAGCTGAAATCTAATATCTTTTTAATTATTTACAATTAATAATTTTATATGCATATTATTACTAATTATTATTATTAAGTATTATTACTATTATTACTAATAGAATAAGTAGACTTGTATACTTAAATATATACCACATATTATTAGCCTTCAAAATTAGAAATTAGAGTGTTGTAAATATTTCTTCACAGATCCCTAAGAATTGTCTTATTTTTTTATTATAAAAAAATTGAAATGGTTTGTTCTTTTTAATAAATATAAATATCTTTCTTATAATATACATAAACTATATAAAAAATTCAGTCTGTTTCGAAACGTTGGTTAATGCTCCTATTGCATTTATTAATTAAATTTTTGTACCTTAACCTTTATTTAAATTCACTTAACATTCAAGAAAGGTATACGGTTATCCTAAAAATCATAAATACGTAATATAAATAAGCTTATAAAGCAATAAACAAGCTTATTTTAAATAAATTAATAAATAACATTCGGATTTAATATTGTTTATATATGTGATCTGCATTGACATTCGATTTCAAATTTTTTGTAAATTTACAATATGCTTTTTTATTTATTTTTCATTCATAATTTATTTTATTTTAATAAAAGAAAGTTTAGATTATAACTATTTGATATTCTTTTCATTGTTTGATTTCTCTTTTTCCTTATATAAAAGAATGAATGTACATCTCATTACCATTATTCAGGGTTTGTTAGTCAGTGTTCTTATTAAAATTTTGTAAACGTTCTTCTCTTTTCTGTTTTCATGCCTATAGAACGACTCTTTCAAGTTCACCTCATAATTTGCATTTGTGTATCTAAGTATAGTAAACCATGACAGGAGATTAAATTTAAAGACAAAATATATGATTTTGTAATATTTTTAGACTCCATAAAAGGAAAGAGAGAAAAATCAATAGTTGTCAAAGAGTAGCAACGATTAGTATCCCTAATATATTTGAAGTTATCTATAGCAGTTTAAATAATTTTTATATATCCTTTATATTTTTATATTTTTTCTTATATTAATATAATTTTTGTTTGCTTTATGCAATAGAATAATATTTAATAAAATTAAAAAAATTAAAATTCTTTCTTAAATATGAAATGAAAATTGATTGTAATTTTGAAGACCTTACTTAAGCAATAATAGTGAAATTATTAATTAAAATTATACTACTGAATAAGTAGTATTAAATTCAAACCAACATTAATTAGTTTTAAAGATTTTGTTTTTAAAATAAACTTCGGTAATTATCAAGTGATTAAATTTGGTCATGCACTTAAAATTTCTTAGGAATGATAGCATTTTCATTTTTAAATAGGTTTCCAGTATTTTTAAGTATTGTAACATATTGTGTCACTTTGTTTTAAACAATAATTACATCTTTTTTATTATTATTATTATTGTTGTTGTTGTTATTGTTATTGAATTAACGGAATAGTACGTAGATTTATAAAAATTTCATTCTGCTTTATAAATTTGTAGTCATTTATGATCTTAATCTTATTTGCTGTATTTCAAATGTGTTATCACAAAAATGATTTAGAAAACGAATAGTAATTTTTGAGGTTAATACTTTAAAACGATATTTTATTAAATATATAAAAATAGCAAATATTTCAGATACGATATTAAAAAAAATATTTTTATTAAATTTTAATACTATGTTATTTTAACTTTAGTGTATTATGTTGATAAGAATATAATATATTTACACTGAAAATGATTTATGAGCAACACAGCTAACCACAGCTATTCACAGCTAATCAATAATTGACGAATAAACTACATATTTTCCATTTGTTATTTTAATCGCTAAATATCATGAGTATTAGGTGTGATCGTAAAAATAGGAGACGATTAAAAGATGGAAACGTTATTACGTTAAAGTAACATGATAATGATGTGAATTCCAAAAGTTAGGGTTGAATTTTCATACGTTGGTCGCGAATACCTATATCGTATGTAAGCCACTTTTAAATTTGAGGTCCACTGATCGATATCCGTTAGATCTTATCGAGGAGCTACGCGTGTTAGCTGTCACGATTACCGGTGCGTTTATGATAGATGAATTGCTTAGCAGCAAGCTAGTGAACCCGAAATAAAAGCCGACGACTCGTTTTTTGTGCGATAGTACAACTGTATCCATAGCAAAGTATAATAGGGTCACATCTGCAGTAGAAATAAGAGCAATAATAATAAACATTATCTTCGATAGTAAGAGATGCGAGGAAATCAGGATATTACAGCGGAATCACTGTTGCGAGTCACGTGACCGGCACGATAAGCTTTTGAAGCTTATCTTTGAGAACCGAATCGTCTTTGTATAAACGCCACTAAGTTGCTTGAAGGTTGCAACGAACGATTTATGTCAACGACGCGCGCTTTAATTTTCAAAATAAATCTTTAAGTTAAAAGTGAATTTATTCTTTTATACGTCATCTCACTTTAGGAAATTGGTGTTACTTTCTCCAAAAACAAAGAAGAGAACCAAAATTTCTCTTTTAAACGCAATTCTACATTATTATTAATATATTAACTTACCAATAATACATTCCATGTTCGATGACGATTATTTACAATATATTTATTTTTTATGATACATTATAAAACGTGTACGCGTAAGTACAGTGACTTTTAAATTTAATGTTTTTACATCTATACTCTATGCGTATTTTACATATTTTTATCCTCTACATTTAATCATCATATGAGCGTTGATACAATTTTTTTTTTACTTAAATTGTATCGCATGTTTATGAGTGTCGAAAAGATACAAGAAACTTAGTTATCAATAAGTCGAGGCTCTGCACTTACTTTTTTTCATCAGAAATTTCGTCTTTAAACAGCAGATTTTCCGTTAAGACAAAGGTCTCGTAATAGCCTTATTCTTCGTCATAACATATTTCATAGCTAATACGGGTCTTGCCTGGCGAGGGACTTCGCCTGTCGCAGATAATACAGCATATTTATGTATTTAGTTCTTTTTTTTTGTATATTCCGCACTTATACAATTTCCCTTCCACTTTTTTAACCTCTTCTTCCGAAACAATTTAATTACCTTTTACCTTAAAGTCACTTGTTATGTGATTAAATTATATGTTATTAATGTTATACGTAATACATGGGAAATGGTGACGTTTAACATAAATTTAACATGTAATAGAATTAAAATGTTTGGCTGACAAAAAAATTTTTATGCCGTTAATCTTAGTCTTATTTTTAGTTTTGTTAATACTTTTAAAATTTATTAATTAATACCATTTAAGTTAAAAACTCACGTAATCGACTGAAATTGACGTGATTGTAATTTAATTAATAAACATCGTGCAATATCTGTTAATATATATTTACAACAGTATTTTACATATTTTACATACATATATATTTACAACAGTATAATAAGTAGAATATATTTTTCTTTTCTTTCGAAACATTTTACAAGCTTAATTTATAATATAATTTAATTATAACATTGTTCATTTCATAGATAATTTGTAATTAAAATAAATCTTTCATTTTAACAACATAATTTCAATGAAATTTATCTTGTGCATTTTTATAAATTTAAATATTTATAATGATTAAAAGCTATTATATGCATAAGTATATGCCGACGCGCAAATATTTGTTTGCTTTCCTATAAATAATATATATATATATATACATATACATACATACATACATTTGATAAGAATAACTTAATCTTTATTTTAAAAATATTTTTTTTTTATAAAGCAATAACTTTAGTGAACATTAACACTTATTAATTATCGATTTACTTGAGTAAATTTCACTCATGCACAGATTGGCGCATATCTATTCAAATATAACCAATTCTGCTTTCTACATTGTGTTATATTTTAAAGATAAATATTGTATAGGTAATTAATTAATATTTTTACCTTTTCAATCAAGCTTAACGTAAGCGGTTATTAGTCTCACTCTGAATATGACTGCAAGAGTAAAAATTATTTCCTTTTTGTTGAAGATATAAGTAAATTTCTTTCATTGTTGGAGAACAAGTGCTAGTAACAAGTAAACTTGCTTTATTGTAAATGATAAAGTTTTTCGTATTTTTTGTTGTTAGTGCTATTTAAAGAAAATATTGAAGTTTAAAAATGCTAACAGTATATGTAATTGTATAAAGTTAAGATAAGGTTTAAATTTTATTTTCAAATATGAAATTTAAGAAACGGATATTTTGAAACAAATATTTTTTATGAATTAGATGTAATATAATTTGATATTTTATCTTTGTTTCAGGTGAGTTCGTAATTCTGTTCTTTTGACTTTAAATGCCGAAATAATCTGCTGCTGCTATGGTAAGCTGAACATATAAAGATTAAAAAGTCTTGATGCTTTTTTAATTTTCTCAATATGCTAGTATTAAATATATTTCAATGTCATTAGTTTAATAATAAATTAAAAAATTCAATTCTATATATATTCGAACTGTTTATGTATCTTTTAAACGTTTTAAAAACAATTTTAGAATAATTTTTATAATTCATAGTTTAGATTACACATTAGTAACCTGATAAATAATTTTATGTGGTAGAAATTGGGTTCTTACATCGCATTATGAGAGACGTGTTTTATGCATATGAATATAATAATTTAGAAAATAAATATAATCAGACATTCACGCTGTCTCATTTCATTGTGAAATGATTTCTATTCAGTAGCTGGTTAAAGGATTAAGTAGGGTAGGGCTTTCTGGTTAAGAATCTCTGTCGCCCCCTCGATAATTATCTTTTACTTTCTATGTTATAATGGAGAATAAACGATTGAGAGTGTGAGCAACGATACGAATGATAATGTAACCTGTGTGCATGTGTGCGCGAGTGTATGAATCGTCTCTTCTCCGCCATCTGTCTTCTGAATAACTACTACTGCAATGTCGACCATAGTCGTCACCAGTTTTCAACGACATCTTTCTTGATTAACGTCTCGACATAATTTACTTCGTTTACGCAATTAACAGTATATCTTAGGACTATGACCGAATGGTAGAGAAAGATAGATTCACTTGGTTGAATGACATATATATGTATACGTGTTAGGGCAAAGAAAAAGGATTCTGATATAGAGATGTAAAGATAAAGAAAGATAAGTAAATATTTTGAGAGAGGAAAGATGTTTTTCCATCTTATTCTTTTTAATTTTACGTATTTATTATAGAAAATAGAAATTCAATAAATATATCATTTTATAATCACTTTACAGGGGTTTTATGATAAACATTTACTTTTTTATTTTTTAAAGCTGTAAATATATATTTATTGATATATTTTATCCTATTCCAAAATCTTTAAAATTTTATAAAAATATTGCACGACATTACTTTTATTAAAGTAATACTTTTTTAGACATTTATTTTGATGTTTTAAATTCATTTCTAATATGTAGACCATTCTATACTTTAGACTATTAACATCCTGTTACGTAGTTAATATACATCTTATAAGTAATCTGTCTGTTTTTACAATGATAACAATCATTAAATATTTTTTGAATTAAAATAAGACTTACATAAATGTTATTCACAAACAGTGGTTGTGTAGTAATCTCGTTCTTATTAAAATGATATTAATCATAGGTAAATAGAAACATAACATTTTTTAATTATGAACTAATTTCTCCTGTAAACACTAAATTAGTTAAGGTATAATTTTGTTTAAAGAAAAAAACTGCTTTCGAATAATACTTGCTTTAGATTCTATAAATTCAGCTGACATTTAAAGTGCCTGCAGATAATGGTAGATGTGTAGAATTAGAGACGAGTATTAACGCAAGAGTATCAAATCTCACGGTTTGTCACGGCTTATCGCTTTCACGTCATTCATGTAATTACCAAATATGATGAATCGCCAGAACTGTGCGCGCATGTGCAGGATATTATTGCGGATTTGCCAACACCTTTTCTACTCTTCTTTGTTTGCCTAATAATCGTTTACTCTAGATTCGCACTAAGTTGCGCGTGCGAGGAGGGGGGGGGTAAAGGCAGTTTTTCAAGTTAATGCTTTACCTTGTGAATTTATTTATATTTTACTATTCTCATATAATTAAAAAAAATACTGTAGTTCGCTCTAACAATTTTTATTTATGCAAATTTAGAAATGATTACACTTCAATTGTTACATTGTATTTTCTTTAATTGTGTGAACATATGAATGTATGAATCTGTCAGTTTTATTTGGATTACGATATATGTCCTAATCATTTTCATTTCGTTTCCTCAATATTTGTTATAAAACTATAAAAGAATTTTTTTTAATGTTTCATTAAATATTTATTTCAAAAAGTAGCCGTCACAATATTACATTACTATTTTAATTCTGTACTTATTTGCACAATAATAAATGAATAATTTCCCTCCAGCTGACATAAATTTATAATGTACTTAAAGCCATGATCTTTTAACATGTTGAATGGTATATTTTTTCAACCGATTTGGGTATAGTACATTATTAACATTACCATATGGGAAAAGTATGATTCAAATAAATAAAAAAAGATTTATTGATATATATATATATATCAATGTATTCATTTTATGCGCGATCGGTACTTGGTTGTAACAAAGAGAAAGACAAACGAAATACTTCTAGTTACCTACGAGGTGACGTGACAAATATGTTTTCCTTTAAAACATCCAGGCTAAACGGTACAAAGGGAACAGAAGTGCACGACCAGAAAGATATATATCAGATTATGTTGATAATTAAAGGGATCATGAAAAAACGTTTTTATCAACTGATATTTCAAATGTACATTTTGAATTTTTATTTTTTGTTATTAATGATTTTCTTTGAATTCATTTTTATTATTATTAGAGATTTTTTAGTTCAAAATATATTAACTTTTAATGACAAAGTCATTATCTCCTGTTTATTTTCTGATTCATTGAGGTCAACCCGTATTTTTTATGTTTATGGATTTCGGTTCATAAATGAAAATATGAAGAATGGCGCACAAAAATCATTTTGAGAAAGAGCTAACTTAGGAAAGATTTTTGAAGCACAGAGATGATCTTTATTGTTTAAATTTATTTGTCGACGATTTGGTAAATTCGTCAAGTTTGTTTCTCTACTCGAGGAACTCCCTTAATTTAAACACGAATCTAAAAATAATTGGAACTACAACACTATCTATTCTCTTCTCAATATCTTCCCCTTTTTTCCTTAATGATTTTTTATTTTTAATCATGCAAGAATACGGTTTTATTTACCTTTTTATAGCCATTTAATTGTTTATAAGGGTCTATAGAGGGAGAGTACAATATTAAAATTTTTAAAATATTTTTATTTTATATCCCTTTTAATCATTTTTCTTAAAGTTCATGTTATTAATATGAATAACTTTTTTTGATATGATTTGATTTTATAAAAACAGGATAATATTTTATTTAATCGACAGATATTATATTATCGTAGCTATTTCAATACACAATAATTTGAGTCGAGTACTTTCTTAACCCAAATGAAATTGATAAAAACGCGAGTATACAATAAAATATCTATGTTAGTATTATTATTTTTATGAAAAATAAAGTCTAATTCATCTATTTGAATTACAATGCGAGTACTACTAATAGTTAATGTCTTATACAAAAAATAATATCGTTGATATCTTATGATGTAGTTACAGAAGATATAAATCTTGAATTCTATTTTCTTATGCCACTTCCAATTAATTACGCAGTTCGGTGACGTATATTTATTAATTAAATGAAAATTTCTTTGCAAAATTTAAAAGTAAATATTATAATCATAATATTAGTAATAATCATAAGTAGACTTACAAGAAATGAGTTTTTCATATTTTTATTACTTTCACAGTTAAATAATAATAATATTAATAATAATTATAATAATAATAAAGTATAAATTTGTAAAATTATTACAAGATTCGTTTCGAAATCTTCGAAGAGTATACTAGACATAAAGGGAAGGGTAGTTTAGTTTTTTAACTTTTTGTATCTTTTTTTCGAAAGATATGAGTAGTAAAAGCACGGAAGTTTAAGTTCGCTATGATTAGAAAATGTTATGCATTACTTCTAACTCATTGACAATGATGAAAATAACTTGCCGGGGGGGGGGTTATTGAAGGAAGGTAAAGTGACGTTAAGTTGATTATTAGGAACTTCAAATTGTTCTTTATGCATTGGTGTTTAATAATTTGCGATGTATTGAGACATTATTATTTATTGCGAGAGACTTGTCATTTATAATTGTATATTTGCCCGTTTTTGTATAATATTGTTTAATTGATATCAAATATTTTGTCTAGGAAAAAATAAATAAATAAATAAACCGAAATTACAAAAGTTTCTTGACTATAAAGTTTAGTTATTTAAAAAAAAATGTGCAAAATTAGCTTTATACGCATTCATTTTATTTATAGTCATTAGCTTAGAACTTTGCATAAACCAATTAAATTAAATATTTTGTTTTATGGCTGAAATTTTGCATTAGGTATGATTTTTTCTACAAATAGTAAGATATTTCATTACTGTAACTGGTTGGATTTATGAAATAAAGGTGGTCTCATTTGGAAGGTAAAAAAAAAACGAGACCGATTCCTTTTGATCGATAGTTCAATTATTTCCACAATTTGATTCGATGAGTGTAGTGGAAACTCTTCTATATTTAACTACTATCTCTTTGAATCGCATGTTAATGTTGATTTTCTCTTACTAGAGAGGTTAATAATATATTTAGCCACATTGTACGCTAAAATATGAACGTTAGTGGACTGTATTGAAGATGGCCCTCTCGTGCTTTAAATTATATGCTGCCTGTCTGACAATACGTCTTATTATACATCATTAATTAAACTGAGAATTATTAAATATATGCAAAGACATTTTTTTAATTGAAAAGCCAACGAATAAATTTATCACAAACATTTGTTGAGGTTATTCGTTGAGGAAAATTGACAGATAAAAACAATATGAAAGTAAGTGAAGCACCTCGTTTTTCTCGTTATTGAGGTTACCTTTAAAAAGTACTAATAGCATTCAGTGTGCTTTCATCGACACTTGTTCGTGTAAGGCTTGGCGTAATGTCTGTACGAATTCAACCAACAGTGAGTAATAAATCATGAATTTTCTGTAGCTTATTTTAAAGAATTCGTTAGTAAAATGATTAAAATCATCAAAATAATAAAGTTTTATTGCTTGACCTTTCTTTAACTGTTCATGCTTAACAGTAGCGTCGGGAACTACCTGTTTTCCAACGCATACAGCAAAGCCGTTGTATTTGCATAAAGAGCTTGAGCAGCAAAATGAGACCACGTCATAAGTGTGTTTAGTTCTCGAGCTCATGACAACGGACCATCTGGGCACGCTAAGCGGGAGGAGGGTGGGATTGGTCGGAGTAAGCAATCCACCGTATATACCGATTGCGCTCACTTAATTGATAATAAATCGAGTGAGTATGTATTAAAAGCCGTCACGCCTAAGATTTTACTTGGATTTGTTTAGATGAATGTCATATTGCCGATAGCTTGAAGCCACCGCCCGATTTTATATACTTTATATACGCTTAGTAAGTCATCTACAAGTTAATATTTAATATACAAGATAATATTGCTAAATTTCTATTATTCTTAACGCATTCAAATGCAGTAACCTGAAGAAAAATGAAAATTTTGATCATTAGTATTATTGTACCTATTGTTAAATTATGGAATTTCTTCAGCTACCTCCCTTATTACTATAAAGAGCTGTTAATTCAGAATTTTGAACCATAAATACTGGTATCAAATTAATATTTAAGGATTTTACGAGGAAGAGTTATTTTGTTGACCTATGCATTGCTAAAATGAAGTTAATTTGATTTAAAAATTTTATTTAAAAAGAGCCGATTTATTCTAACTTGAATTCATGGAAAAAGTTATATTTCTCCGTTTAAGTATTAGAGCATCAACATTTTACACGCAAAAAGTACAAGTTTACGAATATCTTTGAAGCTCATTTCTATCGACATATTCATGCATTATTCGTAATTACATATTTGTTGTGAATCAAATATGTAAAGTTTTACAAATCTGCTTGTTACAAAAAAAGAGTCAATTCCGTAATTTTGTATTATTATTTTAAATAAACAATAAAGTAACGTGGTCGCAACTTACATGTTTACAATAGATACGCCATGTATTTTATTTTCTAGGAAGTGATAACAACTTATTATAATATAATATTTATATATTTGCGTTTCGATCCATAAGAGTTAAAAAAGAGATTGAAAGAAAATTTTTAAAAATATAATGAAATAAATTAGCAATGTCGGAATAGGATAAAATTGTTTTCCTCATATAATAATACAGTGAACTTTATATAAGATAACGTTAATAATAGTTAACTCATTTCTAAATGATTCAACTATAATTAATCTCTCTGAAATGTTTAAATTATGCAATTTCGTTCATACTTGTTATTTTGATAATAACGAATTAACTATAGATTGTACAATTTTCTATTCAATATATGAATCACTAGATTTCGTTAAAAAAAATTTTAACTAATTTTAAATAATAATTATATGGCTAATATATTTTTTTAATTTTTTCGTATAAAGAATAACAAGCTGTAAATGTTTTACTCTACGTCTAGTTTCTGTTTTTATGTAATAAAACATCAATTACACGCATACGTTTTCTGATACAAAGCAACCGATATTCAAAATTCAAAATTCAAAACCAGAAAGAATTATTTTCTATCCAATGTACAAAATGAGCGAATTATCGTCATTTAATTAAAATTTTAATTGAAAATTGAAAATATTAAATATTATTATTTCTATTTTTTACCAGAATTAATTCATATATTAAAGAATCTAAATTATCAAAATTAGTAATGTAACTGCAAAATTAGTCGATTATTACGACTGTGTTGCGGATTTTCTATGTATTCCAGAATTTTTTAGTTGAATGTGAGTCATAAGTTTTTATAAGTTTTTAATGAAGTACGCAAATGCGAAAGTTTTACATAACTTTATGATAGAATCCATGTATATATTTAAATAATTTGTATTTATAATCCAGAATATATATTTTTATAATATAAACATAGCTGTTTGTTTAGTAATTTTATATATTAGTTTTAAATTTTAATTTATATTGGCTTGATATATGCATGTTTAGGTAAGAGATACTTGTATTGTGTTTTATTTAAAATTTCAGCTTTTTAAGTAAAAGTATAAAGGTTGGTTGTGGTTACATCGTGTTCAAAACATTATTGAAAAATTAAGAATTCTAAAAATGTTATAGAAATTAAAAATTTTATAGTTATTCATTTCATGAGGAAAATTTTTGTCAAAAATAAAGTAAAATAATTTTTATTAAATACAAAATTAATAATATTATATTAAATTTATTCTATAAATTTAATTATATTGTACATTAAATGTTATTCAGTTATTTTTAAAATGAAACAAAAAAAATTAATGACCGGCATGTCTGGTTTTATTAGTATTTAAAAGACGTGTAAACGTAGGAATGAAAACTGGATAAATAAATTTATTAAAAATTCAATGAATGACATGAATACGAATTCAGATCATTTTAAATTTTTATCGAACGTTTTGTTTATTTTCTTATCATCTCAATTTTCGTATTTTATCTATAATTTTTATGCAATTAATGATTTTGTTTTCTTAAATTTAATAATATGTTTTCATTGAATTATTTATTCAGGTATATTTTTAAATTATAGACAGCAGTAGCTAATAATTTGGTACTAAATAGTTCATATAATAAAATTTGCGTATTAAAATATTATTATTTATGAGTCGAGTGTTCGAATTAATTTGTACGTAAAAATATTGATAGACTTATCCCTTAATTGTATATATGTAAGAAAACTGTATAAACATGGCAAAACTATGAGATTATTTGAAATGCAAATCATATGCTGCAATAGAGTGAATGGTAGAATGGACTAGAGAAATACAGTATCCTTTAAAAAATGTAAAATAAACGTGAAATGTACAAGGCCAAGGGATAAACTTGTCAAATGACGACTAGGTAGTTCGAAAAATTGTTTTTCTCACTATTCGAATTCGTTTATTTTTCCTTTTTTTTTAATTCCTGTAATACGGAGAGAAAAGAGTAGCGGTGGGATGTACTATTGTTAGTTCATTCTCAATCTGGTGAGTCGAAGATGAGTCGATAAACAAACGCTATAGTTTGAACGAACTGCATCATTTGATTTTTACTGCAAACTTATTTTTGTCTTACACATTTTTGTTTAATAGTTTTTGTAGATTTCTGGGACCATCCGATTGTTTTACATCTAATTTTGTTTGATTTTTATAACTTAAATGCTTGTATGCATGCAAAACGTTTAGACAAGTAATTTTATGTATTATTTAGAACTATATTTATTTATAGCAGAATTTTTTACAAGTAAGAGGAAAATACAAAGATGGAATAAAGTCCTTTTTAGCGGTCATATTATTTCCAGGAATATAAAATATAAGTTCGTGTCACGCGACCTGGCATACGAAATATACATTAATCTACTGCATTAGCGATATCAAATACTTACATGTATATATATATAAAGAATTCAAGTATCATTTTTATAAGAGCTATGTTATAATGATTTATTAATTTGCAGAATATTATGTACATGTATTCAGAGATTACAAGTGATATTAAATATAAATGCATGAATTTAAAAATAGCTTGATATAAATAGTCATTATAGATATGAGACAAATAATAATGAAAGAATCTATGCAAATTGGTTAAATCTGTTAAGAATAATAATAATAAAACATATCGTTCTTAATACTTTTTTCTGAGTTCTCTTTTGACTTTGTATATATTTTTGCTTGGTCAAAGTACTATTACATTTTTCTTTTTATCCTGATCAGGAAACTTATCAAATATTTGACATACTAGCCTTTTCAGGTGTATATATATAAGTAGAGGTTATTGAGGTAAGGGTCAGAGAGAGAGAGAGAGAGAGAGAGAGAGCGTACATGTACGGTATGGGCAGTTGAAGGGATAATAAATACGGTATAAGCAGGGCAGTCATCATTGCTTTCATAAAGGGGAAATGAAGTACACAAAAATAGGTGCGTGAGTGGGTGAATTTATTATTCATATTTTCACAATTAGGAAAATTAAAAAAAAAATTTTATAATTATATACTAAAAATCTTATAAATCGTAATTATTTATTACGTTAAACTTTATTGTACAAGAATTGGTTCAAGTATCAGATTAATTCTAGATATTATTAATGTCAGGTATTGCCTTCTGCAACATATTCATTATTATTATCTACTGTATAAATGCATAATTTCTTTACATTTTATATTGAGATGGCAAAACTTAATCGTTTGATAACCAATTCGTTAGCATGTTTAACCTTTTCATTTTTTATTTCAATCGTAAGAACTGATTTTCAACCAGTGCTAATTTTAAAATACTTCAATATTTCTCATTACTATTTATAGTGTAAGCTTAATTCATCGTCATTTAGTAATATAGAATTTTTTATGTAAGAACTTATATTAATAAAATTAAATAATTGGTCGTATATTATTTACTTGTGAAAGATCGAAGCGATTGCGTGGAAAAATATAGATTATAACAAGAAATAAAAGTACTGTTAGACTACTAAACAGTTCTGCAAGTTTAGAAGTCACATATCGTTAGAGAGAACATCAACTACAATGACGATGGTCTCCTATCCTTTTTGTCCCCCTAATAGCGATAGACACTTAACGTGGAAGCATCAGTCGACATCAGTACTCGAGTACAGCGTCTATCAATGTTAATGCTCATGTGACTCCATTATTTTCGTCGCCCTTTTCAAGTCCTCCGTATATTTTATTAACAAGCAATCCATTAGATATAATTTGGTTTTAATTGTATTTTTAATTATATTTTAAATGTTAATTAATTGTGTGTCGAATATAAAATAAAGTACAATAAAATAAAATATCTTTACCAGTGATTTCAGATTGGCATTAGCTATATCTTTATTGGAGTAGCAGGTATTTGTCGATTAAAAAATATGTTTAGTACTATTTTACAAATACGTAATTGTCTACTTTATATTTTCAAGATCACCAGACAATATATATTATATTATTTACTACTTTATTTTAGATAAAAATAATGAATTTATTAATTATTTTAATTGGTCTTACCGTCTGAGAAGAGAAGTTTCTATTAATGAAAAGTCTTCTTGCTTAAATTATAGATAAAAAAATGCAAATATTCTCAACTTGGACGTTGAAAGAGTCAATCGATATGTGCTATTTTTATTTCCCCCTCGCGGGCTTTATTTACTTGGCGTTGTCCGTCATATTTCTGGTATATTCGATATGACATTTTTCGCTTCATTGTTTGAATATACGATCGCGCCTGTCAAAATGAATTCGAAGCTTTTCGCAAAACGTAAAAGTAATAATAAACCAAATAATAAAAAAAAAAATAAAAAAAAAAAAACGAATGTAAAGGAGGATATGGTAAGGTACGACGCTCTAGGGGATATAAGAAAGCCATACTTCCGAGTTATTTTATTCGTAGTTGGGTTCAAGTCATGTACATGTATGTAGTCGCCATGTACTACCGCCACAAGATACTCGCGCGGGATTAAAAAATTTGATTTACACGCCTCACGACGATCGTTCATCTGCTGCTACCACTGCATATATTTTTTGCGGTTCGCTTTTTTCTCGCTTACTTTTCTTCTTAAATCAAGAAAATTTTTTTAAGACTTATCAAATGAAATACCAATATTTATTTTATACCTCTTATGCGCGCACATGTTTACGCATTTATAATAGACAGAATCAAATAATTTGATAGTTAAAAATTTCAATGTAACCTTAATATCAGATGTTTATAATTTTTTCGGAAATATATGTTATTGATTCATTTAAATTACATGTATATCCTGTTTTATATTGCAACGGTATGGTATCACGTGTTCCAAGTTTGAATTAAATTAAACTCTTTTATATGAAATATTGTTTTACTCTGCTTTGAAAGTAAATTGTAGGAAGTTAATAGTTCAATTTTACTAGAAAAGAGATTTAAGTATCGATAAATTTAATCACTAAGTATCAATAGCCTGATACCGAACTACTTTCTGGATATCAAAGTTTGAGTTTCAGGTACCAAAGCAACTAAGGCGATCTTGTTTGACGACTTACTCATTGGTTCTACTAAACTGTTTCAAACTTTTTTAGGCGTATAACACCACGTACGAACATTACACTTTATTATAATAAGTAACTTTTCATAATTAATAAAATTTTTGTGTAATATCGATAGTCATTTTCTTGCAGAGATATAAATAATTTTTAATTATTTTACATGGAATTTTTATTATGTAAGGCTAACTTTTGTTTATTTAATTTTTATTTGTGTTATTTTTTACATCTGAGCATTCTTTTTATATTTTTAAATTTTGAATATAAGCAAAATTTGAGAGATTTATTGCTAGTAAATTATTTTAAGTGAACAATGTATCATAAAATTGAAATTTTATTATTTGAGCCTAAGTATTATACGTCCAGTCATTGTTTCAGTTGATTCTGAGTTCTCAGTATCTACGATACTGATAAAAAATTATTAAAAATTTTTATTTATAAAATTTATTTACAAAGTAAAAACAAGTATAAAATTATATATAAAAATGTTCTTATTTTCTTGATATAAATTTTATTAACTTTTTAATTAATTTTTTTCTGAGATATAATACATTACATTAAAAGGTTTTAATTATAAACTATAAATGTTGGTCAGATTTATTTTACAAAAATTTTTTGTTTTCAAGTTAGTACTTAATACTTTAGAAGTTTGAAAATGCAATATTTCTAGAAATTATTTAATATTATAATTTAAAAAAATGTTATTTTAAAAAACATTGTTTATTTACTCGTTTTATCCACGTACTCCTTAATAAACAAAATTCATACTTCTTTCTGGCAAGCTGATTTTTCTGTATGTAAATTATGCCATAAGTCAAGTGAAATTTTGTGATATATTAACCAATTTAAGTCACGCTAATCATCTATTGGAGATTTTTTATATGGATTAATTATTTGTTGCATTAAATAAAATAAATATTATTATTACATGCTGCTTTGCACAGTATAACGAGCATCTTAGGAATCCTCTAGGAGATGGTTAGAAAAATGTCGTTTGTATGCTTGAATGAATATTTAACTAGATTAGTAATGATGCTGTTGTCATTTCTCAAAATTTACCAATGAAAAATGTTTACTCAAGTCGGACGCTTCATTATTAAATTTTTAAAGAATCTTATTTTTATAATATTTATACATTAATTACTTGTATGCAGTTATGCAGTTCGTTTCCTATTGATGTAAATTAATATACGGGGAATCATGTTTTTACCTATCTATAAGAAATAACAGAATAAAAAAATCTGTTCATGGAGCTGAAAAAACTAATTCTGGAAGTTGTATGGGTGTTTGGGTTGGGGGGGGGCATACTTTCGTTAATATAATAACTCGTTACGATTATGGAAATGGTAAGAATATTCCCATTCTTTGGTTGTCTCGTTAAATAAATTACTGATGAATCGGAGCGAATCTTCTGTGCTCGCACTTCCGGTAAGTGAAGCGCGAACGCCCTGAAAGTTCTTAGGAAACTTTTCTTCTAAAGTAACGTTGGATCGTCGAACTATCAGCATTGCTAGTTGTCGATGACTAAACAATGACAGAACTAGAGCTTCAAGAGAAGAAAGTCCAAAGACACTCAAATCCCATTTGCAACTTTAATTGTTTCTTGAAAGTCGCATTATTTTAGTAAAATATAAGTGAGTTTACAATTGCAAATTTGCATTAATTAAATCCAAAGACACAATTTATTTTCCCTTTATATAACTGGAATTTGACAATATATGTTGAATAATTGTTGTTTATTGAAGAATTGCATACTGTTGAGAAATAATCCGTTGCGAATATCTGTATAAAAATTTAGTATTCATATTTCTTTACTCTAATTTTGCTAAATTTATTTTCTGCATTTGCTTCATTTTCTATATAATAATTAATTTTAAAATTTTTAATCAACTATAGCCCATAGTGAGTTCTATAAACAATGTTTTCTAACAGCAATTTTCAATTTATCAAGAAAATGTAAATAAAATAAAATTAGGTTTTATTTTATAAATCAAACGATTCCGATAATCGTTACGATAATATAGTTAATACTCAATATCTTATTAAAGATATAGAAATGAGCTTTAAGATTGTAAAACTTATTACAGTTACTGATATAGCGTTTAATGCAATTAATTATTAAGATATTTTTTATTAAGATGTTATTGTCATCATTTTTACTGCCAATAAAGGCTTAAAAAACCTCTATACTCTGAAGAAGAAAAAAAAGCTCTCTTGTAATGTTGTCACTATAACTGGCCAATCGAATTCTACGCGACTGTAAAATTACACATCTGAAATAATCTGTATGCACATGTGGGCAGTAGACAATCTGCTTTGCTAAGCTTACCTGATATCTCGTCACGGGGGCGACAGGGAGAGTACTGGGCATGGCCTAGGAATGCCCTTCCGGCCTTATTCGTGCCAAGGGCTGCTATGAGTACTACGACAACCTCCGTGCCAATTATGCACGTATAGCTTATAAAATGCAATTACAATGCAAAATTTGTCTGACTCGTTTTTTCTTCTCTATTCACATGCCATCACAAGCTCAACTAAATATATAGATACTATTGAGATTTAAATGTGATTTAAAGAACTAGGCCAATATTTTTTATAAATCTTAAATAGTACAATTTGTTTCTATGTTCGCAATTCTTAAAGGAGTATAATATACGGGAAAGATAAAATATAGTACACAAAGTAATTGTGTTCTTTTATTTATAAAGCTTAAAAATAGATCCTAAATACATCAAGTAGTTTTAACCAGTTATACAAGTAAACTCTCGTTCATTTTTCATTGCCTAAAAAACTTTGACGATGCTTGCAAATCAATTTTGAAAATAAACTAAGAATTCAATTTAACACGTAGGGAAACACATAGGGACCTTCATGTGGACCATGTAGTAGAGAATAAAATGGTTTTAGTTTATCTGGCATTACCTGTACAAATTTTATGACGGAATAAGGAAAGTAAAGGAAATGGATTTTAAATGTTTGCAAACGCTTTTCAGAAATTGCGGTCCAATATACACGAAAAAATACAGAACGCAAGCTTTAAGGATATGATGAATGAGAAATTATTACAAGGAATCTTACTTTGTCGGTGATTTAAAATAAATAACTTTATAATATCTAAAGAAAATAAATTCAATCTATTTTCGTTATAGTTTCAATCGGAGATAAAATGTTATATCTAAAATAGATAAGCTATAAAACTATTCTCACAATACATATTTAATAAATTAGAACCGAAGTGGGATTTTTAAAAACTGTAAGACTGCATTTATAAGATATAATATTCATTCATATATTATTTCGAGTTAAGGGTTGCTCTCATAATTCTTAATTTAAAAGTATTAATTTATATTATATATTTACTGTATTTGAAATTATAAATGATAAAATGATGATGGCAATGTAAGTGTGTAAAGAAGGCGAAAAGAAGAATTTAAAGGTTGAACCAGAGTACAAGAGTCGACACTGGAAGGCTCATTCAAGTTTCTCGATGCAGGATTTTTCTTGACATGTTGCACTGGAAGCTCGCTAAGTAATTTCACAAACGACTTTCAAAGCGCACTCAAATAGATAACTGAGAGAGAGAGAGAGAGAGAGAGAGAGAGAGAGAGCTCACGAACCAGAAATCAAGGGGAAATAAGCAAAGAGAGGAACGGAAGGTGCCGTAGATTGACCGGGTAAATAGTCTGGAAACTTAGTCGGTTTTCTTTTAATATTAACTCGGTAGCATTAGCTCATACAGCATAAAATATACTCCATGGAAAACGGGTTATTATCGAATACAAATAATAATTGGTTAAGTTGTAATTGTCGTTGCTACCGCATTGAAAAGGAGGTTGAGTATTTGGCTTCATTCGTAATTGGATATGTAACCTAGTGTAGTTGATAAAATAATTATGCTTCAGATGAAATAAGGTGATGCTAGTTTTTTTCGGTGCTTGACTATCAAATTGATTATTTCGGCATTATATTCCTATTATTATGTCCCTGTCACCTCATTAAATGTGGTTTCATTTATAATAGAATATTATTATGGTTTATTAAAACAATATTTAAACGAAAAATGTCGAATATTCTTATTAGTTGAAGAGAATGATTTTTTAAATTTATAACAAAATATTAGTCCCATTTCATTGTATATTGCTTATTAATGAAATATACATCAAAACGATCATTTAAAAAGAGTAAGTCAATTTTTCTATTCGAATAAAATTAAAAGAATACAAGATTGTCAATATAATTTTTCTAAATGTTTCATAATATACTTTTGCATTTATAAAATTTAATTTCGTTCGCTTACGTACCATTCTTATTAGTTTTAATTTTAAAATGCAATCAACAATACATCTCGAGTGTATAGTAAGCTAATTTACTTGGGTAAATATAAAATAATAGTTTATATATTTTTATTTTAATTACTGAACTATGAAATATTGATAGACATTTTCATCTACAAATATAGGCACTCTATGTATTTTATATTTTAATAATAAATGAAGTAGAAACTAAATATACTGTATTATCAATTTTATAAAATACAATAAAAGCTTATTTCATGATAAAAACTATAGTGCCTGTTTTTCATGCATCATTTGATCTTAAATAAATATGAAATATATATTTTAATTACTGAGTTTTGAAAGGTCTCGTAATTAAGATTTACATACTGAGACCCGAAAAACTGCACACTGTTAAAATTTAACTGGGTGCAATATTTATATTTGTATTAGTTAATTGGTCGGGACGACAATTTCATGCCTATTATTATGTAATATTTAGTAATTGCAACGACCGGATGAAACGGATGAAATTTGAGGTCCCGAAATACTTAATTATATATAATTTGGATATTTATGTTATTACATTTGATCACTTAGCTCATCATACCACGATTCTTATTATTGTTTATATAAAAATAAAATTTTCGATATCCCAATCCTTTTCTCATAATAGTACTATATATCATAATTTTCTCACAAGTAAATATTTGTTAAAACAATTGGCGATTTTAAGAACATTTAACGATCATATGGGTCTTTTTAAAAAGTATATTATCTATCAATTGAAAAACGAATATGTATCTTCATAGATCGATATTCGAAAATTTTGTGAAGCGTTCATAATAATGTGTGTTTCATTAGGGGCCCGAAAATTGAAATTTTAACATTTCTATTGAAAAATAAAAGATTATATTTCACTAAATATCTATCTATTTATTTATTTCGTCACTAAATCTAAAAGTAAATATATATTATTAATGTAATATATTCAATGATTATAATTATTACTTATTACATTTCTCTTTTCTTTTCGTATTAACATTATTTAGAAATATGTAAACCATATTATTGTATAAGAATATAAAATATTTAAAAAAAGCATTTAAAAATGCAGTGTCTTGTAAAGTGAAAACAGGGTTAACAATTGGTAATAAATAAATGTTTAACTGAGTTAAAATAAACACGTGTGATGATGAATCTGTTTTTAAATGCATCCAAATGGCTCATAATGTTTGATTTCTCTAAATTTGAACCTATAGTATAGAAGACAATGCTTTACATACAGTAAGGCCATCGTCCTTTTTCCATTTCTTGCGACCCCCCCCGTAATTAGCTCTTTTTCTTTCTACAATTATTCAGATGTAGTTTCGAATAAATTATTCTGTAATATTGAAAAATATTAAAGCAAGCAAAATTTTTTTTTTTTATGAAATATTGGAGATATATATATAGGTTACATAATAATAATGTTATAAATTTAACTACAATTAATTATTCCCAGATTCCCAGTAATTATAAATTTCCTATTAATATTGATTAGTTTGTATTTATTAGATGACAAAACAAAAAATTGTTTATTCTTACAGTTTTTAAAAAATATACATGTACACATTCGAAGAAATAATATTTACCTTAGATAAAGCTCTAAATTTTGTAGATTCTGCTTTACTTTTTTTTACTACTACATATGTTTCTTTGGTACGACATTGTTTTGAAAATCATGAAGTCGAATGGCGCAACTATGTACGCACGAAGTTATCGAGGGATTATCAAGGGAAAGAAAAAATATATCAGTTTGAAGTTGCAAGACTGGTAATGTAAATAAAAGGTGTAAATAAAAGAAATGTAATATTTTTTACTTTTACAGTTCTTTCCATAATTATTCCTTTTTTATTGCATCTATTTTTGTATTTTTCTTTACTTTGGTTATTCCTTTTTCTTGTTTTTACTCGACTATTCTTTTATATGTTTTATTTTTTTTTCACTTAAATTAATCTCATAAAAGTTGAACAACAGTTATAGTTTTTGAAATTTTACTAATAAGAAAAATTTGTTTTACTAATTTGCATGCTTGTTTTCTTGATGAATAAAAGTGAGAGTAATATGTTTAAAAAAATTTTCCTTACTTCATATAAAACTAATAAATTCAGGTTAGAAATTGTACAATAATAGTATTGCAAAAATTTTTAAACTCAATTATAGACTTTATATTCAATATTTGTTAATGATTATTGAATATGTCGTATTGATTCATAATAATTGTTATTAAAAAAAATTCAAAAAAATTCTTTTGAAGTATCTATTATCATAGCAAAATATTAAAATAATTGTTAAGTCGTCTTTGTAATGGCATTCATGACGTTTAAAGCTTATAACATTTAATAATGTACATTTTTTATTTATATTAAAGTAAATGAATAATAAATTAATTAAAAATAAATTTAGAATGTTAAATTATTTATAAAACTTGAAACTAGTAAGAATTAGTTATATCTTTATAAAATTAAAATTTATATAGAATTATTTTACACTTAAAAATTTTATTATAAGAGTATTTATTATGAAAGCATTATAAGGTCAATGTATGCTTTTGTAAAGTTTGTACCTCCTTATTTTCGCTGAATATTGTTAAGTCCACAGAATTAGGGTTGACATTATGAGATAACTAGATTTAAAAATATTCAATTGCCTCCGTTTAATTGAATATGACGTAATCCAAGGAAAACAGTTAATTTTTTAATCGCTAATTTGTACTTACTATTAATTTAATATAACAATAATTAGTTCATCGAAAATATGAATATTGTGTTAGTTTGAAAATAAAATTTTAGGTAAGATTCGAAATATTGAAATTATTTAAATATAAAAGAAATATCCTGAGATACCTTGTATTTTGGTTTTAAAACGCACGCAGTATTTTATGTTTGAAATGCATAAAAAGCATATCTATCATTTGAAATAAAGTCCGGAAAATATTTAAAATAGTCATCATTATATTGAAAAAGTAACATTTTTTAAATACTGAATGCTATTTTTACTTATATAAGCAATCGTTTTTATGTGCTATTATTATCTATCTTTAAAAAAAAAATAATATTAGTAGAAGTAATATATGCATTCTAATGTTAATGTTAAAGTTACAATTTGAACAAAAATGAAGTTACTATAAAATTATAAGTTGCACATGGTGAGTCATTCAAGTTGAATAAGTAAATTCATTATTTACTTTACGCATATATACATATTTAAATTAATTTCTAAAAAATATTTTGTTGGTGTAGAATTAACAGGCTTAGTAACGATCCGTTTTCCTTTTAAATTTCAATCGTACCGAATTATTCGAAGTAGATCTGCGGCATTGCTTTTCTTTAAACTTTTTCTTATTTCAGATGGATTCATAAATTTTTATCTTAACCCTAGCAGAAAATACTTAAGATCGTCTAAGAGATTTTTTCCCTGTAAATCGAGCATCCGCGTAATTTTTTTTTTCTCTGACTTTAAGATAACTTTTTTTCTATCCGTTCCTTCAAGTTAAATGTTCTTATATAAATCAACGCAATGAAAAGGATATTATTTTGATAAAAGATTAGTTGAAGAGAATAAACAAAATTTTATAGCTAAGCCTCACAAATAATGGTGTGAAATGATTTTTCATTTAATATTTATAAGTCGAAGTTCATGTAGCTGTACAAGTACTTAAGTAAGAATTACTTATTGTAACTGTGATTATCGAAAGCCTAATATCTTATTACATTATAAAACAGATAAAAAAAAGAAAAAAGAGAGGAAAATGGTCTTTGAATAACGTAATTTATTTTCTTCTTGTAAAGGTAGTATTAAGGTCTTCTTTAAAGAAATCGGAGCTAGCAAATAAATCCCTTTAGGTCGTTCGTACATTCGAGTATCTATCGGATCTGCAACTTCTTACAGCGGAGTGTTAAGAGGATGCGCATAGTGTTATTCCTTTCATAAATTTGGGTGATGTATGGGAATGATATGGGCGCTGGTGGCGGGGGTGGGGCGGTCGCGTTGGTACGGATAGGGTAGGTAGTAGACTATATGAAATCGACTCGTAAACGGATCTCTTTGCGCTTTAATCCTTTGGTTCGCATTTAATAACTCAGCAAGAGCTCTGGACCACTAAGCTCTCATCAGCTTCCCTTGGTAAAGCTTTCGTCCCTCCAGCCCTTCCGCCTTCGCTTTCATGCATCCTTGATCAGGACGATGTTCGCCATATTCAGTTAACTGTCAGGGATGGCCTTTACAGTACCAGCTTTGCGCGCGTGGGCTCGCCCTTTTTACGCATCTCTTTCCGTAAGGATCGCGAGATCATCGCCCTCCTTTTTCACGTCGCAGCCGAGCTCCCGGTCCTCGCGACGATCCTGACAACGAATCTCGATCCCAATGAGCTTCTCGCCCTCCACGTAACTCCGCGCTACCTTTTTAGGCTCCTTGGATACGAACGAGCGCAGCTAGTTTCTCGTTCTACTCTAGCTTACAACCTTTCTTCGTTCGGCCCCCTTCAGATTTTATGTTCTTTGATCAACCATTCTAGCTCCTTGCAATCGGTGGATGGTATACATGGATAAAAGCGGCTCCCAGTCAGGCTCCGCTCTAGAATGCAGCTTTTATGTGGATTAGACGATATATTTTCTCTAGCGATTTCTGGAGATTTGCTTCCCTTTCATATTTACCTTCCAAGGCTTCGCTTCGTTTCACCTCTTAAATTGCCAGGCCACCCGCGATGCTAACCCGACCTATGAATCGCCCACTGACGTTCTTGCATTTTAATATGCTTTGAATCAAGTCATTTTTATCCTTTCTTAATTATTCCTATTTTTTACATTCGACGGATCGTCAAATTGACAGAATGAATTTTTTTTCTCTAATGAATGTCTGAGGAAGCTTTCTAAAAAATGTTTCTATTTGATATTGTTGCAGAGGGGAAGCGATGAGCTTCTGTCGCAAAGCGGTGCGGTCAGTAATGGCGCAGCTATGAGCCCTCAACCTCATCATGCAGCCGATAATAACAACGACGCAAAGAAGGTATGTCCTCGATTATTTATATTTATATCACCCACTATATTATAACCCATTGTCAATTCCTTCTCGATGTTACGTCTTTCCCTCTTTTCTCTTTCCCTCATCTTTTCGCTTATATACCGATTCACAATTTTATTTGTATTTACATGAACGAGTACCGCCTACAAATCCATTAGACTCATCCAGCAACATAATATTTGTCCATACGAATTTCCAACTTTTAATTCCTACATGTACTTCAATTTTATTATCTAGAAAATACAAACATCGATTGCATATTGAATCATTTAATTTTTTTTTATATGAAAGATAAACGAAATTAAGTACAAGATAAATATTTCGTAATTTAAATCTCAATCCGGAAAATAATACTAAAGAATAACTTTTATAATGCTTGTTTTGATAAATATTTTAGATATTTTATATATAAAAGTATAAAAATTAAATTATTATTATCCATTATAACTACAACAACAAAAATAACAACAATTGTTCTTATTATTATTATTATTGTTGTTGTTGCTGTTGTTTTTAAGATTGTTATTATCACTATCATGTAAAAAACGTTATTTAGATTGAGGTAAAAATTATAATTAAAAATAAATTATATATATAAAAAAAAATATAATATTAAATATTATGATATTAAATATACCGTTAGAAATATCACTGCAAGTTGTAATTACAAAGTAAAGAAATAAAATTTAAAAAAAAGTTATTGCACTTATAGGCGGATAGTGTTTCTCAATCTATCATGAATAAATCTATTCAAATGGGAATATAAAGCTCGGGGTCTTATCGCTTTGAATTTGAAGCACTTTTAAAACTCTTCCAACATATTAAGTATTATTTATATGAAATCATTAATGTGACATTATACTGAAAGTCGCAGTACAAAGTTATCACAAATACGAAACATTAAAAATAAGAAGCTTATATAAGAAATAAAAATATTTTTTATTCGAAAATATTAATTCATTCAAAAGTTTCTTTGAAAATATTGAGACAAAAAAAATACCAATAAAGTAATTTATATTGATTTAGTAATTTGTTTGAATGCTTCATTCAAATTTTTTCTTAAATTCTTTGTTTGGTGTGTCGATGTATTGAGTAAAAAAAAAAAAAAAAAAAATTAACAACCTATTCTATTATTTCTCTTATTCTTATTATAAGTATATATAAGTTTGGAGTGTAGTTATTACTGGTGATTGAAAAAGCTGAAATTTCAACACTTTTAAGAGAGAATGGGTTATTATTCTAAAATATCAAGAAAAATTAATCAAAACATTGTGAACATCTCTCTTAATCCGAAAATGAAAAGTGATTCTTTAGTGTAAACATGGAGGCACAGAGCTGAAGAGAATTTTCACTTTTCCTTCAGCACTCGCTTATTTTTGCATTATTTATCCGCGCGGTAAATTCATTTATGTAGGGCGCATTTGAGCGACCGTCCCCATTTACGGAGTCTCATTGTTATCTGACAATCGAGCAAAAGTCCACATACCTTCCACATAATCCTAATTTATGGGCGTTTCCAAGAAAACCGCGGTATTTTGGCGGCCGATGGTCGGCTCGGTCACAGGGGATCACGCGTATGGTGTTGCATTTGAGAGCGCTCCTGCGAATCTCAAATTCTTGCAACCCACCTACTCTAGATCAGATATTCGCTTTTCGAAATTTTAATGGAGGTTTAGAGGCGTAATAAGAGATGATACCTGCGATATTACGTCATTAATTATTACGTAAGTTATTTTTAAGACTTCCTAAAATACCTAAGGACAATTTTTTTCATTTCAACAATTGTTTCATTCATAATTGGAATTTTTAGCATGAGTAAAATTAATCGTTTTTTTGAAATTTATTAATAAGCAATAGATAATAAATTGTAAATTAAGTCAATTCCAGGAGAAACTCAGTATATTTTGAGCAAGCCCGTTGATTAAATCCAAGTCATATTCAATAATAGTTCATTTTTTAAGATTTTTTTTATTTGTATTCAAACGAAACAAAATTCTTTATGCATACGCTATATGTCGGTGGTAGGCTGTTAAATCTGTTCTATCAGTACATCTTAGAAAAAAAAATAAAGTAACGTCAATGCCGTACTGATATATATACAATATATATTTTATTTTTACCAAAAAATACATTGATCAAGTTTTTCTCTATGCTTTTTTCATTTTAGAAAAAGTTGTGTTTAAGATTCCGTTGTTGAATATCACTATATTTTGAACGTTGTTTACTTTGATGTAACTATACCATTAGGTTTGCTTAAATATAATATTTAAATATACACTCGGAAAATTTTTAATGAAAGTGTTTGGTAAAGTTTTGCGCGAGGAAACAAAGGATCGCAGAAAGGATAACTAAGGATGAGCACTTACCATTAAACGTCTATGATATTGCAATTTAAAAGGGGATGAAATCGAGCGCATTGTTGTATATAGGAAAGCTGAAAACTTTTGGTTAGTCAGCAGGCGAATGAAGGAAAGGAATGGTATTAATGAAAGTAAAAGTAGTATGGGTCCCTCAGCTTTTGGGACGGACTCGGTTAAAAAAGTCTAAGCAACGCTAGAACGAGACGAACATTTCATGTAATGCCAAATCACTTGCTGTTTTTTTTATATGTTTATTTTTCCGTGGATTAATCTCATGTTCAACATCTTGTGTCAACATTCATGGGAAAGTCTGTAATACATAGATTAATAAATCAAACAGTTTTTATAACGAGATAATAACGTGGATTATTATTATTGCATACTTATCATAGGAGCTGGAACATCCTGAAAGATATACAAAAAATTATTTTCATTTGCGCGTAGTTCAAGTTTTTAAAAGATTACTCGTATTGCATTTCGTTGAAAAATTAAAATAAAACTTTGAAAAATGTTAAATGTATAATATGAGATATTATAATAATCTTTATATCTATTTATTATAATAATCTATAATAACCTTTTTATTATTTAATTATTTCAGAATCGCATAATTTTTATTGTTTTTATCTAGTGTCATTTCTATCCTGTTTTACACGTTCCTATAAGAAGTATTTCATTTGGCTTGGTGCTTTCATTCTAAAGTTCATGAATTTTATCATTGAATATAAAGTTATAACTGCAAAACTTAATTAGAATCGTAATGTTAAATTATAATTTAAGTACAGGTTACAATAAGATAATAACAGTATCAACTTTTATATAATATATATTACAATATGAAAGCAAATATTTTTTTGAATATTTTTTCCCTTATAATTATACTAATTTTAGAAAACAAGTAAACATTTTCTTATCTATGTGTATATGTATAACATTTTGTACTATTTGTTCCTATTGATAAATAAACATAATTTCAATCCCTGCAATTTAATGTGTTTTTGTGGAAAGTTAACTAACTAATCGTTTTTACAGTTGGTCGAATAATTCGGTATAAGAAATAAATTTTCTCTAATAGTATTTTATAATATGTGTAACAAGTTGTATAATAGTGAATACAGATGATTATGTCCCACTAACATTTTCATATATCAAGTGTTGCGTGGTGAGGTTGAAAATGAAAATGTGAGTTTAAACAAAGATAACATGTCGCCTATATATATCATCTGGGTATTTTACTAGCAAATATATTTTTTATTTTTTCGTTTTTATACTTTTTTTTGCATATTAATTTGTCCTTATCGACACATCATATATTTTATTTAGACTTTATTTGTTGGATTTACTATACTGTAAATTTTCCAGTAATAAATAATAAATGACTAACTGAAAGACGTAAAATTTTTTTGGATTTTAAATTATATTCCTAATTGTAGATTTCATGTTAAATTAATTTAATAAAATAATACATTTAATGTATATAAAAAACTCTAATATTTATTTTTTTTATTTTTTTCGGGTGTAAATAATAAAATAATATAATCATTTAGTTTAAATCAAAATTTAAACTAAATTTTATTAGTAAAGTTAATTATTATAATGAATTATATATTTACGTTCATATAAGCAAAAATAAAAAATATTACTTTTGATTAAAAAGATCTTTATATTCGTATTTTTTAATGTTGAATTTTTCATTTAAATTATTTTTTAATATATAAATTTGAATCTGCGAAATTAATCTTGATACGCCTACAGTTATTTAAAATTAAAATGTTTTTCCATGAAATAGCCAATATTTTATGATGCAAATAAAGTTCGGTTTAATGTTTGTCTATATAACATAGTCTTCATTGCATTAGGGAAACTTATGCATTAGATACACATAATTCATCTATAAATTTTTATTCATTTTTTTTTTTTTATTATTAGCTAAGCACGGCGCATTCCATTTTATTTATAGGGAAAAATTATTTTTCACTATAAAAGAGGTCAACCAATGTAGTAGTCGCACTGCAAAAGAGAAAAGAGGTATTGACGTGTCGAGATAGCAGCCCAGAATAAAAAGTACCTCACTATGTGTGAGTCTCCGTAACTTTGAAATATGTTGAAGCTCTCACCTTTAACCTTTTTCTTTCTTTGGCCTCGTGTTTTGTATCTCTATACTTGTATCAACGTATAATTCATCACAGCAGTTCGTTGCATATAGATAGGTTTCTCTGATATGTATTTAAATGCTATAAATGCATAATATTATTTGTATGAGGCAGAGAGAGAGAGAGAGAGAGAGAGAGAGAGAGAGAGGAGAGAGATGGAAACGGAAACAGAAAGACGAAGACGTGTAGGGATATAATTATAGCACCTGTTCATAAATATTAAGTGATATTTTTTCGTTGTTCCCTCTTCTAGTTATGCAGATTAAGAAATGAGGATTGCATGTGAAAAAGAGATCGACATAGCAAGATTTTTTTATATTTTTTATATTTTTTTAATAAAGATATTTAAAATATGCAATAAAAGATGTATATAAGCAATGAATGTTGTTACCACTTTTACGATACTTTCCTTATTTTTCTTATACGAGAATCAATGAAGGAGAAAGTTTTATATTATAGAAGTACAAACTTTTTAGTTATCGATATCTTAAGTAAGCGAGAGTATTTTGATTAATTAGACTAATAATATACGAGTTTGATATAATAATAATTTTTGTTTCCTATTCAGTAGAAGCATTTGTGCAAAATGTATAAGATCTAATGGTATGATCATTTTACGATTATAATAAAAGATATTAAAAATATTATGAAAACTTGATATTTTTTATCCGAACGTTATATTTATTGGACGGTCAGACACCTGAAGTTCGCATGACTTTGTCATAAATAGACGCAGTCATAAGAGATTTTTTTTTTAATTGAGTCGTTTACTTAAGCTTCGAATATTGTCAATTGTCTATTTTCTTTCTTAACAAGATTCATCATGATTATACTCAACGGATCGATCTTTCCCTTTTTCTTATTTCTTATTTTTTCATTGGTTTATGAGTAATCTACTTTTCAAAGCAAATATGTTTAAAAAATAAGACACCATAATATTATAAAGTATGTAAAAAGTATTAGGATAATAATGAGATAAATGAGTTTATTGAGATTGAATATTGATTGTTTAATGAGAGAATATAAAAAGAAGCGCGCAAAACTGATAATATGAAGAACATTGATGTTAGCAAGGAAACTTCTTATAATTTCTTTCTATCTTTATCTATATTTTCATTGCTCTTCTCGACATACTAGTTTTGTCAGATATTTTGCTCAGAGCATTAAGCTTTCACATCTTAACAAATATTAAGAGGTCGTTAAGCCCTTTGTCAATAGACGAGTGCTTGACAAATTCAATTACCGAAGCTAACTATTATCAAAGGATTATTTCGTCTTTATTTAAGAAGCCTTTAATCAACTTGATTCGCTCTCCGTTCTTCTTTTTAAAAAGCTTATAAATATATATTTGTCCATATGCGCGATGCCTCGTACTTTTTGTCTCTAAGAAAATGTGAATATATAAGCATAAATGGCATCGGTAAAATCGGTAATGAACCTCTTGACGTGTTGCTTCGTCATTTGAGAAGATGGGCACCTTAATTTCTAAATTAATAGTTCTCTCAATTATGCTCTTAGATTTGCTACAGCGCATTTACGATAGAAGGTGACGCTAAGATGTAATTAAACTAATAAAAATACCATGATCTGCAATTATTTATACTTTTGTTTCTTATACCATTTAATTTTTCATATTCGAATTTATTATTTGCAAATCCGGAATCTATCGATGAACTTTAAAATTAGCATTTTTAATTAGAATCATAATTTATTCATTATAATAATATTTATGATAACACTTGTATTTAATTTAAATATGTTTGCTTAAAATATTTATTAAGAATTTGAAATAAGGCTTATAAGTAGATGGCATAGTTCATCGGCAATGCAGTGTGAATTTATCTTCAATTAATGTTTTTATATTGAATCGTATTACGCTAAATGAATATTATATATTGTTTTTAAATATTATTTACAGGAGATACATAAATGATTTCTACATTTTTAATTTTATGGACTTTAAATATAATTAAATTTCATAAATAATGAACTCACGTAAAACCAAATCACAAAATCAATAATGTCATGTAATTCAAGAAAACTAATAGACACCGATTATTTAATTTGGTAAATTACAAATATTGCTGTTAGATGAGCTGTACTTTCATATAGAATATCCTTTTAGGCGAAATGGATTTTTTGACCGAGCCACGTGTTCTCGGGCCTTTGTCGAAAGGAAGATCAATACATGATATAACATAGGTGAGGCATGATGATATATTGTCCTGCGGATCTGGGCTGGTCACAAATATAGAAGAAAGTAGAAGGAAAGAATTTGTAGCCTAAGATAGTGAAAAAGTTAAGAAAGTGACAATAAGGAGCGGAAAACGAAGAAAAAGTAAAACGAAATCAAGCGATGAGAGGGCATAAGGCCGGAAATACGAGACACTCTTCATCCATTCAATCCCAGACCTAGGATCTCATTTCCTGGATTAGCAACGACGTAAAGTCGAAACAGCTTTTATGAGACGTAGTAGTGCAGGTGCCTTCTTTTATGTGCTGTAAAAATCCACCTTCGACAATGAGGCTTCCGACTATTTTTGACGTTCTTTTCTCTATCTCTTCGTCTCAATCTATTCCTCATATAAAAAGAAAGTACGTAACGCTTGCTCTCGTGGACTAGATAAGGAGAAAAGAAATATATGCTCGGACTTCTGAATTGATTCTGCAAATCTATTAATCGGAAAATCTAGCCAATTTATAAATTTATAAATTATGTATTATTATTATTATTATTATTATTTTTAATAAAAAATTTATAGGTGAAATGCGCATGCAAAACTTTATTTTGATTATCTTGATTTTTTACATTCTTATTAATCCAAACTGTAAATACAATGGGAATCAATTCAATTGTCTTGGTATTCACCTGATATCCACAAGTAACGAATATTCGGTTAAGAAACCTTCTATAAGTATAATTTATTTGTTATATTATAAATAATATAACAAAGGTTTAATTATTTACTAATATTCAGTATATATAAATCTTAAAGCTTTTTTAATATTAAACATTTTATTAGAAAACTGGGAAACTTTAAATTTATCAAAAGATTTAATTTTGAAATAAATTTCTTAACGAATATATATTTATTAAAGCATCTCCAATTATATTGATTTGTTTCATCCTTTAATAAAATCGTAAAATAAATTCTGTTACAAATGTAACAGTATGAATATCTAAACCATAATCTAAAAAATTATAGAAATTTTAAGCTTAAACGTAAAGGGATTGAGCGTTCCACATATATTTCTGAAAAGTGGAAAAATAGTTATTATAAAAATTACAACGTTAATCGTACTAATAGGAACAGTGGTTTAGCTTTCGACTATTATTATAGAAAATGTCATTGTTTTTTAAAGCAATTTGTTAACAAAAAATTTCAGTTTTTATTTTATTTTACGTACAGTAAATGTAGATTAATTTCATATGAATTTAATAATACGTCCCACACCCGTAATTTTTATATCAGAAATATATTTAATGTGTTAATATAGTTTCAAAAACTAAAACTTATTTATTAATTAGAATTTATTAATTTCTTAAAATACACAAGCTACGTTTCAATTTTAAATAATAATTAAAATATTTTAAAAGCAATGAGCTACAAAGGTGTTTTGAAACTTTTTGAAAGTATAAAGATAATCATCTTTTGGTAATAATTGGTCATGACTATCCTGGTATCTCGATGAAATCTACGGAAACGGATGAACGAAGAGATGTTCCGTTTTCTATTAAAAATCTAAAAGCGCGGAAGAGAGGAGTAAAGTAAAGTAAGTAAAGCATACGGATAACAAGATTTGAACGTTAAAAGTGAGATTCGTGGTTTAGTTCAAGCATTGGCATGGCTTGGTGCCAACATAGGACCACTCGACTTCTCTTTTCTTTCTCATTTTCATGGGACATAATTTATGCGACGAATAATTTAATGTGTGCGTGCGTGTGTGCGCCTCGCGTCTGGTATACTTCAAACAACTCGTCATTAAATTTGTTCGCGGCGAGACGTCACAAAGCCGAAATGACCGTATCGAGCTTATAAAGATTTCATCTTGTCTACTGTCATGATCTTTGCGAGTACGATTTCATCCAAAATCATAAACGATATAACATTATTGATCTAATTAGATAAATTTCACATAATTTGATAATAAGTATTTAAATTATTATGAGTGAAATAATTAACTTTTTCGAGGAAGATGTACTTTTAAAGACATTCTAAGATTTTTTGTGTCAATTAAATATTTGATCGCGATCTATAATTTCATACAACTAATATACAGTTTGCCATATCTAATATTATTCATATTCACTAAACTTACCATTTTGAATCAAGACGCATAAGGTTTCTATGACAAAGAACAAAAGACAAATACTCTTGGTTTATTTTTTAATATGGATTACAATAATTACGGAAAATATCGCTCGGTTAATCATTATCACATTTGTTTTAAAATGTTTACATAAGTTTTTTTTTATACATGTCAATATTTTTTTGATATTTTGAACATGTCAATAATTATTTGATATATGGTTTGTAATATCACGTTATCAAATAAATCATCTTATCAGTTGCATTGCAGTTAGAATTATTTGAAACTGGAAATGGAATTTTTTTTTAAAAATATTTTATCTTTTTTTCAATAAAATTTAAAACCTATAATATAAATTTATTTTTAAATTGAAATACCGTTACTTGGCTATATTACATTAACTCCAATAATATAAAATGTATGTGAGGTGTGAAAGAAGGAAGAAAGGTATGGCATCATTTGTTTCATAAATTTTAATTTATTTAGTTGCGATTATTTTCCGATTTAGTAATCTAGAATAACCTCAATGTCCTACCCTCGATTTAGGTAACGAAAGTCCGCGTAAATCACTTGCGAAAAATAACGATGATTAAGGAAAATATGTACCAATATGATGATGATATCAATTAACGAGCAACAAAAAAATCTGAGCGCATATTGAGTTTTGACGAATCATGCCATCCATGTTTTGATAGAAAACAGAATCTCGACTCCTCAGACATCCACCGTCTCTCTTGCCAATAGTCATCGATGTAGCATTAACATAATGATGTGCTGAATTGCAATTCACTTATTTTTATTACTTAAGCTTGTGCAGTTTTACTCTTTGGAATTAGTGATGTGAACACATTAATTTTTTTCATGTAAGAATTTTAATATTTTTAACTTTACCTTTTGTTAAGTCTTTTAAATTATATGAAATCAATAATTTTTATACATGAATTATCAAATATAAATTAGACTTAGCTAGGAACTGAACTTTTCCTTTCATAATAGAAAATATGACGATTATTATATTTATGATAAATGATAAATAGAAACAGATTAAAACAGATTTATCATTTTGATGAAAATTCAATTAACTTAATTAAATTTAAGTTGGACTGCCAATGTTTCGTTTATGAAACCGAATATATTAATAAAGTTCCTGTTGAAATTGCTAATCGTGTTTCCTATGCAAAATGATCCAACAAGAATTATAATATTAAAACAATTATATTATTTTGAGAGATATTCCTGGAGAAGATAAATAGGAAATATACGACAGTGTACGTATCGATATCGTTGTTATCCAATTTTATACGTAGTGTGTACGAATAACTACAAATCGAGTCGTAGCCCGTTATTATTTTATGTTCTATATATTTCAGTATACAGGAAGAAGGGCAGTTTAAAAAGGCGAGTTGAGCGGAGACTTCAAATTTATTAGTCAAGTGAATTCACTTATGCCAAAATTATCTAGTGTCAGGAAAAAATGTACATTTATCTTTCATGAAAAATGTTAATGCTGTATTAAAATATTAATAATAAATAATGTTATATATTATAGAGACTGTATGATTTTCAGATAATTGCACAGTATGTTGTTATTTAATGAGGTTTTATTTTTAAATTATATCTTCTTGGAATAATGAACATGAACTGATAAACTGTAATTTGATTTTGGTTTTGAATTACTTAATATTTACCTTTTTTTTTTTTAAATTTTATACCGTACAAATGTATATAAATGTATCAGATAATCAGTGTTCTAATGCTTTAGTATAAAATAAATTATAAACACAGCAATTAAGAAAAGAAACTTGCAATGACACCGTATCGCAATAAAAAAATGATTCTAGAAAAAGGATTATGAGATTAAATTTATGTTACGAAAAATGAATGTATCACGATGTAGGCTGATGATACTAGTGACAATAGCTTCGAAAGACTTGAAATTAAATAAAGGGAAATCTGATACGTTGAATTATCGCGAAAAATAGCGGTATAGGGATAGAATAATAAGTATATATGAAAGCGGAGGAGTTAGGGAAGGGAGAACGAAAAAGAGAAAGATGATAAGTTCTGTGAATAAATGTTAAAAGTCGTGTTAACTAATTGTGTGGACGTTCTGTTTTTCTCTTTCTTGCTACGTCGTTAACTAATTTCGACGGATACGCTAAACTCGCAGTTTCTTCTTCTTCCTTTCTTTTTTAATCACCTCTCGTGTTTTGCAAGAAAGTTTATATTCTGATATAATTAATACTCTTTTTTAATAATGTCAATAATCATATAATTTAATATATTATTAAAATGTAGATTATAAGCGGGAAGTACAAACGTATTTGAAGAAAATCCATATCATTATAATAAATGAATTTTTTGTTATTCATTTCTTTTATTGATACCAAACTTTTATTTGGATTTATTTTAAAATTTTTTATTTAAATATTTAAGCCATTGAGTCATTTTCACTCTTTAAAAAATCCTCTTAATTTAGATAATGATGTAATTATTATAAGAATAAATAGAATTTAAGCTCAATTATCTTTTAATGAATTAATATGAATAATTTTAAAAAAGCTTGCAATTATCTCAGAAAATCCTCTTCCGGAAAAGAAAAGCATTTATTTAACTCATGTTCTTATAATATATAAAATCATGCTGTAGATAATATGAAAAATATCGTACAACAGTTTAGCTTGCCTATTAAAATAATCTGCATACTAAATTTTTTTTAAATTTTTATTATTAAAACATTTGAAGTAAGAGGACTATAATATAAGTTAAGTTAATCTATTGCGTCACATAGATACAATATTTTCAAGTCTTATGTCATAACACAATTAATTTTGTTTATATTTATTCCGTAATGATGTTTGGAGTAATATTTTTATTACATGTATTACGGTATTCGGTCTTGCTCTTAATTATTATATTCGTAGAATTAGTGATATTAAAATTTTATCAGATTATTCGTACTAGATATATTATTATTTTAAGATCACAAATGTTTCCGCTTCACCGGACGCTCTTTAATTTTGACCTTTGATCTACTTCATCGAGGTGTTTTCTTCAATTCTTATGTCAGTATTACAATACTTAACATTATTATGATATTTGATTGAAGCGACGGCTAGTTAACGAGCAGTGTATTTAAAGAGCCTGCGTAAAGTGGAGGTTAATTCGTGTTCTCAGCCTCGGATGTTCCGTCAACGAATGAGCAAAAGTTTCGGGATTTTACGGAGTATCTAGGATGGCGTCGCCTTAATACATATTTATATGTGCAGGTCTTTTTTCAGCTTTGATATACTTTTATATGTCCGGTCATTATAGCCCCAAGCGCACAGTTGGGCCAACATATGTCGTTTTTTTTGTGCTGCTTGATTTTCCAACAGCGCGCGGGTCGACCAACTCTTTCCTCTTTTATTCGCCCATTTTATACATTTAGTCGCAGTCCGAAAAGGGGATTATAACTCTACCTGTGGTGCTAGTCCCCCTGTTTCTCATTTTAAGTTGTTTTAGAGATCACAATTGGACTTAATTGTTTAGATTTAATGGAGTAAGTGCTCATACTTATATGCCAGGGCGCGATCCTTTGTCTTTTATTCTCTTTATTTAGAAATTCCTATATTTCCCAACAAAACCTGAAATATTTATTATCTAATTATTAGTATTTCAAGTATCATGCTTTAAATTTTATGAGCTTTAAAGAAAATGTCGAAGGAAACTAAAGTGAATTCTCAGAAAGTTGATTATCATGAGACGAACGAGGACGAGGAAGACTGCCGAAGCCACGCTAAAGTTTATAGGCTCGACACTTTCAGAGTCAAATTATATATTTTACGGCGATATAATACTATAAAATCGTTTATATGCTGAAGGTGTATCCGGAACGAGCGGGACTGACCAAAAATATAGCTTGGATAACTCGATGCACCCGAATGATCGTTCGTGTGTTCTAACGTGTTTTTGTATTTGAACGCCAGACGCTTTTGTTTGAGGGAAAAAGTCCATGACGGTTCGATCATGGAAATTGACGCACGTAAGCAAGGAGACCTCGATTAATGCTTACTCTTCTCGCGATGATTGACGTGATCATACTGAGCGGCGTTCCATAATTGATCACTCATTACTCTATGAAGGTTACATCGAACTTATACTCGTTTTTTTAATCATTCGGTTGAAATATTTACACTCTTACCCTTCCTGTGCACTATTATTACACTACAAGGAGATAAGGTAAACTTAGAGTATATTAGTATACTTAGTCAATTCAGATATCGTTTACTATTAATGACTGGCCAATTTCATCCATTAACGTAAAAAAGTTTTAGAAATATTTAAAATAATCTAATCATATTCGCTCGTAATTTATTTAATGCTCCAACTAAAATGTTCCCAACTCTCTCAGATATTGGATTTTTCATTAAAGTGCTATTTTTAATCTTGGATATTTATAAGGATTAATTGATCAATTAAAAAATTTCAAGAGATTTATAATTCAATTATCTTTAATTATTATAAAAGGACCTGAGTAGTTTTAGTACGAAATTCATATTTTCTTTCTGATTAATATTAAAATTCATTAAGTTAATCATTATTCTGATTTTCCGGATATCTTAGGATTTATATTTTCTCAATCTTTCAGCTTTAAATAAAAAAAATAATTGTAAAGAAAATTTAAATTTTCTTACATGAAGAGTAATTAATTTTAATGTATAATAATATTAATGTTTTGTTTGAATTTATAAAAAAATCCTTGAACCAAAAACATATAAATGATAAACGGAGTTTTTGAACATAATTTAACTGTACTACGTGGATAATCTTAATTGTTTTTATTATTTAATTAGATTGGCATAAAGAATAAAATGCAATGGTAAATCAATGAAAGATTTAAGTTCACCTCCGATCGAAGGAGCACGAGATATTTTCTCTTCTGTACTCTACCAGATCGTTCAGTAATTTCTAAGAGTATCTGACTAGGCGCTGCTAACTATATTTTAACTACTTTACCTTCCTTCGATTCTTATTCACCGAAGAAAGCGATAAAATACTATTCTTACCACATCTTTTCCTCTAAGCAAAAGCAGATTTTGACCTAGCGTGTTTATCTTTTAGCATTCGAATCAAACAAAGAGAAACCGAAATATTAATTAATTCCTAGTTTCTGATAAATAGACAAGGCGGGAAAGAGAAATTCGATCTGATGTAGATCATTCTTTTGTAAAAATCATATTTTTCACTAGAATGCAAAAGGATCGTCCTAAGTCGAATGACGGGATGATGTGTGATGCTGGTGTCAACGAAAAGGGGATAGTAGAGAGGTATATTGGGTTTTGAGTCGCTTGGAATCAAAGAGGCTTTCCGTGGAGTTACTCATCGAGGCTCGATTGCGGGGATACAGGTGATGGAGGCTGTTGGATTGGATCCGAGGGCTCAGTAATGCACATTGACGTTTTGCCGATAATTCTTGCGACATTTCGGCACGCTGTATTTGCTTCGATAAAAAGAGTTGGAGAAATACTGGGGATGGCTGTATTCCTCGGTATAAAGTGAAATTAGGGTATGGAAATTGTATAAAGAAGTGATACATGAAGGTGAACGCTACATTAGCTTTCAGGAGAGAGGCATTTAAAAAATAAAAGGAGAATACGGCAATGAAGGAAGGAATTGATTGGAATAGGATAAATTCCATTCAATATTTACTAATAATACTCGTATCTAAAATCGTATCTGAAATCGTATCTAATCAGATTTTTATAAAAATTTGCTTATTTTTTCTCTTTAAAGGACTGTAGATAAAGTATATGCCAGCAAATTATATAACTTCCTATTTATTTATTCAATCGTTTTTCAACGGTATTTGTGGCAGATACAATTTAAAAACTACATATTTATTTATTTTACTTTCGCTTTTATTATATAGTATTACATACAATATAATATTTATTAAAAATCAATCGAGCATTATTTTATTTATTTTGCAACGTAGTATGAAAGGTACAAAATTTGAATTTAACAAAAATTGTAAACAACAATTGAATAAAAGGTACAAAAAATAATTTCATATATAATCGATATTTCAATAGATCTCTATTTGTAATTAAATATTTAAAATTAATATTAGTTTTTTACATAGTAAATATGGATGTAATTTATGAGAATACAAGATTTTTTGAAATGACATGTAATTTTATGTAATCGATTATTTATAATTTATAATACACATAAGCATATATTCGTACATTAATATATTAATTATTAACTACTCATTCATTTTCTTAAAACACCTTTTTCAACATTTTATTAGTATTCTGTATTTTTTGCCCATGTAATTAATAAATTAATTATTAATTGTAGAATAAAATACTTTTTCACATCAATTCTACAAAATAAATTCCTTCGGTTTATTAATGAATGTTCTTATACTTATTCCTCCATTAAACCACATATTTAAAAAAACTGAATTTACAATATGTACAATGTTGCTAACTATAATAAAAAACCAAATGCAAGAAAATTAAAAAGGAACTTTTTTTGAAACCTGTTTTGTTTAAGAATATTCATGATTGTTAATATTTATAAAATACTTAAACGAAGAATTTTATTATTTCCGTATCTTACATATTGTTCTTGTGATTTATTAGTAAATAATAAAATTATATGTTGTAATAATCGTTTATAATTTTAAATTAATTAAGACCTTTACTAACATGGCTTTTCAATATGAAAGATAATCTTTAATAATGATAATATTTATTATTTAATATTCATTATTTAATATTTATTATTTAAAAATCGCTGGAAAAGAATTAATATTATGCTAATTAATACAAATGAATTTATATTATTTTGTTTTCGTTTTAACGCAAGCTGTGACGCAAAAATGTTACTATTGTTTGTAGTTTCAATATTATTGACAATAAATCTAGAAATATGATCTTTTTTTTTTTAATTGAACATTGACGAGAGAGAAAACGCGGGAGACAGAGAAAGGGAGATGATTGCAAACTTTAGAAAAGGTCGGTAGGTCGGCCAGTGGAGTGAACATGTCTGAAAGTGGTCGGAAACGAAACGGAAACGAGAAGGAAAGTAGAAGGATATTAAGTCGTATGCCCGAGATTCTCTAACGGGAAAAAGTTAAAGAAAAAAAATCATAAGAAATAGCAGATAACGTTTTGCCGATGTTCATTGGATCTAAGAATAGAACGAAATAGAAGAAAATGAGTAAGAGCCAACAATGCTTTTCGTGTATTTTCATTTTTGCTTTGTTATTTATTCATCTGGAGTTGGAATTCAGACTTGAAGTCTAATAGGATTTATATTTTTGGATCTTCCAATTTACCATTCGTACATCATTTCGTACTTTTGATAACTGAAATTCTTAGATGCTGTTTAAATACAAAGTAGACTTGTTATTATTAATTAGAAGTTAAATGGTTTTTTAAATTGTTTTTATTTCAATTACATATCAAATGCGCATTTGTAGTCAGTGATAGTATTTATTTAGTAAAATAAATTATCATACAATTTTAGAGAAACTTGCGTACTAATTTATGAACTACTAGAACTAATTAGAACTGATGTTTGCAAAAAGAAAAAATTGGAAAGTTGTAACTTTTTGTTAATCTTTTGCCGTCTTTTGATTGTTAAATTATTTTTTGACAGGAAAGTTTCAGTACATTTACAAAACAGTGTAATAAAGAATCAGTAAATCGAATCTCGCTCGTCTTTTAAATAATAGTTGTAAATGCGAGACAAAAAAAAAAAAAAAAGAAGAATTAAAGTAGCTAGTTTTGGCGGAAAATTTAAGGCTAATAATTAATTAATAGGGTATTTCTCTGAGAAAGAAAGCAAGAGTGGGAGTTGGGCTGGGAGTGAGAGTGAGAGCGATAGAGACAGAGGCCGATGAAGGACGCGTAGTAGCAGTACTTGAAAGTCGAATAGAGATGCTCTGCCGCCTGTTGCTTCTTGTGAACTCTTCTCGAAAAGGCTTAGAAAAAAAGCTCTTTTTCGGCTAATTCGTCTGTCCTTTCTTCAATCACTCTTTTTGATTAACTTTTGATTAACGTTTGGGCTTTCCGGCTTTATTCAATTTTCATGTCATTTTGCTCATGTCGAAAGGTTCAGTATCTTTTTACAGTGGCTCGAAGTTTTATTTACACGTATTTATTATACAAGCTCAATATTCGAATATTTGCAGAAGAAAAATCATAACTGTCTCGTTTTGTTGAGCCAATTACTTTTCATTTCTAACATATATCAAATGAGAATGTGTTTGTATCTTTACAGTCAGGATAAGAACTTGTTAATTTTATAATGTTCTACAATAAATGTTAATTATTTTGTAGTTTCTGTATTGACTGGGAAGAAAAGCGCTTTGAATGCAGTTTAGCTTTTAGGTATTAGTAGATTAATGATTAAATTAAACTCGAAGTATTTTATTCGTTATTGATCTAGAAGTATAATTAATCTTCAATTCTTCATATGTATTTATCTTGCATTCAATTACGAAAAGGTTTTACCGCATGTTTCTTACCATTTCATTCGAATTTCTGATCATTATCTTTTTAAGAAATAATGTTTCAAGAATTAATGATCCGAATATTTATCAGACCACTCCAGCTGAAGCCCTAAAATGTTCAAGTTTTACTTACACCTTCGCTTTTCCTTTATACTTCTTATTTTACGAAAGTTTTCCTTAATCACTTGACTATCGCTGTATTAATACAAAATGGAAAAAGTACTAGTCTTAAACCTCAGTGAACTATAGTCTCAATTTTAATAAATCTATCTTTAGAATTAATTTTTATTTTATTGCTATTTAAATTTAAAAATTATTATTATAAATATTAAATAGAGTTTGCCATATAAGTTTTTATGAAACGAAACCTTGATTTTTTTTTTAAATACTATATTAATAAAAAATGTAAGGGCTTTCAATAAATCTAATGCTTTGACTTTATAATTGCTGAAAGTAAACGAAAAATTTATATATTCCCGTACAGTTTTAACTCTGTAGGTTGATTATTGTAAGAGTTCCAGTTATAGAGAACGTCTCGTTTCATGATTTGGGGAGGGGGGGGGTAAGGGCGATATATTATCAAATTATTTGTAATTACAATTAGTTGATGATCGTCGCGGCAGACCACTCTTGACTAGAACGTGCCTGCGTTTAACCTATTTAAGTATTAACTATGCTCGGTAAAAGTTGTCGACGCATATTGTCTGAACGTGAGTGGATAACTTTCCACCAAAGCCTTTTGTCGCATCGGAATTGTTTTTCTGAAAAAAGCTCAGTATGCACGTGAGAAAATTTTTTTAGAACGGTTCTGGGACTCATCAAGAATATACTGCACGTAATTTTTTCAGTTTAGTTTTCCTTCAGACAAGTAATTATTCGATTTAAATCTAATATATTTTTATTATAAAATTAAAATAAGAAGTATCAATTTTAATTTTAATTATTCACATTTAAAGAAAAACAAGTATGGCATCTAAAATAACCTCTTATGAGCTACAAAAAAATTTCACGGTTTAATGGTTTTAATACTTTTAAATATCGAAGATTTTAGTTTTTTAAAGCGTGCATGTTATTATAAATTCTGAGCCATATGATTATATATTCCTTTAATCAAAATAATTTTGAGATTATTTCTTAAATGAATTTAATAATAAAGAATGTAGGGAAAGATTGAATGGCTTTAGTTTTATTATATATGTAATATTACCGTTGAGAACAGAAAGATGGTAGCCATTAGAAAAAATAAATTCTTAATACTTCTTTCGAAAATAATTGCTGGATTTACGTTAGATTAAATTTCGCAATGTAAAATGTAATTGTAATAGACAATCGAGGCAAAGTATAATGAGAATGATAAGTGGTTAAACGGGGTTTTTAGGGAGGAAGGGGAGGGAGTAGGTTCGAGATGATGGAAAGGCGAGGCGAGCCGATGAAGGCGCGATAGGGCACGCCGATTTCTACTAATCTATCTAATTTTCATTGTTGACTCGACAAGATTAAATCGACATTATTTTTCGACTCTCGAAAGCAGCGCTTGTGCTCAAATGCAGACTCGATAAAAGGAGTTTTCCGTCGACGGATAATGGCACTTTTTCCTTCCATTCCCTTTATCCTTTACTTTTTCATACCACCCGCGGGACACGGATTGCTGTTCTACGAGGGACAGAATCTCCTGGCTTTTACTTGTTCCTTTAGTTGGTATCCCTACGCGCTGGTATATTATAGACAAAAATGACGATAACGATTCGTAACTGTTTCAGCTTCGGGCTTTGAATATTAATTACCAATGGACGTATTGAAAGAAAAAAGATAATACAAGTAGCGTCGAAATTGAATGGTACTTTGTTCTATTGAAATAAAATCTCAATTAGGTTTATGTTATTCAATCGTTAGATAATGGAGGATCAGATCTTACAGAGGTGGATATCGTTTATAATAAGACTTGCCAGTGAGCATTAACCTTACTTTAACCATATTTTCCAGTTGAATATTCAATGTACTGAAAATCGACCGACGCATTAGCATTACCGTATTGAAGAAATCTCGTCTTTTCGCTAATAAACCATAAGCACGTGTACATTACGCGACTCGCATACGGGCTTTGATAATAAAAACATCCTTAACCGAGATATCGTAGCTGTTGCTGCAGTAGAGCGGTGGCTAAAATATCACGACGAAGAAGAGAGGGAAGTTGGTGGTAGAGGAGCGAGTGCTTCTAATAATTCATCCTGCGCACCAAGCTCGTAAAAATATAGGCGAGCAGCACCGGCAATGGCGCAACGGCGTGCTTCTATCATTCTAGTTTCGCCCGTGTGTGTATATATATATATAATACACGGACTTCCAATCTTTCGTGGTGCCGCATTTCCTCTTCGTATCCCTCCCACGAATGCTGTAAAGCACTTCGTCTATCTGCGGCTGCGGGCGTGCCCTGACATTCCGTCATGTATGATAGTCGACGTCATGCACATGCATATACCGGTATGATATTTATTTTATTTCACCGTTTAATTAATGATAACACCGCTTATAAATAAATCGCAATGTTAATATGGCAAGAGTTTATTATGCAAAATGTACTGGTGTTTCGTGTGCTGCAATTCTTCACTCACGAGCGAGTATTACCTTCTTTTACGCTGGCTAACGCTTTCTATTGTGCCTCCTCTGCACTGATAAGTGATAAAATTTTAACTAAATGTTTGATAAATAAAGAAAGATTTGATTGAAAGCTCAAGTGTTGTCTAAATATCTTTTGTTTTAGTGTCAGGCCAGAATATTTGGCTCGACCATAAAATATCATGATTATATTTTATGATAACACTTGATGAATATCACTGGCTTTACGGTCATTAGTGATATAAGAGGCTCAAATGTTTTATTAGCGTTCTCGAGATATTTCATTCGTTTCAAAATAAAATTACTTGCGTCAGGCCTAAGCTTAATGTTCTTTAAAATTGCAGAGTATTTTAAATTATTATTAAGAGCACTAGTTTTAAAAAGGATCGTGAGAGATAAGTATTTTTTAAAAAGCTGTCGCTCTTATTATCTTATTATCCTTATATGGATGTACATACTGCGCAGAGGTAGGAATAGCAGACAGAGAGAGGGATGGAAAGACTAGTCAACAAGCAGCTTATTCGCCTCCTTATATCAATTTCATAATTTATATCTTCGCAAGCTCTTGATTGCTTTTACTTGCTCTTATTTTGGAAGGCCCTGTTTCCTGTGCCTTCGATAAGCCGTGGACAGCAGTATTGCCTTTTTATTTCAAAAGGTAAAATCGTTAATACTAAATAAGTTAAAGAATGCCCATCTACGAATCTTCTCAATCATTTTATTTTCTGCAATTATTCTCTTCAGGAGAAGAATATGGAAAATATTTTGGGACGTGACGAGGAGGAGGGATAGGAGAGTTCTTATCGACAAAGGCAAAACTCTAACAAAAAGTACATAATTCAAGACGACAATAACCATTTTCGAGAGTGTATATCTCTCTCTCTCTCTCTCGCTCGCTCGCTCGCTCGCTCGATCGCTTCTCGTCGTTTTCCTTTCGGATTATTGAAGTTTAACGACAGTAGGACCGCGATGGGCTGATTTTCTTATGTTCGTCGCTCGATCATGACTCGCTTTTCATCCGGTGATTTAATCTTTGTTGCTTAGCATCTCCATCGGAAAATGATTGATTGTATTTACAATATGAAATATAGATAAAAAAAATTGTATGTTAAAAGCTAATTTAAATTCATATATGAATTTATTAATGAGTATTTATTTATGAGTAATATTTACTGCTATGAATTATTAAGTTTATCTTTATCGAGTATTTATATTCGGGATATCAATGACTTGTTTTCATTAAATATTAAATATGACGCTTAATACAATTTTTATGAATTTTTACCATTTGCATTATTTGAATAAGTAATGAATAGGCAATGCATCATTATATTTATAAAATGTTGAATTCTTGGAATTAAAAGTTTTTGTAGAGATTCAGTTCTCAAAGTCAGCATTAATTGTATGTCAGTATTTATACATTTCACGCCTAAAACAATGTTTAAACACTATTCTTACTGTTCCAAAGTGCTACCTGTTTTGCAAAAACCGGATGTCGTGGTTATAAACCAAAGCTTCTAAACGAAGTCAAGGCTTTTCTGTGATGTCTATGAATATTTCTACTTATGCGTGTATAAACTCACGTATGAACTAGTCTAAATCATTTGAAATAAATCGAATCATCTAAAACTTTTGCTGATCAGTTATTTGACACTATATTAGAATATTTACTCGTAACTTAAATTCATATGAAATTATTGATTAATTGCGTGTTTTCAGAATTTTATAACTCGAACTTTATAAATTAGCTAGCAAGTACAATGTAGTGTCATAAAGACTAATTCATTAGGATGTTGAATGGACTAATTTCTTAATTCTGTTCAAATACTTGAAACAATGCTAGTCAATTAAATACCGAACCTTTTAATGTCGTGTCCTTTAAAACTGTACTTCCTTGTCTTTTCACTAAAACGTAGGTGGAAAGTTTGTATGTATAGTCTTACCAATATACACTCCTCTTCGTTCTCCCAAATGGTATTCTACTTGTTATTTGAAAATAAATTGTATTTTTCATCGTATTCCTTAATTTTTCAATTTCTAATCACATTATTATTTAATTGAAATTTAACTCCTTCATTAAATAATTTCATGGATATATTATTTTCTATAAATAAGTGTGTTTATATATATTTATTTATTATGATTTTCGAAAAAAACAATTTAAATTGTTATTTATTAAATACTTTTATGGGTGACAAAGGTTCATGCACATTGAAAGAAATTTATTTATAACCAAAGAAATTCATTGAAACCAATGAATTTCAATTCATAAATATAGAATTTTCATCGCTAGGCGTCTAAATCATCGCGAAATATAAATTCATAGAATTTTATACTTGGCACATTATAACATTATAAAACTTAAATCGAAATTAATTTAAATCGAGTTTATGTTCACGTAGTAACTTATTTTGTTAAGCTTTAATTTGAAATAAAATTTTATCCATTAATCGTTGTGGATGCTTACATTTTTTTTGCTTTTTGGTCATGATGACACAGAATGGCTCATTTAATCCATATTTTACCTATACTTGAAACTATGGGAAAGAATAAAAAAAATTTTAAGTACGTAAATAAATTTATCTAAAGCAATGCATACCTAACGATAAAATTTATTTTCATTGTTATGAAAGAACTCAGAATCATAATCGATGAGAAGACAGGGCAGTTTAAACGTACATGAAGTTGACGCGCGCGGACGGACGTACGCGTGATCGTCATTATGTCACGTGCGTTCGTATTATTTCGAGGCAAAGGACTCTTGAAGTAATTGAGAGAAAAAAGAGGGATCCAGCGATGAAACTGGCCGACCGATAGGCTGTCACCTTATTGTTTAGCGCGTGAGGGCATCGCGAGAGGATGGGCTTGGGCGGATATGCCGGGACCACTAGGGGCAGCGAAAGAGCGACGCTGATCGAGATCAGACCGTGCAAGCAAAAAAACTAATACGCGGTGGTTCACACCTCAGTTCCAGCACGCCGCCGTCCCCACCGCGGTTCCCACATCACAACTTCCACGCCATCGCACCTACACCGCCACCCTCGTTGCAGTCCATACATCATTATATCCACCACATCGTCGTATTCGCAAACCGCCTCCACATATAACTACATCCACATTACACGACCCACTACCACATGCAGCAACTTCCACGTCGTGGTCTTATAGTGGGCACCACGTCTCTTGAGAGCACGCGGCCTCTTCCCCTACGTCTACCCATCTCATAATTATTAATAAGAAGTCGTTATAATGACAGTTAAATATGTATATAATAATAAAGTTCATAATATCAGTTATTAAATGATAAAAAAATATTCGAATATAAATGCAGTTGCTTCGTTTTTGTGCTTATGCTTTACGTATTACAATTAATTTGTACCTATTGATTTTTAATTTTCGAAACACAATAATTAGAACTAATAATTTTATAAATTGTGGCTATGTTTGATCATATCCATGGAGCAAAAAGTATTATGTGGTCTAAAAATCTATTAAAATCGAGCAATTGTAAAGTCTGTAGATTGCGTGAATACAAATCGTATAAAAATCAACAAAAACAGTTATAATCTTCATATATATTTGTCTTCTCACAGATATCATTCATTTTTATTTGAATATGTTTAAGAAAGAAGACGTTTTTTAATCGATGTTCGTTATTTTTTCGCTTATTCTTAGCCTAGTTACTATTTTTAAAATGTATCCATTATTATGAATTAGAATATGTATAATGATTTCATAAGAATTTTTAAAAACCGTTTTAATAAAGGTGAGTGATAAAATGCGTAGTCGAAAAAGCTAGTTTTCAATGAAACAAAGAGATGCGAGGCCAAAAGGTGGAATATCGTGTAGCCAAGAGGATTGATCGAAACTTATTTAACTTGTTTGTTTAAATCTCAAATTTTATTTTTCATTGTAAAAAAAAAAGAAAAAAAAAAGATGAGATTCGTGAAGAAAAAACGTGAGGGTGGAGATGCCTGCCGCCCGTCCCGCGTTCTATTCTTTGCGGATAATACACATCGATATCCTTATCTCCTATCAAGAATTGCGTTTTCCTATCATTTAAACCGACTAAATCTCAACAATGTTTTTTTTTTTTTTTTAAGAGACTTCCAGCGGCATGAGATACAGGGAAAGCCATCGTAGTCATCGCAGATAGGCCTTGGGCTGTACGCACACAGTCGCCATTTTATAAATACATGTCTTCTCCGCGTGACAAGTCAGTCTCGTTTCTCTTTGCGTGGCTGCTGTGTATGTGCGTCCTGTCGGGGTGCGAGTAAATTTTTAGGAGATCGCAGCGGCAGTAAAAAGAAGAAAAAGAGAACGCGAGTCGAGTAGATTGAGCTGTGATTGAAATCTTAGCCTCAGGCGAACACAACAGGCTTCGATTTAAATGTGCGCTTGCCTGAGTGGGCGAGCCTCTTTTCAGTTATATCCCCATACTATTATTCATGTACACGCGCTTAAATGCATCTGTGATACAAGCGGAATTTCTTAGGGGTGGCTTGTTTGAGTACCAATTTTTTAAAGGACTATCTATATATATTCTACCGCGATTTGCGACTGATTTCACACTGCGCTGAAAATTGCATTTTATACATAATTTTGATTCAGTCAAAGCAAATTGATTTTTAAGTTGGTGATAAATTACTTGTACAATGAATACATTAATTACGCAGAATGAAACCCGCGGATTTTACAATATAAAACGCATGCATTTTTAGGATTAAAATCAATGTTTGGGACTGAATTCGTTGGGAGCAATTACTTACCGAGTAATGATTATATTGATTGTAGTAATTATATGAGTAATTATTTGTTTCAGGCGAAGCTCGACAAGAGTCAAAATGGCAAACCTTCTCGAGTCATACACATCAGAAATATTCCGAACGAGGTGGCCGAAGGAGAGATCGTTCACCTTGGCCTTCCGTTCGGTCGCGTCACCAATGTTTTAGTTCTTAAGGGCAAAAACCAGGTAAGTTCATCTCTATCTTAATTTATTATGCTTAGCCCACGTATAAAAAAGATCAAATTATGATTTAATAATAATAACAACAACAACAACAACAACAACAACAACAACAATTTTCGCACGTCTGTGTGTAGGGGGGGGGGTAGTCATCATATACGAACTGCTTACTAATCCTCGACATTTAATTTGTGTGTATGTCGGAGCAATGTATTGGAATCCATCAATTCTAGCATACGTTTTTCAAGGCAAGCGCTTACTAGATCGGGTATGGGGCTAAATTCTAAACCGAACTACAAGCTAATGAGAGAAAGGGCGATAATAGAAAGGGAAGGCATAGGCGGAAATGTCTTTGTTCGAATTCAAAATAAAATTACATACCGTATCGCATACCGTAAAGCTGCTCTGGCGTTTACTCCACGGCTATACTCGATTAGTGCGCAGCCAGTAAGAGAAACAATCTAATCGGCGATCATCGTTCATCCATTCGATTGTTCATTATTCTCTTTCCTTACTAGTTATATCCTCTGTACATTCGTATTGATAGTGAGACATCTAATACAACTTGATGGCCTTCCCCTCATGGGTGGCTTTCTACAAAACGCGCATACCAGGTCGACAATTCGCTTTTCAAAATAATATCTCGAAGCTCCGGATTCTGAAATTTTTTGCGTATTCGTAATTGCAACCAACTAACGCTTTCCGGTTGAAGTTCGTCTACCTGACTTACGATCTGTTTCTTGCATATGTGTAACTTAATACTCTTACAACACTTATGCGTCACTAAAATCCTTTTGTCGCGCGGAGGATAATTACGTCATCTTTATAACTGTTCTATCAAAATAATTAATTACAATAACGACAACGACAACAACTATAATAATAATTTATTAACAAATAATTAGGATTTTTATTTTTAATCTATTAGTGATACATTTTTTATTTATTAATTTATTGTCTCAAAAAACATATTCTGATTTGTCATTTATGTTCAATTTTTTTTCCTATAGCAATTTTTATTATCGAATAAATAAAAATTATTTACCCGTTCGCTTTACAATTATTTCTTTATACATTGTATGAATTAGTTGACACCTTCAACATTCAATCAACAATCAACATTCATTGATTCTAAAATACCAATTGGAAATGGACTTTTATTCATTTATAGTCTATTTGGTAAGTAAGAATTATCAAGCATTTTTTCCCATTGTTAATTCGGTAAATATGTTTTATTTAAATGATGATTTCGTACATAATTTGCCAGTGTTTGAAGCACGTAAAATCTAAATGCATAAATCTAAATCTATAAAAAAAATCAAATTATTAACCGCAAACCTTGTGATTATATGCTTCATTACTTACTAAAATATATAAATAATTGGTATTGTATTTTTAAATTAATATTAAACTTTGTAATTATAAAGTAAATAAGTTTGTGATAGAATGAGTAAGTAATAAATCGTTTTCAGTGAATTAATAAAATATAAAATTATTTTATTAAAAAATGTTATATTTCATAAAGTATGGTGTTGAAAATAATTAGAAAGAAAATTGTTTTTAGTATAAAATTTAAATTAAATCAATATTAGATTTTATGATAGTACGTTCATGCATATCTGTATTATTTATTAGAAAAATTAATTTTAATCTGAGAACTAATTAAATGATTTATTTAAATCGGTCTAAGCTTCTGAGTATAAACACACATATACACTACTTTGAGCTACTATTTTAATCATTCAGTATGATGTACAACTACTTTGGAATATTGTCTACGTATTTTTCCGTTTCCATGAATATTGATTCATTATGGGAACTTAATCTTTCGAATATTCAATTTATATATAAGGGGAATAAATATTTAATTTTGAAGGCCTCTTTAATTGATATTATATAATATAGATTTGTTTTTTGTTTGTGTTCAATTTCGGGTGACGAACAATCAAGTTTTATTCAGTTGAGAAAATAACTTTAGACAATATTTGCAAATTCGTAATGTTTTAGGAATAAATGTATTTTCAGCGATAAGAGGTTAATCTTTCGCGAGGGACTGTATACGGAGAGTATAACTACGTGTGGCGATAGACTTTGCGCGAGGATTAAAATATACACAATTCCATAAAGCACGACTAGATGAGGGGCGCATTAACAATATAAATGAGGAGCGTCGTCCATCAAAAGTACTTGCTTACGTTCAATCGATTTATTGATTCTTGGGGTTGCGCTGATAAATAATAATAGTTGTGCGACGTTGTTGTTCCCGGGATACGTGAAAGCTCTGATTTATTATTAAATGCTAGTTGACTCGCATGAACGAACGGTACTACGCTTCCAATACGATGTTTGCGTGTCGCTAACAACAACAACAACAACAACATCAACAACAACAACAACAACAACAACAACAAACAACAAACGAAGTACACGGTTGAGCTTTGTATATTTTTAATTTTAGTACTTAACCTCGTGTCCGTGAGTTTTTATTTAATGTTTATCGAACTGGCTTCTGAATTATTATACTCACATGTTCTAATTATATTTATTTATTTCCTTTTAGGGAACAATTTCATTTTAACATCTTATTATTACTTTTAAAGTACGTTTTCTTATTGCTAATTATAACTTATTTATTTACAAAAGAATGATTACACATTTAATCATGCTGATTAAATTCAAGGAAACATGTCTTCCAATTGAAGGTAGTATACATCGATCAGGAAAGCGGGCGTGTCCTTACGTCACCAAACTTCGTTTCATCGAACTCCGTTTCATCGTACACATTTCACGTACAAGTATTTAATAAGGACAAGCCAGATTGTATGGATCGATATTTTATGTCATTATAATATTATTCTGCTGAGAATGTACTTTTAAGAGCCAATCATATTTTTCCTTTTGTTATTGAATATGAAAGTAAACATAACGTAACTTTCACTTGGTTAGCAGATAACAAAGGGTTTATGTTGATGGTTTTATGATGCATTTTGATACAAAATCAATAAATTGTATTTTCATTTCAAGTAACAATTATCACAGTTTCTAATATAATATTAAATTAAAATGGGTTAAAATATCTATGGTTGATGCAGTTAGAAAAGAGAAGAAATACTGATTGTTCGCGGACCTTTACACGCAAAATATGGATTCCAGTAGCTCGGTAAATACATACCGATGCAATAAAGGATACCGTGCCTTGGCTACCATTTTAGCTCGCATACATTTATAATTCGTTCGTGTAACTAGAGCAGTTGTTGGACACATAACAGGTGTGTGACGGCTTCCTTGTACTTCTGGCCGTAACTAACTTGTCAGAAACTTGACAAATCAAAGCAAATACGATCGTGAAGCGAAAATGCCTATGAGGCATGACTGTCGTGGCTGCTTTCACTTGTCGCCACTTTCCTCCTTAATTCCCTCACCGGAAATTCGCATTTACATGAATTGCTCGTTCAGCCGGAAGCCGGATTAGTTAGCAGCCACCTCTATTTAGTTTCGTCGTCACTTAAAAGCACGTATGCGTCCAACTATTTGCTGCATCTATTACTTATATTCTTTCTCTCACTTATTTACCATGATTTAATTTTATTTATTAAACTTATAATTATTACAACATTTTAGTCAACGTTATAACTTGGACTTTATAAATAATAATACAACCTACGGAGTAAGATTTAATCGTAAGCACGTGGAAAACTTAATTTATCTATGGATATTTAAGCCTATATTTACTAATTATTATATTTTGATCAATTTTGATTACATCAAAATAATTATTTTACCATTACTTACCAAAAATTTTCGCTTCGAAGAAATTTAAAATTACAATTTAAAAGCAAATAAGTTTACAATCGGTTATATTTAATATATTCTGTAAATTAAAAACATTCATTGTTTAATACAACTGATTTATAAATAAATAAATACTTTAGTATATTAAAAATAGCAATTCATAAATATTCTTTATGCGACGAAAAGTGGTTTTCAGAGGAATTTTGTTTAAATATTCAAATTACTCATCAATAAATAAATAATATAATAATTTATCCAATCAATTTTATTTATAATATCAAATTTATAAAAATCTGATTTTAATTTTTTAATAAAGATAATAACTATTTAAAATAAATATTTCTTTTAATTAAAAATTCTTTGAATGGTGTTATATTTTTTTGAAGGTTATATTCAAGGCTCTGGAAGATCATTATAAAAAATTGATTATATTTAAAATTTTTAAAATTTAATATATATTTTCTACTTCTAAAATGTGTTATTAAAGCAAACAAAAGAGTTATGTTAGCTATTATGAGAGTTTAGTAAGCATTTTATCAATTAATTACTTTATTGTAATTAAATTACTTTAAACATACGTTAACATAATACATATAAAAAGCTTTCTAGTTTTGAAGCTCAGTTTTTAAAAATAGCCAATTTCAAATTTAAGATAATTTTATTAAGTTTCTTTAAAGTTGTAAATGTACGACTCGATAAATCAAATGTTGCTATTGATACGTCATGTCTGTGACTAAAGTTTATCTTTATTTACTTCAAAATTGACTCCAGTATTGGTCTTTTAGAAAAATTCTGCATTTATTATATTTAGTCTGGTTAATTAATTAATATAAGCATCGCTACTATATATTTAATTGAATATATTTAAAAATATTCTGTGAAAGTGATATGTAAGTGAAACAAGTTAAAATCGTTAAGAAATGTTTTTGAGTAAAGTGAAGAGAATTTGAGATAAATGGACGAGGAGAGGAAATGGGGCGGGGGGCGAATGACAGAAAATGAGAGAAAAGAAAACAGACGAGTTCTCCTTTAAATAACCATAAAGTTGCACGCAAGAAGAGCAAATCAATAGATCTAGCTTAGATATTTGATGCGTTAAATGGCAATTGGACAACTATGACGGTTGTACTAAACTGGCAAGTTTACTTAACTGACCGATTGTCTGGAATGCATGGATAATGGATCGCTACGTCACATTTGAAACGAGTGACGCAGATTTATTTACATGTTACTGACTTTTTATAGGAGTATAATATTACGATCGATTAAGCATAGAAAAATTACTTTCGTGTTATAGTAGTTTTGATTTATTGTATTGTTAAAAATATTTATTGGCTGTTAGTTGGCACGTGGATGCTTGTTCCTATTAAACATGAAGTGGAGTAAAATATTCATTATATTTTTAATTCATTATATTTTTAGAATAAGTTGTTGTTGTAAGCCTTTTTATAATTCAATACGTATTATATGGAGTAATTTTATTAAAAGAAATGAATATTACGAACTTACAAAAAAAAACCCGTTATTAGTATATTTATATTTCATTAGCAACTAAATACAATTGAAGCTAAAGAAATTAAAAATAATTGACAATTCCGTTCGAGAGAGAGAGAGAGAGAGAGAGAGAGAGAGAGAGAGAGAGATCAGTTCTCACTTCGTTGAATTAATATGAAGTATCTACCCGAATGATCATTTATGATTAAGTTGACTAAGAATTTAAATATCCTTGAAAAATAAACAAGAATAAAAAAGGGACGGGGGAGGAAAGGAATCGTAAACGTCCAAATGGGAACAGCGATAGACGTTGCTCCGCGGTCGGGCATAAACTTTCCGTGCCAAGTCCCGCAACTATATAAAATGAGTTGCATTAACTACAGCCGTCCCTTCTTTCGACATTAAGTGCGCAGTCTACAGAAAGATTAAATCCGTTCGACGAATATTAAAATATATGTGGGATATATATGGGAAGTGTCCACGGCACTCGCCACTTCTTCGGTTATACATGTACGCGTAAAAAGAGCTGGATTAAATAGAGTTAGTCTGAATAATACGAGACAATAGCCCTCGGTAAGGTGAGGTGGTGTTATAGAAGGGGGAGGAGTTACTGAAATCGAAATGCAACAATTGTGGCTAGGCCAACACCCACGCCAGCTTCCAAAAGTTTATTTTATCCGTACCTGACTGTGTGTCTTCGACGCGTGTGTATATACGCGATGGTGGTTAAACCACCGCCAGAACCGCTATTTTGCACAAGAGCCTAACTTTAATTGAATTTAAATTGAATTTAAAATATTAATATTCTCGTTGGGCATATCACACGGGGAATTTTCTCTACCGGGTTTGCAGTACGAATGGACACGGAATGGTGAGGAACGCCAACGTTCACGAGAGCCTGAACGAATAAAAAAGACCGATGTGCGAGGTAAAGGTGTTGTCAATCAATTAAAAATATATATATACGGGAGGTATTTTTTTACTTGCTATCGGAATAAATGCAATTAATGTTTGCAAGAAAAGTGGAAATTCGTTATTTAATTTGGAAATTTTAATTTTTCATACTTGACTGTTTAAGCGTAGTATAAAGTTTTTAATTTCTAGGTAATTTTTTTTTTAAATAATTGAACTTCTGTTCGAAATAGTTTTCAGAAAGGTAACAAAAGAACTTGAAACTTTGTTTACTGCTTATCATTCCTGGCTTTAATAGTTTTTCATATTGGCATTTCCAGGTATAAAACTCTTCATTCTTATTGTAAATTAATATTCACGATAATTTTTATGTCATTATAGTTTATTAAGCTCTCTATAAGCAAATAAATATCTGTTTACAAATATTTATATACCCCTCCCACATACACATACACAAATTATTTTTTAAATTACATACATTATTGTACGTAAAATAAAATGTATGAATTAACTATGATGTTAGATACGAAGTGGTGTTACTCTTTACGTAATTTTCGACAAATCTTTATGAGATTTTACCTTATTTGCTTTAGCTTGAATCTTATCATTGCTAATGTCTTCAAGGTATTATCCTTTCTCTACGTTTTTATCGTATAACTTTCTTTCAGTTTTTAAAGAAAATACGGAAAAGAAGCGGCTATTCAATGAAATGAAATAATCAGTACTGTAAAAAAAAAATCACAATGTGTTTTCGAGTGAGGTACGTGAAGAGGATATTAATAATTATGGAGAAACAGTTCCATTGTGAACATGTCCTTGACAAAAACTCTTTAATGAGATAGAAATTTCCCTACGATCTACCTTCTATTTCGTCAACAAATTTATTTTTCTGCTTTTCATTTTTGTTTTCTATAATTCAATAATAAGTTTGAAGTTCAATTTGTAAATCTATATATCACGGCCCCGGACGAACAGACGCACACACAAACATGTATTTCCACTGAATTGAACATGTATTCTCTCTCTCTTCTCTATCATTTTAGATGTTTTTAACGAGTTTTATCTTAGACAAAATATTGAACATGCAACAAAAATCTAGTAAATGTTTTTGTTATGAAAATGAGAACTATGTTTAATTTCCTTTTGAGAAAAATAATTTCTGTTCAGATTATTTTAATTATACAATAAAAATTCAAGTCCCGATGCCTAGATGTTGCGATGTTACCTGGCCTGCATAAGGCCTGCAAAAAGTAAACATTAAGTGTGGCAAAAATATATGTAAAGAGTCTCTCACATTTCATTCCAAACTCTCAATATGCGTTTCAGTAATAAAAGCGGTCTTTTCGTTATTTATCTCTTTATTTTTAACAATCAATTAGAAACGTTCGTGGTAAATAAAGCTTGAGCTCGTTAAACCATTTTAATCGAGTAGCTTCTCCTATTAAAAGTATTTGAGCAATCTTTTAACCAAAAAATTTTTGATTTACATGTAGAATGCAAACGAATGAAAATATATATTTTTTAAATGTTTATGCCATATTTATTTTATGTTTTATTGGAATTTCCTGTTTAATATAAAGGATGAAACTTATAAATATTTACGTAATTTTATCATCATCATCATTATTATTTTATTTTTATCATTATTATTGTTGTTGTTGTTATTATTATTATTATTATTATTATTAATGATAGTAGTAGTAGTAGTATTTTTTTATCTTAGAAGAACTTCAAAGCATTATCTATAAAGATTCATAATACTTTTTTTTTTTAAGTAAATTTAATTAATTAAATTATAATAATGGTATTTACCAAGAAAGTATATTTTTCTTTCAATGATAAATTATTGAAGATTTTACGATTTCGTACTAATAAAAATTATAATATGCGAATGACGTATGAGACAATTCGAAACAGTAGGGAAAGAGGGGTAGAGTGATAGGTGCTGAAGTATTGCTGTATTTTTGTACTACAATTGTAGCTTAAGCAAACACGACTTAACGTGGAAAACCCCGTGTCGTTTGTGTTTTATTCTCCGAACATGTTATCCTATCGAGTTTCCATCGAAGCACAAGGTTTGAGTTGAGGCCTGAAGTCGTAGCATTTCTGGCAGCAAAATCCTAATAAAAGAAAAAGTACCAAAGAAAATTAATTGAAATGCCAAAATTTCTGAATGTAAACTTACCGACTTTGTGAAATCGCTAAACTCTTTCCTTATTTTACCGGAAGCAGGTTTTTTACGCCGCACACGTATTAATTTTAGTCTTTGAGTTTATAACCGAGAACTTACCTAATCCATTAGTTATATTATTTTAATAAAATATATAATAGTGTCAAATATGTTATTTTCCGTTAGATGATTGATGTTATTTGGGTATGTAGTCATTAACACAGCTGTATAATACTCAACTGCAGAATAAGTTCGGAAACATCTTGGTATTCAATGTCTCTGATGGACAAAGGATTATCCATCAATGCAGTTATTCTGTAGTCTTTTTATTGTCTAGCAAAATGTATGTAAGACATTTTAGTATTTTTATCTCTTTTACGAGAACAGATAAGACTTGATTTTAGAAGGAACTGACATTCAACATTAATAGGTTTAAACTTGGATTATGGCACTGTGGCAATAAATTTATGTAGGTCTTTTTAGATTTTGGAAAAATATTTTCACTTGAATTATTTTTTCGTTAGAATTTAATAGACCGTTTTTACTTTGTTTATTTCATTAGGATTTTCAATTACCTTCGTACAGATATTCGCAAACTTACTAATGTATGAATAAATACTGTTACTTATGAATAACGAGTTTATACAATATAAATGAATCCTCACCTAATGTTGTATTAATCGTTGAATTAATTTAATTTCAATGGATAATACTTGTATAACAATAAATAAAATTCAAGTAATTTAATTTCTATTTGTTTTCGACTGTTCATTCCTATTAACAAAATAGTATTTTTTTTAATTCTAAAAAAGGTTATCAATTATTTAAATATTTAAATGCATTTAAATCTATTGATGTGGGCAATTTTATGTTCCTTTTCGAAATTCTAATTTAATTTACAAATTAATGCACTAATTAAATGTTTAATTAATATTATTATTCTAAATACGTTTAATAAATTTCAAGTATTAAATATGCGAATTTCTGTTTAATATAAATTATTATTACATGCAGTTAAAAAATTTGTTTTAGAAATTAAAAATGCAATCTATTAATGGATAAGTTCCGCAAAGTCAATATTAAAAATTTTCAAATTAATATTATTTAAGCATACGAAATATAAAATCAAATTTTTGGCAGATTAATTTATTTTATTGCAGTATCAATATTAATTCAATTAGCGACTTTTAACATTTTCCCTTAGATTTATACATTATTAAATATTATTTTTAATAAAAAGCAGATTAGTATCAATTGATTGCATGAATTCATTCCATTATCAGCACATATAGACTTCATATCATTGTCTAAATTGCATAACAAAATTCAGATTATAAATTTATTGGATGAGATTTTGATTTAACGTTAAATCATAGCGATTACTCAAAATGATATTCATTTTATAATGAAGCGTCGTCTATATTCAATAAATGTACCTTCTTCTCTACAGAGAGAAATAAAAGACCTTTTAGCTTTACGTTATGTTATTGATACCCAAGGCAGATTAATTTAATTTGTAGCTTTCTGGTTATACAAATATAAAAATTATTCCGATCACTTAGGTTTCATGAGCATTTAATTCGAAGAATCTTTTATATCTACGTTAAACGTTAATATTTTATGTATAAACATGTAATAATGTTAGATTTGAAATTATATGTACTTGATAATGAATATGTATTAAAATATAGATTTTTTAGAATAAAATATAGATTTTTTAGAATTATATATAAATTTTTTAGAAATAAAATCAAAATAATCGTAGATAAGATTATTAATGCTTGTTATGACTCATTCTTATTATACTTTTAGTTTAATTATAAAATTAGAGACAATAAATATTGTAAAATAATAAAGTTTAATACCAATAGGCAATCATGATAAAACAAGAAAGTATTAAAAATTCGATAAAACTTTTGAAAATTTAACAAGGTTAAAACAATAATAATATTTAAGTTGTATTCATTTAATATTATTTAAATAATAATATAATGATAATACTATTGTACTTTTGTAAAGGACAATCTTCGGGATCTAGTGTTTGCGTATTAAATGTATAAGGTACTTCGTTTCCTTCTTTATTAGTATTTTACAAAAGAATATTTAGTGTTAAATAATCTATAAGGTAGTTTATGTAGATACTGAGAGCAAAAACAGCAAAAGGTAGGAATTATTCAATAACATCTAGCGATTATATATCTAATCCGTTAATAAAGATCAAGATATTTAATAAAAATAAATGTTGATGATTTGAAGTTTCAAATTCAAGGATGGCACAATAACTTTCTGGGCCTCAATAAATTGGTTTTCAAATAACTTGAAATTCTCGACAAAGCTTGTAAAGAATGAAATTTATTGTCCCGGAGTTACAGAACGTTTGGGCGGGAGGCTCGCGCGCACTCCACCGCTAAAACATTTTGCGAGTTCTTCATTGTCGGGAATTGGTGGAGCGAGGGGGTCGGCATCACCTGTCGATCGTTGATTTTTTTTTTTTTTGAGCGGTTACGGAACCCACTGGATGCTCGGACGGTGGCGGGGCGGCGGGGGGTGACTATGCGGCGTTGACGTTGATGTGTAGCGAAGGCGGCGACGAAAAGTGGCAGCGTCTCCTTACGGGGTTGTAGCGAAGCGGCGTTGTAAGAGCAGGTCGGGAAGGGCGGGGAGTGATTTCGTCTGCTTCTAGAGCTGACGTCACGTGCTGCGTCGTCAACGCTCGCAAGGTATGTCAGGGGCCACCGAAGTTGTCCCGATGTAACGGCGGAGGGGAGGGGAGGGGTTGTCTCGCGCTGGTAGCGGTGTCGATGTAGAAGGCACTCGGGAAAGCTTCTATGGAGGGGGGAGTGGATGAGGCCTATGCCCGGGGGAGAGATTCCAGTTGTTTCGACTGTGCTCGATGGGCGTCTGGATAGCGCGATTTCGCCGGTTCCGCGGGCTCCGGGAGATACGAGATCAGCAGAAGGACGGCGCGCTTCAGCGATGTTTTCTACCGGACGCGATCAAGGACATTCCTTGATTCCCGGTGAACTCTCTTGGTCGTTGCTTGAAGGGGACTGACGCCTATGTTACCCTTAGGTGATGGAATACCTCGGGACGTCCGGACCAGGGTAAAACCCCGGAGCCGGCCAATCTGTCTCCGAGCATCGGCCTTACGCCGAGGGAAAACTGTAAACCCTTTTCCCCGACATGGCGAAGGAAGGAGTGGTAAGAGTTTTGGCCGAGGGAAGGCGGGCTCGAACGACAACTACTAGCAATATTTGTAATATCAATTTTTATTGTATTGAAAATACTGGAAAGGTATTTAAATAGATATTCATAAATTTGAATAAAACGAGAAATTGCATAGACAAGTATAGTAATTTTACTATTACTTTTAATCTTCAAATCTAAATTGTTAACGATGTGTATCTTCGAAATTGTCTTCATTCGCTGTTTTGAGGCTTTTGCAATTCGGGACTTCGTCATTTGAGGAAACTTTTGAAAAATATTAATTAGTTTGTTTGTACGTAAGATTCAGCAAAAATGAAATTTAATATTCCTCTTTATGCGAATTGACCATTAGTTTTTTTCATTGGTACACTGAAAGAATAAGATATTATTTGTTTTTTTTACGTCTCCGTCTTTATTCTCCTTCTTATTTGGTTTATTCTATAGATTATGATATATTATTAACTCTTACTGATTGAAATACCCAACAAAGAAAAGATTTTCGATTGAAAGGAAAATCGATAGACAAAGATAGAAAAATCCTTAAAATTAATATAATATTCTTCTTCTTCTTCTTCTTCTCCTTCTTTTTCTTAAAAAAAATCTTTAATCGAATTGTAAGTATTCGATGTTTTTTTTAATACATGACTAACATTTGATACGATTCAAATTTAATATTTCTATTAGTGAAAACGGAAAAATTTCTATATTACCCAAATTGTAATTTTTCTTGTTAATTTTTTTTTATTTTTATACGAAAATGATGAAATTTAATATAGAATTTAATTTTATTAGCGCAATTTTTAAATTAAACATACGAAGAAAGAAATATTGCCACGACTCTGAAGTATTAATAAAAGTTTAGGAGTTAAAACATTTATGGTCACGTTCAGCCGAATATCCCTGTTATAAGGGATATAATATAAATACTGGAAGCTGATTATTAGCTAAGGAAGTGAAGTGTATCGTGCGACACGTAAAAATCTACATTTTATAAAGGCTTTCATTGATAGCGCGGGGGGGGGTATAGCCGGACGCTCGTTTTATAAAACTCAGCTCACGGCGTCAATTGGTCGATCGCATAAAATGTACATTCGGGCTTCGTAGCGCCATTGGCCCATATTTTATTGCGCCACGGTCGTAATCGCGGCTCGATTATACGAGCTCATTGAATATAAAATAAGGCTACTCCGATGCACCTGGGATGTAGCTAAGTTGCGCCACCGTCGAAGCTCGGCGGTGCTTGTTCGCCTCCGACATCCAGTCCCAGAGTCTAAGTGCATTCTTCACTTAAGCTTCCGACGCGAGCGCGTTAACAAAACTATAAACCGTAAATAATGTTTAACCGGCACCTGCTACAACCCGTCATATTATCAATACATAAGAGTATCTTCTTTACCTATCCTTTTCCTTTACTCTTTAATTTTAATTTGTGCCTTGTGTGGCGAGCATTTTTAAGCGCAATAGCGATCGATAGCGAAGCCAGTGACTCACTCTGGAAATGTTATTTTATATTGTGCGACGGAAAAGAATGAAGCGCACCAATTAGTATTTATCCAATTATTATTATTTTATGAGTTGTATGAATTATTTAACGAGTAATTGTTGTTTTTATAATTAATTAATATTATGATTTTTAACATTTTAGAAGTTTTTCTTCAATCGTCTAGTCTATTTCAAATAGAAAAACAGCTTTTAATGCTGCCTCCATCATTAAAATCTATAAAATCGGCAAAAGTCAGGTAGAACGGACGTTAAAATAAAATTAAAAATAAGAAGGGATATTCCCAAGAAATTCTTGTGAAAATACGATTGCGGAAGATACGATAATTTAATTTAAATTTTCATGATCTAGAGCTAAGCTAATGATCGACTCCTATCTTAAATATTCACTACTTCATATAAATAGCTCGTTCAAATAGGTACAATTCGCAATAATAAGAAATCTGTGGTTGATTTTTGATTTTTTGGAAGAAGCATTAAGATGTTTTCAAAGAGTTCTTATCAATTTCTTTGTGCTCGAGTGCGACTCTATATAAATAAAGAAGAAACATTGGCACATGTAATATTTTCTATTGCATTTCAAGGCAGATATTAATGATACAATATTTCTTTGATTCAGCCGATCTCGTTTCTCTTATCAACTTTCTCGTGTTAAGAATGACTGCATGTTTCGACGAAGGAAAAAATTGAGTGGATGTAAAAGCGTGATACGAACCTCCGAACGGAAAATGAGACGATGATATATGTGAATTTTTCATTTCTCTTTAGCAAAGAAATTGAGTGGGAGTAGAGGAAAGGGGTGAGGAGAGAATAAAGAAAAGTAGATATTTCAAAGAAAAATATAATATACTCAGACGAAAAATCAGATGATCCAAACCTATAATAATTATTTGAGGAAAACGAACATATGGCAATAATTATACTGTAAATCTGAATCGACTTTTAGAGTCCTCACTTTTCCATTTTTTCTTCTATGCCTTCGACGTTCATATTTCAATTTATTTACCTTTTTTAGCAACCTATTAAACTTCCTAAGCAAAAGTTACCAATTGTTTATTTAAATCAGAGAAATATTAATGCGTGCTGACTCTTGAAGTACATATATACTCAAATGACTTATTTAATAAGCACTCTAATTTATGATTTTATTTCTGTAATATATTCTAAACTATATTGTTTATAATATCAATACAAGTGTATGTTCATAATGCAATTATTTTATTACGTTACCTCATTTCAACAATTAAGGACAAAATATTATCATTAATTATTTTATTTAAGTTTTTGAATTACAATAATTATCTTTTCTAGATTTTAAAACTAATTTAAATTTAGCTATCATTAATTTTTATGTATACTTTAATTTTTGAAATATCACATCAGATATTTACAAACTGGAAGAATTTATTTTAATTTATCTGGATGATCAGCAAAAAAATTTCGAATTAAGAAATATTGCATCGTGGATAGGACAGAGGGATCCTTTTCATTTCTGTTTACTATTATTCAGGAAAATATTATGTTCCAAAAACATTGTTATTTTAATATTTCTCCTTGTTGAATTACCATTTCATGAATCCACATTATTGTTAAAATTTCTGTAGTTAACACAAATTAATTAATTGTTTTTACATTATGTAGTAGCTTATCTTTTATAATTATTGATATATAGGAAATTTAGATAATCTACAATACATGTTTTATTATTATCTGTTAATAATTATAATTAAGTAGTTTTTTGACCTATTTTTTATAAAAAATTTAATTTATTAACATATATAATATTTATATACGTTTTCGATGGACCTTCGATAGAAGATGAATAATTAGGAAGATTTGCTCTACAAGAGAAATATTTTTGAGTTTTCATTTCATTTAAACACAAAATATCTTTTCAAATTGCCACAAAATATGGTTGTCTTTCTGAATTGATCATATATATCATTACAGTTAATATTCTTTTTCTCTCTCTCTCTCTCTCTCTCTCTTATTGAATAAGCTAAATGATTTCAAAAAAACCTGCTGAAGGCCCTATGATTTTAAATCGAGATCGATATCTAATAATTTTCTGTTTTATATGAATCTACATAAAAAAATCATACATTTTTTATTTGTTTATTTTGTTCTTGATTTTTTCATAAGCATGGTGTTTTCTATATTCATAACGAATTTTATGAAATATTCTTTTAATTTGTTATAAAATTTATCAAATCGAAAATAAAAGAAAGTTAATCGAACTTCGTGACAGAATGAAATTTACAGAAAATCAATAATTCTTATGAGATGGACGAAATTGATTTTTATTTTTAAATTAATACAAATATATTCTTTTACATATTAGAATTATAATGAGATATGTGAATGAAAATAAAATTCTTTAAAATTGATGTAAATCACTTGACATAATCAATTTGTAAGTATATTCGTATACCTACAGTTTTTATTCACGTGTATTTTCCTTTGATGCATAGTTTATATTATTTCATAGGGATAATCATTGCACGAACCAGAATTTTTCCTTTGAACGCTCAGAATTTGTATTTGAATGGATATATAAATAGAGATGTACTTGTATCGCTTGGTTTCTATTGGTTTCTATACTCTAGGCATGCCTTGAAAGATACAAACGCAATTTTGTTCTCTCTATGCATGGTTACTTGGAAAACGGGGTTAATAGTAATGAAGTTAGTTCAGACAAGATGGCATAATTTCTGATTCGTGTCGAATAAAGTCCAGAGTGATAAACATAAAAAGATGTTTCGATCAACCTATATAATGTTTTGTCTCGTCATTGGGACGTAGTAAGGAATCGGACGCAGACTGGAGGATATAAATAACATATCTTTGTTTATCAATGTCATTATATATCATTATCGGCATTAGATTTTCTTATTAATTCTATCAAACAGTGTCTAGGATTTTAACAGTAGAGTGAAATTGAAAAAGGTGAGCAATAGAGTATGAGATAAATACTGTTGGAGTAATTAATATCGTAGATCAAGCAGTGTAAAGCTTATTTTAGCTTCATTTATTGTGTAAATTAAAATAAAAATAAAAGTCAGTTAAAATGGAAAAATATGAAGGCAAGCATATTATCTTCTGAAAGGTCTATGGCCAAACCTCCTTATTGTTAGGTCGGAAATTGAACTCCATGTATCGTCCTTTTCTCATCTCTTGATAGTTGGCAAATGAAAGGGTGAAAAAGCCTTGAAGATGAAGTGACGGTCCACTATACCCGGAAAATAAGAGTTAACTGGTAGCTTGATATGCTTGGTATGCCCACGAATATCATTGGAAATTCTTTAAAGTGGTAAATATGTGCGAGTTATACAACTGACTTGGCCCATTTTACTCTAGTCCACGAGTAATTTTCGATTAAATAAATAACGATTTAATGTTTAAAATTAATTAACAACTGATTTTCACTCGATTTTATATATTCGTTTATCAGTGAATATTTTACATCCGCCTTAATATTCATTGGAAATATTTATAATTATTTTGTTACGAAATCGACCATACGTTAATTTAAATTTAAATTAAAAAATTTATAAACTAGTAATGTATGTTATTCACTTAAATAGAAGCCTGTTAATTTTGATTAACCTAGATCAGAGCTAATCTAGGTATAATTTCTTTTAGTCTAGTGTATTTTAATAATATTGAAGCGATGAATATTTAGGAAATAAGTGATATGAATTAGTCAGTAAGCCCATTGACACTGCATACATTTTTATATGGTGTTTAAAAAAGAAAAGCTAAAGATTTATTTTAAGTTTTAGACTATTGAAAGTATTCATGTATGGATGAATGTACATAATGAAAAAGGCTTACAAATAGGTATTATTACCTCTTCTGCTATTTCTTTTTTCGGTCTCTTAACTCTGCTATTCTTTTCCCTTAATACCAATTCGCGAGAATGAAAATGGAATGAAAGTTACGTGAAGCAAATACAGTGCGAGATTCTTAATTGCTCCGTTTAATGTAGCTGCGTAGGAAAGAATGCTAGTTTCTCGGTATTATCAATTTTTAAAGTGCTACACTATAGCGAAGATTCTATATAACCTCATATGCCCTGATGTTTTGTGCATCATGCGAGTTTCTAGTATTTTCTTTTCAATTATGTTGAAAATTATCAGGAGAACGGTTAGTCAGTATAAAAAGAATTGTGTAAGAGGAATGCAATACACTTTTAAAAAGTAAATATAAAAGTTGCATGAATTCGGAGTAATAATTCTTTTTAACAAGGCACATAGCCGAAGATAAAGGTAATCGAAGTTTCCAGTACCGGAAATTTAAAATCCAGGCTTAACCCATCAATAGCAACAAACTACATACACCTACCAAAAAAGCCACTAAAATTCATTTCTGCATCGGTATTTTTTTTCAGTTCCTATTTCACTTGTGGCATCTAAGAAGAATTGTTTTTAATTTTGAAACGTGAATTTATATGAAAAACAGTGTAAGAAGCATTGTAATTCAATTGATCGGTTGAAAAGCATTGTAGCAGCACTAGTCAGTAAAAATGATAATACCCGTCACCAGGGTCATGCTAATAAAATGGAGCCGTGGGTTTGCCCTCTAACTATTTCAGAGCTCTAGATATCGATTCGCCAGTCAATTTCCTTCTCTTCTATCTCCTGACAGACAGCACATTTATTTAAAGATCGTAAACCGCTAGGGGAACGGATCTAGCCTCCATTTTTCTTTTTATTCCTCGACTGTCCACCTGAACTTGCCGATGAGGCGGAGAAGGCATGGATTATTTTTATACTTTTCTGACCAGGACTGCGCTCCTCAGGCTTCTTAAGAAAATATTTTAACCGGGACGATAAAAAGTTTTTCCTCCCGTATATATCGCATATATATATATATTATCACTGCTATCGGTTCTCCCTAAAAACGCGAATCCGCCGATTATGTCCTACACACGCGAACTCGAATGCTCTGCAGTACCGTTTTCACTCATAACTTCGTCATCGTAACGCATTACGTTGCAACTCTTGCAACTCTGAGGATCAGTGCGCGTAAGTCAACTCTAAGTCAATCTTTTTTACTTTACTGTTGAAGAGCTCATTTGCTGTTATTTGCTGTTATTCTCCACTTTTTACAAATCCGCGATAGAGTCCGTATTAGACCGGAAATATTTTCAATGGGCCGCGGAAACTACTCTTTACTCTAAAACTAGGGCGTATAAATTAAATCCCTCCTGCAGCAGCTTGGATTTTATCTATCGAATTTTTCTTCTTTTTTCATTTCTCTTCATTTTTAATATTCTTAACGGTTATCTCGTATTATGACAAAACCTTTGTATGGATGGCGAGAAAAGCAAAATTATTCTTACAAAGATTAAATTTAACCCTGCTCTTTTAAATATGTCAAACTAAATTTCACTTCTCAGGAGTTGTCTGAAAAATTAGAAAACACGAGTGTTTCGTATTAAAAGAGTATTTCTTTTATTAATTTAAAACAATATGGTGATTTTGTTTCATTTTGAAAATAACAGACTTATTAATTACTTTTGTGTCCGAAAGCGGATTCGAAATTGTTAATAATTTACTTCTGATTTGTGGAAAGTCTCATGTAACCGATAAAGTGTCATTACTAAATGTTCGATGCGACTATGTGGCATTAAAAAGTGTTTGAAATATCGATGCCATGTGGGGTGTTAGGTATTATGTGCTTGTATGTGTGTGTGTACAAACAAAACTTATTCTTGAATTATTAAAAGAAGATAAAATAATGATCTTATATTTTATGAATATGACAGGCGAATGAGGCTTTGGACGAACTGAAGATTATGCCTAAGTTAATTAAAGGGCAAAATTTATTATACCGCGGAAGGTTAAAAATATTTAAAACATAAGGTAAATATAGTATAACATAGGTAAATATAGTAATGAAAGTAATTGAAGAGAATAAAATGGAGAATGGATTAAGAAGAGGAAGAGGATGTCGAGATTGAAAGGATGAATATATGCATAATATGAGTCTGGCGAAGGCTCTAGGAAGTTGCTTCGTTGAGATTTACTGAAAGTAATTTCATGATTTACTTTACGAAATGTTCGTGGCTCTCTTTGTTGTAAAGCATTTCTCCATAAGGATCCGCCATATTTTTCTTCCTTTTTATAACCAGGCAAAATTAGGGATTTGCAAAATGTATAACTTACTCTGGCTCTCAGTTTATTTATAACTAAACTGAAGATAATTTCAATTCTCGTACTCTCATATGGAAGAGTATTTATTTACGTGCATTATTATTATTGGCGATTCAAAATTACAAGTATTGTGTAATATTATGTGTATTATAAGTGTAAAATTTCAGATAAAACGTAAATTATTCGAATAGACCGACGGGGGGAGAAATTAATGTAATTTCCCTTTTTTCAGGCCTTCTTAGAAATGGCGGACGAAAACGCAGCAGCCACAATGGTAACTTATTATGCCTCTTGTCCAGCTCAGCTTCGTTCCAGGGCTGTTTACGTCCAGTTCAGTAATCATCGGGAATTAAAAACCGATCAGGCACACAATAATGCAGTCGGCAGCCCTACTAATGCTGTTTCAAATACATCTAATGTGAGTAGATATCTTTATATTGAACAATATTTTTTACCTATTTCTATTACATTTGTAGTTCCGACTCGGTAGTTGACTAAGAATGACTATTTTTTTAAAAAGTTACTCTTATACTTTATTCAGTCTTCGTTAAAACAAATAATGTCCTTTTTTACATTAAGGACATTTTAGCCTGTAATTCTCAATAATAGATGGTGATTGTAAAGGAAAAAAATTAGTCGAGGCTTACTACTTATCTCGAGTTCTTTGGACCTACTACTCATCTGAACGGAATATTTATTATTAATTGATGATGCCTCTTTTAAAAAAATCACCTTATTCAACTGCTATTTAGGAACCGAGTTCATTAATTAATTAATTATTTTACATAATTTTTATTTGATTGTAAAATTTTAAATTTTCAAGCAAGAAATTTCTAATTTAAATTTTATTAACAGAATTAACATTGTCATTTATAATTTATGCAAATATAGTTTTACGTTTATCTAAGTCTACAAAGTCTTTTGATCCATATATATCACTTATTAATATAAGCAAGTCGTGATTTTATTGAAAGATATTCTTTAACGAAGTATCTTTACATTTAATTGAAGAGCAACGTCAACGCCCGATAGATATAAACAAAGAAGCAAATTGAAATTAGGGCTTATGCTTTCTATATTTTAAAGTTGCCGATGGCTATCACGTCAAGGCAATCAAAATAAAATACACCTTTGCAAACTCGAAGCTATGTTGAATGATTAATCATTCATAATTTATATATAATTTTATTTGAGTAGTTACTATACTATAACTTGCCTTATTTACACAACTCATATTTAATCTATTACTGTTAAAATTTATGAATTCTACGTGATTTATAATTGAAATCCGCTTATTAGTAGTTAATGCTATTCTTACGATATTTCTTAACATAAAATTATATATATATCGATTCTCTTTGGAAAATACCAACACAAAAATTTATTTCTGACCATGAATAATTTCATCAATTTTTTGTAAAAGACCATAAGGAATAAGCCGACGTTTTTGGATACGCTGTTCACGCATAAATTTTTCTTTCTGTTCGGCTACATTACACGTTTCTCGTACCGGAGCTTAAAATTTTAATCAATAATTCGATTTAGCTTGTTTCAGTTTCAAAGAAGTAAAGTAAAAAATACTATGAAATAAAATAAGAATTGTCGATTTTATTATAGTTAAGGCAATATAATGTAGGACCATTTTTTAGAAGTTAAAGCTTATTTAGTATTAAATATTAGAAAAATTCTAATATTTGAATTAAATTAATTGAACCTCATATTTGAAGAAGGTTGTAAAAATATTTTGAAAGCGGTTGTTGTATTGCTATTGTCACCATTTATTTACGGGACATGCGTCGGTATAGGATCGACTCATTTATCATTGAAAAAGGACTTCTATAAAAAAAAAAGATTCAAGAGAAACAATGGCAGTACGATTAAGAATTTCATTTTGCCAGTATCACGTATGCGTCATTTGAAGTCGAAAAGCGAGTTGGATCAACAATAGGTGGGGGAGGGGGTTGGCAGGTAAAAAAGAAAAAGATAGAAAAGATATAAAAATGTTTATTGGCTTTGTATTAATGCAACGTCGGTGTATGGCGGCAATGTGGGGCACCGTGTCATTTCATAGCTTAAAGCTAAGAATTTTGAAGAGCGCAAGCGTAGTTTTGCTACGAGTGGAGGATGCGAGGATTGGACATTTAACTATCAACGGCTGGAAACTTAACGAGGTCGTCCATTGTTCATCTAGTTACTAACGTTGCCGCTAGCTTTAACTGCTCTCTTTCGCACACTCGTTGCTTTGTATCTGTAGACTGAAATTCGCTTATCGTCTTGTTTAAATATTTAAAAGGTACTTGCCGAACCACTGCGCCCATTTCTTATTTATGGTTTCGTTACTTATAAAATTTCACTAAATTCCAACGATTTATTTTCATATTTAGTCAAAACACTGGCTAAAATTTTCTTTTCTTTAATTTTAATTTTGATTGATTTCTTCCCCATGTTTTTTTTTCATTTCTATTCCAGTTTAATAGCATTATTTCATTTTATAGATAATAGTCATTAATATCATATGAAGCGAGAACTACTAGAATAAGAAAGTCGTAATAATTGAGAAATTATCGCTATTATTGAACGAAACCTTTTGTAATGATCGCACTATGCTAACTTTTTTAAATACAATCTAAGTCTCATAAAATAATGCATGCCATTTGTAAAAATTTGTTGTAAGTAGTCTCTGAGGTTCTGGGAATATATTTATTTGAGATAGTGAGACGCGGGAAGTGTTGTGGTTGACCGTCCGTAAAAAAAAGTAGATGCAAAGCTATTACATTAGAAGAGAAATATATACGCAGTTAATTATTTGAACAAACTTTCAATACTTAACAATTACTCAAAGGATTATCTGTAATATTTATATTTTATAAATGACATTATAATCATTAACTGAGAAATTTGTACAATTCTGCTCCTTTTTATCTTTCTACGCGGTTTTTATCAGCTGTATCTCATTTCCACGAATATCTCAGATACCTGTTCGTTTATCTAAACGGGAAATTTAAATAATTTCGTATTAAAAAACAGTATAAGATGTGAAGAAGAAACTAAGGATGACGTTGACTAAAGAAGAATAGCATAAGAATTATTCGTATTAATGCGTGGCTGAGTAGCTCCGAGTAGTAATATATCGATCAAGTTATAATGGTGAACCGTGGGCACGATTAAAACTATAGGGTGCTTACCCAATCCACGAAATTTGACTTCTTTTTTGCCTCTTATTTTTTCTTCTTGTTCTTTTATTTCCAGTTGACCACCTATTCACGTTTTCTCAGCTTTGCGTTCAGCCGTAGCAGCAGCATCCTCCCAGTAATTAATCCCCCCTCTCACTCTCTCACTTTAAAAGCATAAAAATAATACGACCATGCTACTTACTCTCACTTTCATTTTTCATTGCATTTAAAAAAGTGGTTTCACTTGATTATCCACAGATTTCGAATAAGCCTGAAATAAGGGGTTTATCATTTTTTTTCACAAAATTCACAAAATCTACTGTCATAAAAATTGGTAATAAACGCCTAGAATAATTTTTGGATTCAAACAATATTTAATAATGTTATTAAATTACTAAATTATATAATTGAAATAAAGAATAAGCCCGACTGAGGCAGTCTCACAAGAAAGTACAGTAATAGAGAAAGTTCGGGGAGGTCGAATATCGAAGTATCGAGCATCCAATTCTTGCCATACATGAATAATCACAGGCTTCTATAGTGTTTGATTTTTGAATCTGCTGTCCGGTCTTTCCAAGAAATTACGGGAACAATTATTGTTTTTTTTCTGTTAACCGAACAAGTGTTTATTTCTAGCAATGGTACATTATTTTTTCAGCGAGCCAATATTTTTTAATTATTTTACAAAGCATTAAAAATATAAATAGTTGAAAACATTTTATAATATCCGTATATAAACGTTTGACATATATTACCTATAATGTATGAAAAGCATTGGTTGATCGAAACATGAAAAGAGAAAAAAAGATAGAGAATTTTGTTCTTAGCAAATTGCTTTCTTAATCTCACAAGTCCCTGTTTTCGATTACTACATGAACCAACAAATACTTTAATTTCCTATTCTTTAACGACTCGTTCAGAAATATTCTTTCGACAGATGAAACCTCAGAATGAAGTAGCAAGTATTCCAAGTACTTCAGATGTATTACCACTTTTCAAGCAAATTGATAATAATTTTTTCTAATTTATTTTTCCACATATTGACAAGAAGCTTTATAGTTATAATGATAAATGTGCTATTATAGTTGTACTGGAACATTTCTTTTACATAAAATATTATAAAGGTTGATTAGTTTTAATTAGTTTTTGGATTATTATTGATGTGACTTCGTTATTATGATACATGTTGTCTTAGAATTGATTTATTTAGAAATTAATTTCTATTGCAAAATAACAAAGTTAGAATTATCTTTTAACTAAATGCTTTAATTTAACATATATACGCGCGCGCGCGTGCGCACAAAGAAAATAATTTTTATTAATATAATAAAATATTTCATAAATAACAAATTTAAATTAAGAAATACGTTCAATAAACTTTATTTGTAAAGCTTTATACAAAGCAATGGAAACAGTTATTAAAAAACATGTATTGATTTTTACATGCTACCGTGAAAAGGATAAGATGATAAGATAAGAAAAAGAGTGACTGTAGGAAATGAGTATAATAAATATATGAACGATACCCAAGTGTGTGTATGTATGAGCACGCGTGCGTTACATTTACAAACATAACAAAATTAAAAAAATACAAACGCATTTCCGGCTTTGTGATCCTGGCATTATTCTTGATGGTTTATATTATATAGCCAAAGACTTGTGTCTCGAAAACTTCAAATACGCGTGTCGAAACTATTGTTATTGCTACTTCTTTATCCCTTATTCCGGTCCAATACCATATTTTTTATATATACTTACATTTGATTCCAAGATACACCATAATTATTTATAAATATATGTAAAGCTAACACGCATGTGCTTTAGAAATCAGTTAAAACTTAGTCAAGAAGATTCGACATACTTTATGTATGAAATTAACGTCTTGATTATTTTTTTAATAATTTTATAAAAAATTAACACGTTATGAAATCGTTATTAGCATTACCTATTAATACGTATAAAACTCTTTATTTAGAAGTTTATTTTCTTTTTACATATACTTATTTTATTATACGTGATATTACGTTGATTCACCTGTTGGCGGTTGATGGTTCCTTTATTTCAAACGCGCTCGCGCCCTCAAAAATTTTTGTTATGCTGGGTAGGTTCACTACCAATTGGTTGAAAGAGCGCGAGAGAAAATGCCTCGCAACTTTGTTTTTTAATTCGTCCTCTGCACGAAGGAGTCTACGCGCGAGAAATGACTAAGAAAACGTCGTGTCGATTCGCTCGATAACAGTTTTCGTTAAGTTATCGTTCGGAAAAGGACGCTAGTCCAACCAATGGCCTACATCGGCCCATTAACTGGGGAAGATCTCATAATACTCTAGTCCATCCCCGCGGGACGACTTCTCGATGCAGAAAATACCGAAAGAATGCTGCAGTTCTCTTACACCCCCGTAGTGCCCAGGCCACTGAAAGACACTGACTTGCAGGTCTTCCTCATCCAGCGCCGACGACGTTGTTAAGTTGAAACCCTTCCTGGAAGCTCTCTTTATCAACCATCATAATGCATGGGCATGTATCGCTTCACCTACGGCGTATGCATTATGCATTATAGATGAAAAGTTAGAATAAATATAATTTCACAAAAATTATTGAATAGGAACAATTCTTTTGAGATTAGAATCCCCCGGCATCGCCAGCGCACTTATACCCATTTTTACCCATGTTACGGCGTTTCTTTGTATTCATATCTTTGTATAAAACTAGACGCGATTACAAGTGTCGCGTTAACAAGCCTTGTCACTTTCTTCATTATATTCTTAGGAAATAATCACAGAATGAAGAAACACTTATTTTGGTGACATGAATTATTTATTGTCTAAGTAATTGGTTACATTAGATTATTTTAACACATGTTGTCGGACTCGTGAGTTTTCGGCTATTCTTGGTGAAGGAGGGTAGTGAACTGGTCTGCTTTTTTGCATTAGCTCGTAATTAGGCAGTTAGATGGCATACCCGATCGTCTCCCATTGGCTGTCAGTTGCGGAGAGGAGATGTAATGTTTTAAGTCACATGTAAGTGATTTAACTGTAGCGGTGCGGTTAGGTCTTGGATAAGTAATTGAAAATATATCGTATTGACCTCTCCGGTTTCAAAGGTCAGTTCATGCTTGAACAGACCACTTCTGGCGATTGCATGGTCAGCGAGTCGGTTCGCCCTTTTTACCATTGGTAAATGTGTGTATGTCACGCTTGAATAAGGAGTGTTTAAATAGTTATGATGTGAAGTTGTTATTGAGTTCACTCTCCGAGCCTATACGAGTCAAGTTTAGTACTAGTAGCGCGGTTAATACCAGTTTATATACTCGCGCGTTCGTTCTCTCCACCTATGGATACAGGGATATGTCTGGTTCTTAAATTGATGGTAACTTAGACGCGATCAGTGTCATATGCAGCATCTTCAGGTATTTCGCGGATTTTACCAATTCCAAGATAAATAACAGCGTAAGTAATTTCATCTTGTCGATTAAATAAGCGATCAAAGCACGTGACCTCGGGACAATTTCTGATTTGATTAGTAGATATGACCGTATTCAGAATCTGAGTAAACCGATGCGAAAGCATTATATAATGCTCTCGTTATATGACGTATTAGAACAATACATTTCCGGTTCGTTTCGTTAGATATATATGCATTTAGTTTCTTCATTAAATGATTGCCAGTTATACGCTAAAAGAAAACTGTAATTACAGTCAATTTCGGAGGGGAGGAAATGAAGCCTTGAGTTCCTTGTATTTCTAACTAAAAAGTTTCGGCCACGTCAACAATGTCAGTAATCAAAATGAAACGCTTCCCCAATCTTAGTTGCTCGAGCGCCAGTTTCATAATTTGCTCGTCATTGACACGTTTCTGTTCTTTGCGCAATATCGTAATTCGTGGCACAACCTCACCAGAGTACGTGTCAGCTCCAAAAGAATACTAGTTTAGATTTTAGATGACATCATGCGCCTTCGAACCTGTAAACATGTCTAGCGTATAATGGTCTTCACTTTTGAGTAACTCCATCAGTCGTTCATCCCATCCAGCGCCTTCACAACATCCTCTTGGAGTTGTACATTCTTAGTAAAATTGTACGCGACTGACAATATATTCATTTCGTAGCCCCATGTGCATATGTCGGAAAATCATGCGAATATTCATAGAAATGAAAATAAATATGCTCACCTGCTGTAGTCTCATGCACATTTATGCAGTCAGTGACCTCGGTGTTCATCATAACATATAAGGAATAGCTAAAGAGATCAACGACACTTGCATACGCTACATGCTGTCCTTTTCTCAAACAAAGGACGGACGGACTATATGTGCTCATCTGAACTCTCAATTATACCAGCGAGAATATTGCGCTAATCATCGGTGAGAATGAGACGAGAGCTCAACACTTGAAGACGTTTGGAATGTCGTTTATTATCATGGATCGTCATAGATATAATCGCTACCACTACCAACTATGTGTGAATTATTATTGAATGATGGGCTGAGTTGTAAAATCCGCTCCATACTAAACAAATCCGTCTTGTATCCTTCGTCTCTTACAAATATAAAATTGAACTCGTGGCAATATTTTATGGAAATAAAATGTCCGGCTGATAGATGATTACGGGACTAGGGGTAGGTAGATGCAGACAAGCAAGGATGTATTGCATCGCGATCAGAGGAGCCTGATCGGTTGGTTGTCCACCTGAACCAGACAATAATATGCATTATTATGGAAGAAAAATTAGAATAAAAATAAATAAAAATGTCTAAGCTATCGTAACGAAAAGAAAGTTTCTTTTTGAGATTTGAGGTCCTTCCTTATTATTCCGATTATGCCAATATGATAATATAATTTAATTATAATTTTTTTACCGTAGTTATTAAACCGAATTGTTTGTTCGCATATCTTATATTTTTAAATTTATAACGAAAAACTATCAATATGATTATTCATGCCTATTTATGTGCTTTTCTACGTAATTTATCCTTGTAATATACCTTAAAAACTATCAATATGGTTATTTATGTCTATTTATTTGCTTTGCTATGTAACATATCCTAATAATATACCTATTGATGCATATCACATATCTAAGAAAGGAAGATTACAAATATTGCGCCCTAATTAATATTAACATTTTAATTAGAAATGCTTATTCTGATAAATAAGTATTTGAATTTCAAGTTTTATTTTTTTATGAATAATAAAAAGCCGTATTTTATTTTACTAAGAGTATTATTTTTCAACTATTATTCATTGCATTATTCATTGCAATTATTATTCATTAAAAAGAATATATTTCATTGCTTCTCATAGATTGAAGTTAAGCTAACGTATGCGAAAATAGAATCTTACTTCTCTCTTTATTACATGTATACATATAATTTTTTAAATTTTATTTATATTACACAGCTATTGTTATTCTGCTACTACTAACATACAGTGACAACAGATTCAATAAACTGAATTTTCTTAATTATAGTTCAGTTTAAAAAAAAAAAAAATTGTCTTTAAAAGAATGAAGTAATATTAGTACATAATACAAATGTAGTTAATATATTAAAAATTATACTTAATGAGAGATGAAAGTTATAACAAAAATATAGGGAAAAAGCATTGAATTTCAGTTTTTTGGTGCGAAAGTTTTTAAATGCACTTTTATAAATGTAATAATTCAATTATATTTACATTAATAAATGAAATTACAATAATTAAAATAATTAAAAGATTGTGGATCAATCATATACAGGTATATAAGAGATTGATAGGCTATGAGGTTTGTAAAATCTTAATATATTTGTATATTTTTAAAATCCATGTAACTGAAACACGTATTGGAATAAAAAGTTTGTTGTTTAACTTCAATGAGTAAGAAGAAACATCCGCTCTGCAAAATGCTGCATGTTTGACTATTTGTTCTCCCATCCCCTTTATTTAATTCTTTTTACGCTACGCCTTTTTCATCAAAAAACTTTCTAAAAATTAGTCTAAAAACGAAAGATGGTATAATATTTTTAATGTAGAGTATCTCGAATGATGTACGACACAGCATTGTTTAATCGAGATGCTTCGTATATTATTTCTTTTTTCCAGATCTCTTGCACTTTCCTTTGCGTCTTTTTCATTCCCCCCTTTCATTTCTTTCCTCTGTCCCTTAAGAGAATTGGCAAAAATCTCTAGCAAGCGTCAAATCATTCTGTTCATGTTCCTGTTGATGAATAACGTAATACACGTACATCGTTTTAAAGTGTTATTTTATTAAATTAATTAAATATTTAATTTTCATCAGTAAAGAATTAATTACTTTAATTTTTTCCTCGAAAAGATTGTTATGCATAAATGTAAATAATGTAAATCCATTTTAATAAAAACTGTCACTTTTTATTAAAATAAAGAATATTCCGATTGTATATTTATTGTAAATTACGTAATTGTAGATAATATTTAGATATTATATATATTTGAATTGGCATTATTATGCAAGAATTATTAATATAGTTAATTTTTGCAACTTTACTTAACAAGTTTAGACAACAATTATTGATCGTATTTATTAATAGCCTCGAAGTCTTCAAAATGTATATAAGCTGATTGTATTATTTATTTCGTTAAAGTGACATATCTATCTCACTTTAAAATTTCCTCCTCAAAAGTGTATGCATCGTATGATAATAATTATTCTTATAGCATGAAATATCTTTTTTGTATTTTGTATTTTCAATACAAAATACGAGGTATTATGTGCATTGCATTCCTATTCAGGTTAGACTTCCTTCAAAATGCAGTATATATATATTTTTATTGAAAAGGGTCTATTGCTGATATACAATTTTTTTTTATGTCTATTTGTCAATACATAGAAAATGAATGTCGCTTTTGATTTATATACAATGTTCTGCGGGAAAATAGAAGTACGTGGATAAGCGTATATAATAATTTCAAACTCATCTGCATATAGTGCTATTAAATTAAATTTACTAACAGTTTATGAATTATAATCTGATTAATAATTAAATTTAATTATAATGTAAATCAAATTATAAGATAAAAAGTTGTTTTAACTTTTGATGAATTTTACAAATTTTGAAATATTTTATATATTTAATTAATTTTAATTTATAAATTTGTCAAATTGAAGATTAAATATTTTGTACGTAAATTAAGCTATAAAGAAAATATTAGTTTAACTCGTGATTAAATTATGTTTTAATTGTTGAATTTGCACTTGTTCCTGTTTATTGTCGATGAATGAAAGTTATTTGATGTAAAGAAATGTAAAAATTTGTTAGATATCGTATTCACGAAATTATTAATTAATTTTGATCCCAAAATTATATAGCAAAAAGATTTTAAAGCATTATTACTCAAATATGATTGAATTCAATAATTACTTATATGTTAAGATATTTAAACATAAACAGTCTTTGTTTACATGGCATATTTTGGAATACAAACTGTAGGAAGTTTGCTATGAATTGTGCTCGTAAGTACTACAGGAATATGTAAACTGTATGCATTGAAAGTCAAACACGTAATTCAACTAGACTCCAACTACATATGCAACAATACAGAAAGGTTAATAGAAAGAGAGGATATAAGAGAGGTCGAGCGTAAGGGTAAGTAAAGAGGTCAGGGGTGGACTAAGTTGGTCATTTTCCCATGTAGTAGGGAAGATTAATTATTAAAACATGCGTTACAACCAGCACCTAAGAAATTTTATTCTACTGACTTGCTAATGAAACGCTCCATCATGTCTGCGAGAGCAAATAAACGATCGTATATAAATAGATAGATAAATATATAGGTAAATTAGTAGATGAATGCAGAAGCAGAGGTAGAAAAGGAGAGAGCGAGAATAAGGAAGAGGATGAGTAGAAAGTGAATAATGACGTAGTCGTTCTCACTTTTAGTGACTAACCACATTGTTTTTCATTTTTGTTATCTTCAACTCGCTTATCCGAAGAAATAGACTATTAAAGATAAAAATACATTTTTTTATTTAAAAGAACGAAATTTTGGTGTTTTAACTAGAAAACCTTGTTGTCCAGCTAATAAATTCAAATTCAAAATTTGACGAAGATCTATGCATTTGGTCAATTTTTTTTCGACTCTTCATTTTTAGTGCTTTTTTTACTATTTACCTTTGTATAATTTAAAGTAATTCATTAAATAGATATATTAAAGATTCTTTATATAGTAAGGTATATAGTGAAGTAAATATTATTTAATTTAATTGTTACACTTGTACTTTCGTTTATTCAATTGAAATATATATTTTTTTAAATATTTTTAAATTAATAATTTTTTATACCCAATTTTACTTGTTATTGAATAATCAAAAATTGACATCATTTTTTCTGCTTAACATTAAGAGTAGTTTAAATTTATCCGTATTAGACACGAACAATTTTTTAGTATCTACGAATCAAATACTGAAAGAAAATTCGCTATTTTAAAATTTTTATTTTAAAGTTTAATTTGTATATAAATTAACAATTTTACAATACATTTATACAACTTTATTCTTATATCATAGCCTTTCTAGATAACGTTCATTATGAGAAAAAAAAATTATTATTAACATTATTATTAACAAAAACCGTATTATTAACATTTTCTTTCTGCTAGTAATATCAATCGATCTTATACTAATAAAATTACTGCCACTGCTGTGATAGACTGTAAGAACTATTACGCTATTCTTCGTAGTAATGCATTTTCATAACTAGGATTACCGTAAGAGCGTAGTATTACCAGTATGAATAAAACTTTTCGTTTTACTAGACTCTGGCAGATACTTAAAATAGTGGTGATTATCGGTATGTTTGATGTCACTTATGCAATTATTTTATATAGATTAATGTTTTTATTATAAATTTTTTCTACCGAGATTCTATTCCATAAAATTTTCGTAGAATATTCTAAATCGGTATAATTATTATATTTTTTAATATATTTTGAAAAGTAATTATTATTAGACACATAAGTATAATAGTTGTATTAATCCGTGGAATCAATCCAATTTTTAGATTTATTTCATCATGATAAACATCTTGTTATCATTTGAATAATTGTTATCAATTAACTAATTGAAAAAAATAGTTTTGAAAGAAATAAAAATATTTATCGTTTAATTTAATAAATAACTCATCATAAAAGCAATAAAAATAATTATGTAAAGTTTAATGTAATCTTTTGACTGGAAAAAGTTTCGGAAATTTAACCTTTTAGTTATATAATAATTCTATAGACGTTATTTAAAGTGATACTAAGATGTTATTTTTTCTTTGTTCTCTACTTTGGTATTATATTTTTATTGTACATTTTACATTTTTTAACATGGATTAAGAATGAATGGCAAATGATGCATTTGCGTAGAAATGCGGGAAATATAATCAAATTCTAGTATTGCTAAAAGCCCTAGCAAGTTTGTCAGATATTAGTCTTATTGTTATTTTATTAATTTTGAATACCTTATAAAAATTCATTATTTGTTCCTATTATATTTCGGACTTTTAATGATAATTTGTATGAGTCATATTTTAATTAATATTCTCTTTTAATAAATATGCTAAATTCATCTAATAAATATATGACGACCTTTTTCGTACTATCAACAAAATCTTATTTTTTATGTTAATGACTTTTCTCCTAAGAATTTATATTCTTATAAAAAGAATTATTAAAAATATTTCAAATGCTTTATAATAGTATTTTAGTTTATTGTATATAAATAGTTATATTAAAGTTGAGATATACGTACCCTGCGGCTTTTTTAGTATTAAAATTTTTGGAATTTCTTATACGTGCAGGTAATTTGGATAAAAGCAAAATACCATTGAACTTTTCATCTTAGAAAAGATAGTTGAGAACTTTAAGGAAGTAATGGCCGAAAAGGGTACAATTTACGAGCCGCTAATTGTTAAGGTTATAGAGAATTGAAAGATGAAGAAGAAATCTAGGACAAAATTTGCATGTGCAGCTTCTCTCATTACTTCTTTGCAGTAAAATTTTCGAATTAATCTCGACTTCCTTATTATAGTCTTACGCGTATAACATCTTACGTTTAATAGCCTAGTTAATTAGTGCACCATAAAATTTGAATTTACGTTGCGAGTACTTTTACCGTCTCGTTTTTACATATTGAATCGTGTAATGAAAGGATTGAAGTGTATATTTGAGAAGGATAACATAGATAGAATTTAATGTGACCTCGACTTATCTGGCGTAAATGTATTAGGAAAAATGAACTGTTGGGTGCACCCCGTGTGCAATTTGATATAACGATTTCAAAACATTTTCTTGCATACAATTATTATTGACTATCATATTGAAAAGCTTTGATATTTCCAGAAATTTCCAATAATCATTATTACTTTAATGCTTTAATTGTCATCGCTAGTGCTATTAACTATATATTGTTTAGGAAAAATGATTGTTCAATTAAATACTATTGAAACTTTTATAGATTACTGAATTATAATAATGTAACATATATATTTTAAGTTAATCAATAATAATATTAAAAATAATTAGTAAAGTCTACCGAATTTGGAATTCGGCTGTAACATACTGCTACGATCAAGTTTTAAAATATGTATTATACACAAAATGTTTACGCAGATAAGCAGATAATTATTTACGCATTTAACTAAAATATATATTTTTTAAGTATTAAATAATTAAATATTGTATTTTCATTTTATATATATTAATATTATAGGTTTAGTGTCTTTAAATTTTAACACAATAAAAATTGGAATTTTACAAAATCTAAAATCTTGGATCTGCTTTTACTAATTATCATAGCATTAACATTTTTTTTTATATAATATTTAATGACGTCTCGAGCAACTGACTTGCAGTATACCTACATTACTGAACTAAGTATACGTATACAGCGTTATTGAAAAACTTGAGATGAATTTAACAAAGTTACAAACTGGTATAATTATTTCATTTTGTGGTCGATTTAATGAAAATAACGTTATATGTTATTTAAATTCATGAACGCGATATGAAATTGTATTGATTCATTATTTCAGCGATTCTTTAGGTTGCATTTTATTTACGGTCATTCTACGTTATTTTATTATGGATTTATTTTATTGCTTTTATAGTAGACACTGATTTTAATTTATTTTTTTTCTCTTACATACAACTACATACATATGTATGTAGTTCAAAAATTCAATTTTTATTGTACCAAATCACAAATTAATACTAATAATTTAAAATAGATAATGTTTTATTAGTAGTACTTTACAAGTTTGTCTATTATTGTAATTAAATTTGCTCGAATCAGATACATAATATCTGAAGCAAATATAATGAATATTTTAAAGTTTTAATAAAAAAAACACCAATATTATAATCAAAGTTTGATGCTTTCTAATAGTGAAATATAATTGTAAATTTATAATTAATATAGTTAATGAAAACAATATTGTTAATGGCTGTTGTATTATATTTTTATCTGTCGGCAATCTAGTATGCGAATTATAGAACTAATTAGTAATTATTTATATTTATTATTATAAAGCAAAAAATAAGATTTAAGAAAATATTTCATTTTACTAATGAAATTAGTTTAGCAGATTAAAAAGAAAAGACAAAAAGAAAGTATCTTTGTAGAGAATGTAACAAAACAATTTCTGATTTTTATTATTTATAAAAGAAGATGTATACAGAAATAGTAGCATTTGCATTATCTAAAGCAAAGGGGCAGAAAACGTCAGACTCTAGGAATGGCGTATATTATTTTACTTCAATATTTTTTTCAAAATATGTAGACGCGATGAGCTCATTATGTATTTGAGTATTGTAATCTACATTTCTTATAAGAAATTGTGTGTGAAAAATACTAGTTGAATGTATTCACTGTATTTTTTAAAAATAAAAATAAAAATTATTTCTAAATTTGTGTTCTTATAAGGTAAAAATTTTTATGGGAATTCAGTATGTTGGTAATCAATTATATCGATAGATTCAAGAGTGTAAAAACAAAAACAGTAAGATTTTTCTTCTATTGAATCTAGCAAAGAAAGAATAATATTACATATAAAAAAATTCATCTTTTCTTTTTATTATCCTCCACTGTATTGAGCCTTTTCTCCTTTTAATTTTTCTTTTCCCCTTTCGGTCTTATCAGACATGTGGAAGTGGTTAATGCCATACGACAAGCACGTCTCATACTTGCCTTCGCGCTTCGTTGCCTCCTTCTGATTAATGCAAATTCCCAACTGACATACATTTTTCACTATTAATCCATTTTATTATTTTTGCACTTAAAATAGCAATATTTATTCTCTTAAGAATGATAGAATTAAATATTTAGTTTTCATTTTAAAACGATTTTTTACGAAGCAGATACAATACATACTTTAGTATCAGTTCAGAGAAATTACTGAGCCATGGCTGAAAGCAATTTTAAAAATTGAACCCGAGCTCGCACTATATAATTCTAATTAACGAATTGTAGCTTGTTTCGTAATATTTTTTATGATTTGCTTTATTTCCGTTTTATAGCTGCCTCGACATTACTTTGTATAAATATATATTGTTTAATAAATTAAATAATTTTAAGAATTTTTGAAATAAATGACATTGCTAGATATGAAATGTAACTATGAACGTGCAAATTTATAGTTACATTAATTGCAAATATTAACCAGCTTAGATATTTATAGTCTTATCGATTATATGTATTAGTAGCAGTGTGTAGGTGCAAGCAAGCAAATAAAAAAAAGACAATTATCGCGATCGCCAGAATCGTTGTGTATATGTGCATAATACACATTTTTATAGATATTATACACATTTTAAAGCTACACTAAGCTTCGCAACCGTTTCCCCTTTAACCAACTATCTTTCCTAATATGACAAATTGATAAAACAACAAATTTTACATTGGTAAAATAACAATAAAATTGAAAATATGAGAAGATGTGAAAAGTAGTAATTCAAGGAATATAGAAATATATCGTTTTAAAATAGTTTTCCCGTGTCATCTATCTCTATTCTCGTCATTTAATTAAGCTACTGTAATTTATTACTTACAGTTAAAAAAAAAGAGAGAAAGCCATGGCATTGCTTTATCTTGATAGTTTTTATTATTCTGCCTTTTATATTACTATTTGCATCTTTTATGTTCAAATCTGCTCGATTATAAAAAATTTTTTTTTTAATTTGAATCTGCTTTTCTAAATTTTATTCTGTTGTGACAGTCTTGTATGAATTATAATAACATATTATTTTGTTTAAATAAAATATTTTATTTTATCTTGTGTTATTCTTTTCATAAAGATTGACCTATTTTTCATACTATAGTTTAACTTTTAAAAATTGGATAATTTAAAATAAAGTTGGAAGAATATTTTATTATTCAAGTATTGATGTATTTAATAATTATTCTTGAATAAAATGTCCTATTGGTGTTTAAAAATATTGTAATAAATGTTAATAATATCGGTTTTGTATAAAACGAATATGCTTATCTTTTATTATTTATACATTGAATAAAGTTTTGTTTAATTAAAATTTGTTAACTTAAAATTAATATTTACGTATGGTAACCTTTCACTTTAATACTTGACAAGCTTAATTCATTTAGTAGTTTGTCTATAATTTCTATTTATAGCCAATGTTGACAAGACGTGAATTAATCTATCTAATTACAAACATATATAAGAATTATAGAAATTATTTTAGGCCATAGCATAATGAAGGTATTTGTTTAGCTGTTCAGAAGCGCTTTTGTTCAAGTTCTCTGATGATGAAGGAGAAGAGCAATTTTATTAGATTAATTAACAGCTTTTCCTGTCTCACGTATTCACGTCTCTTTCTTAAGTATTGAGAACGATTGTACCTTTCTTTTGCTTCATGTTCTTCCTCTTTCTCTCTCTCTTCTTTGTGTTTTCATTTCCGTTTCATCGCAGTATTCCATGACTCGTACTTTCAATATTCACCTTCTTACGCCTATGTCTTTTTTTTCATTACCTCTTTATGGTATCGTAGCAAGAAGAGAATCGTTAAAGGAATGAAACTTGTCTTTCCTATACTCCGATAATGATTATTTCACTATTTAAGCGAACGAGTAAAATGAAGTTATACTTGGCATACCGATGCCGAATCTTTGACTTAAACTGATAAAACTTTTCATACTACTGTCTCTTTGAGATTCTATCTCCAATTTTTCTTATTCTTCTTTTATTTTCTCTTTTGCGAAGATTGCCGAATTTTATGCATATTATTTTCAGTTAATGCTTACGGTTCTAATATATTACTCTGTTTCTTAACATAAGTTCTCTGTTTTCATATAAACATATAACCGTAACAAATCTTTATTGTAACCATGATCTTTTAATTCATTCCAATCAATGATAAAAACATGAAATCATTTTTGTGAAATTTTTTTTATTTTTTATAATTGTTTTTTATTTTATACGTTTACATTATATTACATTTAATAATAAAGATTTAAATTAAATTAATAAATTACATAGAACACGAAATTATTAAGTATAAAAATTGTTGTTATATCAACTGATCATAATTAATATGAAATGCTTTATTAACTTGTAGCCTGTATTTCAAAACGAGAAACGTAAGTTATTGGAACAGTTTCTTTTTCTTAATTCTAATAAATAACTTTTTTTATTACTTTATTTCTTCGTTATGTAATATAACAATTTACCTTTTGTTCAAAGACTTAGTCTTATTTTTAAAAAAATTGTGCTTATGGCTAATTTACGTTGAGATATTATAAGAATATTGTAGATTCGATTTCATTTTCTTTGTTTGCATTAAAAATTACGTCGATAAAAAAATTTCGTTGTTCAGGAACGTAAATGCCATAATTATGAAAATAAAAATAAAATAAAATTAACTTTATTATTTTTTTTTTATAAAATTAAAGTTACTATATTTGATATTATTTTACGCAGTATACATTTTCACTTTTGGTTTTATTTGTCGTAATGAAAGTACTATAATAAATATTCATTAACGAATTAATAAGGTCAGTCGTGTTACATCAGTTTTTAGGATTATAGATAAAGAAAAGATAATTACGTAAAATTGTTTCGGAACAAGTAAGCTGTATTAAATCATAATTAGGGGCTCTAATTAATAAAAGATACAATTTTTTGACTCCAATCAAAGTTTTCAAGGTCAGATTCAAGGTGGAAATAAGATGGTTGGTGGAAATAAGAAGATATCTGGGGTGGTTAAGTCGAGAGTATTGAAGAGCGAGGGGGGATGGAGAGAGAGAGAGAGAGAGAGAGAGAGAGAGAGAGAGAGAGAGAGACAGTGAGAAGGAATAAGTATAAATTGAGAACGGGGAAAGGGGCGTTCTTAATAAAAAATGATTCACATTGAGAGATATTTAAATCTTTGGATACATTAACTGTAAAAACTATACAAAACAGAAAGAAAATGGATAGTTTTCCTTAGAAGGATTAGATTTTCTAAGTTGTAGAACTCTTAGAAATTCTTACAATTTTTGCCACAGAGTACTACACCAAATTACACATCCAAACATGCGAACACTGTAATTCTCGTTCCTAACTTGTACCGTTACAGGAGATAGACATAGTGAAATTGTGCACCATTCTGACAATCAAGGGATGGACGAGAGTTTAGAGGGAGTGCACTTGAAACCGCTTGGTTCGAATGTAACATTAAATCACTTATTTTCCGCAATTACAAAATCAAAAATGTGTTTAAAGCTAATGATCAGATAACGGTGAAATTAATGTCTATGATACACAACTGTAAAGAATCTTTTTTTTTTATGAAGGAATTTTTGGCTTTTATTCGATTGTAAATCTATAGCAATTTTTTACACAAATTTGCTTTCCATTTTTGGGCTTTTAAACTGAGAATTTTTTTCTTCAAGTGATTTGAAAAAATAATCACGCCTAATGATATTTACTATTTAAATGCTGGTAACCGATATTATATTATAATTATAATAACATATTATTAGTATATTTTATTAAATATGTTATTATTTAATATAATTATTAAATACCATATATTGCCATTGTTCACGTTTCACAGGGAGTTTGGGAGGGTGAATTAATAATTTAAAACACGCGAATATTTTCTTCTCTTGATTGTTTTATTCTAATACTTTAAACTTATACAATGGAGGTATTGGACGGTAGCGAGAGACAATTTTCACGATACTTCCTTGCTGATGAAAATCGATCAAGGAGGAGAGCCCCGTATGCTTCATTTTTCCGCCTTTTATTTCCTCTTTCTCCGCCCCTGGAAATTTGCCGCGCGATATAATTGGCCAAACTTCCAGTGGAGGGGATGAGGGAGTTGGGCCTCTTCCCGCGCTCGTTACGTCGGGCCTAGATACCTTACTCTAGTCGATAAACAGCCCAGCTCCGCCCTATTCTTTACTTTAGGGCCGATCCACGTGGCCCGAAGGCGGTCGTCGGTCCCCATGCGGAGGACATCCTTCCTCGGCCACAGACTCCCTGTCGTGTTACGAGTGGCAACCCGAGCGGGCGGGCGTGGGCGTCTTTCGGCTACTATCAGGCTTCAAGCCCCTGCGGCTATCAGGTCTCAAGCCCCTGCGGCTGTCAGGCTTCAAGCCCCTGCGGCTATCAGGTCTCCAGCCCCTGCGGCTGTCAGGCTTCGAGCCCCTGTGGCTATCAGGTCTCCAGCCCCTGCGACTGTCAGGCTTCGAGCCCCTGCGGCTATCAGGCTTCGAGCCCCTGCGGCTGTTACTCTTTTATTTACGTACTTCATTCGGCTGATAGTTGTTGATTTTTCAGTTGTTTATGGTTTTCAAAAACGTTCCGCAAGTTACGCTCGTATCGCTTGTCTCTCCGAACCGTATACACATGGTCGTAAATTATGCTTACGAGTTTACAATTATTTTCTGTACATTTTCGGTTCAGCTAATCTTATATTGAATCTCATTGTTGCGCGACTCATGCTTGTCCTTATTACTAGTTTATTTCGCTGGCGGTATCCTTTTACATTTGTCTACGGCTAAATACATTTATTACTCGTGGCTAATTCACTTATTTAGGCATCTGCCTCGCACGTTCGGTCTCCGTCGCCGCGCCACTCATGCGTACTTACGTTTTTCCTTATTTTCGGGTTATTTTACCGTAAATATCTTTTACAAACAATCATTGCGTATACATTACGCGTGGCTATCCTCTCGTTTAGGCATCTGCCTCGCACATTCGGTCTCCGTCGCCGCGCCATCCGTAACAGCCATAAATAAAAATATTTAATATTTTAAGTGGTAATTAAGCGTGAGCTCGATTATTTATACAAAGGTGTCTTCGCACTCTAGCTTTGTTATTCATTTTATACGAGCCGAGGCACGCATATTTCGGTAAATTACTGAAAAAACCTTAGTCACCTACTACAATTTTATATGCGCCTTAATGTATACTTACATATAAACACACAACTCGTCTTTATAAAAGCCTGCAATATTAAAGCTTATTACAGATCGGAGTTATTGAAGTCCTGACTTTATATAATAAAATCATACATCAAAATAAAATTAAAAACTTTATATTCCAATGAGATCTAGATTTATTGAGTTATTCGTTTGTAAAATGACAAGCTAATCGATGAAAGTACAATTGGTCTAATATAAAAAATACCTTTTATTGGGCGGTTTTAATAGGATCCCAGACAATGTCATTACCATTACTTGAATTCTGTACGTCTAATAGAAAGTTGAAAAACGTATTATTAACGTGCAAAAAGTATCTATTGCGAGGGATAGAGAGATGGACTATTCTGGAATATCCTAATGATATTTTCTGGAGAGACTTCTTCTTTTTTTTGTTGTATATATTGAATCTTATTTTAAGAAATAAATTTTTAAATAAATATTATAGTGCTTTGAATACATCATCGTTAATATGTCACTAAATTTTTCACTTGCAAATTAAATTTATTACTTACTATAAAAAATGGTCACGTTCAAAATATAATTTTCTTTTTCATGTTTCCTTACATTTAAATCATCAATGTTTGAAATAATATTATTTATGTTAATTTTACAGAATTCAAATGTGCAAGCATCTAATCAAGGTCAAGCTCAAGGAAGTGACACCCAAGGTGGGCCAAATACTGTTCTTCGAGTTATCGTTGAACACATGATCTATCCGATATCACTTGATATACTATGTCAGGTACGTTTTCTGTTGATTTTGTTAAAATTCAGTTTGTGAATAATCACAGTTTTGAGTAAAATTTGCAGCTGAATATAAACTGTTAATAATAGTTATATAAATAAACTGATAAAAGCAAATGAATTGTTTATTACAAAATTATTAAAGTTACAGATATTATCTTATAATGAATGTTGAAATATCCATAATGGTATTTTTATTTATTAATTTATTTATTTTTTGTTGTTGAAAGATACAGTAGATACTTTATTTAATTTATGATTCAAGACTATATTTATTAATTAGATTTTTAAAGAAAAGTACTCGATATATTTTTCTGATTACCAAACTTCGATAATCTTAATTAGCTATTAAAACTTCGATAATCTTAATTAGCTATTAAAACTTCGTTGAAATTTAAAGTTTAACGAATGTAAAAAATCTGAAAAGATTTTTGAACTATCAAGCAAGAGTATAATGTGTAGAATGATTGTTGTAGCATGCTTGCAAAACTTAAGTCTAGTAATAACGTGCTATCTTTCAGTAGCGTCTCGAACACAATACAATATTTTAACGGCGATGATTAATATTTTCCGCGGCAAAACAGTTCACCAAGTTTTATTTTTCTTTAATCTTTACGCGGATGATTGTTCTTCAGGTTTCTGAATGACTGAGCGAACTTATTTAAGTATACTTCGAAGGTTGCGTGAAATGAACATTGTAGAGAGCGTTGACTAAATATTCGAAAAGGAGGGACATTAGGTAGGTTGCGTGCACAATCAGCTTGGAAGATTAACATCGTAAGCTGAGCGATATCTTCCTTCTTCTTAGTTATCTTTATTTAGCCGCTCCGGACAGACTGGATTAAGATGAGCATAACGATGATAAATATTCTTTCACTAATGTGCAAAACGTGATTTGCAAAGTTTCTTAAGAGCATTAGACAAAATTTTTATTCTTTATTCTTTAATCTCTATTCTGTTTATTCTTTATTTGTTTATATACATACACTATATGGCGTATAAACAATTAAAAAAATTATCCTTTCATTAATTTCAATAAATTAATTGAAACTTAAAGATTCTTAATAAAAATCTATTTTTAGTTTTATCTCTTTTTCATTCCTTTTTGTTATTCTTTTTATTAAAAGATTTTATTATACTTTACAATAATTATAACAATAACAACAACAACAACAATTTACCGTACTAATTATTTGATTATAAATTTTTATGTAAAACAATATAAATAAATAATACAATAAAACATGAATGAAATAAAATTGTTTTATTGATTATATTTTACTAATTTTTACTAAATGATTAAATATTTAAATTAATTTCTATAATACTGTTTTCTAATAACAGTTATATTTGTTGCATAAAAATCAATATACAAATATATAAACGTTAAGCAAATGGTTAAGTAAACGATGTTAATAGTTTGGTAACGAAGGTCCATATAAAATAATTGCACGGGTTGAAATTGCATAATATTACATTATCAGAATGATGTAGCTATCTAAATAAGAACATGTTAAAAAAGATTCATGTAATAAACGATACAAATCGATTCTCAATAGCTATAAAAAGGCATTTTAATAAGTCATTATTTATATAAATATTTACGTCTTGTGCTTAGAGATATTCATTTCTGAAATATATATCGATTATCAATATCAGGTATTTATACGCTAATTTTAATTAATTAATAATTATTTGCATAATTAAATGTTGCAAGAAGACTTGTACATAAGCTAATTTCATTTATTAAAATCCTTACAAAAGAGGCTTTGTTCATGAAAATATTACTAGAATAGCCTCGCATAATATAGTAACTGAATGAGTAAGGAAGTTTTTCGTATAAATGTGGAAGCATTCACAAGCCTTGTCTGAGCTTCGTAGGGATTTGTAGATGTTAAAAAATTGCGAAACTCTGATTCCATAGACTTGGTCGAACGAACTATTGAATATCGTTTTAGTTGGTTCACTAGGTTCCGAAAACACCTGGGACGCACCCTAAATTTTACCTCATTAAAGGATTCGCTCTTACTCGCATCTCCCCCTTCGTTTATTCCCAAATGCTTCGGAAACCGCAAACTATTGTCCTCCCGTTTCCCTCTTTCATAGTTGATTAACTGCTACTGCTAGCTGGCTTATGTCCTATGATGTATGATTATTTGGGCAAATAAATTACAGAAAGTCCAATCGATATTTTCTATTTTATATTCCATTCTTTATTACAGGACTCCTTAAATTACTATCGATTTAATCTTCAATTGTACCATTCATTATCGAACTTTGCTTACGCATTTTTTTATTAATATACTCAAATCAACATTAAACTACGCTATTATATTTTTATAAATTCTCTTTTTAAGCAAATAATCCAAAGCTGTTAATTAGAAAGAAGTAAAATATTACTTCTTTGTAGCTAAGAATATTTATTCTTTTGCTATACGATACGTTATAGAGATACGTTAAAATTATTATACGTTAAAAGTATTTAATAAAAATAAAATATAGTTTTAAAACGAATTAGGAAAATTTAATGTTGAATATTTTATCGCAATTTCAAAACGTTTGACATTTTGAAAGCGGTTAATTTCATGTACTAATTCAACGAAGTCAGAATTACTAAAATTCTTTTTAATTTGAAATCTGGCGATAATGCTCAATCAAACCAATTTTCAAACCAATGTTATCGTTCAGGTATACAAACTTACCGAAAGCAAATGTATAAATGTTTCCGGGTTTGTATTAGCGTGTCAGAATCAAAGGTAATTGACGCTCACCTCCCTTAATACCTCTGTCACTTCTTCATCCTTCACACACACGCTTACTTTCAATCTCTTCCTACATCTGTTTTCCCTCTCTCCTGCTTTCCATGTCAAAATTATAATATGATTTAATTAACATTAACATCGGCGCGTATTGTAGTTGGCTCATATTCAACGTTCAGCGACTGATGCTACAGATAGTCTGATCAGAAATTATCATCGAACGTATCATCACGTAACCCACGAGCAAATGCTTACCTATACTCTCATCTTCTGTAGCAGCACAAATAGTGGCCCACGTTAATGTTCCCCCCCCCCTTTAAGTTACCAATTAGGTCAATATTATATATTCCAGGATTTCTTCGCTACTATTGAATATATCTGATATTTACAGAAAATATCGATAAACGTTTTAATGTAATTATTACTTGAAGAGAATGTTACCAATAGTTCTAAGTAATTTTATACTATAAAATATTTGCAATGTTAGGACTGAGCGGTTTTTCATTCGATTTTAATAAATTATAAGAAAATAAATGTTAATTGAAAGGTAATATGAATATAGCGATAAATATTGATGCAATGATAAATAAAAAATGATCGAAAGTTATTGATTTGATATAAACACTGGGTAGGTACTACAATGGGAGGTCCCCTCCCCCTCCCGCCATAAAAAGCAAAGATAATTGAATGAACGATGAAAGTAAAATGTGAATAAGTATCCAGGAGTCGTACTTTTATAACAAACGAAGGACAAAAGAAAAGGTGAAAGAGAGATGGAGGTTATACAGAAAAATAAAAGAAAATAAAAAGTCGATGAAAGCGCTCCCCTCGAGTCGTGGAAAATCCGAGCGACTATGTAAAGGCAAGTATTGCCGATGGTTGATTTTTTTTTGCCTTTCTCTAACCAGACTAGCTAGCCAGCCAACTAGAAAGGACGACAAAATAAAGCCCGTCTAGGAAATAAAATATTAGTGATAGTTATCACGAGCGGCGTTTGGCTTTTACTCTAAGCTTTACGCTTGGACTCGGGCTCTGAGTACGAGCTCTGACGGAATTTCGCGAGACGCATACATGCGAACGAGGGGTGGCTTGATTTCCCTTGGGGTTCCTTGTAAAAGTACACCATGTCACACTGACAGCGACAGCGAAGCTCTCGCGCGTTTTAAGAAAACCCACCCGAGATCAAAAATATACAAGGGGTTAAATGTGTGTGTTGCCACTCGTGACACCATAGCACTAGAGGAAAAGATAAAAACGTAAATAGCACCAAGTCGTAATAAAAGTGAAAGGGAAAAAGTATAAATGAAAACAACTGTATATGCATAAGCTCCTAACTTCATAGAGTGATTTCATAGAATTCTCAACCTCCAATTCGACTTTCTTAAAAATTCAAAGATGTTTTTCAAAGTAACTGTTCTCTCAATTTATTTTATTTTTTATTTATTTATTTATTTATTTATTTTTTTTTTAGCAAATTGAAATAAAATATTTAGACGTTAATATTATTCTTAGAGTTATATGTTCAAGTTTCATGGCGCATTCAACTACAGATTTCATCTTTATTTATTAACTTTTATATACATAAGTTTTATAATGGACCTATTTGATATATATATATATATATATATATGTGTATATCAAATTCTCTATATATCTAATGTATTTCAATAAAATAGTTTACATTTCGTTTTGATAATTATTTAAATAAGACATAGAATCATCATGTATTAAAATTATGCTGCAATTAATATTAAACATATAATGTTATAAGTCGTTGCTGTTTCGTACATTTCTTAAAATTAAATATAAAGTGCATTATGATTAATATTTATTTACATTGAAAATTGTATAATTAATCGATCAGATTAATGAGATCATATAAATTCCTTTCAGCTATTCTAAATATGATGATTAGTGAAGATTTTCATTATCTACGTGATTTTCCCAATTTCTCGATCACAAGAATTCCTAATTTAAATATAGAAAATATAAACATTGAGACATCATCGAAATTCTTTAAAATTATTTTAAATTTTATCAGGGAATATACAGGCTCGTTGAGCTAGGCTTATTCGGATCCGGTGCTCGGTTATCGATGAAAGCCAGTGCTCTTGGTTGCCGAAAAGCAAACTCGATATGTATACGAACATAGTATAATATAATATAATACTCATACTAATTTCCCTTGATTTGAAACATTCGCGGGCTAATATTTATTTCATTAATTAGCCAAACTCAAAACAGGTACAACAATCTTTATAAATTATTTCCAATGTCTATCAATACATATTATTTCTACATAATTTAAAAGAATAAAATATCTTATTGCCATTTATTTCTCAATTATAGAATTATAAAACTAACAATAATAAACATATCCAAGTTTTTATTTTCTCTCCTTTAATTTTCTATTGCTTTTAATAATATGGCTTTCATATTTTCCAAACATAATTTGGAAGTTTTCGACATTTAGTTTTTATCGATGTTGACAATATAAACTATTGTTTAATTCAATACAAATTAATTATTCCGTTACGAATCGTCAATAAATCCATTTAAAAATATATTTAAAAAGAAAATAATAAGATTTTTTTCATAAGAATTGGTTAAATGCCATTAAAAATAATGTTCCACTATAGCAGTGCAATATGCGATCGAAATATTTATATTAGTAATAACGATATGATCATCGGCTTACCACAATAAACATGAATCCCTGTATAGTGGCTTGTAGAGTGTGTACATCATTACGTATATCGTTATGCATAAATTTGTACATTGAGTTATATTAAATTAACCGCTCGTAATTAATATTAACTTATTAGCCCTTCTCAGCTAATTACTGATGTCTTATTATGTCTTACTAGTTCATAAATTTTATTACGCTCTTCTCGTTTAATTTCATCATATATTAATATTAATTTTATTTATTTATTTATTGTTACAGATATTCACACGATACGGGAAGGTTCTGAAAATAGTCACTTTCACGAAGAATAGTAAGTAATGATATTCAGTATGAGTTATTAATATTATTTAACAAAATAAAAATCTGTCTTGTATAGTTATATTTCATTATCATTACCCTTATATTTCATTTTACTAAGTTTTATGCAAAAAAAGAATAAAGTTATTAATAACTTGATATTATTAGCAATAATATTTATAAAATTAAAAAAAAATATTCTTATTCTTTTTACTGCTCAAAGAAGCAATGAATATAATTAAAAATAAATAACTATACATATAAAAAATTATACTATATTTCGGCATGCAAGAGATCAATGTTATTTTCAACAATATTAATGATAAATACATGTTTCTACAATATGACTATAATTATAATTCTGAAAATTTATTATTTTAAATGAAGTCAAGTTAGCAATGTCAGTACTACTGAGGCTTTTCAGTTACCGTCTGACATTTATACACAGTCCGTTTTACAATTAATTTTAATTCTAATATTATAATAAACAACGTTCACTTAATTTATTATTATTATTATTATTATTATTATTATTATTATTATTAATAATAGATTTTTGTTATACCCGTAGACTCTTTATATTAAATTACTATGCTATTACGTGAAATCTTCTACTGTGTGTAATACTACATAATAATGAAGGCCATGTTAATTTTATGAAATAAATATTTTAAAATTATGAAATTCCAAATACCAGTCTCCAAACGAAAACCGAAATTACAACTACATGTATTTTTTAACAATTTTTTAATTAAATTTTAAACTTTAAAGAGCACCCAGAGTCCTATTTTTCATTTTCTTCATATTTTTTATAATTTTTTCTCCAATATCTCTATGATGATTTAGAACAACGATAAGAAGACTCATTATAGAGAATATCTGACTTCGTTTGGAACAAAATATCGAAAATTGACGTAACATGGGAATATTATTTTTACCATATTATTAACCGTATTGTTAAGAATTCTTTTTCGCTTTTCTTATTAAGGTTATTAATTGTAACAAATTTTTGAAATAGAAGTTAAATTACCTTTAAAAATAATGTTTAGCTTCAGTTTCTGTGGATATGATGCAGATGCTGGTAAAAAAGTGTAAAATTTTGTTAAAAAATTTGTAAAAAATGTTCGAAAATGAAGTATATTATTAAACGTAGATAAGAAATAATTATAATGCTATATTGTATATTTTTATTCAAAATTGGAGATTACGTGAAGTAGTATTTGATAGTAGTATTGTAAGATGTATTTTGTAAACAAATGATTAGCCAAAATGATGTTATGGAATGAACTTATCTCGTCATTCCAAATTTTATAATAACTTTTACTCGACGATGTTCGTTAAGACATTGAATTCTCTATGCGCCTCTGTTTTTTGTGTGTAAAATTGTTCTAGAACTTTCGGGGAAATGTGCATATTACAAAGGCATTGTGATTAATTAATTTAATTATACAAAGTCGCGCAAAACAACCCAAATGGTTTGGCGGATAAGGGTGGAATGCAGGAGGCTACTTTAGTCAAATGTTATACATCAAACGCAGTTGTACACATTCCTTTTTCATCCTAAGTTTCATGCCTCATATGTTTGTATCCCTGTGTAAGCACAGAGAGAATCAAGTGAACGACTGCTGGATTATTTAATTACTACTCGTTATGCTTTTCACTTCTAATTAAGTTGGACTCATGGTTACTTTTCTCGCGTGTTTTTCTTTATCAATTTTTTTATTCTTCCTATCAAGTTTTAACCAGGTTCGCTAGAAAAAGTAGCCGTAAAAGTATTTCTCCTATCCAAAGTTTTTTCTCTCTTGGCGATACCTGCATTCGTGTCAAATCTCAAAGTTAGAAAATCCTTTTTTTATTGAAAAAAGGAATTATCGTTAAAACGTCGATTTATATGTGCCTTATTTAAATTTCATTAAATTTTATAGGAATTAATACATCGATACCTTAGTTAAACTGATAACGTTGCCGATTGTCTCGATCATATAGAAATTAATAAATGTTTCAAATATTTGTAGAATAATGTCAATAAAAAAAAATATATATATTCGAATTTTCTTATTAAAATTAGAAAAAGTTAAATACTATTGAATATTTTAAAATTTTGATAAGGTAATTCGAATAATTCATTGAACTTATTTTTACAACCTGATTTTGTTTTATTTATGCTTGATGTGGTTTTCAATAATCTATTATTTATATAAATAAAATATTAAGAAAAAGTTTGTGTACACTATTTAATTGTTCATTTTTTCAGGCTCATTTCAGGCTCTTATTCAATATGCTGACATGCTCTCGGCACAAACCGCCAAATTTGTAAGTATTAATTTAGTAAGTTACAATAATATAAAATGTTAAATTTTGCATTTTTAGTATTTGAAAAATAATATAGTAATTGAAAAATCATTTTGAGTTTATAAACAATTTATCTAATAAATTAACATTTATCGATTCTGTTCTGATACTATATCGATTGTATATATATATATATATAGATGTATTTTTCCATCAGTTTTTATACATATTTTAAAAGCATTTTTTAAGGGATTGAAAATTTATTCTCTTGTCGATTAACTATTAATTGAAAATGAAACTGTTACAACAAATAACTAATAACGTAACAGCTTCAGACAATTTTTACAAAACAAGGAAAATAAAAACAGGATGTTAAATAGTAATAATAAAAATAAATGTATCGGTCAGACTATTCAGTTAATATTTGCTATCGATAATTTCACATAATTTAAAAATAGTCTAGTTATGCAGTTAAAAAAAAAGCGTTTTAGCTTAAACAGCATTTCAAAACAGTTATATTACTTTATAAACATTTTTCGACTAGCTGATTCAGTAGATCAGAATAGAAGGCATTTTAAATCGATTAAATAGATGATCCTTACTATTGCCTTTATATTTCATATCCAAAAAATACTGCTCAAAAACATTATTCATCCCAGTGCTTAGGCCTTTGTCTCATTCGTGTTTCTTATATTTGTAAATACAAGAATTAAAATGGTAGAAAATTATAAGGAAAAGAAAAGAAAGGAAAGGGAAGAGAACAGATCCATATAGAGTAGCAAAACATCAATTACGAAGAAGAGGCAAACCTAAGCAAGTTCAGGTTTCTTTGATTTTCACAGATTTACTGTCTAGCTATTCATTCATAACTTAAGATTTCCGATTGATCTGTCTATTACTTAATAAGTATCTATAACTAATATTTATATCTTAATATATACTAATATTTATTAATCTATAACTTAATATTTGAGTTCTTTGCCATACTTATATTATCATAGAAGGTAATCATTATTTCTAAAAGATTACAAAGACTCATTTTTTATTTGTGTGTTCATGCTTCTATTAAATATACGTAATATTTACTTTTGCGACATTTTTTATTGTAAATCATACTTCCTGATGTTTTATGAGATTCTCAATATGTCATTGACGATGTTCTATTATTATTCTAAATTGCTTTTTGACGCACAGGCCATGAGATCGCGGATGCATCGTTTTATTCAGATACATTAGTATTCAACATTGAAGCGAAGGCACACTTTTATTGGCGCAGTAAGAGATTCGTGCTTATATGCTTATATAATATTTTTCAATAATACTAATAAGCTTTCGAAGATGCGTGCTCCTATTATTTTGTTTTGTGAATTATTTAATTACTTTAAAGGAAACCATTTATAATTATATTAATTTGACAATTTATGTTTGAGGATCTATTATAATTTATTGTTTATAGCGGACTGTATACAAATCATTATTTATATAAATAATTTATGTTATAACGTAGATATTTATTATAATAAACACGTATGCGCCCGCGCACGCACACACTTTTACTAATTTTATTTTTGAGAGCCACAACACTCTAAACATCATAGTATATTTTGTATGATGCTATTTTAAAGCTATTTATTGTAATCATTATCACATTGAAAGATTTGAATACTTAGAAACTGTTAAAAATAAATCAAGTTCTGCAATATCGAAATACTACTTAATTAATAGCCTTTAACATTTTACTCTTGAGATTTTTCATGAGAATCTAACTTTTATAATTTTTATTAATAAACATAAATAAGATCTGAATATGTAATTTTATAGGCAGTAGAAATTTTAATTGAAAAAATTAAATTTCTTTTTTTATTTTATAAATAATTTCAAGGTATATTTATCAAATAAGAATTATCTAGAAAGAATTACAACACGAATCTCATAATCAGAGGAAGTAGACACTTCAGTCTGCCAATATCTATATAATTACATACATACGTTATTGCCAATAATATTCGTGCACACAACTTTGTTTATGCATCTGTTTCCTACCGATCGCTCGGATTTGTAACAATTTGATTATTTGTTCCTCATGTAGGTTGAGATTACTTCATCAAATATGAAGACTCATTACGTAGTTTGCGTGGAAAATCCAGTGATACCCTAACCCTGTTAATTCCGTGGTAAATTCGCACTCGATAGATTTGCTCGTTATTGTTTCTTGAATACTGTACTATGGACTCAGAACTCAAGCTGTAGATGATTTAATAATCAGTGAACCGGAAGCAGCTTCTCAGAATTACAGATATAGCTTGTTTTTATAATACGTCAATCTTTTTAACATGTATATGGTACATTAAAAATATTCATTATTTAACCTTTAATTATTATAATTGAATCTTTAAGCAAAATTAAAATAATTGATATTTTAAAAAAAAATTGATATTTAAATAATGCAAGTTCACAAGTTTCTAATAACACGAACGAATTATACATCTTATTTGTAATACTATATTTGAATAAAAAAATTTTTATCACTTTTGAAAGATTTAATTGTAACGTTTAATTTAAATTTATAATTTATCTTAGAGGGAATCCTTTTTATTGATATTTTTCACAAAATTTTATTTCAAACGCGTTACCTTTTTGATATTTATAAATGGTAGTTTAAATAAAGTAATTATGTCATGGTAATTTGATTTAATTACCATTTATGAATAATAATAATAATAATAATAATAATAATAATAATAATATGTTTGTAAAGGATTTATGTATTAATTTTTAGTTTAATTCCAATTACGCTTGTTATTTTAGATTGATTTTAATTTTTTAAAGGGAATAATGTAAAAGCCGCAAACTAAGGCGAGCTTATTTATTATTATTAATGTTGTAAAAAATTAGAGCTTTGGGGATTGTTCGATAAAGCGTTTAATCATAAATATACGTATTATCTAGAGGTCGTAATTATGAACTAATTTCATACAAGTTTGTGTACGTAGAGCTTTTCAAGCTTTGCCTACAGAGTAGGTGCTAAACAATGAAATTCATCAGCCGAGGCTAAGCATGTGGGTACGCACAAGGTGTTCATTCCACCCTTGTAACTTCCTTTTACCTATATTCATAGTCGGGATACATATGTATTTGCTTACGCATAAACTAACGAAAGGGCATATAAGTCAAACGTGCCACTGCTCTTGTTTGAGCACGTGCATGGGCGAACGAGTGTGTGTTCATGTCGGCGGCTTGCTAGTTTTAGGTTTTCGAGAGTAATTGAATAACTGGCAATTTCTAAAGTGTGTTTACAGTCATATTATATCTCATGTTGCTTTTAGTGATATTATTATTTATTCCTTAAATTTTCCAAATTTTGTCAATTTCGTTCTCGCATTCAAAATTCTTGTATAATATTTCAAGTTACTGACTACAAGAACTTATCACAATAGTATAGATAAATTGTTTTTGATTACAAAGAAAACTCTCTCTCTCTCTCTCTCTCTCTCTCTCTCTCTCTCTCTCTCTCTATATATATATATATATATATATATATATATATAGATATATATATATATATATATATGTTAAAAAGCCTCTGCTCCTTGCCAATAAAATGTATCGTTCGCCAATTTATTATTAATGTAAGGATAAGTATAAATTAGCACAATGAAAGAAATACTTATATATATATATATATATATATATATATATATATATGTATATCAATTTTACAAAATATTAATCGAGAAATACCAACATGAATTTCATATTTTTGAAAAATTGATACGAAAATTCGAATTTATTACATATTTGTTTCTCATGAAACACACGAAAAGACCCGGCGTACATTATTCGCGCAATTAGTTGTAGGATAATTAATTGAAGGTCGAAGAGAAGAAGCACGTTGACTAGGAACCGGGCAAATGCATCGCCTTCAACAATATTGTCAACATATCCGTAGCGATTTTTTCATTGTCAACTTTGGCTAATAAAAGCCCTTGCGGATTTCTTATCCGACCTTGATTTCCCGCATGAAATTCATGCTCACCTATTTGTATGCAGCTAAGGCCGTCGGAGCATCCGGTATCCTAGTAATAGGAATGAATATTTGTAATTTCGCGAATAACTTCTTATTTGTTAAACATACTAGGTAAACTACAGGTTGTATAAAGCAAGTTTTAAGGAATTTTTACGGTTTCAGCCATTCTAATGTGATGTTATTTAATTAGGTCAAGAGCAATCAACGACAATACAGGGAAATTTAGGTTGATTAAGATCAATTAAAGAACTAGCATATTAATTATTAAATATTTGGTTTTATTATTTTATTTGATGTTTATCTTTATACGTGACGGAAGTAGGTGATATGATGATAGACGAGCGAGTTTAAATGTTAAAACCCTGACTAGGTAAATTAATATAATGTTATTTGAGTTTGTTTGTGTATTATTAATTGTAAAAAGACATACAGTATAGTAAGTGGGTAGGGTAAAATAGTTACTCTATTTCCTTGAATACAGTATGATGAAATACTAATAATTGTTTTAGAATCTGGACGGGCAGAACATCTACAACTCGTGTTGCACTCTGCGTATTGATTACAGTAAGATGCAGAACCTGAATGTGAAGTTCAACAACGACAAGTCGCGCGACTACACAAACCCGGCTTTGCCGTCGGGTGACGCCAATCTAGACGCGGCGTCTCTCGCACTGGGAGGTGAGTTGCTGCCGCAGCTTCTCCTCGGGGCCGCTGGCTCCCAGCCACGTGCCAGACTGCCCGGTGAGTGTCTCGTTTTCGTCCCAATTACCAAAATGAGAAACTCACGTGTTGCAGCAGACTATATAAAGCGAGCGTTTACCTTTTTCGAGCTTAACCCTCTCCACTTTGAAATTCATTCCTTCGCTATCTTTCGCTTTTCTAACTACTTCCTCAGCTCCTCCTACAAATGGATTCTTCAATTCCATCTGTATTCACGATTCATGCCACTCCCCATGTTAAGTTATTTTTTAACTTTATTTTTTAAGTTTAACAACTCAGCTCTTTATTTCTGATTTTTTATCATGTTCTGTTCTCTGTGGTGATCTTCGCTGGGAAAATTTGTGTGCATGCTTACTTATTATTTATTGATCCTAATTTTTACCAACATCAACATTATTTACTCGAGCTTTAATTTTAGACGAGATTTCATTTTAATTTATATTGAATACCCTTAGAGCATTACTATCCATATATCTTACGTGTTTTCTCTTTAATATATATAATGCCTATGATATTCGAAGACCGTCTTCGTTTTTCTTTGATGACTTAAATGATTAATCGAGTCATGAATCACAAAAATTACAATTAATTAGCGGATAGAGGACATTTGAGAATATAAAATTTTCGTTTAATCGATACGTTTATGTTTTAATAATGCTATTTACTGATTATATATCAGTAATAATGCTAGTAATTATGCTATCACTTTTATATAATCTCGAATGTAACTCTCTTTAATATTGCATGTCTGTTGTACATTAAAAAGTACATTATTCTGAGCCTCATGATTTATTATTACTGACGGATTGATATTTCATTTGGAAACATTGACAGGACTTTGTAAAGTTTATATTGTTAATTGTCACAAATTTTAAGTAAAAATTACACTAGACTTTTAATTAGTTTGAAAGTGAAAATTAATGTCATATCCTCCGTTCAGTGAAAATAAAATTTAGATGGAGGAGTGAGGTGAACGAAATGAAAAGCGGGGAAGTTTCGCAAGAAAAGCAAGGAATACACGAGGTATTGTAAAAATGAAATGGATAAAAGATGTCAATTATTTAAATAAAAGAGCGTAATCCAAGGCTTTGACGTTGTTGGTATATTGCATATAAGGGAAGGGGTGTTTGAGTATTAAAGGGAGGGTAGAAGGGGCGGATATTAACGACAGTTTTAATAATGCCGGTGAATTTTCTGAAGTAGAGTCCATTACAGGCGCACCGAGCGTCTTGACTTCGCCCTTCGCTGCGATGCATGGACTTCCATCACCCTTGACCGGGCCTTACAACGGCGTCCCTCCAACGGGTGGCTTGGCTGGATTGGGCGGCTTCAATATCGGTGCTGGTGCCCTCGGGGTCCGTGTTCCAGGAAGCCCCCAGCAATCCTGCGTACTGCTCATCAGCAATCTCAACGAAGAGGTGCGTGCATCATCCACCCCCTTAATTATTAAGACCTTTTAGCCGCTGTAATCTTCCCTTCTCTCTTCGTTATTCTTTCTCGAATCTTTATTTTTTTATTCTATCTCTTATTTTGATAACAACATCAAGAAAATGTAGAACGCACCCGCCGTTCAAGTATGCGCTTATACATTTACTACTTTTAAAAATTACTAATTTTCATTACTTTAAACAATTGACTAAAATAACAGCAGCTTTTATGTACATTTATTATTTATGTTTTTTAAGTGATTATTATAAATAAGCTTGTTCTGATATCGATTTATCTTTAATTAAGAAAATACAATTTTCTTTCTAATGTTTTTGTATTGGAGCAATGTACATTTAATATATTCAATTCCACAATTTTTGTTTCCCTTTATTTTTGTACAAATTTTATGAATCATCGAAGCAGTTTATTTCATTCAATAATAATTAATAACACGATTTATGAATTTACTATATTAAAATATAGTTTTAGTTTACGCATTTATTACTTTTAGTTACTTACTAATTTCAATCGTATAATTTTTAATAATAGCTTAGTCGGATAAAGAATTTTTTTAAATTTCGATAGATAGACCTTTCAAAAGAATGAATCGATATATAAAAGATTTTGACAATTTCGGTACTAATAGCTACCTAAATATTATATATTTCAAATAGTGGATGCAAATTATATGAAAGTATGTAAGTAAAATTTAATATGAACATAAAAACATTTACGTTTTACAATAATAATGATAATAATAATAATAATAATAATAATAATAGATATATTTTCTTATATAATTATTTTTTTATTTTTTAATAGTATCTGATACTTCAATATTAAGCATTGTATATTATTTATTTGCAAACATTTACCAATACTGATATACAAAAAAAAAACATTCCTTCTTTAAGTTAGCTAAACAATGCTCATTTTTATTTCTTATTAATTTTCTTTACCATTCCATTAAATAAATAATAAAATTTAAATAAATATTAAAATAAATTATTTTTTATATTTCTACACTTCAAAATACAAATTTAAAAAATATTACTATGTATATGTAATATTAATATACATAATTCTAGATTAAACATAGATCTATCAATAAATATATTTAAAATAAATTTTATATAATTAAATAAATAATGATCAATTTAAAAGTTTATTGCAAAGTATTAATAACTATTGAATACATAAAAATAAAATATTTAGAAGTCATTAGACATTCGACTATTGACAACTTGTTTTTACTTTTAGTTTTAACTGTTTAAGATCTTTTTATTAATTATTTGAGCATACTTTAATCTTTAAGAGACATTATTTAGTAATATATAGATAATAAAATTTAAATTTTATTTGCAATTTATTTTTATATATAGCCGCTATAATAATAGTTTACATTAAAATTTAGTTTCATTATTAAAAGCAAGTGTTTTTTATTAAAATATTAAAAATTTTGAAGATTCAATGACTCTTAATATTTTCACTTGCAATAATAACGTTAACTAATGAAGGTACCTATTTATTTCTAAAAAATATTAGAGCATAGAAGAATGAAAGTTGCACTATTAGGACAATAATTAAACAATTATAAAATTTTTTTAATTCGTAGTTTTTGATGAAAAGTGTAAGAAAAAATGATAATAGAGGGTATGGTTATAAATCATTCTCAATATAGTGAAAACCACTCTTAGTATCACGAATGCAGCAATTTTCAATCTTCTATTATAAAGTTTTCCTTACTATTGTTCAAAGTATCTATGTCTGTGCGTCCTTTTTATAGTCATCTAAACTGATACTTTCCTAGGCCTCAGACTTCATCTTTAGATATACATAAGAAAATAAAGCTAAATCACTCCCGATTTACTGTCAATCACTTCCTGAGTACCTGAAATATTTCGTAGTTTACGGCATAAAAGCGTATACAGCCGTTAAATGAAATACATATTTATTATATTTTTCCGAAAGGCGTTTTCGACCTTAGTTTTACTATATTGTCGCACAGTGCTTTAATTTAACTAAAAGCATATTAAATTTTCGTTATTTAATCGAAGCTCCCTGTTTCATACTTTGAAATTGTTATTTATCTACTTTATTTACCTAATTAATACCTTGATAAGTCAATATAATAAAGTCGTGGACGCCTGAGGATTTCGCGGATTGACATTTCCATACTTTTCAGCTGTAACTTGAATCACTACTGTACTATAACTGTGTATACTACTGTGTGTTTATTTATTTATTTTCATTTTTTTTTAAGTCATGCGCACAAGCATCGTCACCGTTGTTCTCAATGCCTAAAAAATGTATGGAATAATTTTTTTCTTTATTTTTCTTTCCTTTTTTGTATTTATTGTATTTTTTGGTATAAGAGCATATATACATATTGATTGAACAATCGAATGAATAAAAAAATAATTTATAACAAAATAGTAAATAAAATAAATAAATAAATATGAAAATTAAGTTCAATTTTTATTAAAGTATAGTCTATTATTTCGATCAAAGTCGTTATCCAATAATATTCCATATTTTAATCTTTATAAATCACTATCTGTAATATTAGTATTATTTTCTATACTTTTTTAAATATTTGGTGTAGAAATTCAATTAAAATTAAATAAAAATAGAAAACTTACATATAGTAAGAAAGCAATCAATTTTTAAAATAAATTATCTACTTTAAATTTTGTCTAAATTAATTTTCTGTTCATATTTAATATTTATAGAACAATATTTTTGAAAAATAAAGAAAAATGTGTTTTTATTTATAAATGTGAATCTTGTGCGCATTCATAGTATTACATTAAATCCTATTACTCGCTGACTATTGACTGAACTCTGTCTGTTCTCTGTGTAGATGGTCACGCCTGACGCTCTCTTTACCCTGTTTGGTACGTCTCCATATTTATATTATTACTTATATTACATTATTAATTATTATATTTACGCTTACACTCTTAATACACAAAATTTAACGAAACATTGAAAAATATTGAATTTTTTTTCTTTAATTTGTACACTGTATTGTAATTCTTTAAATTTTTCATATTATTAAAAAGAAAACATTAAAAAATTATAACATTCATTTATTATGGCTTCTTTATTTCATATTGGAATACAAATTAATATAGTCACATTTTTTTAAACATACTATTTCAAAACTTCAACATTATACACAATCACGCTGAATCAGTATCTTTTCAAAGTATTCATTTTTTCAATTTCTATTATTTTCATATTAAGTTTTCTAAAGTCTTTAGTTTACTTTAGAACTTCATTTTTCCATTTCACTAATTTTGCGTAAAAAATTTCTAATTTTTTCTTAAATTCTTCTATTTATATTTAACATTTTATTCCACTCATAGTTGCATTGTAATGTCATTGCTATATTATATAAAATAATATTAGTGATATTTCACGTAATTCTCTATCGTTCTTAATGCGTGTTTCGTAGCTTACGTCATGTTACTCTATATATTCAATTCTTTCTAAATTTCTTATTGAAGAGATCAATATTGTCAATTTCAAACGTCTTTAATATGAAGTAAAAGCTTTTGCTTAATATACGTTAAGATTAAGTTTAGTAGGAAAACATTTCCACGAACAGTTTCACTTAAAAACTTATCAAATATAATTTAGTTTATAAACGTTTTTTTAAATATGTTTATGTATTACAGTAATTAAAATTAAAAATAGTTTTTGTAATAATAATAGTGCCTATTATTTATATTCATTAAAAATTTATTAAAAATAACAAATGAAATATATATTTCTATGTGCATTGTGTATGTTTAAAATAAGTAAATATAGCATTCATATTTCAAAATCATTTATTAAATTATTTGATGTTGTAGATAATAATATTTTTGCAAACCTATCATTTGTTGATGAATATTTAAATTTATTTATGATGAAATCAATATGAAAAACACGAATCAATGTGAATAAAGAAATTAACTATATGATGTTCTAACTAGTGAATAAAAAATGATAAAATTTTTTGTAAACTGATAATTCAAAAAGCTAACAGTTCTTATATGCATTAAATATAGAGAAAAATTTTGTTACCGATTGAAAGGGATTTTCGCCAGCTTAAAATTCAGACTATAATTTTTATGGCCTTATAACTTTGAAATTTATAAGTTTATAAGTATTCGAGCAACTAAACTATAATCATAATTATCTAAATAATAATATTTGCCTTTAGGCGTATATGGGGATGTACAGCGTGTGAAGATTCTCTATAATAAAAAGGATTCAGCATTAGTTCAGTTGGCCGAATCACACCAAGCTCATTTAGGTAAGTATTTGATTATTTTATCAATTATATTAAAGTAATTTCTTGAATAATTACTTTTTTGATTACAATAAAAATACAATTTTTGTTGATTATTTTGTATTCAAAATAATCGTCGATAATATAAAAATTAAAGAATATCAAGGATTTAAATTTTTTGAAAATATTATTCCTACAGTATTTCTACTCACATAGTTAAAATAAGAATGTATTATAGATACGTTACTTTTTTTAAATTATTAAATTCATGCATTATACACGTAAACGGCAATTTATTTTAGATTATTAATTTAGTCATTAATGAACATTTGTTTATATTTTTAAAGAAATACTTTTGCAATACTTATAAAAATTCATAATATACTAATAAAAAAATGGCAATTGATTATTTTATTCAGGATGAATAAATTAATGATAATAAATTTCTTAACCTTTACGTAATATTTACTTTTGTAACGAGTATAAGAAAGATCAAATTATTAATGCTATTGTTTGTGTAGCAATGACTCATATGGACAAACTGAAAGTATTTGGAAAACCAATCAGAGTGACGCTGAGCAAGCATCAAACTGTTCAATTGCCACGCGAAGGTCAACCGGATGCCGGATTGACCAAGGATTATACTAATAGTCCACTCCATCGTTTTAAAAAACCTGGATCAAAGAATTACCAAAACATTTATCCTCCGAGTGCAACCCTGCATTTATCAAACATTCCGTGAGCCATCTTTGTCTATAGTTATTATATTGATTACATTGATTAATTGTAATGAACTTTTCGAATGATTTTGCGGTTATTACATCAATTTATAACAAATACATTTCAGCAATGCCTTTTCCATTATAAAGCACATTTCGATTTATATTTTTATTAATTTTATTGATTTTATTAATTAATAATAATGTGTTAACATATAGTGAATCAAAATTAAATAATAATGTTTTATTTAATTATATCAACAGAGCTACGGTATCTGAAGATGAAATAAAAGAAGCCTTCACGAAAAATGGTTTCACAGTTAAGGCATTTAAATTTTTCCCTAAGGATAGAAAGATGGCGCTTATTCAGATGCCCAGCATGGACGAAGCTGTATCAGCTCTAATTGTAAGTTATTAGCTAATATAAGAACACGTAGACTGTGTATTAAATTAAAATTGCTTGTATGAATGTTGCGGTTCCTGCAACTGTACGTTCGGTCAACTAATTACGGCTTAAAAATCGTTTCAGAAAATGCACAATTATCAATTGAGCGAATCAAATCACCTACGAGTGTCTTTTTCTAAAAGCAACATCTAACAAGAGAGACCAGCGTACGAGCCCCAGCAGTGGTTCCAGCCCTATACCCTCGTTCACTATTGGTATCCCAGTGCCGTATTACATGATTGAAACGAGAATGAACTATTGAACTTATTTCGTTTGGCACGTGATAACGACACCATACGTAAACAACTGCATGTATCAACTCGGCTGCCAATTCAATGTTAATCTTCATGAAAAAAAAAACCGCTTTACACACGATTAAAGGTTAAACGAAGTGAGACCGAAGCAACAGTACATATTTTAAAATAGCATCAAAGCTGCTGCCATAATATCTTCAATTTGGATCTTCATAATATTTTATCGTGTGAATGCGGTGCGCGGGGATTATAAATATTTTTATGACCGAGGGCTGGGAGATAAAAAAATTACGAGTGACAAAACGGCGACTACTAGGCTTCTGCGAAAATACAGAATAAATAGTGAAAAGCACTGATACATGGTTCTTAGCTGCAAATATTTTCAGACACTTTAAAGAAAAACAAATACAGTAATAACAGAAGCCGTAAGCAGTCGTCTGCTAATCTCGTTCCACAGAAACTCAACCAATGTACGCTGTGCTTTTTTTGGAAACAGTATATACGTGTATATGTGTGTATATATATATATACACCAAAGGTACACATACACACATACATACATACATAAATACATACATGCATACACAAATACACACATATATACGTACGTACATACCTAATATGTTTAAAAAATACAAAAAGTTTTTGAAAAGAATAAATGCTAATAGAAGGAACGAGACATTAAAAATAAAAGTAAGAAAAAAAAAGACGGACGTGATTGTAGCGAGATGATGCGGAAAGGGGCTTGGACCTAACGATCCTTATTCTTGTACAGAGTTTAAGCATACAAACAAACGTGTAAACACAAAATATGAATAATACAAATCCTAAGATATATTATATATATTTTACAAGCGTGACACGCTGGCTGCTAATCGATTAAACGAGATCCGTTCACGCAGATTCAATCGCACACGTACAGCACTCATGCATACACACACATACACAGTCAAATAAAGATACGCGACCTACACATATTCACATATATACGTAAGTTTTCTCGATTTTCGTGCCGAGGACGGTGAAGGTACTACACTGATGCATAGTAGGAGTTAAGGATTTTTAAAATTATTTCAATACAGGTAAAATAAAACAAATTGAGAGGGGGAAAGCGAGAGAGGGAGAGGGGCCGGGGATGAGTATAAAAATTCTTGAAAAATGAGAATAAACGAGCGCGTATTAAATAATAAAGAAACCTCGAAATGTAATTTTTCAGAGCCAAGATTTATTCACTTTTCAAGTAGTAGTATATATTCGCCATGTGCTCGTCATTTCCTTTATTTACGTGGTAGCACTTAAGAAATAAGGAAACTTTAGCCTATAAGAGTTAAGGTTCGAAGATAAGAAAAGCCAATATCACAGAACTCTGCAGCTTCCGCGAGGTGCTATTTCTCTGCGATTTTATGCTGCGTTGCGATGCGCTTAGGATTTTCAACGATGACGAGTCATTGAATAAGCTGATCGGGTTGCGCTCATGATTTTTCATGTCGTCCTTGAAGTCATTGATCGTTAATTTTACCAGTAATTGAGCACTATCATTTTGGGTCACATTTTCTTCCATTATTTATACTATATAAATTACTTGTTTTTAAGCGTTAAATCTACATTCACTTCTTTTAAATAGCAAGAATTTATTTATACGTGAGCCGGCTCAGTATTCTTGCATAAACGATTGCTTATCAGATCAGTCTCGATTACTGGATGAAAGAAGATAATAGACAATGACGTTCCGTTACTGTGTCATGCATTTTGAGCGTTTAGATTTATATATATATATATATATACATATATATATATATACACATATATAGATTATTACCATTGATATTTTCTATTATTATCATTATTATTATTAGAAATTATTAGTAATTAGTAATTATTAATTATGACTACAGTTTCAACGATAAGTATTACAAGACACGCACATTAATTATAATATATTGTCCTGCGCACACGTTAACGCTCAAATCACTTGATATACCACACAGAACGGAAATGTTTCAAGTGAAAGAAATGGGATATCGGAGCAATGTAAAGGAACTTATGGTTTCTTAGTAGTTGCTTATGTATTTGCTGAAAGACACGTAGTCCTTAATCTTAATGTTAATCCTTAGTAAGTTTAAGAGGGAGGAGGAGGATGAGAAGGAGGAAGACGAGGAGTAAACGTTGAACGTTGAACATATCGTACGTTGTAAAGCTTGTTTACTATTGCTTATTAGCCAAATTCTATGGCTTAATAAAGAGGTTCCCGACAAATATACAAATTATTTCTATTTATCGTTCAAAAAGTAGCGCGGATTTAATATTAATATTCAGTATATGTTTGAGTAAAATTTTTTTTACAAAAGAATAAAATTCAAATAGTAAGTCAAGCTGTGTTACAGAATCAAGACTAAACATATTAAAAAATCATATTGCTAAATTTAAAAATATTTACCAATATTCGTGAATAATATTGCATGGCTATTTAATGTAGCTCAGATATTATAATTTCAATAAGACAAAATTTCGCGACGGGAAACTCTGCTTCGGTCTAAATCGATACAATAAAAAAATAATTTAAAAAAAAACACGAAGAAATTAGCATGGACATTTACGCATCAGTGAAAGTCAATTAAATTTTAACGATACATACCATTAGAAAGTTGTGAATATGCATAAATGAATGAGAAACAGTTGCTGAGCGATTCTAAATAGAGAAATGCATCGATACTTGGAATGAAACTTAATGGTTTTGCAAGAGTTGACTATTTGTATGTATGTATACATGTGTATATATATATACATATATATTAGTATGTATGTGTGTAAATTTAATAAATCACAATCAAGCGAGTGCCGGCCCTCAGGTGAAAAAGATACAAAAATTGGGAAGGGATTGGTTTGTGCCAAAATAAGTTAAATCTTCAACTTCGGTAAAGAGAGTATTTATTGGTCAAATAATTCTAATTTCTCAAACAAGTATGATTATGATTCTTTCGTTAAATTTTATAAAATTGTAACAACTCTTCTTTTTTTTAATATTCGATGAATTGTATGACTACATTTTGTAGACAATTTTGTTATTGGTATTTTATATATTAAAAATGAATAATAATTTTTTTGTTTTAACTAAAATTATCTGTATTATTTTTAATATATAAAACCTACTTATTAATATAAAAAAAATTTGATTATAATTAATTGAAGAAATTATTAATGATACTTGTTGGCATGGAATGCGAAAATATTTGACCAATAATAAGTAAATAGCGATTAGAAGCCGGCATAAGCGAAGGGGCCAGTCTTTACATCCTATATGATCTGTCTTTCGAATCTCTAATGGTGTCATTAAACTACGTTATATTTTCATGTTGAATAATTTTTTCTTATTTTGCAAGAATACGAAACGTTATGCGTTGAAGATTTAGTATTATTTTATTTTAAGAAAGTATTCTATTGAATCGTAAGTCTTTCGTTTGATATTAAGTTAAGAGGATTAATGTTTTGTAAACCACCTCCTTCCTCTTTTTAACTCCAGTTTTATTTTTTTAATTTTTTTTTTATATAAATGACGTGTCATTATCTGATTTTCTTTAAGCATTAATCTAATTGAGTATTATACAATTTTTTTTATCGAAGTGCCCAGTACATGATTGTTTTGCATCTGAAATGCGAAACTCTTTCCATAGCTCTTATTCAACAATAAAATATGAAAGCGATCTAATTTCATATTTCTTAGAGTTAACTTCTCTAATTTTTTATTTAAATCACTTGCTTTATTCTTCCATTTCAAAATGTCATGTGCAAATACTTCTTTTTTCTAAAATGCCAAATTTGTTAAAATGACAAAAAAATTATATTAATAACCAGAATTATAAAATTAGCCACCCGTTAATCTATCGATAACAGTTCCATTTTAATAATTTTTCAAGAATGAAAATGGGTAAAATTTTATTGTAAATCTAGAGTTTATATATAACAAATTTTCAAAATTACAAATTTTTTATTTCTAAATTCAATTTTGCCCCCAAAATTTTTTATGTAATATTTTTTTTTCTTGATAAACAATTATGCGAGATAATACGGATGGCTTAGAAACCTACCACAATTAGCTGTGTTGAGGGGGGCCGAGGTGAGGGTTGGATTAGCCAGCGCTTGCTATAAGGTGTCAAGGATTCAGACTCCGTTTATTATTCTAAATTATTAACTAGCTATATTTCTTATTAGTATCAATAGAATATTTAAAACACAATTATTTGCAGATGTGTTCCGATAAAAGAAACGGAGTCCGAATCTGGCCACGTATTAGTTGAAAAAAAAATTTACTCTACAGAACATATTAATAAATATTAAAGATTAAAACGAGAATATAGAATATATTATAAAATAAATAAGAAAAGAAGAAACATTCATAAGTGACAATTTATGCCCATTGACGTTTATTATACGTATATATATATATATATATATATATATATATATATATATATACATACATATAATCCTCTTATATTTGATATATATCGCTGGTTTTACGACAAGGTGTCCAGAAAATAAAAGTAGTCTTGTGGTTCTATTATGACCCAATTTTAATCAAATATGATGAAAGAACTATCTAAGTGTACATATTCGATACAGTTTGTGTAATAATACTTGTTTACCGATTCATAGCGTTACATTTTTTTTATGTAATAAATAATCATGCTAAGAAATTTAAAGAAATTTAAAAAAAAAAAACCGTTGCATGTTCGAGTGATTTTATGTTAATACATTATTTTTAAATTAAATTAAAATCATTCAACGCATTTAAATTTTTTTATAATTATGCATGACAGGAATCTATTATTTTTTATTTAAATTATAATTTATAACTTTCGATTTCGAACCAGCTTAATAATCATGCATTAAAATAAGATGAAAATCTGTATCACCGAGTACAGGTAAAGTTTCTAGAAATAATTACTTGAACTATTTAAAAACTGTTGAACGTAAAAGTTGATAACGCATGATGCGACATACAGTTGTCAAAATAAAATAGATTTCATTGAATATAAAATTATATTGATTTAATGGACTTCGGTTTTCTTAAAAGCATGTTTAAAGCATTAATTACTCTGAAGTTTGTATTCATACAGTTTTAAGTTTTACTTAAGATTTGTATTCACACATTCTCTTATTAAATAAAAATCTACTTTAAATAAAACTAATAGGCTTATTTGTAAAAATGTAATATTGCGGCAATAATCTTTGCAATAATATTATAGGTTACAAAGTTACGTGTACACCAGTAAAACAATGAAGAAAAACATAAACATGATGCCAGACATTTTTATTTTGTTTAATTTTATTAAAATAAAAAGTAATGCAGAAGTATTAAAAAAGTGAGAGGTCACCTTCGGAAAGCCCGAACCCCCTATTAGGTTATAATAGAAAGGCAAATTATGTCATGGACTATGGCAATTTATGTAGGTAGACATTGACAGTAGGTCAAAACGTAGTGATTTAATCGATGAAAAGGATAGTAAGTGTCCACATATGAAAATTAATAGTAGCGTTTTCTAGGCCAGCAGTCCTAGACTAGCTCCTTTTTACATTTTAAAAAGATGATTGGAAATAAACCAGCAGCATGCTCCAATCGTTAAATATACAGTTAAAATGACAATCACTCTCTCTCTCTCTATTGACAATTGACGGTGGAAAAGCAAATAATAGCTATTTCCAAGCTACCAATGCACGAATTCTGTCCGCTTTAATAAGAATTGTTCATTTTAATTTATTTAAATCTGTCTTGTTTTTAAAATATTTTAAATAACTCGTAAAAAAAAAATTGTAACAGCGCTTAACAATTTTTCCTAAATGTATTTATTATCCACCAAAAATAAAATGGAATGGTAATTGCCTTGATGACTTTGGTTAGTAGAATCAAAATTTTCGAGCAGTAAATAAATGACATTTAATATTTTAAAAGCAGTGATACTTACCGAGTAAAGCAAGGCTATTATTATTTTTGTTTTCTTCGTAATTGAAGTGTAAGTAAGCATTTTCAAAGGTCTTACAGCGACTCGTTTTGAAGATGATGATTGTAACTGGTACATCTCCAGGCCTTTTACAGTACAAAAGCAGCAGTATATGTTATTAATTTTTATCGTGCGATTTTCATGCTTCAAACATTTGCCATCAATTTTATACTTTTTCGTCACTTCCCTTGTCGCCTTTTAAAATTTTATCGTTCTATTATCTATTATCTCAAACATTTCAATTGCACGGATTAATCGAGATAATATAAAAAGTGTTAAGTATTTGAAAAAAAAAAATGCGACACCGGTACTGGGCCAGGAATTGCGTTGCAAGTCACAATCAGCTCTGCTCTGATAAGACAAATCATTTTTTTATTAAAATTGAAAATATTTGTCAGAGCGAGCATTTTAAACATTAAGCTCCTTATAGTTAGTTGATTAGAGATTAGTCTAACATCGGGGATGAATAACAATTAAACAGTTGTTCGATAAAGCTGTACGCCGACGATAATGTGAAACCTTGTGGTTTTTATTTTAACTTTTTGTTTAACTTTTATATATTTGTATGCACATGTATACGTATGTATGTACGTATGTACATATGAAAAGAGTCTGTTATGTAGGACCTTTGTCAATCGACAAGCGGTGCGAGACAGTTAGTTTAAATTTAGGAAAGCGTATAGTTTTATTATAGTAAAAGGAAATTTTTTACTTTCACACATTTCATGGATTTGCTCACAATACTCGCTTTTGCGCCTATTACTTCTCAATTCAATTGAATTAAAATGAAATGTATTTATTTTGCATAAAATTTCAAATACTTATTCTTTAGTATTCATATTATAAAAAGACGTAAAGAAAAATATTTGAAATTTATGCACGCAATAAGTACTTATTTTAAGATCTATTGTAAACTACAAAGAAAAAATATAACGCCTCGATAAATGACAGTAACACGATTATCATTATATAAATACTACTCATATTAAAATAAAATTTTATTATATAAAACTGACGGACTTGACAAACCTTCACAAATCTTTATTAATTACGCTTTAAAGCTTCTACTCGTTTATTTCATCTTTCTATCTATACTTACTATATTATTTATTCTTTAACTAATTTTCAACCAAATTAATGTATTATTTAAAATTACATATTGTTTACGTGTGTATATTTTTTTCATTTCAAAAACATTTTGTTTGAAATAATTTTGACTGATATAAGAAAGTACCATAACTTTAATTTTCGATATTATTCACTTCAATTTGATTATAAACTTTATAAATAATTTTTATGTTTAGTTTGCCACATGTTTAGTTTTGTTACTATACAATTACATCGCTACTATTATTACTACTACTGTTACTGCTACTGCTACAAATATACTTTAATAATAATTTACACTTTTTATTATTATTTTGTTGTTTAAAAATTAAAAATCAAGTCACCGCTTTTATTTTTTTATAAGTGCTGCAAAGGCAAGCTCGCCTGAGACAAATTTCATGTTTGTGATCGATAATCTTATGAATTATGTATATATGTATATGCATATGTATATGCGTATGTATATGTATGTATATGTATATATACATATACAAGATAAATTGCTCCGATTCGTGTGCGTGATATCGACTATGACTTTGTCCGTTGATTTACTTTTTTCATCTTCATTATCATTATTAATTTATAATTATTAATTATTAACTATTCTTTTAAAAATAAATTGCAAACGAAAATCGAATAAAAATGGATATATTGTGTAAGCCGAAATTAAGATAGCGTTTAACTTTATGCGCTAGCCTCAATCGATGAAAGGCCCTCCATTTCACTTTTATACACTATCATCATGAACCCCTTTCTCGCTGTTTCGCTAAGTAGTTTTACATTTGACATTGTACTCTAAAAAACCTATGTAAGCGTTTTTAATTTTTAATTCGTCTATTTACTACTTTGTCTACTTACTATTACCATTATACTATAACTTCTTACTATTATAGTTGCGCCTACTCTTTCTACGATCTTTGCTATTAGATTATCTATTCACTACTTCTACTATGCTATCAGTTTCCATTCTTCTCCTTTCTTCTTCAAATCGCTACGATTACTGTCTAATTACTATTTACTATTTACTATTCTACTACTATTATTACTATTATTACTACTATTACTATTGCATTATTACTGTATTTTAGTGTTAAACGTGTAATTAACGTCCATTCATTGAAAACCACTTTATAATTTAACCCTTCTTGAATTTGTCAGTTTTTTTAATTGATAATACGCTTGTACGAATGCGTGCTATCCGCATTTTTTATTTCAACTAGGAGAATTTTTGTTCAATTTTATTTCACTTCTCTTCAATTGTCGTCAAATAAGTACTTGCGAGAAATGAGCAGATGAAATATATATCCAATGTATTAAACGTATCCTGTTTTTTGTTCTCTTTCACACCTTCTATTTTTCACATTCTTTGTATGTATTTTATTTTTACTGTGTGATTTTTTTCCAGATGTTCTCCTGTTTCTTCCTTAAAATTTCTTATATGTTAAAGCTTTATTGATGCCAAAATACATTTAATTTATATTGATAGTCTGCTTGCAGAAACTTTAATTCTATATTTTCTCATCAATAAAACATTATCATTTTTAATAAATCGTTTTACAGTAATTTTTTCAAATTTCAGCTATAATATGTATTACATAACTTTCAGTTTTATTTTTATCATCGAACTTTTTTTCTTCATATTTAATTACATTTGCTGGGGTATCAATTACCTACATCGAAAAATGAAGGGGATTCATCAAACGATCGAAGGATTTATTAAAAAAATAATTTCTATTTTGTTACATTAGTATTTATACATACATTTATAAAGATACGTGAATCAAAAAACTAATATGTCTATTTGTCTCTAACCTACTAACTAATTGAGCCAATATGAAACATGAACGATAAAAGAAGATATTTATTGAAAATTGTTAGTAACATCATTATTTATTAAAAAAAAATTTTTGTTTTGTTAATATATACTAAAATTATTATTTATAATTAAATTTGTATTTTTAAAGATAAATGATCAGGATTTTACACAAATAAAATAACGGTTTCATTTGTACGTATACATATAGTAGTTAACAAGGTAAAACAGAAACAAAAACTTTTTAAAAATATAAATTTAAAATTTTATGTAAGATTCAAGAGGATTAAATGATTATTTTTGTTATGCATAAAATTTTGCCCGAAACAATCTTTAGGAATTGTGCCTAAATGTTTTTTCAAACAATTATATTAAATGGGATCAATGTTACTTTTCCTTTTCGCGGAAGAGAAACAAGTAAAATAAAAAAAAAATACAATACAAAACAAAAAAGATTAAGAAAAAGAAGAAACAAGAATACTCGGGAGTGCGAACAATTTTTTGTCGCTAATCGCCGGACAAATTTCAAACTTCCTACTGAAGTTCTTTTCAGAAAATGCGCGGACTATCGCCTTTTAAATTTATCGGCAATCATATCTACACAGTATCTACCTATTATTATACTATATACTTACTGCAAGAAAAAATTTCATATATGCATTTATTATGAACAAAGATTCCTTTACCAACAAAGAAATCACGATTGAAGCATTGTGTATTCT